>CM039305.1:33161657-33799855 GCA_022316695.1 Camellia oleifera
ACGTCGTCAACCCGTTTACTAGAACTGGCAAGCATGGTCACCAAGTGATGGTCAGTATCTTTGGCCCTGAGAAAATATCGCCCCAGCCGACCGGAGGATTTGGCTAAGGCGTAACAATGTCGAATGGCCGGAATCCCAAGGTTAATCCTAAGGCGTCAATTCAACTCTACTACCCCCATGATGATTCGAAAGAAATTTACATTGGGTTGAGAAGGAATCAAACCCCAATAGCGGAGAACGGCCCTAAGAAGTGGGTAGGGGGAAACGAACTCCGCCCTCAGCAATGGATAAAAGAGGGAATACGATCGTGTTTTGATCTTCCCTCTCCATGTCGAGAGCGTTGTCCGTTACAAGGGATAAATGGACGTCGTTAGGAATAGAAAAATGTTGCCGGAAACCAGAGATACGACCCTCAGAAAGGAGATCTTTCAAATGTTTGGCCATCTTAGCAAAGAACTAAGTATTCGCCGAAGCCAAAATAGAAAACAGAAAATAGGATTACAAAGAAGGGATAAGGAAACTTACGAAGAGCAGATGAGACAAGGGAAGACGGGAAGAAGTTGCAGAAAACGCGAGTCGCGGAGGGATATGCACTGGCGATCCAAAAGTCTCAGAAAATCGACGAAATGAGAATTCGAAAGGACCGAAGTTTCAAATCGCAATAAATGCTGAGATACACATGAATAGAGCGGGAAAGCATAATGATGAGCAAAAAGGTGCGCGCCTCCTGACATATATTGGGGCACGCGAAGCCGCCTGACGTTAAACTTCTCAAATTCTGAACCAAACACGCCGATTAACTACCGTCAACAGGGAGTTCAGAGGGCAATTGTGGTAGCCGAATAATTGGCGAGGATAAAGGAGGTATATTTCAGAAGCTTGACGCTAGCCGGAAGATATCCCGCAAGGATACGGGGCCGAATAGGATAAATAGGCCGAATGGGGAAGGATCCCTAGAGCCGAATAGCGGAAAAGATAATGATTGAAAAAGTAGGCCCAGGCCCCGAGGCCCAGAGAATGGATATAAATACAAGAGCTTCAGATTTATAAAGGTATGTAAGAATCACTTCTAAAAACTTAGTCAACAAGCTTTCTTGAGGAGAAAAACTGACTTGTCCGTTGGAGTGCTAATTCCGGCACCCCCGACCGGAGTATTTGTATCTTTGCAGGTGACTAGCTGAGATCATTGGCGTCTACCAGGATCTAAAGAGTATTTCCAAACCACTTCCCCACAGCATGCAATACCAAGCACAAATGATCAAACCAACCCCGGACAGAGGTTAAACATGCCAAAATAGTGGCCTAATCATATTGAAAATGAAGCACCAAAAGCTACAACAACATGCTCATGTATTGGCTCGCAAGCTAGGCATTAAACACAACTCTCAAAAGCTCTCAAGGAGAGAAAGAAGTAAGAACATGACACATGTATATGCTCTGAAATAACATGTTAAATGATGTCAAGACATGCAACCATCACAAGTATAGCATGCTATGGTGCTCAAAACTCAAGACTAGCTAAGGCACTTGCACCATAGCCATATAAAGCAAGCCCCAAAGGACCAAGATGACTCAAAACAGTCCTAAGGCAGGTCAAAACAATGCTAGAAACATGATGGAGTGTAGCCAAAACAGCTAGCATGGTAAGCCAAAATACTAAGCATACAAGGCCAATGAGTAGGATTACACTATAAGTACCAAAAGCATGCAAGAGGTGATCAAGACAGCCAAAAAAAAGTTATGGCATGGCAAATTGGCTAAAAATATGCTTGAACTAAGCAAATTCAAGGCACAAAGACATGCTACTTTGCAAGGCTACAAGTAGGATTATACTACAAGTACAAGAAGCATGCAAGAGGTGACCAAGACAGCCAAAAATAGAGTTATGGCAAGTCTAAAAATTCACAAAAATGAGCCTAAACAAAGCCACAAAGAAGTAGAAACACATGCTCTTTTGATGGGCCATCAACACAAGCAAACAAGAAAAGAGGAGGGGGGACCACCCCCACCTATTTGGGACCTCAGAACCACCTTTCCACCACTGAAATTCCTTTAAGTTTTAGTAGTGAGAAGGCCAAAAAGAGATGATCCCAAAGTCCCTAAGAGATGGCTCAAAGCAAAGCGAAACAAGCCACCAAAGGGGGTAAATCACCCCTAGCTCAAACTAGGCCTTAAACAAACATTTTAAGCACTTAAAGATAGAACTTTTTACAGTTGAAACTTAGGCCAAAAAAAGTATGCAAAGGTGGCCAAGATTGTGTACAAAAATAAGCTTAAAAGAGGGAGATGCTCACCTTTGAAGAACCACGGCAAAACAACAACTTCTTCAGCCCAAAACCAGCTTTTAGAACTCAAATATCACCTCCAAGAACCTCAGCTCAATGATGGTGGTGTTTCGTTAAGAGGTTGTGTGCAAATATGTGAAGAAAATCCTATATCAATAGAGAGAGAGGGATATTTTTGTTCTCTAAAAATCTGAACCTTCACAAAGGGGAAGCACTTCCCTTTATATAGAATATGCAAGCCAAAGCTTGCTTGAATGTAGAGAGGATGCATTCTGTGCCTAACAACTGGCACAGCTGACATCAAAAATATCTGCGAAAGCAGAAAAAAAGCCGTAGACCACTCAAAGTGGTCGACTAACCACCCAACCTAGTCGACCGACCACCTCAAGTGGTCGACAAGGGAAAAAACTGGCTAGCAGGGGAGAAAAAGGGTCTACAAAGAGAAGAGAGGTGGTGGCAGGTTGCAGACCACTTAGGCTGGTCGACCAACCACCAAAAGTGGTCTACAGGGGAGAAAACTGGTCGACAGGGCAAAAAAGTGGTCTACACCACTATTTCTCCCTGCAGGCAAAAGGGGGGGGACCAAGAGTTGGCTTAAAACAAGCGCAAAACCAAGAGAGTTCAGAGAGCAAGGCACGCAGCCGAAAACCTCAAGGACTCCAAACGAGCGCGAACATGCACAATCATCGAGCACTCAAACGATGACGTCCAAGTCTTTAGGACGGTTAAAAAATGGGGTGTCTACCCCACCCAACATGAATATTGAAAATAAAAAAGTGCATAGAGTAGAAGGATGAAGAAATTAAGCGCTTAACGCAGCTGGTCATCGACTTAGAATGCTAGAAACAAAGAATTCGTCAAGAACCTTTACGATGATCGTCAGTCCACATTGTCAACAGGCCGAGGTGCAGAAGCAACACCCTACCCCAATGCAACACAATCTCAGCCCACTTCTAAGGTGAAACGTATCAAGGAGAAAGATCGAAAAGAGCATCGCTTGCCTGACTTCCAATACCTAGACTTACCTTGCAAAAGATAGCCCCATACAGTCGACATTGTTGAAGATGTGGACGAATACCCACCAGCAAAGCATCCAAAAAAATTATTGACCTTGACCAACAAGTTTTAAAGTTTGGAGCATGATGTCCAAACAAGACAAGCAAAAGGTCTAGGCTTTACAAAAGAGTGGAAGTGATGATGTAAGTGACTGTACAAACACCTAATGTCAACATTCACATTCCATAATTGTGAATATTCACTACTATGCTTATTTATTTGATTGTTTCAAATTGTGCAATGTAATACTAACATTGGTTTGTTAAAATGCACAGGCTACTTGTGTGGAAAGGAGACTTGAAGTCTACATACGTGTATTTGATGACATTGTGAACCTTATTCAGGAGGAATCGATACACAGTAATGTATGCAATTACGAAGATGATTCACTGTTCATGCATATAACACACAGACACACAGACACCCACAGCCACAGACACACATTGTTCACCCACACAAAATAATATAGTATGACTCTATGTTTGTGCAGCTCATAGATGCATTTGCCGAACTATTACATGAACAACAAGAGGTGGTCAACTCAACTTCAAATGAAGCGTCATTCATATTCACGAGCATGTGTTGGTAAAATCTATTATTCCATTTTTGCTAATGTGAATTTGAAACTTCACAGTCCATTAATTATTTGTCCAATGTGTACAGAAAGTGATACGAGAGTACCATCCTCGCAAAAAAGTAAACACATTGATGCACATGTAAAAAACTACCAAGGAGAGAGATACCTACAATTCCCATTGCATGATGACTTCCACTAGACGATAGTTGTGTACGATGCTAAAGACAATTTGTGGAGGCATTATAACTCATTGCGCCTAAGGACAGGCATACATAACCCGCATATCGACCAAGCACAGAAAGTTGTAAATGGTTCTTATTGTACACAAATATGAATTGTTGTCATGCGTTAAATTCCAAAAATGAATGTACACACACATATGTTCGTTGGTGCCTAATGTGAAATTCCTTACACAGAGGAAGTACATCGAGAACGTTGTGCGCGTTATTGGCAAGTCATCACCGTTATGGACTAAGTTAGCAGTCCAATATCTGTCACAACCAATCAAATCTGTTGATGTTTGTCCTCAGCAGGGCGACAACTCGTAAGCCTCACTATATTTTTTACAAATCCTCTATAACCATTATGCAAACATACATGTCAAGTGCTAATCAAAACCATTTTTGCATTTACAAGGTGGACTGCGGACCTGCAGTATGTTACATCATGCGGGCGCACATATACCATGAAGAAATTGTTGGCAGCCTTATTAGTTCTGAATAGTGTGGACTACGAGACTTATTAGTACATAGTTTTTTGTCACACCCCCAAAATAATACAATAAAGATAACTCATATGCGGAATAAATATGAGAAACAACATACTTTCATATATTAGAGTTCACTGTTAACAACCAGTTAAATGCATGTAGGCTTACATGTTTCCAAGTCATTGCTTGGTTACACAAATTGCGTTTTGCTCATTACATCTTAAGCCTTTGGCTTTACAAATAACAAACATACACACATAAGGCATAATTAAGAAGTTCTTGCTTCCCAAAACTCCATCGACATTATTGCCTTAGAGGAAGCATCTCACCTGTACCTAAAAATGGAATTCCCATATAGGGTGAGCCAACAGCCCAGTAGAAATAATCTAACACAATTTATGAGGTTTAGCAAAAGTATAAATACCACGTACATAAACAACACCGATCCTGAAACATCCACAAGACTTGCATATCTATGTGCCACTAAGACCAACGTCATTTCATTTTCCTTTAATTTCATTTCCAGTTCATATATGCTACTCAATTCATGAGTTAAATTCGTTATCTT
This sequence comes from Camellia oleifera, assembly GCA_022316695.1. Taxonomy (NCBI): domain Eukaryota; kingdom Viridiplantae; phylum Streptophyta; class Magnoliopsida; order Ericales; family Theaceae; genus Camellia; species Camellia oleifera. The sequence goes on from CM039305.1 coordinate 33,166,853, forward strand.
TCAACAATCAAAATGAGACTACAACTCAATGATTTTTCAATTATGCAAAACTCACATAAACAATTCAAACCTGCCATTTTACGGATATTTCGTCCGAAGGAATCGGCACCTATTTATATATAAAATTTCGGGTCTTTCACCCAGGACACTCCGGCCAACTTGCTTTAAATGGAGTCCATCCCCTTTCTCCGCCTAAACAAATATACATATGCAATGTATTTATAAACATAATCACATATGGAGTACATCCCCTTTCTCCTCCCAATAAACATACATATATAATGTATCTATAACATGGTCATATTCACCAACAATGTATTAGCATTAAATCGCCTAATCCTCATGTAATTTCTACAACAATCATAGCTATCCTCCACCAATAGCCTAATGCAATTATTTCTAAAGAGATGTTCAATATCGAAATAAATAGTTTATTCAAAACTTCCATAGGTGAGATAATACATATCCAATATTACTATTTATAATCATAACCTTCCAATTTCACGTTTTCAATGTTAATCCCAATTATTTATGCAAAATAATAATTTAATTAAAATTAGGGCAAAATCTCCCTTTCACCAAATATCAACCCAAACACCAAAATCAACTATTTTGGCACAACATGATCTTATATTCAAGCCTCATACTTGTTTACCTCATATTCATCAAAACCCCTCTTTTCATTCCACACCCAAATCCTAGATTTGTCCAAACCACAACCAAATCTCATCATCTATACACAATAGCCAATAACTAAGCTAAAAACCATATTAGAGTATAGAAAATCCCTACCTCAAGTTTTGAAGAAGAGTTAATCCGAAAATGCAAACATCACCCGATCATGGATTCGAGATCATCATTGTGAAGATCACGACAAAACCCTCCGACTTTCAATATGATTCCTCAAACCTCACCTCATGTAAACCCACGTGCTTCAGGCCCTACCAAAGTCATTCAAAAAGTAAGGCCATAAAAGCCCCCCCTCATTTGTCTACAAACACCAAACCAATTTTGAATTTCCATAAGAGGCAGTAACATGCAATCAACCAGCTAACATGGGTGGCCTGCTAACAACCACGCCCACGTTGTGGCCCTCCTATTGTAGTAACAGAGTTCCCAATTGGATGGAAAATTGCAAATCAACTCAAAATATATACATATTATATAAAATATAAAGATAAGAGATATCTTCGGGGCAGCCCATGTGCTATTATCATCATACCTTAACTTGTTTTAGCCTCAAAGCATCACAATCTATATGTATATCTGAGGCACACCCACGTGAACTCCTCTTCCCACTGGCCAAACACCCTCATCATCTCACACTTATCAACCGAAGACGTGGTCAAACCCACTTCTTCATTACTAATTTTAAAATTCCTCCAATTATCGACCAAAGAAAACATGGTTGTAAGCAACACTAACAACACTGTTGCTACAGGAGCATATCCAGCCATCAACATCACCAATAGCCCATAAGAAGAAGTGTGAGGCCATGCAGCATCAAGAACAAGCGCATGGGATGTGAACCACTCGCTACTCTTTAGCACGACTATTGTAAATGTAGCACCGATGACAACATACAGAACCAGAACAACGTGACACCAGCGACAACACCATGGTAAAGTAGATTGGCGGAGACCAATTATGCACTGCAAAACCACTAAATCAGAACCCAAACTAGGTCAAACTCGGAAGGCCAATCTGTTAATCGTCGTTGGAGAAGATATAAACTCGCCATGACAAAACCCTTGCCTGAATAGACCAGCACCAGAATTGACGCAAACCACTCCCGGAGTACCAACCAGATCACTGCTGTTCGTAAACTCCTATTTGATACCTCAGCATTTGGGTCCAGCAACAGCTGCAAATTCTTCAACTCTAGAAATCTCACATTCTCTTTGAATAAAAGACGGGAGAGAGGGAGTGTAGACGTCCCCGAACGCATCCCGGGGGAAGGGGAGTGCGAATCCCCCCCGTTCTGGTTCGATATTGGGTCACTACAGTTCGAAGGACTCAAATGTTACGGTTCTTAATCCTGAACCAAAGAGTCCAAATCCGGCAAATCGTTTTTGAAAACAGATTTTTTTGAAAGAAGTGCCAAACATGGACTGCTTTGCCAGATACAGAGTCGCCACCTAAATATTTTTTATGGGAAACTTAGGAAACCCTGACTCGGTGCCAAAGGCCACGTGTCCGTCATCACCAAAGTTGCCTCGGCTCGGGAACTTGGGTACGATTGGGGAAGGTCACTTCATGAGCACCCCCGCTCACCCGGTCAAAGACCAGCCTCTACTAACCATGATATCTATTTTTGAAAAACTTTGTGCGTTCTTATTCCGGTTATTAGCCTAGGTTACTATGTGATGCGCACAGCATACAAGTATAGACTGAATCGCCTGAATTGGAACAAAACACTTCATGTTTGTTTGTTTGAAAATAGTTTGATGGTGCTACCCGCAGGTAGGCTAAGACGCGGATTTGCCACCCTCAGGTGGGCTTTAGAAAACATGATTTTGCCACTATCTAGTGGGCTTAAAACAAACATTTGATGAATTGTCCAATCCAAGTAACTCAACCTCCACCCACAGGCATTCAAGGCAGTTATATCACATAAGCACATAGCCTCATGGTAAGCATGCTATCATGGCAGACACTCACACGCATGCAAGGATGCTAAAGCATAAAACTCACCGAGTACTCCAAGCCAAAACAGAAAACTGATTAGAAATCATGCATGATCCTAAGTATACAGCAATGCCTAATGCAACACATGCAAAGATGCAAACTATAGCAGGCTCGGTTGTCCTAAACATGGCATGTGAAATGCTACAGCTATCAAGTATTCAATTTGGAATTGGAATACAAATGCAGTTTGTATGATGCGCCGAGCCCGGTGCGTGCAAAACAGATGAATGATGCAGACATACTGTCATACTGTTATGCTAATTGAAATATGCCCTATATCTAACCATCGTAAGCGGGTAAATAAAAGGGAGACAGAAATGAGGGTTGGAAGACATACATCACACTCACGCACACTTATTACAATTATGCCCTCGCGCAGAGGGTCCGAATAAATAACAATACAGTCCGAAATAAAAGAATAATACAGTCCGAAATAATACAGATTCCTAATTATTTGACAAATTAACTAAGAAAAACTGTAAACTGGCATGCAAGCCAGGGACTGCCCTCGATTCTGATGAATGATGCATTTTGGGCTGCCTTGGCGCGGAAATCCACTAGGATGCCCCGATTAGCCTCTGTTTGCAATGTTTCTCGAAATGCGTGCCAGACTCCGAAAAGCTGCTGATTCTTCATTTTGCTGCAACAGAGAACAGGAAAAGGGCATAGCAGTGTATTTCACAAATATATGCATGCCTCGATCCTCGTGCCACCAATCACGCATATCGATGCATGACGGCCGAGGAATCGGATTGCACAACTAAATATAGGATGAATGCACATGAATGCTACAACAAAACCTAACTCCATCATGAGTAATCCGGAGCGTCGGTGACTTGGGAATTGAGACCCGTTCTGTCACTCGGAGTACAAAACGTGCCTCGTTTCCCGTGCCCGGGCTACTGCCTATCCCGAACACAATGCAATATACATGATGTGCATGAATGCAACTAAAATACAATCCTAGCATGCACAATGCTATAAAAAAGAGATGCCTCGAAATGCGTGCACGCGGGCACGCAAACCGAGGAAATGATCCTAAGGCATAAAATGACATGCACAATGCAATTGGATTTACACTAACACGAGTGGACCTCAGCCACACTCACATAAGAAGCCGTCGGATGAAAATGAAGTGCCTCGAAATGCATGCACACGGGCACGCAAACCGAGGCAATGGCCCTAAGGTATGAAATGACATGAAATATGATATACAATGAAACCTAAATGAGATGTCTCGAAATGCGTGCCCACGGGCGCGCAAACCGAGAAAATGGCATACGGAACGTAACAAGACTAAAATGAGATATGTGATGCAATATGGGCTTATACCAACATGAGTGAGCCTCAGCTACACTCACAGGAGGCCAATAGACGAGAAGTGAAGTGCCTCGAAATGCGTGCACACGGGCACGTAAACTGAGGCAATAGCATTCGGAATGCAATGATGCTAAAATGACATACAGAATGCAAAATGGACTTATACTGACATGGGTGAGCCTCAGCCACACTCATATAAGAGGCCGATGGATAAGAATGAAGTGCCTCGAAATGCGTGCCCGCGGGTACGCAAACCGAGGCGATGATCCTAAAGCATGAAACAGCATACGCAATGCAAATTGGGCTTACACTAACATGAGAGAGCCTCAGCCACACTCACATAAGATGCCGAGAGATGAACATGAAGCTGCCTCGAAATGCGTGCACACGGGCACGCAAACCGAGGCATGGCCCTAAGGCACAAAAATGGCATGCAAATGAGATGTGGCAAATTGCATACGGAAAATGTAAATTTCAGCAGCTAAAATGATGCAAAAATAGCCCCCGAATTATAACAAAATTACACCCGATGCCCGAAATGCTATGCTAAGCACCCGAAATGGCCTACAGCTATGCCAAACATGCACAATATGGACATGACATGTAAATACAGATGCTAGGAAGTCCCCAAACTAGCATTTTTCCAGTACAAAGCATGGCCAAACAATGATCACAAGTATGGCAAAAATAGCATGCAAAAATGGGGGAAAAGAGGGGAGTAATGAAACAAGTGGTATATACAATGCTCAAACTGAAAAACACAGTTCTACAACATTAAAGAGGGACCAAAAATATGCACATTTACAAGAGATGACACCCCCGAATTCAGTATGTAGATATGCTCAATATAGCATGCAAGATGAAGCCAACAAAGGCTATAACATGAGGTACCAAAAGGATGCACCAAACAGCCTTGGACCCTTAACAAAACATGAAGAATGGGTCATTTTAAGACTCTTTCCAAGCCTGATGAAGGCTCAAAAACAGAAGCATGATGAGCTAGCAAGGCATGCAAAAATAAGGAACCAAAGAGGGTATAACATGAAGTACCAAAATACATCACCAAACTACCTAAGACCCTTAACAAAAAATGACAAGAAGGCCAAAATAAGGCTCTTTTCAGGCCTGATGAAGGCCGAAATCAGAAGCCAAATAAGCTTAAAGAGGCATGCAAAATGGGGCCAAAGAGAGGTATAAAGAGAGGCCATGCATGGAGGCCCCAAACAAGATTCATCCCTTCTACAATGTTGTAGAGGGACCTAAAATAAGCTCAATCTCAGTTAATGGCATGCTCAAAATCAGACTTCAAATAGGCTAAAGAAACCATGCAATTTTACGATAAATTGGAAGAATTACAAAATAAGTGCATGATAGAACCACCAAAAATGGTTGAGCCCTTCTTCAATGTTGAAGAAGGGCTCAAATAAGCCTACTTACAGTTTAAATTATGCTCAAAAACAGATCACACGCAGGCCATAAATTCCATGCAAAAATGTGGCATATCAAGGAGTATTGAAGCAAGTGCACTAGGGAGGGCTCAAACAGGGTTGAGCCCTTAAACAAACATGAATAATGGCTCAAAAGAGTCCCCCTTTCAGTAGGGGTCGGAGCTCAAAACCGCAAGCAAAAAGGATAAAAAAATGGTACAAGAATGGATCTTAAAAGGGGAAATGAGTGCTTACCCTTGTAGACCAAGACCTTGGCTGCTTCTAGGACTGGAAATGGTGCATTTTAGCTGCTGGAAGGCCCTCCTTGCTGCTGGAAATGGTGTAGTGGTGGTGGTGCTAGGTGGTGATGAAGGGGGGGGGGTGTAGAAACTTGGATGATTTTGGTGTTTTAAATATAGAGAGAGAGAGAGATTGTATGGAGGAGCTCTCAAATCAGATTTTTCTAACCCTAAAAATCACAGCTGGGGCTTCTGTTATATAGACAAAATGAGGGGGAAAATGGAGGGAAAAAGGGAGGGAAAACATATCAAGTTTCCCGCCAAAAATGGCCAAAAGGGAAAGTGGTAGCTACGGGTTTCAAATGGCCAAGAGTCCTTCAACAAAGTTGAAGAGGGGCTCAAAATAAGACACTTTTTAGTTTACGCCCAAGTCCAACGCAGCCCACAAGTACGCCTAAAATACCGTGCAAAAAGGCCCAAAAAGAGGTAAAAAGGCAAGTGACAGATGGAGATGTCAAACAGTAAGAGGTCCTTAATAAAACATGAAAAGGACCTCAAAATATGACTATCTCAAGTTTGGGTCGGAGCCCAAAAATGTAGAATGAAGGTTCGGGAGCCGAAACACGCAGTTCGAGGCCCCGAAAGTGGGCTGTTAGGCACCGGGAGTGGTGCACGACCACGAAGTTGGTCTCTCGGACCACAGTGTCCCTCGAAAGGGAGTAAATAAGATGCATGCCAAAAATCGGGGCAAACAGAGGTGGTTAGACGGTCCCGAACCGAGGCACACGGCCTGACGGCTCCGAAAACCGGGAACCGGGCTCCGAAATGGGCAAAATGGCCTACGACCACAAAACGTAGCCTACGGCCACTGAGAGATGGTCCACGAGACCTCTCCCTCCCTTTGGGAAGAGAAAACAAAGAAAACGGAGCCTGGCTCGCAAACCGAGGCAAAGCACAAAAGAGTCCAGAAGTCCGGAGGCAAGGCTCGTAGCCGGGACTCCGCAACCTCAGAATGAGCACAATATGCAACATCACCAAGCGCTCAATTGATGACGTCTGAGTCTTAAGGTCGGTCAAAAATGGGGTGTCTACAAGGAGTAAAATAATGCTATGTTTTGTTTTCTACTAGACCCACAAGGATTTGCCAACTCCACTAACACTTGAACTTGTTCTCCAACAACCCAAACCAGCTCATGCTTACTGACCCAGAGAGAGAGAGAGAGAGAGAGATAAGTATTATTTTTAATAGCCCCACCTCATGTGTGTCTTCTTTAGCTTTAACAAATGCTGTCCACCCATACACATCATGATAATCTATATTCCATCTTTTGTTTATTTTATTTCCACTATCGAAACATCATCATGCATATATTTCCTTCCTTTATTTATTTTATTTATTTATTTATTTTTTGAGTCATCACATTTTTTGAATCATAAGAAAACAAAGCATCATTAAAACCTATAGGTGGGAGGTGTTCACCTACAAACTAACGAATACTCGATGTGAATGTTAATATCAATTGCTTTGACATTTTGACATAACAATTGATTGTAAATCAGTGATACAACATTTATGAATGGAAAAAAGCCACTTGTGAATTTTGATCTACCTTTGGTGTTGTTATGTTAATTTATGCGATTGTTTGAATCCGATTGTTCTATAATACACATATTTTGTGCAGAAATGTTCACGTTGTCTAAACATCATTATGGATAACATACACAGGTGTGAATATTCACATTTGTTCTTATTTATTACAGTTGTGAATGTTATTCATCTTTGCCAAATGTGAACATTCGCATCTGTACCACTAATGTGAATGTTTATATGCACAAATGTTTTACAGATGTGAATGTTCACAGTTGCACTACTGATGTGAATGTTCATATTCACTTATGATATACTGTTGTGTTGTGATGTGCATAATTTATGCGATTGTTTGAACCCGATTGTTATATAATACACATATTTTGTGCAGGAATGTTCAAATTGTCTATATGACATCATTACGGATAACATACACAGGTGTGAACATTCACATTAATGGAAAACGGAAGCAGAAACATAAAGAATATGAAGAAGGAAGCAGCACAAATAATACTAAAAATAAGTTAAACTAACATTGTAAGAAATAATAAAAGAAAACAGTTTAAATAAACATTAATAATAAAACTTACAATTGTTTAATGGATTGAAACTAACAATTCTTCAAAATACATAACTTGAAAACGGACTTGAAAAGAAAGTTACAGAGATAGGTTTTTCTCTTGAGGAAGGGATGCTCTCAATTTTTCTAACTCTGCCTTATTCTTGACTGAAGAGGCCCTTTTATGATCAAAAAAGACCACCACTGTTAGCCTTGTGAGTGATTGCTGTGAGCCTTGTGAGTGAATAGTTTTGACTTGAAAGGAGCATCAGAAGCACATGGGAGTTGTCTGCTGCTTTCGGTGAATTATTAAAGCTTTTACTGTGCTGAATTTGTCGGTGGAATGAATCATAATGAATGATGAATAGTAATGTTGACTTTTTGATGAATAGTGAACAGTAAAGTTGACTTTTTTTACTATTCATTGCTTGGAGGCATGTGACTGAGGGAATCAAATATAGATATATATATATATCAGCAGCTTTTCTCAAAAGACGAGTATTGATTGAAGCTGATAATTATAGCTATATAGAATCCAATGACTGAACTAAGCATATGGGTCCTGAGCATCTTGGAACTCGGGTCCATATGGAGTTTGAGTAGTTGAACCTTCAGAAGAATTTGAACCGTCTGAACCACCTTCTGAACTGTTGTTATCCGAGTCTGATTTGGCTTGGGCCATGAGTAAACGAGCCATTTGGAGGAGTTCATCTTTGGATGACTTGGACTTGGGCTTAACCTTTGATTTGGGTTTATCCTTTGACTTGGGCTGGTCAGAACTGGGCTTTGCTGACTTGGATTTAATCTTTGATTTGGATGACTTGGGCTTTGAAGAACTGGATGATGGGCTTCCAAGATTGACTGGAGGAAGTTGGCTTCCTTGAGTGACTGGAGCAGTTGGGATCTGATGAGCTTTAACCATGGCAGGTGTAGGAGCATGAATGTTAATCGGGAACTCAGTTTGAACAATATCAACAATTCGTTGAATCTTGAAGTTATCCCACCATTTAACCTTATGTAGCCGCTGAATCACTTTACCAGAAATACCATATTGCCATTTGAATATCCAAGGGATCTTATATTTGGATATAAAAATAAGCAATTGAGGGAATTCTCTTTGCTGTGGAGTGAATGAGAAAACAGTGGAAAAGTAATTGACTTGATCCAAAATTACTGATGGGAAGATGTCTGGGATGGCACCATAATGTGTCCACCATCTCAGAAACCAAGTAGGTAATTCTGACTTAAACTTTTGATCAAATTGAAGAAACCAGGAGTGACTAAATGTTTCATTTTGATATAGGAGGACTTTGAACCAGGCATCAATATAATCATAATAATTATACTGAAGGGAGTGATTAGGTAAATCTCGAAGTTGATAAGGAGAACCCCATTCAACTAAGGAAACAATATTGTGAATATAAAGTGAATGGTAAACCACTTTACTAGTGTAAGTACGATCATAAATGGGTTTAATCACAATTGACTGATGGTTGAACAGGATGTCTTTATAGAAGGTAATTGTTTTCTCTGAATGGAGAGGAACAAAATGCCATCCAGGAGGGAAATAAGTTTTAACCAGATCATTAACAGATTGACTCTTTGGGTGACTAGGTTCTTTGAAAAAGAGATTAGTAGTTGTTGAGTCAACATAATCAGATCGAGTAGTTTTAATAGGATTAGGAGGGTATGGAGTAACTGCTTGGCTAGATGAAGCAAAAGGATCATAGGCCAAAGCAGATGTGAAACTGGGTCGAGGAGTACTACCAAGAACTTGGTAACGGTTAATCATTTCAATAGGATGGTATTGGGTGACTAACTCCAAAGGAGGGATAAAAGGCTGACTAGTTGGAACTAAGGCTTTAGAAGGGGGCCTTGGGCGAGACATCTGTTTAAAAAGAAACAAAGGTTAGCAATAAATGGAGTGGCCATCCCTATCCCCCTTGTAAAAATTCTCGGGTAAGGAAATCGGGAATGGAATTTTGACAACCAGGTATATATTCAATAGTAAAATCGAAAATACTTAAAATAGATTGCCAACGGGCAAAAATTTGCTTACTAGCAAGATTTTGAACATCTTTTTCTAAAACATATTTAGCAGATTTGCAATCAACACGAAGTAAAAATTTTTGATTTAAAATATCATCTTGAAATTTACTAATACATAAAACAGTAGATAAAATTTCTTTTTTAATAGTACTATAATTTAATTGTGCTTTATTCCAAACACCAGAGTGATAACGAACAATTTGTTCAGATGATTGAGGAGTGACTTTCTGAAGGAGAATGCCACCGTAACCAACATCAGAGGCATCAGTTTGAATAATTTTGAATGAATTTTCAGTAGGAATACCAAGACAAGGAAGAGACTTGACATATTGTTTAACCTGTTTAACAATAGCAGTATGAGTAGAAGACCAAGGAGGAGGATTGTCTTTTAACCGATCAAACAGAGGTTGACAAGTTTTTCTAAAGTCTTTGTAAAATTCAGCAATATAATTCAGTGATCCTAAAAAACGTTGTAGTTGAGTTTTATCTAAGATTTCATCAGGAAATTTAGACGCAAATTCAATGGAACGACTAATAGGTAAAATAGTATTTTGGTGAATATCATAACCTAAAAATCGGACTTTGGTTTGAAACAATTTAATCTTAGGAGCATAAATGACTAGACCATGACTCTTAATGGTATAAAAGAAGGCAGTAAGATGTTTCCAGTGTTCACTAATTGATTTTGAAAAATAAGAATATCATCTATATAAACTATGGAAAAATGACTAAATGGATTGAAAATATCATTCATTATATGTTGAAATTCACTAGGAGCATTTTTTAACCCAAATGGCATGACATTCCATTCATAGTGTCCAAATGGTGTAGTGAAAACAGTTTTATATCTATCCGTAGGATGAATTTGAATTTGCCAAAAACCACTTTTTAAATCAAATTTACTAAAAATAACAGCTTGACTAAGTCTTTTAATCAAATCTTTTTTATTAGGAATAGGATACCTAATCCATTCTAAAACAGCATTTAAAGGTTTGTAATTAATGACTAATCGAGGGACACCTCGTTCTAATTCAGCATTTTTATTAACATAAAAAGCAGGACAAGACCATGGGGATTTACTCGGACTAATTATTCTATTTTTTAACAATTCATTAATTTCTTTTTTACACATTTCAAGTAATTCATGATTCATTTGAATAGGTCTAGATTTAGTAGGAATTTGTTTTTCATTAAAATTTTTGATATATGGCAAAGTAACTACATGTTTTTTCCTATGCCAAAACGCAGTAGGTAAAGTGGAACAAACAGTTGATTCAAGTTTTAATTTAAATTCATTAATCTGAGAAATAATTACGGGATCAGTTAATTGTTGATCAATTCGTTTGTAATTAATTTCTTCTTTAAGAAATTTTAAATGTCTACTTAATCGATTAATAGTGTGAGAGATAGAACAATCTTTTAATTGATTTAATTCTAACATTTCAGGTGGAGATAAGAATTTAAATGTAACAGGTTGACCGAAAACATGAGTAGTTATGCCTTCACTAGATGTAGTAAATGGATATAGTAAATAGATAAATGGTGTACCTAAAATGATTTTATCAGTCATGTTTTTTACTAAAACAAATGAGGTTTTAAAACAGACATTATTGTGACAAACATGAACTTTAGGTAATTTATATTTAATATGCATTTTACTACCATTAGCAGAGGTTAATCTTTCATGACATTTTTCATAATATTTAGTAGGGAGTAAACCTTCTTGAATGCAATTTAAATCAGCACCAGTATCAATTAATGCAACAAGTTCTAATTCAAAGTTATTAATAACAATTTTAATTTTTGAATACCATTTTTGAATATAAATTTTATTAATTAGATTTAATCTTTTATTTTCAAGATTGTTTGATTGAGATTGGTGTGATCGATTATCGAATAGAAGGTTTTCAGGATTAGTATGGTCAGAATCATGACCAGATTCATCAGGAGATTCAATATTATTATCTTGGAAATTTTCTAAATTTTATTAGGTTTTAATGTAATAATTTCGTCTTCTAAATGTTGATCTTTATTTTGTAGTTCTTTAATAGTTTGTTTAATCTGATTGATTTCTTGTTGTAAATCTTGAAGTGTAACTTCTTTTTGTTTATTCTTAAATCTTTTAAAGTTTTAGATAGACTAATAATTGGTTTATCTTGTCTAGGTTTAGAATCAGTATTATTAATTAATAAAGATTTAAGTCTATCAGTATATTTCTTCTTTAATTCTGGATCATCTAATTTACTAATTAGTTCAATAAGAGCAGATTCTTCTTGATTTTGTTTAGTAAGAACAGTAATTTGTTTAACAGGTTTACAACAAACATCATTACATCCTAATTCTATATTATTATCAGAATCATTACTAGGTGAATGGTAATCAGATGAAGTATTCGGATTATCAGAAGAGGAATCACTAACAGATTGATTTAATTGAAAGATTTCAAATAATTGATTTTTTGATTCATCATTAATTTGAAGTTGATTAACTTTATCTTTTAATTTTTGTTTCTCTTTACACTTATTAGAATAATGACCTTTTTGACCACAGTTATAACATGTAATATCTTTATTAGATTTAGATTTTGGATGTGATTTTGACTTGTAATATTTCTTTTTTGGTTTAGTATAAAATTTATCATTTGATTTAGAAGGTGAATAGTTCTTTTTGTATTTATTTGAATATTTGTGTCCATGTTTACTATGCTTATGTGGTTTCCTACGAGAGGGTGCTACAGGAGGTAAACCATATTGTTCACAGAAATTTCCTAATTCATATTTAGCCTTGTGCTTATCTTTTTGAGCTTTTTGACTAAGTTTAAGATCAATACACATTCTTAATCCTTCTTTTTGAATAGTGCTAATTATATCACCATAGGTTAAATTATCATATTCAATTATTCCAGTAGGTTGACTAAGAACATCTCTAATTTTGTGAGCAAATAAATCAGGCAATACATTAATAAATTTTTCTTTCCAAAATGATTTAGTACAGTCTTCTCTTAACATAACTCTAGAGGTAAAAACATCTTTATACCATCTAAAATCACTTAAGGTAGGACAGGTCAGGTTACTAAGTTGATCATGTATGCGAGAATATATATTAGTAGGAGTTCCTATAAAATGTCTAACTATTGTGTAGATTAATGTGTTAACACCATCAGGTACATAATAACCAATATGTTCATCAAAGATAGGGAGATCATTTGCATTTTTTTGATTAGCATGTAAGATTGATTCACGTTGTTCTTCAGTGAGATATTTTTCCCACCAAGATTTGAGCATACCGGTAAAACCAGAGGTTATTAAAGAAGCAATTTCAGGTTGAGAGTAATCAGGGTAATTAGTTAAATAACTATTAGCAACCATAGATAAATGATTTAATTTTTGCAATATTTGATCTTCACTTAAACCATCAATATTCCATTCATATAATTTTTTGGCAGAGACAGAAAATTGATTTGCAATATTATTTTCTTCATATTGGAGATCAGGAGGAGTTGGTCTAGAATACCAATTTTTTGTAAGAGATGTAGGATTAGGTTTAGGATAATGCAATTTGTTGAGCTGAGTAGAGGGTTGAAATTGTCGAGCTAATTGATTAATCTCATTATCAGTTGAATCAGAATCAGATTGAGTAGAAACAGGTTCTTGTTGATTTAAAACAGTAAGACCTTTGGAGGGTGAAGCTTGTTCATTGGTAGCTAATTTGGTAAATAGTTGTTCGATAGCTTTTACAGTAGATTGATCATTGGTGACTAAACTTTTGCGTTTGGAACGATCACTGGGAAGGTTTATTAAAGGTTGATCGAGAGATTGTTTAGTAGATGTGGTATTAGCAGAATAATCATCTAAATTAGTTTCTATTTTATCTAATTGTTTACCAATTGTTTTTAAACATTGATTAGTATAATTATTTTGTTCAATAATTTTTTTAATTTCAGGGTCAGTGCCAGGCAACTTAAAAGGAGAGGCTGGGACTTCAGAACCTTGGCATTCAATAATTATATTAGATAGAGGTGGATGACTAGAGGTAACAGATGTATTAGGGAAAGTTTTCCATTTATGTTTTGTGATTGTATTAATCTTTTTATAATAATTATCCATATATTCAAAGAAAGATAATTCAAAACCATATTCTACCATAAAATCATACCATTTCCTAGTTATGCTGGATTGTTGAGCAGAATCATATTTAGCACGATAAGCATGTCTTTTAGTTCTATTTTCTTTAGATCTAAAATCAATAAGTAATTTATCTAAATCAGGAGTAAATTCTTTTTTGATTGTCATTAATTGAGGATTGATTGGATGTGTAACTTCGAAATCAGTTTGAGTAGGAGAATTTTGAGATTCTTCATCTTCTTCAGGTAAATGTGTGTGTGTTGAATAAACAGGTTTACTAATTTGAGAAGTTGTAGAGTTATCAATTCCTTTGAGTTTACTATTTGTAATGTGACCAAAATTGAGTTGACTATTTTTTCGAAATAAAGGAGTATTAAATATTTCATCTTCAGTTTCAATTTCAGTAGGTATACTAGAAGTACTATGTCTAGAGGATTGACCTCGATTAAATTTAATGTGAACTGAACCATCAGTATATTGTTGGATATCTTGGATATCTTGAATAGAAGATTGTTGTTGATTATGTTTATAATTTTCATTATTAGTAATCCATTGATCGGGGAGAGTAATATTTTTCCATTCAATCATTTGTGGAACATTAATATGGGATTCATTATTACTACTTTGGATTAGCAGAGTTTTATCTTTTGGACTTTTATGCAAAGCTTGAACATTTAAATTGGTTTTCATACATTTGTAGTGAACACGATAAATTAAAGCAATATTATGAACTTTTTCTAACATATTAGTAAATGAACCATTTAATTGAATATTTAAAGTTAATGCTTTTAAAATATGTGGATCATGTAAACTGAGTGTAAAATCAGGAAAACAATTAAAATGTACTGGACCCTTATGAAGACCAGTTTCCATCATACCCATTAAACTATCATTATAATCAATAAAACGAGCATCTCGTAAACATAATAAAACAGAAGCATTTTTTCCTTGTTGGGTTAATGGTTTAATACCAACTTGAATTAAGCCTAAATGAATAAAATTATTACCAGTTTTCAAATGTCTTTTAATTAGATCAACATCAAATAATTGACAAGTTTTCCTAGATTTTTCTAAAGCCTAAATTTGTTCAATGGTTTTAACATGCAGATTAACATTAAAAGTATTCTGTAAAAAAGTAGTTTTATAAATTTCCTTAACAGGTAATTTTGGTATATTCCAATTTAAATTAATTTTATCATTTTGTATTTCAACATCTTCTTCATTAATTACTAATCCTTGATTGAGTAGTGAGGGCAAAGTAGTTGATCTAGAACTGGCTGACGAGTTACTTCTAAATCTGATTCTGATTCAACTGATAATGAGATTAATCAATTAGCTCGACAATTTCAACCCTCTACTCAGCTCAACAAATTGCATTATCCTAAACCTAATCCTACATCTCTTACAAAAAATTGGTATTCTAGACCAACTCCTCCTGATCTCCAATATGAAGAAAATAATATTGCAAATCAATTTTCTGTCTCTGCCAAAAAATTATATGAATGGAATATTGATGGTTTAAGTGAAGATCAAATATTGCAAAAATTAAATCATTTATCTATGGTTGCTAATAGTTATTTAACTAATTACCCTGATTACTCTCAACTTGAAATTGCTTCTTTATTAATCTCTGGTTTTACCGGTATGCTCAAATCTTGGTGGGAAAAATATCTCACTGAAGAACAACGTGAATCAATCTTACATGCTAATCAAAAAAATGCAAATGATCTCCCTATCTTTGATGAACATATTGGTTATTATGTACCTGATGGTGTTAACACATTAATCTACACAATAGTTAGACATTTTATAGGAACTCCTACTAATATATATTCTCGCATACATGATCAACTTAGTAACCTGACCTGTCCTACCTTAAGTGATTTTAGATGGTATAAAGATGTTTTTACCTCTAGAGTTATGTTAAGAGAAGACTGTACTAAATCATTTTGGAAAGAAAAATTTATTAATGGATTGCCTGATTTATTTTCTCACAAAATTAGAGATGTTCTTAGTCAACCTACTGGAATAATTGAATATGATAATTTAACCTATGGTGATATAATTAGCACTATTCAAAAAGAAGGATTAAGAATGTGTATTGATCTTAAACTTAGTCAAAAAGCTCAAAAAGATAAGCACAAGGCTAAATATGAATTAGGAAATTTCTGTGAACAATATGGTTTAGCTCCTGTAGCACCCTCTCGTAGGAAACCACATAAGCATAGTAAACATGGACACAAATATTCAAATAAATACAAAAAGAACTATTCACCTTCTAAATCAAATGATAAATTTTATACTAAACCAAAAAAGAAATATTACAAGTCAAAATCACATCCAAAATCTAAATCTAATAAAGATATTACATGTTATAATTGTGGTCAAAAAGGTCATTATTCTAATAAGTGTAAAGAGAAACAAAAATTAAAAGATAAAGTTAATCAACTTCAAATTAATGATGAATCAAAAAATCAATTATTTGAAATCTTTCAATTAAATCAATCTGTTAGTGATTCCTCTTCTGATAATCCGAATACTTCATCTGATTACCATTCACCTAGTAATGATTCTGATAATAATATAGAATTAGGATGTAATGATGTTTGTTGTAAACCTGTTAAACAAATTACTGTTCTTACTAAACAAAATCAAGAAGAATCTGCTCTTATTGAACTAATTAGTAAATTAGATGATCCAGAATTAAAGAAGAAATATACTGATAGACTTAAATCTTTATTAATTAATAATACTGATTCTAAACCTAGACAAGATAAACCAATTATTAGTCTATCTAAAACTTTAGAAAGATTTAAGAATAAACAAAAAGAAGTTACACTTCAAGATTTACAACAAGAAATCAATCAGATTAAACAAACTATTAAAGAACTACAAAATAAAGATCAACATTTAGAAGACGAAATTATTACATTAAAACCTAATAAAAATTTAGAAAATTTCCAAGATAATAATATTGAATCTCCTGATGAATCTGGTCATGATTCTGACCATACTAATCCTGAAAACCTTCTATTCGATAATCGATCACACCAATCTCAATCAAACAATCTTGAAAATAAAAGATTAAATCTAATTAATAAAATTTATATTCAAAAATGGTATTCAAAAATTAAAATTGTTATTAATAACTTTGAATTAGAACTTGTTGCATTAATTGATACTGGTGCTGATTTAAATTGCATTCAAGAAGGTTTACTCCCTACTAAATATTATGAAAAATGTCATGAAAGATTAACCTCTGCTAATGGTAGTAAAATGCATATTAAATATAAATTACCTAAAGTTCATGTTTGTCACAATAATGTCTGTTTTAAAACCTCATTTGTTTTAGTAAAAAACATGACTGATAAAATCATTTTAGGTACACCATTTATCTATTTACTATATCCATTTACTACATCTAGTGAAGGCATAACTACTCATGTTTTCGGTCAACCTGTTACATTTAAATTCTTATCTCCACCTGAAATGTTAGAATTAAATCAATTAAAAGATTGTTCTATCTCTCACACTATTAATCGATTAAGTAGACATTTAAAATTTCTTAAAGAAGAAATTAATTACAAACGAATTGATCAACAATTAACTGATCCCGTAATTATTTCTCAGATTAATGAATTTAAATTAAAACTTGAATCAACTGTTTGTTCCACTTTACCTACTGCGTTTTGGCATAGGAAAAAACATGTAGTTACTTTGCCATATATCAAAAATTTTAATGAAAAACAAATTCCTACTAAATCTAGACCTATTCAAATGAATCATGAATTACTTGAAATGTGTAAAAAAGAAATTAATGAATTGTTAAAAAATAGAATAATTAGTCCGAGTAAATCCCCATGGTCTTGTCCTGCTTTTTATGTTAATAAAAATGCTGAATTAGAACGAGGTGTCCCTCGATTAGTCATTAATTACAAACCTTTAAATGCTATTTTAGAATGGATTAGGTATCCTATTCCTAATAAAAAAGATTTGATTAAAAGACTTAGTCAAGCTGTTATTTTTAGTAAATTTGATTTAAAAAGTGGTTTTTGGCAAATTCAAATTCATCCTACGGATAGATATAAAACTGCTTTCACTACACCATTTGGATACTATGAATGGAATGTCATGCCATTTGGGTTAAAAAATGCTCCTAGTGAATTTCAACATATAATGAATGATATTTTCAATCCATTTAGTCATTTTTCCATAGTTTATATAGATGATATTCTTATTTTTTCAAAATCAATTAGTGAACACTGGAAACATCTTACTGCCTTCTTTTATACCATTAAGAGTCATGGTCTAGTCATTTCTGCTCCTAAGATTAAATTGTTTCAAACCAAAGTCCGATTTTTAGGTTATGATATTCACCAAAATACTATTTTACCTATTAGTCGTTCCATTGAATTTGCGTCTAAATTTCCTGATGAAATCTTAGATAAAACTCAACTACAACGTTTTTTAGGATCACTGAATTATATTGCTGAATTTTACAAAGACCTTAGAAAAACTTGTCAACCTCTGTTTGATCGGTTAAAAGACAATCCTCCTCCTTGGTCTTCTACTCATACTGCTATTGTTAAACAGGTTAAACAATATGTCAAGTCTCTTCCTTGTCTTGGTATTCCTACTGAAAATTCATTCAAAATTATTCAAACTGATGCCTCTGATGTTGGTTATGGTGGCATTCTCCTTCAGAAAGTCACTCCTCAATCATCTGAACAAATTGTTCGTTATCACTCTGGTGTTTGGAATAAAGCACAATTAAATTATAGTACTATTAAAAAAGAAATTTTATCTACTGTTTTATGTATTAGTAAATTTCAAGATGATATTTTAAATCAAAAATTTTTACTTCGTGTTGATTGCAAATCTGCTAAATATGTTTTAGAAAAAGATGTTCAAAATCTTGCTAGTAAGCAAATTTTTGCCCGTTAGCAATCTATTTTAAGTATTTTCGATTTTACTATTGAATATATACCTGGTTGTCAAAATTCCATTCCCGATTTCCTTACCCGAGAATTTTTACAAGGGGGATAGGGATGGCCACTCCATTTATTGCTAACCTTTGTTTCTTTTTAAACAGATGTCTCGCCCAAGGCCCCCTTCTAAAGCCTTAGTTCCAACTAGTCAGCCTTTTATCCCTCCTTTGGAGTTAGTCACCCAATACCATCCTATTGAAATGATTAACCGTTACCAAGTTCTTGGTAGTACTCCTCGACCCAGTTTCACATCTGCTTTGGCCTATGATCCTTTTGCTTCATCTAGCCAAGCAGTTACTCCATACCCTCCTAATCCTATTAAAACTGCTCGATCTGATTATGTTGACTCAACAACTACTAATCTCTTTTTCAAAGAACCTAGTCACCCAAAGAGTCAATCTGTTAATGATATGGTTAAAACTTATTTCCCTCCTGGATGGCATTTTGTTCCTCTCCATTCAGAGAAAACAATTACCTTCTATAAAGACATCCTGTTCAACCATCAGTCAATTGTGATTAAACCCATTTATGATCGTACTTACACTAGTAAAGTGGTTTACCATTCACTTTATATTCACAATATTGTTTCCTTAGTTGAATGGGGTTCTCCTTATCAACTTCGAGATTTACCTAATCACTCCCTTCAGTATAATTATTATGATTATATTGATGCCTGGTTCAAAGTCCTCCTATATCAAAATGAAACATTTAGTCACTCCTGGTTTCTTCAATTTGATCAAAAGTTTAAGTCAGAATTACCTACTTGGTTTCTGAGATGGTGGACACATTATGGTGCCATCCCAGACATCTTCCCATCAGTAATTTTGGATCAAGTCAATTACTTTTCCACTGTTTTCTCATTCACTCCACAGCAAAGAGAATTCCCTCAATTGCTTATTTTTATATCCAAATATAAGATCCCTTGGATATTCAAATGGCAATATGGTATTTCTGGTAAAGTGATTCAGCGGCTACATAAGGTTAAATGGTGGGATAACTTCAAGATTCAACGAATTGTTGATATTGTTCAAACTGAGTTCCCGATTAACATTCATGCTCCTACACCTGCCATGGTTAAAGCTCATCAGATCCCAACTGCTCCAGTCACTCAAGGAAGCCAACTTCCTCCAGTCAATCTTGGAAGCCCATCATCCAGTTCTTCCAAGCCCAAGTCATCCAAATCAAAGATTAAATCCAAGTCAGCAAAGCCCAGTTCTGACCAGCCCAAGTCAAAGGATAAATCCAAATCAAAGGTTAAGCCCAAGTCCAAGTCATCCAAAGATGAACTCCTCCAAATGGCTCGTTTACTCATGGCCCAAGCCAAATCAGACTCGGATAACAGCAGTTCAGAAGGTGGTTCAGACGGTTCAAACTTCTTCTGAAGGTTCAACTACTCAAACTCCATATGGACCCGAGTTCCAAGATGCTCAGGACCCATATGCTTAGTTCAGTCATTGGATTCTATATAGCTATAATTATCAGCTTCAATCAATACTCGTCTTTTGAGAAAAGCTGCTGATATATATATATCTATATTTGATTCCCTCAGTCACATGCCTCCAAGCAATGAATAGTAAAAAAAGTCAACTTTACTGTTCACTATTCATCAAAAAGTCAACATTACTATTCATCATTCATTATGATTCATTCCACCGACAAATTCAGCACAGTAAAAGCTTTAATAATTCACCGAAAGCAGCAGACAACTCCCATGTGCTTCTGATGCTCCTTTCAAGTCAAAACTATTCACTCACAAGGCTCACAGCAATCACTCACAAGGCTAACAGTGGTGGTCTCTTTTGATCATAAAAGGGCCTCTTCAGTCAAGAATAAGGCAGAGTTAGAAAAATGGAGAGCATCCCTTCCTCAAGAGAAAAACCTATCTCTGTAACTTTCTTTTCAAGTCCGTTTTCAAGTTATGTATTTTGAAGAATTGTTAGTTTCAATCCATTAAACAATTGTAAGTTTTATTATTAATGTTTATTTAAACTGTTTTCTTTTATTATTTCTTACAATGTTAGTTTAACTTATTTTTAGTATTATTTGTGCTGTTTCCTTCTTCATATTCTTTATGTTTCTGCTTCCGTTTTCCATTGGTATCAGAGCCAAGTTATGTTTCTATATGTTTCTTACAGTCTTGTTTTCTATTTAATCATTCTCCTTTCTTGATTATTTATTCTGTTTTTGGCCATCTTAATCTGTCAAAAATTCTATCTGTGTCTTTCCACCTAGCTAAGTCACCCACTTTCGTCCCTGTCCAGAGTAAGACCTTTGGAGGGTGAAGCTTGTTCATTGGTAGCTAATTTGGTAAATAGTTGTTCGATAGCTTTTACAGCAGATTGATCATTGGTGACTAAACTTTTGCGTTTGGAACGATCACCGGGAAGGTTTATTAAAGGTTTATTAAAGGTGAATATTCACATTTGTTCTTATTCATAACAGTTGTGAATGTTCACACCATGTCAATCTCTATGCATGTGAAAGTTCACATCACAGTTTATATTCATGTCAACATTGACAACAATAATGTAAAAAAGTTCAACCCATGTGCGAGTATTCACATAATATGATTCTTTTACGCAAGTGTGAATGTCCACATCATGTATTCATCATTAAAACATCAACAAAATATTAGTTTGGTACCCAAAAAGAAAAAGAAAAAACACAAATCAAATATTAAGTTTGCCAATCCATTATTATGTTTGCCAACACAATGTAATCTTATTGCAACACAATGTTTGGCAATACAACACAATCTTATTTCAAAAATCAATATAAGAATCCCATATAAAACACAATGTTGAAATGAAAAATGTACACCCTATATCGGCTCCTTACATGATTTCCGATTATGGCTTCCCAACTTATTACATCTCCCGCACCTTATTTGCTTCAGTTTCTCACCCCTTGATGGGATTCTATTCTTTTTCAGCTTTCTGGGTGGTCTTTTCACAATTGGTCGGTATATAGTGAAGTTTGTGGGATCAAAAGACGGCTTTTCCACTGATGATATAGGGAATATGGCACCCTAATAGGCTGCACGATATGTCTCTACGTGAAAGTAATGTTCCACACAATCATTACGATTGTGGCGGCTCTTCTGAATAGCAATCACAGCATGGTCACATGAGAATTCGTTGATTTGCCATTTGCAGCAAGAATGCGTACGCGTTACATTATCAACTATAACAGATGGTATCGAATGAACTTCAAACATATCCTCATTGGCTTTGCTAACTTGACAAGACCTGCTGTCGTTGAATTTGCCTGGTGCTCACGTGCCAAGTCATTGAAAAAATTATTTGCTCGTTGCTTACCCTCCTCTTTTAATTTCACAAGCTTTTCATGGAACCCTACCATAATTAGCTTGTAAGCACAGTCACCTAAACTACTAACTAGGTGATCCCTAAATCCATTATCAATTCTTTTCATCCGGTCTTTTAAATTGCTCTTCAAGTGTTGTAAGCAATAACCGTGGTGAGCTGATGGGAACACTTTTGGCATAGCTTCTAACAGACCAAGATTACAATCCGAAATAAAAGTAATCTGGTGCTTACCATCAACAACCTTTCCAAGTTCATGCAAGAACCACGACCAATTGGCCGTGGTCTTTGAATCAACAATCGCAAATGCAATAGGAAATAGACCTACAACACAATACCATTAAACAACTGTTCACAATATTCCAAAGTGAATAGAAAACAATATAAAGGAAACAGGTCATGTGAATGTTTATATCTACATTACCCTATTATTATTGTTGTTTTTGGATTTGGTTTCATAAACATCAATGATGTGAACATTCACATTACTGTCCATTAATGGATAAACTTACATTAGTAGACACTAATGTAAACATTTAAATCAATGTATACTAATGTGAACATGTGAATGTTCACATTACTTTTAATTTCTCAATCAGCTATATTATGTTGTTGTTCACATCAATGTGTATTGATGTAAACATTGACACCAGTGTAAATGTGGAATACACTGTGTAATCGTCTGTCATATGTCTACACTATACCGCTCAATATAAATATTTATATGAATAGACAGCTAAAAACAATACTGACAATTGTCTTCATCTTTTGCCGTTGTCGCAAGTAGCTGACCTTTATACTTTTCTTTGAGGAATGTTCCATCCAGGAATAATAAAGGCCAACAAGAATTGAACTCAGAAATACATGCAGCGAATGATACAAAGAAACGACAAAACGGTTGACTACTCGTATTATAGTCAATATTGACATAACTTCCCGGATTATAACGCACCACAGCATCTGAATACCACCGCAGCTGGTCAAACGATAATGAGTGATCTCCATGAATAACAGTCTTTGCTTTCTCCACGCCCAACCATACCACGTGGTAATACACATCTAGCTCATAATCCCTCTTCAAAATAGTGACCACCTTACACGGCCGAGTCAACGGCTTGTCCCTCACAATTTCAGATATGGTACTCGACACCAAATCAGAATTAACTCTCAGATTTTTCGATGTTCAGACATCCGTACCACAACTATGCACATCATTGAACCTCTTGATGTAAAAAAAATCATTTGCTCGTTGTGCTCTACAATGTATAGCCCACAAGTAGCCTCTCTCCTCGCGCATCGCACACACCGCAGTAACCCTTGTTGTCTCGTTCTTGACATACGTAAACTGAAACCCACATTGGATGCCATACTTACATAAAACATCAAGAAATTCTTGTGCACCTTCAACAAACCGTTGTTCTGCATGCGTAATACCATTTGCCCAAGGGGCTGACAACAACACCTCCTTATGGTGGCAAAATCTCCGTAGTGCATCAATTTCTTCCTCACTCCTTACACGCGGCGACCCAGAGCTACTCGACTGACCAATATCACTTTTCAACTCAACGACAACTTCTACATGTTGTACCCCCATTGACTTAGCAAGCAATAACATGTTCTAAAATTCTTCCTTATTGTCCAAATCACACCTATTAATCCCAAGTAATTGACAGAACAATGAAATAGAACCAGTAGACAACTCACCCCATTTTTCACACAAACACTCCACCAAACGCGAATAACACAATGCGCAGGCAACATTTATTACAGTTGTACTGCAACCATATGTGTATACCAATATCATAAAGGTATCCATCTCCTGTAAAAACACAGCAATACAACAGTCAACAATAATCCAAACGATATAAAAATTCACATTGTGCAAAATTCAATGCCTATGTGTACAGTTCAAGTGCTAAATCCATAATGAAAACTATCACTACTATCTTTACAGAACATAAAACATTTTACAATATCAAAATGACACCACCACATTAAGGTGACAGTACACAACATGCAAGTAACCTTCCATAACTTCATATTAACAAGATGTGAACATTCACATTGTTACATATACTCTGAATTATATCACCCACACAGAGTCTCATTAAGCAAACATCAAAGTAAAATGAGAATATCCATATTCTTTACATAAACTGAATGACCTCCCATCTACAGGACCACGTAAAATGCATATAATTGAACAAACAGAGCATTCGATCCATATCAATCAAAAAGCAGAGCATCTAATCCATCATACAACTAAACATGTACTCATAACCAAAATGATACTAACCTTAATCATGCAATCCTACACTCGTCCTATAACTAAAAAACAACTGATTTGAACAACTTATACTTCAGAAAAATGTGACAACCGAACACCGTCCAATTCATTGTCTTCACTCAAAAATCACCGAACCATACTACAACAGCAACAATGAAACCCTAGTACATCAAAGCCTTGAAACGAGCATGCAAAATAGAAACGTCTCCATTTGAATTAGAATGATAATCAAAAGCGTGAAGATAGAAACTACCAAAACTGAATCAACGAAAAAAGAGGTAACGTGGTATGTGTATTAACACAATATATATATATATATATATAAGGGCATAATAGTCCAAGTAAAAATATAAAATTAGTAAAATAGACCTTATGGAATAAAAAGAAAAGTATAAGAGACTAATCATGTTATAATAATCCTCTGTGGACCTAATGCGTTATAACAACTCTAAAATGGATTTATCAATAAAAATCTCAAAACAATTTTAATTTATTAATTTATTGATTTATTTAGATCACATCACTTTTTATTTGTCATATGTCTTTTTATAATAAACAAAAAAAAAAAGAAGAAAAAGTCACTTTGTAAGTTACTTTTCAAAACAAATCTAACTTTGAATCAAAATTGTATATATGATCATTTTGAGAAGTAGGAAAAAAATCAACTTATTTGTGCCACATCGTTTCTTTATTTTATTTTTCTTAAACATTTTTTCATAAAAAATTAATAAATTAACTTGAGTTTAGAATTTACAAATTAATTGATTTTATTAGGGGCATTTACATATAAGTCCCATTTTGTGAACTTATAATCCATTAGGTCCTAGATAAAATTATTTGCTCCTTCAAGTCTCATTAATTTTTAATAGACCAATTTACCCATCCAATCCCCCTTCCTCGCTCCTCTTCCCCGATAAATCTCCAGAATGGTGTACTACGTTGAATTTGAACGGAACACCCATTAATCTCGCGAACTTCTCCATTCTATTTCTGATCTCTTTCATCACCTTTTGCACCATCGCTGCCCCCTCTCCGATTTCGGCCTCTCTGGCGTACCGGAAAACCAACTCCGTTGAGAGATGCTCCACACAGTTTTCCGAACTTCAGCGTACACCTCGCAAAAAGTCTTCATTGATTTTGATTATCTTCATTGAAATTTCAGTGTGTATGTGAATTTTTGAAATGATGTGGGTTTGAATAAGGTGAATCAAGTGAGAGAGAGAGAGAGTTTTTTAAAATTGATTATCTTTTTCTTTCAAAAAGGTGTGGGTTTGAATCAGGTGAATCAGGTGAGAGAGAGAGAGAGTTTTTTAAAATTGATTATCTTTTTCTCAAATGAATCAAGTGATTATCTTTCTCTCAAATGAATCAGGTGAGAGAGAGAGAGAATTTTTTAAAATTAAGAACCTTCTCATTTTATAATATTTTTAATTTTAATCATTAAAAAATTGAGAAATTTCTCAAAATTGATAATTATAAATTTCTTAGTTTTGATAGTTTTGATAATATTTTCAGTTCATACTAGAAAAAAAATTGAGAAATTTCTTAGTTTTGATAATTATAAATTGAGAACATTCTCAGTTTTGGGATTAAAGGGCAAAACATCTTTTTACCTATAAATGAGATTTATTGGTTCAACAACTTTTTGACAGGACCTAACCTACCACTAAATATGTAAACATGACTTTTTGGTAATTAACTATTTTATTTATTTATTTTTAAAATTAATTAATTAATGGTGTTTGACTGTAATTTTAACTTATTATATATTTGTTTTGGATTTTTCAAGTTATTTTACTTGAAAAGGTGAATTTTTTTAAAAAATTATAATTTGTAATTTTTTTCCAACTTATTTGAAACATTTAAATGTGCATGAACAAAAGAGTTTGACTTAATTATATTTTTAAGAGTATTTTGAATATTTACAAAAGAAAAAACAAAATTTATGTGACAATTTATTTAGTAAAATAAGTTTAATTTTTTTACAAATTATTAAAAGTTGTACAAAATATATTTATAACATATTTTAAGTCTTTTAAGCTAACAACATAAAAGGCTATAATCATAAAAATTACATTATCAGTGATACACACATTGTATTAGTTGAATTAAAATTTGACAATAAAACAATTTGATTTAATTTTAGAATCATGATTTAAGTATGAAATTGACCTTTTAAAAAGTTTTTTTTTTTAAAAAAATTTATTTAGTTATGAGTTTTAAAATTTTTTTAAAGTTGTATTTTGAAATTGTTTTGGGTATATTTTTTTTTTAAATATTTAAAAATTTTCAAAATTTTATTTTTTTAGGGTAAATATTTTTTATTGTAAATATTTATTTATTTATTTAATGTGCGTTGTATTTACTACATTTGTGAGCTGTATTTTTAAAAATATTTTAATTATTTTTTAAAATATTAAAAAAAGGTATTTTTATTTTAAATATTTTATTTTATTTTTTAAATATTTATTTTTTTAAAAAATTAAAAATAATTTGGATTGCTTATATATATATATATCTAAATCATGACATATTATTTTGGCCAATACTTAAAAAAATAGCAAAATATTTTTTTTGAAAATATAAAAAATAATAATAAATATTTTTCTTTAAAAATAAAAATAATAAAAAATATTTTTTTCAAAAAAATAGAAATTAAAAAATAATTTAAAAAAAAAATAAAGAAATATTTTTTTTTTTGTTTTAAAAATAGAGTTTTGAGTTTTGAATTGGATGTTTGGTTATGAATTCTGAAAAGAATTTGGAATTTTTTTTTATTGGAATCATGATTTCAAAATTAAACCAAATGCTACCAAAATATTTTACTTATATATTCATTTTGTATAGATAATTAGTAATGAAATGAAAACTAATACAAGGGGTTGTTTGAATTTAAAATATTAATAAAATTCAATTATAAAATAAATATAATATTTTAAGAAATGCTTTAGTTTAAGCTATACAAAGAAATATATATATATATTTTTTTCTTTATCTTTTTTTAATTTTAAATTTATTTTGTAATTAAATAATATAAAAATAAAATTAATATTTTTTAAATGATCAGAGTGGGCCAAACTGGGTAAAACTGAAAAAAAATGTGTCCAGCCCCGTTGGACTAAATATTTTTCCTAAATTCTAAAAATATTACTCTCTTCGTCCTAAAATAATAGTCCATTTTGAGGAATCTAATTTTTTTTAGTAGTACAATTATTACATTTTAAAAATATTAGTTTTTCAAAATTATCCTTTGATATTACATTTTTTTTAAAGATATCAATTGTCATAATTATACTTTTTGTATTGTTAATAGATTTAAAAGAAGGCCAAAATAACAATTTCATATTATTTTAATCATTAATCATTAATTTTTAAAAATAAACTAATGTTTTAGGATAATAAAAAATAAAATAAGAAACTAATATTTTGAAATAGGGGAAAGTAGGTTAGGTTGGCAGGCTATTTGGCTAATGGCCACCCAGAGAGAAAAAGAATAGATGGCAAAATTCTTCGACTCAATTGTATTGGCTTCAAATCGATTTTAATATAAATAGGTTGTGAGAGCATTGATCGGGTAAAGTAAAATATAGTGATAAGTAGATCAAAATTGCCAAATTTTTAATAAATTATAAAATTATATCATTAAAATAATTAAATTTAAAAATAAAAATTATCTTAACTCAAAAATCTGATCCATTCTCATTCCTCACAGTTAGAGAGAGGAGTGCATTTGTTTGTGGGAAGTATTTAGGTGTGTAAGGTGCATCCTATATGCAGGGATGAAACCAGGATTTTATTATCGGAGGGGTCGGGAAAAAAAAAATCACCAAATACACAAACACATATGTATGTACAATGTGATATATAAATTATATATACATAGAAAAAAAATTAAATACCATCGAAGCAATTTCTTATAGGATGAAGAATTTTTTTTTAATGCAAAACAGAAAAAGAAGGCAAGATGGGAGAATAATAAGATATGAATTTTCTTGTACTAGGAGACCATTTTATATATAAAATGATATATATATTTTTAAAGTATTATGACAAACAGTATTTTTCACAGAAATAGGGGGGCCATGGCCCCCCATAGTCTTCTCCTAGTTCCATCCC
The DNA here is from genome assembly GCA_022316695.1 of Camellia oleifera. Taxonomy (NCBI): domain Eukaryota; kingdom Viridiplantae; phylum Streptophyta; class Magnoliopsida; order Ericales; family Theaceae; genus Camellia; species Camellia oleifera. The sequence goes on from CM039305.1 coordinate 33,195,561, forward strand.
TGCCTATATGTATTTACGTAAGTTCTCATAAATATACATAAGTTATTTCACAAAATCGTATAAATTCTTATAAATATACGTATGTTATAATTTTTAAAATTTTTATAAGTTAAATTACATAATAAAATAACTTACATATATTTATAAAAATTTACATAAATATATATAATATACACTTACATACTTTACACTTAGGTACTTAAAAATTGTCCTTTATTTGTTAAGTGAGTTTTTGGTTAACTCTGTCAAGGTGCAAGTTTATTGACGTGGTTTTTTTTTTTATTTTTTTATTTTTTTTATGAGTAAATTATAAATATATCTTTTGAGATTTAATTAAAATATAAATCATTCCTTATAATTTTAGAAATTACATTTCACCTCTTGAGATTTTTAATTTTATGACAAATCATTCATTTTATTAATAAATCATCAAGTCAATTAATAATTTTTAATAATGTTATAAATATATTTCAATTAATAATTTAGGTAATTTTATTATTATATAGGAGAGCAATTATAAATTTCTTATTTTAGTTAATTCTGTTAAATAAATTTTTTTAACAAAAGTATATTTATAATTTTTTAAATTATAAAAAACAATCTGCATTTGTAATTTACCCTTTTTATATTTTTTTGGGCGAGGCAAGTATTCATTGGAACCACATCACTGACCGGCACAACCGCATCATGACTAACTGCAGCCAAACTGAGCCCCATTCGTTTCAAAACGTGGCTGGCTATCTTCTATTCGGGCACATAAATACGTGGAGAATTTTGTTTTGTTTTGTTTTTTTTTTTTAATAAAAAATAGAAGCACTTCAATAAATAAAATTATTCAGTGCCTAAATTTGTAGAAATTATTCACTGCCCTTGCAAGAATTTGCTGCCGATGTTTGATAAAATAAAAAATAGTACTAAAAATTGAATCTTAAATTTTTTAAGTTGAAAATTTATTTGATATATCAAAAATGAAATTTAAAATTTATTGCTTTCAATTTTTTTATTTCAAATTTTATGTGAGATAATTGTAAAAAAATGGCATCAACATAAACTGATTGTAATGTCATGGACGTATAAGCAATTTATGTGTTAGATTGCGCGGTTATGTCTTATCCTTTCATCTCTTTACAATTATTTTAAATTTATACTATCTTTTTTCTGTAATTGTCTCTTTTTATATTGTAGTGGTAATAACGGCGATGATCATATGTAGTGATGGTGATAGTTATAATGGTTGTGATGATGAATATGAAGGTGGAAGTGGAGAGAAGTAGAAAGGGCGCACATTGTTGTGGTGGTAAGATCATAAAAGATACACATTCGTGTTTATGCACCATCAATTATAAATTTAGTTAGTATTGCAGGAGAATTTTATTACTTTATATTTTTAAAATCATATAAATCATACATCAAACAAACTTAATTAATTTTTATTTAATATATTTAATATTAAACATTGAATTATGTTTTTAATAATTATTATCTAAACTATAAAATCCATTATTTTTGTATCAGAATGTTAGTAAACAAAGTGTAATTTACCCATTGTATTAACGTACCCAACTACCCAAATTTCATTTATTTGCGTCTCTATTTTTTGAATCTATCTATATATTGAGACGGGTTGGGATCTTCTGTCCCACAAGGCTGTCTCAACCTTCCGTCCGAGGCTCCTTTTTTAATGACACGTGTCTATTGATAAATAAAAAGTAATAATACTGTTAACCTTTTTTTTTTTTGAAAAATGCTATGGACCCCAAATGATTTACTAAATTTTCTACAAAACTTCTTATCATTTATCAAATTTTTTACCAAATCTCTCATATAGGTGTCATTTGGGACTCCAGCAAAACCCCTTTTTTTTATTTATTTTTTTAACTCTGTAACCTCTTTGGCCTTTTTAAGAAATGAGTTAAAAGTCACTTCCCAGCATTTTAACCTATTTTGGGTCATATCATCTCTCATATTTTTACGCTGATCAAAAAAAAAATCTCTCATATTTTTACACCTTTTTTTTTTTCAAAAAAAACCAAATAAAGTTAAAAAGTCAACTTTTAACCATCTTTTCAAAATAATGATATTCTGAAAAGTTAGTAAAAAATTAACTTTTTGACTTTTTAAGCTTTTTTTGACTTTTTGTGTAAAAAAGCTAACTTTTTTATGATTTTTTTTATATAAAAAAAATTAAAAAATCAAAAAATTCACTTTTTTTTTAGCTTGTTTCCAAATTGCCCTATAACCATTTATCACGCCTTTTCTCTGGGATGTAAATGTACGAAAAGAGACAATTGTGTAATGGGTGGATGACAAGGATTGCCATGCGTGAAAGCATTGAAGGATGAATGAGGTTGAGAGTTGGGTCATATGTGGAGTGCTCAAAATTCTCCCACATATTACAAGCACTTGTAAGGATTTGATTGTCATGTTTGAACAATTAGCTCCCCACTAGATAAATCACTTTATGTGTGCCTTTCGTTTTTCTTTTTTATGTTATTTTTAATTTTCAATTTTGAAGAGTGAGTGAACACTACTACAAAAATAGAAAAAAATCACACTTTTTTTTTTTTTTGGTATGATCTATATTATTTAATCATACTTTTTAAGTTTTGTCAAAGTGTGATTTTTGGGATTAGATTACATTTTTTAAGTGTGATTCATAACTAATAAAACCTGTGATAATAAACATTTAGATCACATCTTTTAAGTGTGATTAATAACATTTAGATCACATCTTCTAAATGTGATTAATAACTAATAAAACCTATGATAATAAACATTTAGATAACATCTTTTAAGTGTGATTAATTATTAATAAAACCTATGATAACAAACATTTAGATCACAGATTTTAAGTGTGATTAATACCTAATAAAACTTGTGATTAATAATAAAATAAGATTACACGTTATATGCATTTCTCATCACAATTAATGTGTGATTAAAAAAGGTTTCGACATATTTGAAAAATAATTAATATTATTTTTCTAATAATGTAATACACACTATATACTATACTTTGAATTACAACCACATATTGAATGGAATAACGTCATATATTTCATAAATGAAAGTTAAATATGTTCAAAAGTATATACAAAGAAATTAAATAAAAAGTTTTAAACTGTGCTTACATATATTAAAAAATGAAAAAACTTGAAAAACTAGGTTCTTGAATTCTTTGACCATATTTTTCATCTCTCCGAGAAATTTCTGACGTGAAAAATAAAAACACAAATTAATTCAAAAATCACTAGAAGAATATGAATAAACTAACTATTTGTAGAGATTGTTCCAGTCTTACAAAAGATAAAGTCCGACTGATCACACCCCTTCAAATGTCTTAACATTAAATACCTCTAGCAAGACATGAAGCATGTAAAAACAAAATGTCACTTTACCTACAGAAATTGCAAGTTCAACATAAATTTTACTATAATCAACAACTTAGTTTAAGAGGCTCTATCCATCTCAAATATTTAATGTTCTACAAAAGAAATGCAATTGAATGTTGATTGTGCAAATACCTTGAGTGCATTTTAGATATTTGCTACCATTCTTCATCATTCTCTCCATTTGAGCTCCTAGAAACTTCTAAATGCTTGGGAGGTTAGCCAGAGTTACTTTAGAGAGAAGAAAAACAACTCAACTCCTTGGGCATACACATATTGGTAATTGCACATTTGTAAAAAATGCTCTAGATATGATGATACAAAGTCATATAGAGATATAATCCCAAAGTATAAATTGGGGGGTTCAAAATTCTCATATTGACAATCTTATATATCATAGAGAGAGTAGCCTAACAGTTTAGTCATGATAAATAGAGTCTTCAAGAAAAATTTAAAGGATATACTTTCATAACTTTTTTGCCATACCATCTGTGGCTTGAGCAATTGATGGATTCTTCTCAAATAATGCCTGTCAAAATATGCATAATATATAAACAATGGAATGGAGATTGACAAGTACATCAAATTTCAATAACGTCTTGAAAGCATCAACTACTCATCTCATTTGTGAACTGATCCAAAAGACCTTCTTGAAGCTCCACCTGGAAAATAAGTATAATATATGTGCAATTTTTAGGAGTTGGGATATATGAGACATACATAATACATAAAATGTATGTCAAACTTTAACTAGCATTCATCACTTTATATAGCACAGGCTAAGGTGGTACAATTGCAACATTTGAAATATTATTTAAAACGTAGAAAGACGGCTCAATGTCAAAGAAATTAAATGCTGGTAATAGAAAATTTTAAATTAGGATGAAGTTGAATTCCCAGAGCAATGCAAGTTTTTCTTCTATAGTTGGAAAAGTTCAAAGTTGTGCTTTACTTATGGTTTATTTACTCTAACAAACATATCGGGTCAATAAACTAATGTAAATATAAAACAAATAAAAATAAACCAGAGAAAGAATGATGTATTTTGATGTGCCATAGAGAAAGGCGACCACAAAAATCCATTACCTTGAATGGTTCAATGAATAATTTGGCATGGAAAAAACACAAATTGCAACAAAAGCAGGAATAGTTAACAGAAAATCTAAAATTCATCCAATACCATAACTTAAAGGAAATAATCCCATGGACTATTGCAGTTGTAACCATACTCCTACAAAATATGCAGAAAACATTCTCATAATACTATTTTGATTTAGAGGAAAGACAATGGTAACAAATTGACAATTTGTCTACACAACATAATAGACCAGATATAGTTTATTTGCTTAGTACCATAAGGCTTTGAATCTAATCCAACATGAAGCATCACCTATAAATGCTTCCTCATTTGTGGAAGAAAGATTTAAAAAAAGAGATAAAAAACATAACGAAAATTCAGCACCCAATATTTGGTTTACAAATCACATGCTGACCATAGACTCCTGGAACTCAGCTCTAAGATAGCCACTGGAAACACAAAATCGATAGGTAAATAGCAAATAGGATGCCACAGTACCCTGAAACATGGTAAAAAAATGAAATGTTTATTTTTAAAATTATAAAGACAGAGGCCATAACCCAATGTTTGTCCTGTCAATTCTGGATTCTAGGAGAATGGGTGTGTACAGACCGAGCTTCCAGCTTCATGCATGTTTTCTCAGCCTAGAGTTTTACAATCGCACCAAGCAATGGCCACTGCCTCTAAAAAGTAGGAAAATACAGATTTAAAAATCACAAATGGATACCTCATTTTGTATTCGGTTGCGTAGAGAATCAACAAGGGCATTCCTATCAAATCCCATCTCAACAAGTTCTAGAAGAATCTCCTAGTCAATATGCAATTGAGGTTACGCAAGTAGCTTAGCAAAAATAAAATTAAAAAAAATAGATAAGAAAGAACAACTTGAATTGGCCAGTTAAAAAGGCCATATTCACTAAGTAAAAAACAATAAAAAACATAGCAGTTTCTTAATAAAATTTATTTTGTTGCCAATAAAAAAAGAACTACCCAATATAGTAGTAATTTGGATCAAAATATGTCAAGTAACATATAGAACAATTAACCAAAATGTATGCTAGACTGAGAAATACCATCTCGCCTCACAATACGAAGAAAACCTGCATATTACATCCTGTGCTTGAAAATCAATGGACCAGAACAAAAACTATTACTAATTTTCTTTATGGTTTTGATCAAGATAAAAGGGTTTCTTTATGTGAATTTATACCAAATAATTTCTTATAGAAACCTTCATTTTAAAAAAGGGTTTCACTCAAATAAAATTGAAGAGCAACACTTGCAATAAGGCGTTCACTCAATCAGCTGTTAGGCCAGTGTCTGCAAACTTTCCAAATACGCGTAGCTTTCTTTACCAAATAATTGGAATGATGATTATACTTTGATTCACATTAAGTACATAGGGAGGAATGTTAGACAAAAAGGAAAATTGCAATAATAAGATCCTAAAACCTATAAGGTTGCATTTGGATATAAATATATGGATTTGACATAAATGAATTTGGACTTAATTATTTAAGAAAATAGCTTAGAGTTAGTTTTTATAGCTTGAATATGGATTGCAACAGGATGCATCCCTTTTATATAGTTTGAATGTGCCTTGACTACAAATTGAGTCCATGCCTTACTACTAATTTTTCTCCTAAAACACACTTGTTGGAGTGACTACTTGCTTCTCAGTAAAAGGCAAATAGCCAAGTCCATGCTCCACAACCCGAAAATCAAAAACAATAAAAGCAATGATGATTGGTAAGATTTAACATTTTTATTCTATTAACCTTTTGTAAATCAATGAAATTTGGATAAGCTAATTGGTTGAAAGTACCAGACAAATAAGCTGATCCGAATAAAATACAAAACCATGCTTTGATATATAATGATCTCAAATAGCGTATGCGTACCTCTTATCTGCAGCATGGGTCTCCAGTATGATCATAACTACAACTCAAGATAAATATTCGTATTTGAATCACAGGGACTGAAAAAAATGTTAACAATATTCCCGTTCCTTTATGTCTATGTGAATGGCCTATATGCAACAACACTCTAATGTTAATTCACTGGTTTGTTGTTGTTACTATTCGCTATCCCCAAAAAATTATTTATACAATGTGCCACCATCCATCCCAGAAGCAGAAACCACATCTTAGTTGTAAAGCGGAGGCTCACAGTTAAAAAGCTATAGCTCAACCTTACTTGAGGTCAGTTTTTGTATCTACGCAAGATTTAATTTTTTTGTATCCCCCCATTCTCTCAGAAGTTTGTCAAGATCACTGATCAATAAGATTTTGGGTGATTACCCATAAAAAAGATGCAACCCCCCCCCCCCCCCCAAAAAAAAAAAAACAAAAAAAAAGCTAAGACCACCATGGGAAATGAAAATAATAATAATAATAAATCAAGATGATACAAAAAGAAGTACCTGGAACGTCGATTGAATAACATAAACATTTGAATATATTTTGCAAAGGTTATGCTGACCAAGTTTTGTGTGGATATGTTGGACAATTAAAACAACAAAGAAAGCAAAAAGAAGAGACCAAGAACCAACAAAACCATAAACCGGTTGCAAACAGAAGCTACCAACATGGCAAAAGAAAAAAGAAGAAAAAATAGTACAACAGGCCAACAGAAACAACAGGCCGGCAGCACTAATAGGCCAACAAACTAGCACTAGCACACAGTAGCACCAGCACACAGCAAAATACAGTAGGCTAGCAGAACAGCACAACAGAACAAACAGCACAGCAAAATTGCATCAGTAAAGCAGCACAATAGCACAGCAGAACTATGGCAGGCTATCAGCACAACAGCATATCAACATCAGCAATAGCGGTATAATCATCATACACAATAAATGACACAACATGAAGCTATGTTTATATGCATGATCAAATAGAAATGCTAGAACTACAGTTTGCAAGGAGATAGGGTGTCTATGGCTATCAAAAGGAAGCTATCTGCAATGAACATGTGCAGAGCTAATACACAAAAATGTGCAATAAACTGTGCAATGAACATGCACAGTTTTGGCTGTTGACAGCATGCATTTTTCTTTGAGTGTTGTGATATTGAGTAGGCATTAACCAAATTCTGACAATTAAAGAGTTTGTCTCATTTCTTTTTCACTATCATGAAATAGCTTTCACTTGGAGACAACGAGATTAGACTCAAAACTGGACTAAACGTGCTCCACTCACATAAATACAAGAATTACCAATTTATTATTTTTTCTGTAAAATAAATAATGACGCAAGCATTAATAGTTTCTTCATCTCCCAAACTGCAATGAAATGCAAAATCAGCATCAGAAGTTGTCCATAAATAGGTGAAACCTGTGGCTAGTTGCTTTGCTAAGGATGCCCACATAGTGGCCATGCTAGCTGATTGCAATGAAATGCAAAATTAGCATAAGAAGTTGGCTATGCTAGTTGTCCACTGTAAATTGAGGTATGCCATCTATTCTTAGGCTAGGACCTGTTTCCTCTTTTAATAGGCAGGGAAAAACTATGAGTCTGTAAGTTGTCAGTAAAATAAATAAAAAAAGCAATCCCAATTACGGATGGAAAAAGATTAATTTACTAGCAAACCGGTGTGTAAGATTATTAATGCAAGGCATGGGCATGGCCATGTCTGGTCAAATCGTAGCTAAAGTAGAACACAAACGGATAGAAACCAAGGGGACAAGCCTGGAGCCTAACCAGGAATACTTTCACAACTTATTTCTACTTCATTCAGCCTGAGGAGTTTTTTTTTTTTTTTTTTTTTTTTTGGGTGAATAAGCCTGAGGAGTTTGTTATTCAAAGAAAACTTCGTATTTCACAAGCCCTCTCATGGGCATTGAAAGTATCCGCCCCAAATGTTGAGAACTGTTAGAAAATTTGATCCACTCCTCTCCCCAATGGGATCAAGGACATTAAAAGCTAAATTTAGAAATAGATTCTTGCCCACACTCCCTAACAAATGTAATTAATAATACCCAACCCAGACCAGTCCAGCCAGCCCAGCCTAACGCCCTCTTTTCCCACATCAAAATTGTTAAGAAGCTTGGTGTTTCACCTGTGAGGTTAATGTGGTAAGATAATATTAATACAGGTGAAATTTATCCGAGAAGGGTCAAAACAATTATTGAATTTGCAATGACTTAACAAGTCTTCATGGCTTAGAGACATTCTACGGACCTTGACCATAGCATGTAATAAGGAAGGACATGCATAGCCAAAATTAGGATATTAAAATGAATGATTAGCAATAACATAAAACATAGAAGTAGATTTATTCTTGACAAGTTCAAGGTCACAGCAATTCTTAACAAAATTATATAAAGGAGTTGAGAAGCTTTTATCAAGTGTGATACATACCCACTACCACATTAATAGTACATACATAATGTTGCATGGAATATTACTTGCCTGCGATGGTTTTTAAAATCATATATTGGGACCTGGACAGATTCACCACTTTTGAGTTTCTCAATGCACTCTACAAGCTGTTCAGAGTCAAAAGCATCTACACACAAGCAAACATATATTTGAGATTTGCACAAAAACTCCTGTGCATTCTACTGAATTCTAGTTGCACCATATAGTCAGCAAAGCAAAGAAAAAAACACCAACAGAGTTTACGTACAAATTAAAAGCTTATAGCAATACTTAATTATAAATTTTATTACCAGGATGATCAAAGTTATATAATCATAACTAACTAGCAATACTTAATTATGCAGTCGTTGTGCTTCTTCAGCTGTCAAGCCATGATAAAATGAATCCTATATATAAGCCACACAAAACATATATCAGGAAATTTGAAAGAGAAAATTGCTTTCATAAAAGAGTAAGTAATCCAAGCCAATCAACTAGGTGTTTATCAAAATTCCTATTGCATTCCATATTGAAGCCATAGAATCCTTAACAACAAAAAGTTGAAAAATATACATACCATACATGACATTTAACTCTTTGGTAAAAAAATCCCAACTATACACTGCCAGGTATCACTCACACTTGCAATCATGACCATAATACCAGAAGGCCGTAGTAAAGCACTCAATAAAGTGAGCTGAGGTTTTACTGGGGTAAAATATCATTCAATGAAATAATAAACTAAAAGAAAGAAAATTACAGAAAAAATGAAATTTAGAAAAGAAACCAAGAGAAATAAAGTGTGTCGAGCACAACAATTGGTCAAAATTATCAAAAAGTTCATTACATTCACCACCGCAGTAGTACATTACACTGAGCATCAGATTTTAAGTAAGAATTACGTATACTAGCATAAAATCACCTATCAATTAGAGCATCACAAAAAATATAATCATAACTAACTAACTTGACATTCAAACATAACAAAAAAATCAGTACAGATCAAAGGACTCCAAAAAAAAAAAAAAAAAAAAAAAAAAATTTGTATTACCACACTTAAGAGAGGTAGAGAAAGAGGGAAACTTTACCTATGTGAAATGAGACTATTAGCTGCAGAGTAGGAATGTAATTTTTAGAAGGGCAAATTACATATACCCCCTCGAGGTTTAGTAAAATTATAGATACCCCTGAGGTTTGAGAAATTACAAATACTCCCCTGAAGGTTATATTTGCATAACAAATTAGGAGGCAAATTGTTATGAAAATATAAATCTCATGGGACAATTTGTTATGAAAATATAAACCTTAAGGAGGGGTATCTGTAATTTCTAAAATCTCAGGGGTATCTATAATTTAACTAAATCTTGAGGGAGGGGTGTAACAAGCCCGCGAGGGACCTCGCGCTACAGTTCGGACTCCCTTTTTTTTTGTTGTCTGTTCTAAATCTGAACCAAAGAGTCCAAATCTGGCAAATCGTTTTGAGAAATCAGATTTTTGAAAGAAGTGCCAAACATGGACTGCTTTGCCAGATACAGAGTCGCCACCTAAATATTTTTTAATGGGGAAATTTAGGAAACCCTGACTCGGTGCCAAAGGCCACGTGTCCGTCATCACCAAAGTTGCCTCGGCTCGGGAGCTTGGGTACGATTGGGGAAGGTCAGCTATGAGCACCCCCTCTCGCCCGATCCGAAGATCGGCCTCTACTAACCATGATATCCACTTTTGAAAACTTCATGTGTTCTTATTCCAGTTATTAGCCTAGAATTACTACGTTATGCGCAGAGCAAATAAGTATAGACTAGATTGCCTAATTTGGAAACAAGCATTGCATATCCATCTTGTTTGGAAATGGTTTCGGGATTTGCTACTCGCAAGTAGGCTAAAATACAGATTTCAACGAATTGTTCAAACTCAAGCAATCCAACCTTCACCCACAGGCACTCAAGCAGTTTATCACATAAGCATCTAGCCACATGGTAAGCATGCTGTCATAGTAGCATTCACACGCATGCGGTATGCTAAAGCATAAAATACTTACATCGTACTCCATGCCAAAACAAGAACGTGTTAGCAATCAATGCATGATCCAAATCCATGTTAAGTGCCTAATGCATCGCATACAAAATGTCATTAGAATAGGCTCGGCTAATCTTAAGGATGACATGTGAAATGCGCAGGTAGCATGTATCCAAATTTGATTTGAAATATAATGCAATTAGCATGATGTACCAAGCTCGGTGCATGCAATACTGATAAATGATGCACGCATGCATAACATGAGGTATGCTAAAGTAAACATGTCCTAATACTAACCATCATAAGCAGGTAAGTAAAAGGGAGAAAGAAGTGGGGGTTGGAAGACATGCACACACTCACCCACGCTTATTACAAATTTGCCCTCGCTCGGAGGGATCGAAAGAATATACAAATTTAATCAACCTACAAGCTAATTAAATATTACAGACCACCTAATTAATTAATAGATCAATTAAGTACTGAAAGCAGTAAAAGGCCTCGGGGAGAGAGTCCGATGCATGCGCGCTCGGTTTTGCCCGGAAATCCACTACCATGCACAAGATGCCTCTGTTTTTCCTGCTCTGCTTCTCTGAGGACTGCCAAAGTCTCAGGGTTTGCTCTATGGATGCTAGGAGACACCACCGGCTAAAGGGGGACACCACCGGCCATGCAGAATGGTCACCGGCCATAACTTTGATCCATCGGCCAACAATGATGGCCGGTCGGCACAAAATGTAGCCAACCGGACAAAAAATTCCTGCAGAATCTGGTTTGACAGCAGCAGAGGACAATACTTGGCATGGCAATGCATTTCAAGCAATGTATGCACCAACCACACCCCATATCATGTTAATGACTCAAAGGGACATGAACCTTGGTTCTCGGACCACCAATCGCGCATTTCCATGCATGATGGCCCAAGAAACCAAGTGTGCACATTTGATATGTAATGCGATGCGCATAATCAAGCCAAGGGGGACTTAACCTCTATGATGGATAGTCAAGAGGCCAAGCATGTATGCCAATGCAATGCAACCTAAGCATGTTAACTAGGCGTGCAACATGGCAATGCAAATGAGCATGCAAGATATGCAAGGCATAGAGCAATGCAACTAACAAGTGTGCAAGGCTAATGTAGGCATTCAAGCATGTAAGCCAACATGTGACTTCATTCAATCATGTGATTTCAATCATGCAACAACTTACCAATATGCTACAACATACAAGGGGAGCATGCAACAAACAAAGGGATGGACTTAAACTAAATTAGGCAACTCTAACTAGGCCTAAAACAGTGGCCAAAAATTCAAGAAATGGGACCAAACACACATACGCACATGCACATGCTAATGGGCCTATACTTAAGCAAACAAAGGCAACCTTCAAGCACATTCAAAAGAGGCTAAGCATGGACTAATGATATGCAATGTAAGCTGTGGAATCATGTTAAGATGGTGTCAAACCAAGCAAACAAGATAGGTTAAGCATGCAATAAAGATCCAAAACTTAAGGCTAACAAACCAAAAATGCAAAGGAGCTATGCAATACATGGCAAGTATGACTCAAGAAATTTAAAATAAAGCTAAAGCATACAAAAACATGCACTAAAGCTTCACAAAGCTAGGCCTAAAATATGCTAGAACAAGGGCTTACAACCTAAGGCATATTAAGGCAACAAAATGACATTACAGGGCATGTATGCTAAGCAAGCATGGTGTACCAAAACCAACTCAACTCAATGCTATTTCATGGCATAATAAGCATGAAAAAAGGTTAAGGCATGGCCAACATGAACCTAACTAGGTGCTCCCTCAAGAGGCCAAAAAGTGCCCTTTTCAAGGGCAGCAAGGAGAGGGGGTGGCCCTCTCCTTCCTAGGACCTCACGGCACCATCCTCACCTTTGAAATCCCTCAAGATTTCAGTGGTGAGGAGGCCTAAACACTATGGTCTCGGAGCTCACACAAAATGGCACAAAACAAGGGCCAAACAAGGCTTAAGAGGGGTCAAACAACCTCAAACCACAAAACACTTTTAACAAACTATTTAGAGGCCTTAAAAATAGAACTTTTATGTGTTATATGCAAAGCCAAAAAACGGTTGCAAGATAGGTAAAATTAGTGTGCAAAAATGGGGAATAAAAGGGAAAAGTGATTACCCTTGTAGACCTTCTTCACAAATGAAGCTCCAACAGCTTCTTAAGCTCCAAACCAGCTCCAAAATTTTAAAAACAACCCTCAAGGGCCTCAGCTCCATGAAAAGGTGTGATAGTGTGTGTTTGTGTGCAAATCTAAGCCTAAACACACACAAGAGAGATATAGAGATAGGAGATGAGCAAACCCTAACCCTAGAACTCAAACCTTAAAAAACTATCTGAAAAATGTCTAACCCCCCAAAGAGGGAGAGAAGCCCCCCCTCTTATAGACCATTTCCTCTTGTAAAGCTTCCAAAGGAAGCTAAATAGAAGCAGATCCCTCCATACACGTGTATGGAGGGGAGCCAAATGCATGCCAGCTGTGGCAAAATATCTGCAAAAGCAGATGCACAGTAGTCGGCTGGCCAAAAGTGATTTTGGCCAAAACTTATGGCCGGTCGGCCAAACGTTTGGCCGATGGCAGAAAAAGACAGCCGGTGGCCTCAAGCTATGGCCGATGATGTATGGGGATGCCTCAAAAGGCATTCCTTACCCCTCAAAGGCAAAACACAAGTGTTTGGTGTCAAATCAACCACAAAACAGTTGAGTCGAGAGGTCCTGAGACGAGGCGCGCTGCCAAGGCTTCCGGGAACTCAAGACGAACACAAACATGGATAATCACTGAGTGTTCAATCAGTGACGTCCAAGTCATGAGGACGGTCAAAAATGGGGTGTCTATAGTTGCCCCTCTTTGACAGAACTCGAAAGTCATAACAATGACGGGAGTGAATGTCAAAGCCCAGAGACGACCCATTTTTGACAAGGCCGAAGACTTAAACAAAGCATACAAGCTACCGACAAAGATATGCGCCCGAAGGCAGGGGCAAAATGCAAGACAATGCAAGGAGCCGAGCATAACTTATGATCATGCAAAGAAAGCTGCAACGAAGCACACATGCAACAGTTTTAAGCTGGCATACACCAAACTACACTATAATACAGAAAGGATGTAAGAGAATTATGCAATTCTCGATACGTCTCACGCGGAGGATACAATACCTGTCCGGTTCGTCTGGCTCCACCAGCCGCAAATGAACCGTACATACAATATCGTGCCTGTAAAGAAAACAACTTAACAGGTATGATATGGTTAGCAGTATGCATAACAATGCAAAGATGAATGCAAAATGATATGCAATATACACAAAACTATGTATAAACAATGCAAATGAAAATGCAAAGCAATTGAAACAATGTAAACTATATGCAAAGCAATTGAATCATGATCCAATCATGAGCGGTTTGAAACCACACGTATGTCAAATAGATTGATGGAGGTAACAAGTCCGTCTATCATAGAACGGTCCACTGAATTATGAGTAATGTAGACGGACACAAGAACAAGTATTGGGGGAAATGACATAAGTGGGGTAACGACCCGCTGGGGAAAGAACAATGATCCTGATGCCGGATGCAAAATTACACTACAATGTAATATATAATAAATATGGCATGCGGCCAAACCAAATCTTGCCTAGGAAAGGCATGTACACATACAAGCCGTGGCTAACATAGAACGGTCTACTGAACTATGTTTCGACGTGAAAAGTATGGGCACATACCAGACCAAGCTCAACATGGAAAGGCGCAAGCCATAGATGGAAGGTGATGCAGTGAATGCATGCAATCTACAATGCAATATCTACAAATATGCAATGGAATGGATATGCAATATAATGGATATGGCACGCGGGCCAAACCAAATCTTGTCTAGGAAAGGCATGTACACATACAAGCCACGGCTAACATAGAACAGTCTATTGAACTATGTTTCGACGTAAAAAGTATGGGCACATACCAGACCAAGCTCAACATGGAAGGGCGTAAGCCATAGGTGGAAGGTGATGCAGTGAATGCATGCAAACTACAATGCAATATCTACAATATGCAATGGAATGGATGTGCAATATAATGGATATGGAAATGCATGACAATGCATGCTTATTTTTTATGATGCATGACAATGCAATATTTACCATGTATGCATGACAATGCAGTATTGATGCAATGGCTATGATTGCGGTTTTTCCTATTCTCTCAACAGGGCGATATACTAGGTTGGTTCAGTATCCAGAACTGAGGCGCAAACATGCTGCCTCAACCTATGGGGCTTCCATACAGATTTCAAGCCGAGGATACACCCCTGGGTATTTAAACCAGACTTTCGTCTCGGAACTCCCGAACCTTTACATTCTAGGCATAAGCCGTTCGAACTTTAGTTTTCACCGTCCCAGTTCGTCTCCTAGGAACCGACCGCAAACACAGGTGGGTGGCTTTACTAGACCACCGGAAGTCGTTCGGGCATGACAAACACCAAAGGAATTGCACCTTTAGAGGATTTAAGGTCTCCTAGACCAGGATGCAAAATGCATGTATGACAATGCATGTTTGTTTTTTTGTTTTTGTTTTTGAAATGTAAATGATGCATGATGTTGAAGTGCGCGTCAATACGCGGCTTGAAATGCATGAAAGTGCATGGTGATGCAAGTGCGTGACAACGCACGGCTTGAAATGCATGAAAATGCATGATTTCGCATATGCGACCACGCGCGTCGTTGGAGATGAATGATAATGCAAACGAACTGTGCAAACCAATGCACCGAAGGTCTTGCACCTTCCAAGGATTTAAGGTCTCCTAAACCGTAATGCAAAATGTTTGCATGACAATGTATTTTTGAAATGCGCAACAACGCGCGACTTGAGGAATGTATGACAATGCAATCGAGCGGGTTTAAGGTCTCGCCAGACCCGGCGTATTTAAGGTCTCGCCAGACCCGTGTTCCCCGGGAAATGCATAACAATGCAAGTGAACTTGAAATGCGCAGCAATGTGTGGCTTAAGATATGCATGACAATGCATGTTGATGCAAGTGTGAAACAACACACGTCTAATGCATATGATCCCGAATGCGCAGCCACGTGCGCTGTTTGAAATGCGTGACAATGCATCTGAGCGGGTTTAAGATCTCGCCAGACCGAGTGGGTTTAAGGTCTCGCCAGACCATTCTTACTCAAAACAATGCGAGTGAGGTGCACAAAACAATGCGAATAATGAATGCATGCCAAATGCAATGAGATGCGCAAAACAGCGTGATGCGTTTGGACAACGCGAGTGAAATGCAATGCACAAGATAGTGCGATGCGCTAGACAGCGCGATTGAATGCATGCCAAATGCACATGGGGTAACTTTCAAGTTTTGTAAGAGACAAAAAGATACAAGAAGGATACACCTTGCACACATCCGAGTGCTGTGTACAGAAGACACGGTTCGAGGTCAAAACGAAGGCCGATTGAGCTTCGAAGGTGCCATTTCTTGCACTATGTTTGAGCAATGAAGGCCCCAAACCACTCATCTGACCTAAAAAAGGTTGTAGGAGCGTCACCGGCTGGACGAGAAAGCCACCGGCTGTCCATCGGCCATCAATACATTCCACCGGCCAAATATTTGGCCGACCGGCCAAAAATGTAGCCGACCGGCCAAAAGTTGCTGAGTCGGGACAGTTTGGTCATTTCACCCCGGGTCTTTTAAAATAGGGTTTTAAACCCTATTTCTTCCATTCCTCTCTAGCCGAAAATACTTCCCCCTTCTCCCTAGAGTATTTTTCTCTCCTCATTGCTTCGTTTCCTTGCGTTTCACGCCCGTTTCATCGTTCGATTCGCGTATATCTTCGCGTTTGAACATTTTCATCTGAATATTTCTTCATTTCGGTGCTTTCTTTGCCATTTCCACCTTTTGGGGTTTATTCCCCTCGAGTTTCTCCCGATTTCTGTGCCTTTTCACTTCCCGGCTTTTCCGGACATTTTCCGCCCTCCCGAGGGTTGACTTTTCATTGACTTTTCGCCTTTTAGCCCTATTTTCATTTTTCGACCATTTCCCTCGCCACATTTGACATGGCCGACGACATTTCACAGGGCGGGACTCCCCCGGATCTCGAGATGGATCCTGGGGCTGAGCTCCTACCTTTGAGCGTCCGTCCCTTCGACCTCGGCAACCTATCGGCCGGCGATTCACGTGCTACCTCCTGACGCTCTTCGCCAGTTCAGGGGCTTCGATAGGATGGTGGATCCAGAGCTTCTTCTGCGCGAGCCGGTGTCTCATCTGTCCTTCGGCGCCTCCGAGGTATGTTCTTTCCTTTGCTTTACTTTCTGCAATGTAGAATACAAAATTGACGTAGTTGGTTCTGTCCTTTAATTGCTTGGCTCAGATACACTGATACACTGTAGTTGACTGTGAACACACTTGCAACCGACATCTGTTTGAAACTAACACGTGCGCACACACTGCACTTGCCCTGAACCACTCAAACATGCTGACACATCACATGTTGTAGTTCACTGTAAGCACACCGGCACCCAGTATCTGCTTGAATCTGAAAAACGTGCACACACGTTGTACTATCACCAATTCTGAATGCTTTTCAAAACTGTATATTTTATATTGCTTGGCAACTGCTTGCTTGAATACAGGGGGATTCCCATACCGTCCGTGGGTATGGGAACGTCGCCGCTCGAGACTGGTATTTGGAGTTGCCCGATGCGGTTCGCCACATCGTGGACCAGGTTGGTTTTGGTGCATTCTGCAGGGGACTGCCCCGTCTTTCCGCAAGCAGGCCTCTTCTTGTTGCCCTAGCGGAGAGGTGGTGGGACACCACCGACTCATTCCACCTCTCTGCCGCGGGGGAGATGACGATGACCCCTGTGGATTTCTCGATGATCACAGGCATCGGGGTAGGGGTGATCCGATCCCCTTCGACACCGACATGGGCGAGTGGGAGGCTGCCCAGTTGTACTTGCTCGGCACTCGGCCGCCTCTCGCTCGTCCAGGTTACGTCCGATATTCCTGGTTCGAGGTCCAGTTCAAGGTCCAGCCAGCTTTGATCGAGGAGGTTCCGATGGCTCCGGAGGAGGTGGAGCGGTGCGCGCGTGGCTTCCTGATGTTCTTGTTTGGGACGACCATTTTCGCCGATCGGGCGAACACCGTGCCCCTCTTCTTACTCAGTGCACTGGTGGATGTCAGGCAAATTTTCCGCTATGACTGGGGTGGCGCTGCTCTGGCCACTCTCTACGGATATATGAGCTCAGTCTCCCGTGGCAGCGGGCAGTTACTCGGGGGCTACTGGCGTGCTTGGGAGGTATTCTTCTTCTCTGCTTTACGTTTCTGTATTACGTTATCTGTATTCCGTACCGTACTCTGCACACTGCAGACACTGCAGTCTGCTTCCCACTGACTGTACACTGTACACACGGCACACAGATACTCTGCTTTACACTGACTGTACACTGTACACACGGCACATAGATACTCTGCTTTACACTGACTGTACACTGTACACACTGTACACTCTACACAATACACGGTGCAACACACGGCTCTGTCATTTTGCTTTATTTTGCATTTTGCTTTATCTGATAAGCATTCTGGTATTTACTCTGCAGCTGTGGGTCTATGCCTACTTTTCGAGGCTGGCGCCAGTGCCTGACGTGGAGACCCCACTTGTCGTCCCATTCTCCAGACGTTTTGATGTTAGGTGTGTGCGGAGGCCCCGGGAGACATTCACCTTCTTCCGCCGCTACTTCGACACCATCACTTCCGCGGAGGTATTGTTTAAAACTTTCAATTCATTTAAGCTTCGCTTTGCACTGTATTTTAATAACAGTACATAACAAACTGCATTTCATTTTCAGATCACGTGGCAGCCTTGGGCTCCATTGCCAGACGAGATGTGGGAGCAATTCACGGGCGCGGTAGAGACTGCCCGGTTCAGGATCCTCTTGGAGGGGCCAGTCTGTCGGGTGTGGTACTTGGGCGAGTGCTTCCTACGCCAGACCCTGGGCTTACCAGAGCAGATAGTCCCAGCTCCTCCTCCTGCGGACATGAGGTAGACCGAGAGGTACATTCTCGAGCAGATGGCTGAGTACACAGTCGGTTGGGATGCGATACGCCATAGGAGCATAGGTGACTATACAGAGTTCATCCGGACCTTCCTTATGCGGCCTTTAAGCGGTGGCCGCCGAGCTGAGAGAGAGAGACTTGCGGCGTCGGTAGCCAGGGCAGGTACAGGGGTTGGAGCAGGAGCATCGAGGAGAGCCCGGGTTCGTGGTAGAGGCGGAGCTCAGAGAGGGCAGGGGGTTGGTTGGCCCGTACTGCCTACGACGATGACATACAGAGAGCAGGGTGGGGCGATCTACCAGATCCCCTTTGCCCCTCCTCCAGCTGATCATGAGTTGGTCGGTGTCCCCGACTTGCCTCCGGTATGTATTATTGCATTTCGCAACTTGCACTGTTATTTCATTTCAGTTTATTTGATATCCTGCAGAATGTTGATGCGTCTGATATTTTTTTATAGGCTTTCTCCGAGTACACTCGGCAGTCATTGGAGTTGAATGCCTCCATGATGGGGATGCTATAGCGGACTTTCGACCTCCTGGACCTCTACAGTATTCCGGTATGTTCTTTCTGACCACAGTCTCAAACCATACATAAACTGCTTCACATAATCTAATGCACAACACAACACCTGATAAACTGCTCACAGCATTCATACACTATATTCACACACTATACTCATACACTGCATTCTGTACTGATAAACTGCTCACAGCATTACACACACTGTATTCATACACTGCATTCTGCACTGATAAACTGCTCACAGTATACTGATGCATTTGCCTTTTATGTTTTTCAGCCTCCATTCCAG
Source organism: Camellia oleifera (assembly GCA_022316695.1). NCBI lineage: Eukaryota > Viridiplantae > Streptophyta > Magnoliopsida > Ericales > Theaceae > Camellia > Camellia oleifera. Next base: position 33,215,297 of record CM039305.1, read on the forward strand.
ATTCCCACCATAGGAGGTGCTCCAGCCGGACCTTCTGTTCCTGCTCGGGGGAGAGATGAGGAGGGCAGAATATATCCCCGCACCAAGGCGAGGCGCACTCGTGCTGGGAGTAGCTCCCGGGCGCCAGTTCCGGACGATGATGACGATGAGTCGGAGGCTGAGGTAGAGGCAGAGGCGGAGTCAGAGTCATCGGAGGAGGGGACCGGAGACAGCTCGGACTCGGGCTCAGATGATGATGCTCCTGGACCTTCGTCCAGGAAGAGGACTAGGACGGACTCTCAGAACTGAGACCTCTTGATGTTGATACAGACTTTTGCTATTTTCATCTTATTTTCTGTACTTTTTCCTTTTGTTGGTAGTTAGAGTACCTTGTACTGCCGCAGGCAGATTTTTGTTTCCAAAACTATGTACTTGAAAAGATGATGAAATGAAACAAACTTTTTGTCTTGTCTGAAAAAGTGTTACATTTACATATGTCATGCATTGTATCACATTACATCATGCCACATCATATTACACCTCAATGTAAGTGAAATCGATCTGTTGTTTGAAAATTGAGCACTTGCACTGTAATAATTAGATAACAAACCAGCTAACAGCAAAACAACCCAAGCAACATATTGCTCAACCTGAACACACAGCCCGTACTCTGTTGGGGATTAGTCTGCATACAGTCCATAACACAGCACTCGGTTCACTTTGCACATAGCAAACCCTGAACAAACAGCCTAATCTGACAAGACGGACTACAAAAGCTGAATCGATTGAAGTTAAAACACACTCAGATGCTCCAAATTTTCCTCTTTTCTTCTTCTTCTTTTTTCTCTTGCTTGGCATAAATGTAGAGAATGGCACAGCATTCTGAGCATAAACAATTTTTGAAATTAAATAAGGGTTTTTCAAACCTGGGTCTCGAGCCTAAAACTGAACACAGCGAGAAAGACTCGAACAAAAGGTGCACGACCTAAACACGACGAGACACGCTCGAAAAGGACTCAAAACAAAAGTTAAGGAAAACAAGGCAAAAGACACAACACACGAACGTGTTTACAAACAAAAGACCTCAGATCTCGAGGAGCCAGTTCCTCTGGGTGTTATTCCCACTCTTTCTGATTTGTGATTCTCACATCACTCGGCCCTCAGGCTCGGTTTTTCTCTCAAAACCCTCTTCTCACTTTTCTCTCGACTTACACCTCTCTATTCTTTATTCTCTCATTTTTCATCCCTCCCCAGGGTGGTTGATGGATGAATAGGAAGTCGTGGGTTTACGCCCAACACTGTTAGCTCGCGGCTATTTCTTCTGATGACATTCAGTTGAGGTTTCGGATAGGGAAAGCTTCTTCCGGCAAACAGGGTGCCCTCTGGCAAGTATGTTGACGGCAGGGGAAAGACAGAATACCTGACTCAACTGTGCCCCTAGTTCATCACTTTGACCATTTTTGTTCGTTTTCCTCTTAAAACAGTTTTGACCAAAATGAGAGTCGGATTAACATACTTGTTCAATTTTTGATTTGAAAACCATGCAAGTCAGGCTGTGAGCACTGAAAATTTTCCTTTTTGGGTCCAAGAAATGGTCTAATTTTGGAAAGGATAAAATAGTTTTCGAGAAAATAGTCAACCTCAGTAAAAATTTTCAAAAACTATTTTTGCAAACAGCCAATATTAAATGGGTATGAAACCTACCCTCGAGATGCACAACCTCGAATCAGAGGCAATGGAAAATTGCCCCTTGTCTGAAGGATACCGCATGGCAACGGAAAGTTGCCCCTGGTTTGGATGGCAACTCAAGGCAACTTATGACAACGCATGGCAACGGATGGCAACGGAAAGTTGCCCCTTGTTTGGATGATGCCGCAGCATGCTGAAAATAGTCTTCACAAATGATGATCGAACTCTCGGATACAGAGAAGATGAAGACAGTCTGAACTAATATATGGACACAGTCACTGTGAGAGCATTGGTGGCCGGACTTCAGGATGAAGCTGCCTACATAGTTCCAATTGCCACAACTGAACTATCGGATTCAGAGGAGGCAAGGATAATCAAAACCATTACATGGACTGAGGCGCTGTGAAAACGTTGGGGGCTGGACTTCAGGATGAAGTTGCCTACGTATCCCAAGCATAGGAATCAAGCCTTACGTAGTTCCGGTTAAGGTACACTCGGGTATTTTAACCTTTACTTTTAGGCTCTAACTTTTGTCAAGGTGCCTGATACGGGTTTTCGACCTTGCGAGCTATGTTTTCCTTTTCTCTTCATTCTTTTTCATTTCTTTTTCTTCTTTTTTTTTTCTTTTTCTTTTTTTTTTCAATTTTTTCAATTTTCGCATTTTTTCTTTTTTTGTTGTTTTCTTGTTGTTTTCTTGCTCTAACTTTTGCCTGGGTCGCCCTTCCGGGTTTTCGGCCCAACGAGCCTCCCAAAGGGTAAAAGTGTAACAAGTCCATGCCAAATGGTTTTGAAATTGAAGCCCTCTATATCCAGGAGAGTGACTACTGTGTTGATTTGCAGAAGAATCCATCACGGTTGCTTCACGAGTTTTTTCCAGTGAGATCTGACCTTCTTGATCTGGTTTTGGTGCCTCTTGTTCGAGGGCAGCTTCAAATTGGGCCACACGGGCCTTACATGGCGGTTGCGGTTGACTGTTGAACGCTTTGAACGGATTCCAGGTTTGAAAGTTTTTACAAAAGCAACACATTGCTCATGCTGAAGATAGTGTGGAACCAATCTGGATCAAGCCAAGGTCCTTCTCAGTACTCACGCTGACAGGCATGATTTCATTCATTAAAGGCTCAGCACGCCTCTCTTTCTCTCAAAATGATCAAAATTTTGCAAAACCCGAGGAATTCCTTCCTCTTCGTTTTTATCACCGCAGTGTTCAAAAAGGGTTTTTGAAAAACTTAGGTCATTACAATGATTTTCAAGGCACAAGAGAGTATGTAGAATGTACTGCCGTTCCATTCGCCTCCTTTGGCACAACTAGCTCAAACTGAAAACAAGCACGAAAACAAGATAGCCACATCGGTTTCATTCAGATTTGTTGGTATAACCGGCTCCTTGGCAGAAACAGACTCAAAAACAAAAACAGGTAATTACAAGACAAAACGGTGTTCGAGGCAACAACCCCGGAATCACCTGGTATTCTATACAAAAGGGACTGACTCGCTACAACAAGACAAACCTTTAAGCAAAAAGACTGACTCAAGACAAAGAGACAGACTCAAAACAAAAGACTGACTCGATACCCAAGCCAGAATTTACAAAGCTAGCGTTCACAGATGCTCAAAAATGCATACCAGACGCCACATCCAAAATATACCAAATGCCGCCCGCAGGTGGTTCACTTTCTGATTACATACTCGCAGTATCTGTGTCCTCAAAATCCAATAACTGGGTGGTAACGAACTTGGCTGAGGTGGGTGGGAGGATAACCTCGTTGTCAATCAAATCTTGCACCTCATGACGAAGGCGGAAGCAATTGTCGGTAGCATGACCGGTTTGCTGGTGGTACGCGCAGTACAAAGCAGCATCATGTGTAGCAGGGAGATTCTTCGGGAGGGGCCGAGGCTCCAAGGGTTTAAGATGCCCTCTTTCAGCTAGGATTTGAAGTGCCTTTGACAACGGCATGTAGAGAGCATGGAAGACCCTACGTCCTCGGGGCAGGTACTTTGAAGGTTGAGCACTCTTGCTAGACGCACTAGCGAATGGGTCGGCAGGTGCGGCCTTGGATTTCTGATCCTTCCCGGATGCAGGGTTAGGAGTGGAAGAAACTATTTTGGTATGACGGGGCCTATCCTAGTTTTCTGACTGACTTGAACTACCCTCAGGTGGAGCGAGGAAAGCATCCTCCATAGCTTTTGTTACAACTGCAGATACCTGTTGCTTGTTCATACCCCCGACTTTCAAAGCCTCGACTGCCCACAGCAGTTGTTCGATAGGATCGGCATCTGCCTTTATTTTGTCCTTACCTCTGGCCTTAGCTTGATCGAGGGTTTGGGTTGATGTTGACACGTCATTGCCATAGCTAGAGGCCATCTCTGGTTGGCTAAGTTCAATCACAATCCGTCCTAACAGCGGGGGCTCCTGGGGTACAAAACTTCCGGCATATGGTGCGGCTGGGGGTGAAACTGACATTCCGTAGGCGAGATTCGCTACAATCCTCTGGAGATCACCTATCATCCCCATCAGTTCAAATGTAGTAGGCTCGCGAGCCTAATATAGCTGAGGGGTCCAGACCGGGGGCGCAACCGGCGATCTGGGTGGATGCGGCATATCAACATTGGTCTCATTTTGCAAAGTGATTCCTTGATCTAATGCAGCTGTCATAACCACAATCTCCTCCGAATTCTGCGTCATTATAAGTCTTGCCTCGGCAAAGGGGGAACACTAACTATTCCGAAACTCTTGAACTTAAAGGAAAAACAAGCAGCATTTCAGCCCAAACGGATCAAACACAGGTGCAGCCGAACAACAGTACTCTACTACTGATCACTGTTCCCCAGAAATCACTGTCTCACAAAACACTGAATCGGGTATCCACAGATATAACTGATTCTCATAAACTGATACTGGTGCCCCCAGGCTTGATACTCAATCTTGCAAATTGATATGTGTGTTCCCTTGTAGAGATACACTCCCTGACAGCACATAGCAAGTAGAGAGAGCAAAAACACCCCTGTGTTAGGGTAGGGTTTCCCTGTCTTATTTTGTCAGGAGCTAGGGTTTCACTACGCACGCAGCAGTTTCAAACAACCTATAATCGGGTAGGCAACATGTCCTAGTTTGGAATGGTCACTACGGATTCCGAATATGCACTAGGCCGAATGGTCGAAGAGGGTGCCCCGATAAAAATGGGGTTTGTGTTCCCATACTGGCAGAGCCTACAACCGGTCAGCCTTATGGCATGCTTTGACAAAGTCAAGCCTCCGGCAAACCGTTCAGGAATAGCAGATGACCAACACGGTATCCTAGGCGCACCAATGCACATGCGATGCAAAGAAACACATAAGTGTAGTCAAAACAGGATATCACGAGTTTGAGTCAAGCTCTCTAAAGTCCTTAGCAGAGTCGCCAGAAACTATAACAAGCCCGCAAGGGACCTCTCGCTATAGTTCGGACTCCCTTTTTTTTGTTGTCGGTTCTAAATCTGAACCAAAGAGTCTAAATCTGGCAAATCGTTTTGAGAAAATAGATTTTTGAAAGAAGTGCCAAACATGGACTGCTTTGCCAGATACAGAGTTGCCACCTAAATATTTTTTAATGGGGAAATTTAGAAAACCCTGACTCGGTGCCAAAGGCCACGTGTCCGTCATCACCAAAGTTGCCTCGGCTCGGGAGCTTGGGTACAATTGGGGAAGGTCAGCTGTGAGCACCCCCCTCTCGCCCGATCCGAAGATCGGCCTCTACCAACCATGATATCCATTTTTGAAAACTTCGTGTGTTCTTATTCCAGTTATTAGCCTAGAATTACTACGTTATGCGCTCAGCAAACAAGTATAGACTAGATCGCCTCATTTGGAAACAAGCATTGCATATTCGTCTTGTTTGGAAATGGTTTTGGGATTTGCTACTCGCAAGTAGGCTAAAATAGGAATTTCAACGAATTGTTCCAACTCAAGCAATCCAACCTTCACCCACAGGCACTCAAGAAGTTTATCACATAAGCATCTAGCCACATGGTAAGCATGCTGTCATAGTAGCATTCACACGCATGCGGTATGCTAAAGCATAAAATACTTACATCGTACTCCGTGCCAAAACAAGAACGTGTTAGCAATCAATGCATGATCCAAATCCATGTTAAGTGCCTAATGCATCGCATACAAAATGTCATTAGAATAGGCTCGGCTAATCTTAAGGATGACATGTGAAATGCGCAGGTAGCATGTATCCAAATTTGATTTGAAATATAATGTAATTAGCATGATGTACCGAGCCTGGTGCATGCAATACTGATGAATGATGCACGCATGCATAACATGAGGTATGCTAAAGTAAACATGTCCTAATACTAACCATCATAAGCAGGTAAGTAAAAGGGAGAAAGAAGTGGGGGTTGGAAGACATGCACACACTCACCCACGCTTATTACAGATTTGCCCTCGCTTGGAGGGACCGAAAGAATATACAAATTTAATCAACCTACAAGCTAATTAAATATTACAGACCACCTAATTAATTAATAGATCAATTAAGTACTGAAAGCAGTAAAAGGCCTCGGGGAGAGGGTGCGATGCATGCGCGCTCGGTTTTGCCCGGAAATCCACTACCATGCACAAGATGCCTCTTTTTTCCCTGCTCTGCTCCTCTGAGGATTGCCAAAGTCTCAGGGTTTGCTCTATGGATGCCAGGAGACACCACCGGCTAAAGGGGGACACCACCGGCCATGCAGAATGGTCACCGGCCATAACTTTGATCCATCGGCCAACAATGATGGCCGGTCGGCACTAAATGTAGCCGACCGGACAAAAAATTCCTGCAGAATCTGGTTTGATAGCAGCAGAGGACAATACTTGGCATGGCAATGCATTTCAAGTAATGTATGCACCAACCACACCCCATATCATGTTAATGACTCAAAGGGACATGAACCTTGGTTCTCGGACCACCAATCGCGCATTTCCATGCATGATGGCCCAAGAAACCAAGTGTGCACATTTGATATGTAATGCGATGCGCATAATCAAGCCAAGGGGGACTTAACCTCTATGATGGATAGTCAAGAGGCCGAGCATGCATGCCAATGCAATGCAACCTAAGCATGTTAACTAGGCGTGCAACATGGCAATGCAAATGAGCATGCAAGATATGCAAGGCATAGAGCAATGCAACTAACAAGTGTGCAAGGCTAATGTAGGCATTCAAGCATGTAAGCCAACATGTGACTTCATTCAATCATGTGATTTCAATCATGCAACAACTCACCAATATGCTACAACATACAAGGGGAGCATGCAACAAACAAAGGGATGGACTTAAACTAAATTAGGCAATTCTAACTAGGCCTAAAACAGTGGCCAAAAACTCAAGAAATGGGACCAAACACACATACACACATGCACATGCTAATGGGCCTATACTTAAGCAAACAAAGGCAACCTTCAAGCACATTCAAAAGAGGCTAAGCATGGACTAATGATATGCAATGTAAGCTGTGGAATCATGTTAAGATGGTGTCAAACCAAGCAAACAAGATAGGCTAAGCATGCAATAAAGATCCAAAACTTAAGGCTAACAAACCAAAAATGCAAAGGAGCTATGCAATACATGGCAAGTATGACTCAAGCAATTTAAAACAGAGCTAAAGCATACAAAAACATGCACTAAAGCTTCACGAAGCTAGGCCTAAAATATGCTAGAACAAGGGCTTACAACCTAAGGCATATTAAGGCAACAAAATGACATTACAGGGCATGTATGCTAAGAAAGCATGGTGTATCAAAACCAACTCAACTCAATGCTATTTCATGGCATAATAAGCGTAAAAAAAGGTTATGGCATGGCCAACATGAACATAACTAGGTGCTCCCTCAAGAGGCCAAAAAGTGCCCTTTTCAAGGGCAACAAGGAGAGGGGTTGGCCCTCTCCTTCCTAGGACCTCAAGGCACCACCCTCACCTCTGAAATCCCTCAAGATTTCAGTGGTGAGGAGGCCCAAACACTATGGTCCCAGAGCTCACACAAAATGGCACAAAACAAGGGCCAAACAAGGCTTAAGAGGGGTCAAACAACCTCAAACCACAAAACACTCTTAACAAACTATTTAGAGGCCTTAAAAACAGAACTTTTATGTGTTATATGCAAAGCAAAAAAATGGTTGCAAGATAGGTAAAAGTAGTGTGAAAAAATGGGGAATAAAAGGGAAAAGTGATTACCCTTGTAGACCTTCTTCACAAATGAAGCTCCAGCAGCTTCTTAAGCTCCAAACCAGCTCCAAAATTCTAAAAACAACCCTCAAGGGCCTCAGCTCCAAGAAAAGGTGTGATAGTGTGTGTTTGTGTGCAAATCTAAGCCTAAACACACACAAGAGAGAGATATAGAGATGGGAGATGAGCAAACCCTAACCCTAGAACTCAAACCTTAAAAAGTTGTCTAAAAAATGTCTAACCCCCCAAAGAGGGAGAGAAGCCCCCCCCTCTTATAGACCATTTCCTCTTGTAAAGCTTCCAAAGGAAGCTAAATAGAAGGAGATCCCTCCATACACGTGTATGGAGGGGAGCCAAATGGATGCCAGCTGTGGCAAAATATTTGCAAAAGCAGATGTACAGTAGTCGGCTGGCCAAAAGTGATTGTGGCCAAAACTTATGGCCGGTCGGCCAAAAATAGTGCCGGTCGGCCAAACGTTTGGCCGATGGCAGAAAAAGACAGCCGGTGGCCTCAAGCCATGGCCGGTGATGTGTGGGGATGCCTCAAAAGGCATTCCTTACCCCTCAAAGGCAAAACACAAGTGTTTGGTGTCAAACCAACCACAAAACAGTTGAGTCGAGAGGTCTTGAGACAAGGCGTGCTGCCAAGGCTTCCGGGAACTCAAGACGAACACGAACATGGATAATCACTGAGTGTTCAATCAGTGACGTCCAAGTCTTGAGGACGGTCAAAAATGGGGTGTCTACAAGGGGTATATATAATTTGCCCTTTTTAGAATGTCAAAGAGTGAGATCTAATTAGACCAAATCTCAAGGTGTCAGTGTAATTTACCATAAATTAATAGAACTGTGAGGATGTTTGTGCAAAAGAATTGAAAAAACAAGCCTTTTCCCTCCGCTATCTCTCTCTCATCACTGTCAGTGTTGCTCACACGGAATCCAATGCAGGACAGAATATTTGATTGTAATTGCAAGAGATCAATAATTGCATAAATTTAGCTTGATTGATTGAAATTTGCTGAGATGATTTTTTTGAACACTTCCTTAATTGTTACTGGGAGAAATTTAAGCACTATTCCTTTTGTTTTATTAGGAATGTTCTAGCAAAATTTTAGGAAGATTTAATTTTGATTTTCTTAATTGTTGCCGAGATGATTTTGATTTTCTTTCTTTCGGGTATATCAGCCTCGCTCTGCGTTACATTCAAACCCTACATTTTTTCTGTCAGACACCAAATCTTTCTTCAATCTCTCTCGATCCAGCCTACATTACTCGCAATACAATGCAAGATTTCATCAGCTCAGTTTGCCAATCTCTGGTTTTCAAGCCCTCCGACGATGGAGGTGTCTTCGGAGGCTTCGTTGAGAAGATCGGCTCCATCATTCTCAAATCGGGAATCGGATTCTTCTCGAAGCCTCCAGTCCTTGCACTTCCACCGATTGCCAAGTCTGATGCGATCAACGTCAAGAAAGACGACGCCTCGATGATCCGATGGAGGAAAGGTGAATTGATCGGTTGCGGCGCATTAGGAAGGGTTTATATGGGACTCAATATTGATTCTGGAGCTCTTCTAGCCATCAAGCAGGTTAATTTTTATTTTTTATTTTTGAAATCTGTTTGGTTTTGATTTTGTTACTTTCTAATTTTTTAATATCTATGCAATGCAGGTTTCAATTGCAGCCAACACTGCTTCAAAAGAGAAAACACAGGTTTTGTATTTCATAAATTAAAATTTTATTTGTTAGTTAAGTAGATTTCATGTCTTTATTTCTGCTCCTTCTTTTGTTTTAAATCAGATGTATGATGATGCTAGAGGGGTTTTATACCCCAGAACCTTGACTACTTAATTCTATTAGTTCACTGTTTCACCCCAAAAAAAAAAAAAAAAAAAAAAAAAAAAGTTATGAAAAATATATGAATTCAATGTATAAATGGTTTAATACAATGTGTTTGTTAATTTTATAATATTTATAAAATTAGAAAATTTTCTCTCATTATTTATTTTATTTTATTTTATATTATGAACCAACAACATCTATTTTCTCTATACAATCACTCAAGAAACTCTGAAATTGTGTTTGGATAGAATTTGTAAAAAAAAAAATAATTAAAAAAAAAGAATGGAAAAGTGAACGAAACAAGCTTTTATTTCATGAACAAATCTATTTCATTTTTTTTATATATAAATTCAAAATTCTATGATAATTGTTTTTGTACAAATCTAAAATTCAACAATCAAACTGATTTTATTCGAATAGTTTCTTTGGCTCCAAGCAATTTGGGTGGATATAGAATACTCATTTGTGCAGAATCAACATCAATGAGTATAATATGAATTTTAAAGAACCAAGATATTTTGACGGAGATATGAAGTTGTTTGGTAATTTTTAATTTTTAAATGAATTTCTAATAAGATAGGATTGCAAAGTAGTTAATAGATATTTTTAAGCTAATAATTTTAATATTATCTTAAATTTTGGCCAAAAGTTATGATTAAATTGTAACAAATAATTCAATTAGATTTTTTGAATTACTTAAAAAAGCCCAAGTTTATTTCTAGTAATGGTATAAATCTGGTATTAGATCTATTTTTAGTGTGTAATGTGACTTCAAACCAATAGATGTATTTTTTAAATTATTTGTGGCATATAAATAAAGGAGCAAATGAACTAAATAATAGATTTTTTTAATTAATTACAAATTAAGAAAATTAACAAATTAATTTGAAGTTTTGATGCTTCCAAAACTCATTGATTAAATTTTTAAAAAAATAAACAAAAATTTATTGATTTTAGGAGAGTCCAACGCATAAATATAATTGAACAAAACTCAAAACTTGTTTAACAACCAGCAAATTAATGTTTAAATTTAAAGATATACATAAATAAAATATTATTTTTTAAATATTATTAAGTTTGTATTCAATTTTGCACATTAATTCAAGTCCTCATAGTTTTTTCATCTCCTTCTTCTTACCCTCAACTTTAGCTTCTTATGACGATGATGATTACAAAAAGATATTCATCACTCTCAGTCACAATAGTGCCATTGCTTTTTTGTTTGTCCAAAATATTTGAAAATGAAAAACACTATGAAAATGGAGAAATGATTGAATAATTTTTAAAAAATGATTCAATATTAAAAATAAAAATATGAAACACACAATTGAAAAATGTCAGAGAAAAAAAAAAAAGCAAAAGAAAATAAAACCTTTAGAATTATAGTGACATACTCATGTCTTTATAAGTAAATTGTAGATAAATAAGTTTTGAGCTAGTGTTTATTTAGAAAGATATAGAGAAGTAATCATGTTATTGTAACAAAGAAGAGAGCATGCAATCGAGAATTGTGAGTTTTTTTTTTTTTCCTTCATCATCTTTAATTTCATTTTGGTGACAATAGTACAACTATTTATGGAGATTGGAATATGAACATAAGAGAAGTTCTTTTAGATTTTTTATAGAAAAGAAATAAGGATAACTATGTAATATTTTTATCCTTTTTTTTATATATTTATTTTCAATTTGCTTCTTTTTATCTCTTGGTTTTTTATTTGTTTTTATTTTTTTTTTAGATTTTTGTAGAAGAGATATAAGGATAACTATATTGGATTTCTATCCTTTTATTTGAATTGTGGGAAATAAAGATATTATGTGATTTTTTTTTATTATTTTACTTTTATTTTCTTATATAGGGAGAGGGAGTGAGAAGACTTGAAAAGTGAAAAGGGAGCTAGAGGGGGGTGCCACATATTTTTTTTTTCTTTTCAAAATTATGAGAATTTAGGAGTGAATTTTTGAATTTTTTTGAGATAACACTGCATTTGCTTATATATATAGTATAGATAGATAGATAGTATAGATTGCGTTTGTGGTACTAAGGCCTCGTTTGGGAACAGGCTAATTTAGTAACTTTTTGGCTAATTGGCTAAAAAGGTTGGTAAGAAAAACCTATATGTTTGGGCCAACTTTTTGGCTAATTACGAAACGACGTGCAAAAAGTAGAGAGAAAAGGGAATCTTTGACTTTTTGGTATGGGTTGTTGGCTTTTTGGCTAAAAAGGTAACTTTTTGGCTAATTGGCTATTTTAGCCTCTTGCCAAACGAGGCCTAAGTGCCTATTTGGGAACCAAGATTAAAAGCTGCGTTTTGCAGCTTGGGGGTAAAAGGCTAGATTGGCTTTTTTAACAATAAGTCATTTGGGAAGTCCAAAAAAGTTACATGTGAAATTACCATTATACCCTTCATGTTGTCTAGGATTGTACATGGGTGAAAATGTAAATTTACTAAATTGGGTAGGGATATTTTGGTCATTTGATTGTGATGTGACATCATAAACAAATATTAACTGAAAAAGCCAAAAACAGTTTTTTACCAACTTTCCAAATCACTTTCTAAAAAAGCCAAAAACTTGGTAAAAAACCAAAAATCAGTTTTTTACCGTTTTCCCAAAACACTCCTAAATTGGTAGTTTTCTATTTTAATGTTTAAAGTTTTTTGCTTTAATTGATTGGCAAGAGTATGTTATCTGAATTTGACCTTTTTTAATTTTTGTTAGGCCCACATTAGAGAGCTTGAAGAAGAAGTGAACCTTCTTGAGAATCTTTCACATCCAAACATTGTTGTAAGTATTTGATTTGCATTCTTCCTGAAGCAATGGTTGTTCATTTTTATTGTCTTGTTTGTCTATTTTTATCGCCTCTTCTTTTTCTTGAAGAGATACTTGGGAACAACTAGAGAGGAGGCATCATTGAATATTTTGTTGGAAATTGTCCCCGGTGGATCTATCTCTTCACTTCTGGGAAAATTTGGTTCGTTCCCCGAGTCTGTAAGTTGATTACTACTTATTCAAATTATATATTTTATGTTTTTGAGTATTGAAGTTTATATCAAATAACACTCTGTCGAGAGGCAAGGCCTGTTTATTGACTTAAAAAATTTCATTTTAGGATTTTTTTTATCAACAAAATAAGAAAAATTTATTGATGAAATCAAAACAGACATTACATATGAAGATCATCAATAAAGAAAAGACAAGAGCTCGATAGCATCATAGCACCCCAACCTGATCCCAACTAGGTTGGCACCAAGAGGGATGTCCAATCTTGTGCTAGCTCACACCAAAATGTTGGTGAGAAACCAACAACAAATAGAAAAATCACCCCAAAACAAAGGAGTGACAAACAATCAAACAGACCCCACTTGTTAAAACTACCAAATAGCAGCCACCTATCCTATAGACAACGATCTCCACAGCCAAAAATTAGCCCAGAATTCTAATTCTGTTCCGCTGCCTTCAGCAAGATTTTACTTGCTGAATGTTGAACACAATATCATTAATAGAAAAATGTATCCCATATGTGTTATATTTCAACCATAAAGCAATTCTAACCTTCAGCAACTCCCCAAAATCCGTAAAATCTGGTTGAATTGCATTGAACACACATTCATTTTTGAGCTTCCATACAGACCACATGATAGCAAAAGGAATAGAATGTCATATCCTCCTTTCAAACTTGCTACAGCTTGTACCTAACCACCATTCCAGAAGATCTCCAATAGACCTAGGAATTACCCAAGACAAGTTCCACCAATCTAATAATTTAGACCACATTCTCCATACCAAAGGGTAATGTAGCAGGATGTGATTGACAGTTTCCACATTCTCCCTGCAAAACAAACAATAATTGTTCACATTGGAATCCAAAACTCCAATTCTTTGAAGATAGAAAGCTATTTTCACTCGACCTTTCCAGGCTAACCAATCAAAAAATTTCACTCTTGGTGGTGCACCGTTACCTCACAGCAGTTTAGTAATCCTAAGAGATGGGCCTTGAGCAGACTCACACTATCTTCTGGCAAAGGAAACAGAAAAAGAGCCCGATGGTTCTGCATTCCACCAAGCTTGATCATTAATATTGATCCTTAGATAGTTGTTGTTGGGAGTGGAATACCTTCACAGGAATGGAATAATGCACAGGGACATTAAGGTATCTTCACCTTCTTGCAAATGATTCTTAACAAGGATAAAACTTCTCTCTCTCTCTCTCTCTATATATATATATGTATGTATGTATGTATGTATGTATGATAAAGGGCTTTCTTTTGTCAAGGAGCTAATATCCTTGTTGATAATAAGGGGTGCATAAAACTTGCAGACTTTGGCGCATCAAAGAAAGTTGTTGAGCTGGTGTGAACAATGTTTCCTCTATTTCATTTTTTATTTAATTTTTCTAGTTATTTATTTTGTTTTCTTTCCAAGGTAATATCATGTCAAATTATTTTGTACCCGAGTTATGTATGTTGCTAGTACAGGCTACCATGACTGGTGCAAAGTCAATGAAGGGTACTCCATATTGGATGGCTCCTGAAGTTATCCTTCAAACCGGGCATAGCTTGTGAGTACAATCACACATTTCCATGCTTATAGCTGATCTATGATATGAATAAGACAAATGCGACCATGTGTTTTCTTACTAGCTCAACCCATGTCACCTTAGTTACATCTTCAATGTGGATAAAGTTACTCTTACGCAATGGTGTAGTAAATGCTTGCAATATTTTCACTTAAGCACGTGCATATACACCATGCTTGTTGCACTCCTCATTTTGTGTTTATTTTAGCTCATTAGTTTAATAACAAACATTCCAACTCTGCTGATATATGGAGTGTTGGATGTATGGTTATTGAGATGGCTACAAGAAAGCCTCCTTGGAGCCAGCAGTATCAGGAGGTATTTCAAAACCATCATCTTCCATTACTTTCCTACTAAAGTATTTATTTGTTCTGTTGACTGCAACTTTGGAACTCAGTAAGATGTTAGTTCATTGTTTGTGAAGTAACTAATTGGTGTTTCTTTTAGGTTGCTGCTCTCTTCTATATTGGGACAACTAAATCTCATCTACCTATCCCCGAGCATCTCTTTGCCGAAGCAATAGATTTTTTTGTTAAAATGTTTGCAGAAGTATGTTTCTCATGCCTATTATTTTTGTTTCTTGCTTCTCCTGCCCTTTGTATCCATTGCCAATTATTTTTTTTAGGCTGATATACAAATTTATAAGAAGATAATTTATGCTTTATTTTTAAGTTTGTTTCATTCTCTTATCCTTCTATGGCAGGGAACCAAACTTAAGGCCTGCTGCATCAGATCTGCTACAGGTACTATTACATTGCAGACTAATTTAACTTATCAATTCCTTATAAGTTAAGCTCTAACTCATATATATATATATATATGTAAATTATGGTTATCTTGTAGCAGAACATTCCTTGGTTCTGATGGAAACCACAATGTTAGATAATAAAAGTTGTCACTTCTTTTAATAATTGTTCTAAAATATGTTTTTGGCTTATCATATGTAGCATCCATTTGTTACTAGGGAGTATCAGGAAACCTATCCTGTGTTACGCACTTCAGTTATGGTCAGTATAACTGCATGAAGCCTTCTTTGTTTGTATTATGCAGTTTTTCTGCCATGCCCCAAACTCGTCCTTAGAAGTTTGGGCATGACTAACTCGACTACGGTTACAAAACTCAATAATTATACAATATGGGGCCTGAATGGAAGCATTTATTAATTTAACATAACATCCATTGAGCTAACGCCTACATGCTAGGATCGCAGAACATTTCATTACATGAATCTATATACGACAAAGCACAACCACAAGTAGTAGTTATACACATGCATATACATACAATTCCGACTCCACAACAGGGGATAATCAAAACATTAACAGTAAAGGTTATACATGCTTAATAATACTTGACGAAAGTCTAGGCCCAAAGCTAGGAGTCCTGAAAGGGCTTCACAAAACAAAGAAGCCTTATCTAGCTACTTGGGTTTAATGGTATTGACAAAAGAAAGCTGCCAAGCTGGGCTAAAACTGACCTCCGGGTCGATTACCTACAAAGACAGACATAACACGGAGTGAGCTTGGCTCAGTGAATAATAGTATGTAAGAAATTTCAGATGCAACATTATGTATTACAATGCACACAAACGTACAGATTACATGTTCGATTTTGTTCGGTAAACATTTCCAAAACGGCTTTAAGCCCAGTAGTTACAGAACGGCCTCATGCCCAATATCATGCAGAACGGCCTTAGGCCCACATTATTATACAGAATGGCCTCGGGTCCATAGATTAACAACTGTTCACACATTGAAGGGTAGGTGGAACATTGATATGTACACTACCTCCCTTGGCCATAGGCCATGATTCATAATCGGCTCAGATCAAATTAGGGATGGTCAAACATTGACATGTCATCACCTCCTTCAGTTCCAGAGTTGTCCACACTTAGTGGCAGATAACTGAACGGCCTCGGGCCCATCATTAGCAAAGCAGAGTGACCTCAGGTCCAGAAGGATATCATTATTCCATAATGCACATTACTTTTCCAATTGTTTATCATGCGGAGACATAGTTAATTTACGAATAACAGAACGTTAATATAACTATTAAGAGTAAATGAAACATATTACTACAGTACTATTACTCACAGTGCTGTGGCGGAGCGATAGCCCCTTCCGGTATGTGATCTACATGCATATATAACTCACAAGTTAGTACCTTTTCTTTCGTAATCAAGATCTGATTCGTTAAATCTCAGTGAATTAACAAGCATTTTAAAAGCTCCAAACACATATTTCAACAATCCCAGAGGGTCAAACAGAAGAAACGGAGGATACATATTTTTCCTCCATGGGCTGCATGTGTGGAGGCCCTTCGCCACACGTGCGGGAACGTGGCCGCACGTGCGCCTCGCACGTGCATATTTAGCAGAACCTCAGCTTTAATTCTCCCCTGTTTCCCACACGTGCGGCTGTGAGCCTCGCACGTGCGGACGGAACTCTTGTTTGGTGCAGTTTCGAAGCAATACTAAAATTCAACCCATTAATCAGATGATCAAGCAGAAAATAAGGATAATTAATGAAATATTTGGATATAACATTACCATAAACATGTTTCACAAGCTCAATTAGATCTTTACTATCTTCAAACTCATAATCACAACTCAATTCCTTCAGGATCTAATTATATATATATATATCCATCTAATACATAATTGGATTCAAGCATGTAGAATCAAGAATAAGATGTAATTTTCTTTATGTGGCTCAAATTAACACAAAACAACCAAATGATGAAAACACCTATCCAATTCTACAATTGTCACACACACACATAACCCCAACACAAACCCTAATTTGCATAAATACCCAAGAAATTCTTACTCATATTCAAGAGAGGAATTAATTAAAGTAAAATATACATACCTTGAGCTCTAAACTCTACAATCCTTCTCAATTTCCCAATCTCCTCCTTGATGAGCTTCTTAAGCTTCTCCTGCCTTTTCTCTCTTCTCTAACTCTCTCATTTTTCTCTCTCAGGAGATATTTTTATGTCATAGCCTTACTAAGTTAAGAGTTAAAAGAGTTATATGAGAGTTGACTAAAAATTTAATCAGTTTAATCATTTCGAATCGAATTTTTAACAAAAATCGTATTATGATCCAAAAATCACGCTTATCACAGTTATAAAGTCAATTTCAGATTATTAAGCCTCTAAGGCTTTCAATTACTGATCCAAACATTTCAATTGTAATAGATTTTTCTCTTAGTTAACAGATATAGTTCTATAACCATATATTTCACACAATTAAGCTTAATCTCACATGAGATTCCACATTAACTAGATAAATGCACAAAATAAGGGACATAAAGTATACCAGAAAGCATATAGAGGGTCGGGTTATTACATTTTGTTTTTCCATTCTTATGTATTTTACAATCATTAGGAAACTTCTGGAAAAAAGATGGCAACACCTGAGATGGAGTTTAAGAACTCGTAAGGGTTTTTATTAAATAACCTTGGGTGCTTTCAAGATAGATTATTGTCTGTTATTTGCAATTATGACTCTTTGAGGTTGCATTTCTGCTTTAGCATGGACCTTGTTTTCAGGACAACCTACATGCAATTGAAGGATGTTCATAATAGTGTGAGGTACTCAACTATATATCCTGAGAAGTTCCCAAGAAGTGTCCCATATTGGGGATCAGGCAATTGTGATGATGACATGTGTCAGATAGATGATGAAGATGATCTTGTGATTGGAGCATCAGCAAAGTTTGATTTTGCTTTATTTTCTGATGATTTTAACAAGGTAACATATTGCTTTTATGCCCTCCAACAAATATAATATTTGTTAGCATAGTAACCCCTAACAACCAATGGTTTGTTTTTTTTTTTTAATCTAGAGTTTTAATCCTATGTCTGAGCTCGACGATAATTGGCTATGCAAGTCTGATGACACTCCAGAGAAGTTCCCAGGAAGTGTCCCACATTGGGGATCAGGCAATTGTGATGATGACATGTGTCAGATAGATGATGATTGGAGCATTAACAAAGTTTGATTCTGCTTTACTTTCTGATGATTTTAATAAGGTAACATATTGCTTTTATGCCCTCTAACAAATATAATATTTGTTAGCATAGTAACCCCTAATAACCAATGGTTTGTTGTTTTTGTTAATCTAGAGTTTTAATCTTATGTCTGAGCCCGACGATAATTGGCCATGCAAGTCTGATGACACTCCAGAGTTGGAAAGTAGAGTGAACTTATTTTTTGGTCAAATAGTTAATAAGGCTACTGACATCCCTCGAGCATCTGGTAAGGGGAACAATGATTTTACATTTCCATGTGGGCCCTTAGTAGCTGAGGATGATGATGAAGTTATTGAGTAAAAAATTAGAGCATTCCTTGATGAGAAGGTATTATCGTTTCCACTTAAATTTTCTTTTCTAGTTATGGAGGCTTTGGGTCGTTTGTTGTCTAGGGTGGTTCATAGCGGTTTGTTGCAGGGATTTGAGGTGGATTATTCGGGATTAGGCAATTGTGATGATGACATGTGTCAAATAGATGATGAAGATGATCTTTTGATTGGAGCATCAGCAAAATTCAATTCTGCTTTACTTTCTGATGATTTTAATAAGGTAACATATTGCTTTTATGCTCTCCAACAAATATAATATTTGTCAGCATAGTAACCCCTAATAACCAATGGTTTGTTGTTTTTGTTAATCTAGAGTTGTGATCCTATGTCTGAGCCCGACGATAATTGGCCATGCAAGTTTGATGACACTCCAGAGTTGGAAAGTAGAGTGAACTTATTTTCTGGGCAAACAGTTAACAAGTCTGCTGACATCCCTCGAGCATCGGATAAGGGGAACAATGATTTTACATTTTCATGTGGGCCTCTAGTAGTTGAGGATAAGGATGATGATGATGATGAAGTGGTTGTGGCGAAGTATGGCTTGGGTAGGGGGGTGGTGTTCGGGAAGGTAGGGCTGACTCATGGTTGGGGTGTTTGGAAAGGCATTTGGTTGGGTTGGGAGGCATTTTGGTGTCAGGTTTGGTTGAAGGTTGGAGTAGGATGATTTTGCAGCTGTTAACGTTGCCTATATTGCTAGCTTTGGAACTTATTCCCAATGTGTATCAAATATTGGCACTAAAAGTGTTCAAACTCTGTCACAAGTACAGCCACCTAAGCCTAGTGAATGGAAAGAGGTTGTTCGTGATGATCAGGAGCTGTTTAATCCAAGGTTTGTGAGTAGATGTTTGATGCTTGCTTTAGTTTGTGTTTCCTTTTGGTGGACCATGTTTTCTTTCTGTAAACTGAGAATGAAAAATGTTTTACTGGCAGCACAAGCTTCTATGAGAGAAAAAGAATATGGGAAGAAGAGCTTTATGAAGAGCTTGAAAGGAAACGATGCAAGTGAAAATTTACTTTCTATTCAAAAGATTATAAAAGCAAGTTGTTATGTTTATTGTGATTTGCTTGCTAGTCTTCAGGATCAGCAATAGTCTACTCTAGGTCTAGCTTTTTGGATTCTAGGTCCTGGGAGATCAAATCATTGAAAAGCTCAAATTAAGTTATGTTA
This sequence comes from Camellia oleifera, assembly GCA_022316695.1. Classification (NCBI taxonomy): domain Eukaryota; kingdom Viridiplantae; phylum Streptophyta; class Magnoliopsida; order Ericales; family Theaceae; genus Camellia; species Camellia oleifera. Next base: position 33,235,107 of record CM039305.1, read on the forward strand.
TGAAACTGCACATAGGACAATCTTGCGTCATGCCATTGTATACCTTAACATGACATGTAGAACAATGTTTCAAAGGTTTTGGACCTCTTTTGATTAAGTGGAATTCTTGTGTGTAAGGTTGTTGGAACTCCTGTTACAAATTGTTGAACACAAGCAACTAGAAGTCTGTGGCCTAGAGAACTCTGTTTCAACTGCCATATGGTTCCTGGGAGGAGGTATTGCGTTTGCACATTGAACATGGGGCTCTGATTGTAGCTGATATATATAGTACCACAATCATATATGCTTACATGTTTTATAAAATGTTTTATTCTGTTTATTTACTTGTTTATTTTTGTGGGAACAAATTTTTAATCTGAAATGGGACAATTAGTGAGTTGATTTCAACTCATGTTCATTGAACTTGGGGCTTTTGACTGGAGTTGCAAGTTCCAATTTGGTTCATTTGGGTTAGTGATGCACAGCTGGAGGTTGAACGTTAAGAGTGCATAGGCTCCACTCATTTTGTTAATAATATATTTGGACCCTTAATCGAACCTTATTTGTTAGTCTATGGTTTAGTTTCACCTATGAGGAATATTGCCTGGTCAGATGATTAGTCGTGTATGGATTGATTTTTATTTTTTACCAAAATCATGTACTTCAATTTTTACTTAAGAAGTTAAGCTGGACCTCTGGCTTCAATTTGTGCTTGTTGCAACAATGAGCTTGGTTCTACAGTGTTTGCCAGGCTTGTTGAGCCAATGCTGAGTTGGTGAGCAGTTCTAGATGAGCACTGTAGTAATTATTTTCTTTATGGTTTTTATTTTAAGCTGTACATCTTGCCTATATTTTTATTTTCATTTGTGAGCCTAATTTTGTCGTGCTTGTTTATTTGATATCAATACTAGTTTCTAGCAAAGAGGAGGTGGATGCTCCCGACAGCTTTTCTATTCAGCCAATTGACTTGAACCACTTTTTCGAAGAAGATGGAAAAATTTACGGTTACCAAGGGTTGAAGGTAATACACCTTTTTGTTAAATTGGAAAATTTGGTTAAGACTCCACTATTGATAATTTGATGCTCTTGAAATTGTATCTTCCCATTATGGCGTCTGTGCCCAAATTTTATTGGTGATTATCGAACTTCCGTTTTTGTTTGTATCTCCTTTTCAGTAGTTGCTTGCTCTTGTTTTGGCATTGTGCATTCATGTCCTCAGTGTGGAGGCTATGAAAGTTGCATTCATGGATATCCATGCTTTTTATCAAGCTAAAAAAAGCTCTTTTTGTTCATAACATATAATAATATACTTTCCTCCTGCATAACCCAGATCATGCATAATCTCTTGCATGAAAATACATTAAACATTAAGGCCATATTTGGGATTGTTTTCATTTTTAATGTTTTTGGTTTTGGTGAAAATAAAAATAATGAAAAACATTGAAATTTTTGTTTGAATTTGTTTTCAAAGATTTACAAAGCATTGTAAAAGTAATTCCTAAAAAAGGGGTGTATGCAGAATTTTTTTGAAAAATAGTGTGCCAAACAAGTTTTTTTGTGTCAGTTTCTGTTTTTTTTCTGTTTTCTAAAATATAAAATGAAAACAATACCAAATGTGCCCTAATTGTTTATTTGGAACCGCTCTTTTCTAACTTGCAAGTGTTAATTTATTTATTTGTAATTTATATTTTATCACAAATCATGCAGATCACCATCTGGGTCAGCAGCATATCTTTCCATGCATATGCTGAGATTACATTTCAGAGCACATCTTATGTAAGTATTTACACTTATCTTTAGCCCGATTCTAGCTTGGTCTTCTGATGGTTTGCTAATGATTTCTATCCCTTAATTGTTATGAGGGAGGCAAGGGGGATTATAGATCTGAAATCTGTTGGAAATGGTTGGAAAATTTTGGGTAAAACCAAAATTTTTTCCTAACTTTGGTCTATTATTTAGGTGGGACTCGAGCGTCAAAGTTGGCGGGTCAAAGTGGTAACGCGTTCTATGCCGTGTTGTGATTCACGTGGTATATTTGGTTACTCAAAACCATTACCGAGTGAATGGAAAATTGAAGCCAAAGTATGCTCCATGGAAATGGAGTTTTGGTGGAAAATCCTTAAAGGTTTGAATAATGCTTGTCCCATATTGATTTGGTGGGAAGTTTTGAATGGGTTTATAAGGCATGTGATTGGAACTTAGGGTGTGTCCCAAGAGGTACCCAAGTGTTTTAGTGAGGGAGGTTATGGGCAAAATGGGCTAGACCCATTGGACCCAAAAATCACCACATACGCCCGCACCGCCACCGTCCGTTCGGTTAGGAGGGCTGGGCTGGGCCTGGGCGCGGGTGTATGCGGTGTGGTTGGGTTGGGCTTGTCCGGCCCAATACTTATCTTTTTGGGTAAAAAACACTTGATTTTATTTTTGAAAAAATAAAATCCAAAATTCAAATTAATTTCGGAAATAAACTGGTCTGGTTTTTCTGTACACCCAAACAGGTCCCTTCCCGTTTTTATCTGTTTGAATTTTGAACCCAACAGATTTAAATCTGTTTAAATCAAAACAAAACAGGTTTCATACACAGGTTTGCACCTGTTTAATTCAAAACCTACAACCACCAATCCATCTATAAATAGGACAGTCCTCATTTGATGTTTCATTCAGAAATTTCGTACTTCACCTCTGCAAATTTATTCTTCATTTTGCTGCATTTAATTTTTGTGAGAAAGAGTATAAACACTAGTGTTCGTTAGGCAAACAATATGTAGTGCTGCTATTGTTTGTAGTTGATCATTTCATCCTGAGAGATAGACGTCCACATTCTGAAAGAACCGTGGAGAGGACGAATCTGTCTTAAGGACACAGTGTCAACACACTGGACTTGATCAGAATAATATTCAAGATATTAATCAAGTAAGTTATTTATTTATTTTCTGATTTTATTATTATTTATTTAAATCAGATTTTAATTTTGTTTTTGGTAACAAAATAAAATCTATTTTTATTTATTTAATTCTATTTTTAGTCTGATTTTTGTAATCAAACATTTTTCTCTCATTTCCTTTATTTCTTTATATTCTAGTTGTTGTTTCGTACACAACATAATTTAATCTATTTAAATACAGTGAAGATTGTCCAACAATCTTAAGACAGATTTATTTTTGGTATCTTCATTGTATTTAATTTTCTGTGATTTCATAAAGACATATTTTGGTTGGAAAAACAAATAGTGGCTTATGCTATTTGACAGATAGTAGTAATATACTGTCTTTTTTCTTTGACAACTAGTAGTAATATACTGGTGTCATTCACAATTGCAGAATATTAATTTGTGTTACAGAAAATTATTGTGGTATTTTATTTTTCTAGTTTTAGTAACAAGGAAAATAAAATTATTTTGTGTAATAATTTATTTTCTGGTTTTAGTAATTAGAAAATTAATTTGTGTTTTAATTTTTTCTGATTTTTGTAATAAGAGATTATGGCTATTGCAACTAAAATTTCAATTGGAAGTGGCACTCTGATTGTTACACCAACACCGGTCCCTATCCAGAACCATGTTCATGTACCAATAAATCATGGAGAAAAATCGAAAAAATTTAACGGTACTGAGTTTAAGAGATGGCAGTAGAAGATGCTGTTCTATTTTACAACTCTTACTTTGGCCCGGTTTCTCCATGAAGAGGCTCCAGCACTTAAAGAGGGTGAAAGTGGTCGGTAAGTTGTTGCCGTAGTAGATGCTTGGAAACATTCAGATTTCCTGTGCAGAAACTACATCCTCAATGGCCTTGACAACATGCTGTATAATGCTTACGGTCCTTTGAAGTCAGCAAAAGAATTGTGGGATTCTTTGGAGAAGAAATACAAGACAGAGGATGCCGGCACGAAGAAATTTGTTGTCGGTAAATTTCTGGACTTCGTTATGGTAGACTCCCAAACGGTAATTTCTCAAGTTCAAAGTTTTCAATTAATTTTACATGATATTCATTCTGAGGGTATGTCTTTGAGCGAGTCATTCCAAGTCACTGCTTTAGTGGAAAAGTTACCATCGACTTGGAAAGATTTCAAAAATTATTTAAAACATAAATGCAAAGAGATGACCATGGATGAATTAATTGTAAGATTAAGAATTGAGGAAGATAACTGAAAGGATGAAAAGAGGAATGAGAAAAATCCCATTGAGTCCAAGGCTAATGTGGTTGAACAAGTTCATAAACCACATAACAAAAAGAGGAAGTTTACTGGAGATGGTTTTAAACAAGGCAATAGCAACAAGAAGTTCAAAGGAAAATGCTATAACTGTGGCAAGACTAGACATCGAGCTTCTGACTGCCACCGCCCTGAGAAGGATCATGGAAGTAGAAGCAAGAAGACTACCAATCAGGCTAATGTAACTGAACTAGATTACATCTCTGACGGAGTGAATGACATCAACCTCTCTGCTATGGTGTCTGAGGCTAATTTGGTTGGAAATCCCAAGAAATGGTGGGTTGACACTGGGGCAACTCGTTATATTTGTGCGGATAAGAAGATGTTCACTACCTACAATGAGACTGCAAATGGTGAATAACTTTTCATGAGAAATTCTTCTACTTCTACTGTGGCTGGACAAGGGAAAATGATCTTGAAGATGACATCAGGAAAAGAACTGACCCTTAACAACGTACTTCATGTACCTGACATCCGGAAGAATTTAGTTTCTGGTTCTTTGTTAAGTAAAAATGGTTTTAGGCTTGTTATTGAGTCTGACAAATTTGTATTAACAAAGAGTGGTATGTATGTTGGTAAGGGATACATGAGTGATGGTCTCTTTAAGTTGAATGTAATGATAGTTGTACCGAAAGTTGCTATGAATAAGAATAACACATTTTTTGCTTATATTCTTGAGTCGAATTTATGGCATGGTAGATTAGGACATGTGAATTTTGATGCTTTGCGTAGATTAATTGGTTTAGATTATATACCAAAGTTTGAAATTAATCCTAATCATAAATGTGAAATTTATGTAGAAGCGAAACTAACTAAGACTCCATTTAAATCGGTTGAAAGGAAAACCGAACCTCTAGAATTAATTTATACAAATGTATGTGATTTTAAATTTATTCAAACTAGAATATGCAAAAATTATTTTATAACATTTATCGATGATTGCACAAGATATTATTATGTTTATTTACTTAGAAGTAAAGATAAAACCTTAAAAATGTTTAAACTCCACAAAATAGAAGTTGAAAATCAACTTGATAAAACCATTAAAATGGTTAGAAGTGATAGGGGTGGTGAATATGATGCACCATTAAATGAATTTTGTGCACAACATGACATTATTTACCAAACTACAGCACCTTATTCTCCACAGCAAAATGGAATTGCTGAAAGGAAGAATAGAACCTTTCAAGAAATGATGAATGCCATGTCACTAAGTTTAGGCTTACCACAGAACTTGTGGGAGGAAGCAATATTGTCTGCTAATTATGTTCTTAACAGAATATCCCACAAGAAAACCAACAACACTCCTTATGAATTGTGGAAAAGTCGACCGCCTTCCTACAAATACTTAAAGTGTGGGAGTGTTTGGCAAAAGTTGAAATTCCTATTCCTAAAAAGACTAAGATTGGACCAAAAATAGTAGATTGTGTATTTATTGGTTATGCTCAGAATAGTAGTGCATATCGGTTTTTTACTTATAAATCAGAGATACCTGATATAAATGTGAACACTATTATAGAGTCAAGGAATGCTATGTTTTTTGAACATGTCTGTCCTTACAAGAAAGGATAGGAATTAAGTTTACAGAAAAGAACTTATGATTATACACAAAGTCAAGAGACTAATGACAATCAAACACAAGAGACTAGTAATGGTCTCGACCAACAGGATTTAATTGATGATGAACCAAGACGAAGTAAGAGAGTGAGAACATCAAAATCCTTTGGTCCAGATTTCCTAACATATTTGTTAGAAAATGAACCTCAAAGCTTTAAGGCAGCAATGATAGGTCCTGAAGCACCTTTGTGGAAAGAGGCTGTTAATAATGAAATTGAATCCATTATGCAAAATCATACTTGGAAATTGGTGGATCTTCCACCAGGTTCTAAACCCCTTGGATATAAGTGGATATTCAAGAGAAAAATGAAAGCAGATGGTTCAATAGACAAGTATAAAGCAAGATTTGTAGTAAAAGGTTACAGACAAAAGGAAGGTCTGGACTATTTTGACACATATTTCCCTGTGACAAGAGTAACATCCATTCGCATGCTTATAAGCGTTGTTTAATTTAGAAGTACATCAAATGGATGTTAAGACAACTTTCTTAAACGGTGATCTAAATGAAGAGATCTATATGGAGCAACCCAAAGGGTTTGTAGTGTCGGGACAAGAAAAGAAAGTTTGTCGGCTTGTAAAGTCTCTTTATGGATTAAAACAAGCACCTAAGCAATGGCATGAAAAATTTGATCATACAATGCTTACTAATGGGTTTAAGATAAACGAATGTGACAAATGTGTTTATGTTAAAAACACTGACCAAGGATATGTCATAGTTTGTCTTTATGTGGATCACATGCTTATCATTGGAAGTAGTCAAAACATGATCAAATCAACTAAGCAAATACTTAACAAAAGATTTGATATGAAAGATATGGGGGTCGCAGATGTTATATTAAGAATGAAAATTACTAAAACATCTGACGGATATGCATTATCTCAATCTCATTAGATTAAGAAAATTCTTGATAAATTTATCAAGGATGATATAAATTTAGCTAGAACACCTGTAGACGTCAATCTTTATTTATGAAAAAATAAAGGTGATGCGGTGTCTCAGTTAAAATACTCCCAAATCATTGAAAGCCTAATGTATCTAATGAATTGTACTCGTCCTAACATAGCTTATGCAGTTAGTAAATTGAGTAGATACACAAGCAATCCCGGAGAAGACCATTGTAAAGCAATCATTCGGGTTCTTAGATATCTAAGATTTACTCGTGATAATAGTTTGAACTTTACTCGATATCCAGCAGTACTCGAAGATTATTGTGATGCCAATTGGATGTCGGACACTAAAGATTCAAAATCCACTAGTGGATATGTTTTTACTCTAGGACGCGCTGCTGTTTCTTGGAAATCCACGAAACAAACTTGCATCGCACGATCCACAATGGAATCCGAGTTCATTGCTTTAGACAAAGCAGGAGAAGAAGTAGAATGGCTTCATCACTTCTTAGAAGACATTCTAATGTGGCCAAAACCTGTGCCAGCTATTTGCATTCATTGTGATAGTCAATCTGCAATAGGCAAGGCACATAATCATATGTATAACGGTAAGTCACGACATATTCGCCGTCGACATAATACCGTAAGGCAATTGTTGTCAAATGGAATAATCTCAATAGATTATATAAAATCTACATAGAATATTGCGGATCCCTTAACAAAAGGTTTGACAAAAGAGCTAGTGTATAGTTCATCGAAGGGAATGGGTTTAAAGCCTATTACATAAAAGTTATCATAATGGTAACCATACTTATATGACTGGAGATCCCAAGAACTAAGTTCAAAAGGACAACTAAGTTATGTGTGGCTCGCCAGAAATCACTAAGGGATTAAAATTCCCTACCCATTCCTATGGTGAGAGTGATATCTGCAACATATGTTGTATGCAGGGGTATAAGGATAAGCTTTGCTTTTAATGATTACTTATATCTTGATTGAGGCATAAAATCAAGACGAGTATAAGGAGATACTCACAATAAGAATCACCTATATGAGTGTCGAACTGGGGCCGGTTCTATGAGAATGAAAAAGGCTAAATCCTCTAGAAACACTCATGAAAACCAGGAGCGTTCAAGGCCAAAATGAACACAACAGTGAGAACCATGATGTGTTAGAAGATATTTTGTGTGAAATCTATTGTCTTGGCTTACACAAACGGCTGAACAATTCAAGGCATCGTGTCCATTGGTTAGCCAGTAAGTCCGATAGGTTATCACTAGGGAAGGTTTAAGGTCGAAAGCTACCTATCCTGATGCAAGATATTTTTGACTTATACTCTTTCGATAAAGTCTGCATATTGTTGCATTTCCGTTGTCATCAAATTCCATTCATGTAGGGGATTATTGGAAATGGTTGGAAAATTCTGGGTAAAACCAAAATTTTTTCCTGACTTTAGTCTATTATTTAGGTGGGACCCGAGCGTCAAAGTTAGCGGGTCAAAGTGGTAACGCATTCTATGCCGCGTTGTGATTCACATGGTATATTTGGTTGCTCAAAACCATTACTGAGTGAATGGGAAATTGAAGCCAAAGTATGCTTCATGGAAATGGAGTTTTGGTAGAAAATCCTTACAGGTTTGAATGAGGCTTGTCCCATATTGATTTGGTGAGAAGTTTTGAATGGGTTTATAAGGCATGGGATTGGAACTTGGGGTGTGCCCTAAGGGGTACCCAAGTGTTTTAGAGAGGGAGGTTATGGGCAAAATGGGCTAGACCCATTGGACCCAAAAATCACCACACACGCGCACGCGTGCTGCCACCGCTGTTCGTGCGGTCGGTCGGGCAGGCCGGGCTGGGCCGGGGCTTGGGCGCGGGTGCATGGTGTGAGGTTGGGTTGGGCTTGTCCGGTCCAATACCTATATTTTTGGGTCAAAAACATTTGATTTTATTTTTGGAAAAATAAAATCCAGAATTTAATTTAATTTCGGAAATAAACTGGTCTGGTTTTTCTATACACCTGTAGATCGCCCGAACATCACGGCTCCGCGCGCGAAGGTGCGAAATCGTTTTGTTCTTAAGCTACTACAGTTCGGACTCAATGTCACGGTTCTGAATCTAATCTCGCAAAGTGCAATGCAAGACCGATAAATCACCAAAGAGTCCAAATCCGGCAAATCGTTTTGGAAAACTGATTTTTATAAAGAAGTGTCAAACATGGACTGCTTTGCCAGATATAGAGTCGCTACCTAAATGTTTTATTTTGGGAAATTTAGGAAACCCTGACTCGTGCCTAAGGCCATGTGTTCGTCATCACCAAAATTGCCTCGGCTCAAGAACTTGGGTACGAGTGGGGAAGGTCATGCAATAAGCACCCCCGCTCGCCCGATCTAAAGATCGGCCTTTACTAACATGATATTTTGTTTTTGAAAGCACACATGCGTTCTTATTCTGGTTTATTAATCTATCATTATTATGTGATGCACACAGCATACAAGTATAGACTAAATTGCTTAAGTTGGAACAAAACATCTCATGTTCGTTTGTTTGAAAATGGTTTAAAGGTGCTACTTGCAAGTAGGGTAAGACGTGGATTTGCCACCCTCGAGTGGGCTTTAGAAAACATGATTTTGCCACTTTGAGTGGGCTTAAAACTCGCATTTCGGTGAATTGTTCCAATTCAAGCAATCCAACCTTCATCCACAGGTATTCATGCAATTAAACACTTAAGTAGTTAGCCTCATGGCAAGCATGCTATCATGGCAACACTCACACTCATGCAAGATGCTAAAGCATAAACACTTACAGTGTACTCCGAGCCAAAACAGAGAACTAGTTAGAAATCATGCATGACCCTAGTTTATGTTAAGATGGCTAAACAACACATGCAAAATGTAACTAGAAATAAGCTCGGCTATTCTAAGATGTCATGTGAATGCAACTAGATAACATGTATTCAAATTGGTATTGAAATACAATGCAGTTAGTATGATGCACCAAGCCCAGTACATACAAGACAGATGAATGATGCACGTATGCAAAGCATAAGGATGCTAATTGAAATATGACCTAGAACTAACCATCAAAAGCTGATAAGTAAAAGGGAGAAGGACGTGGGGTTGGAAGACATTCACACACTCACGCACGCTTATTACAAAATTTGCCCTCTCGACGGAGGGTCCAAATGAGTACACTAAGCTAGCTACGCTAAGCTAAGCAACTAATCTAATTATCTAATTAGACTAATTATTACATAATCAAATTGAATAACTAGCTAACACTAAGCTAATTATTACAACACATTAACTAATTAACAAATTAGCTAGTTTAATTACAAATTCAAAAGCTAACTAATCAAGTAAAGCTAATTACAAATTACAAAGCCTCAGCTTAGTTCTAAAAGTTCGAAGATGCATGCTCGATCGCCTCGCTCGGAAATCTGTTACTGTAGACGTCCCCGAACGCATCCCGGGGGAAAGAGGAGTGCGAGTCCCCCCCCCCCCCGGTTCTGGTTCGATATTGGGTCACTACAGTTCGAAGGACTCAAATGTCACGGTTCTTAATCTTGAACCGAAGAGTCCAAATCCGGCAAATCGTTTTTGAAAACAGATTTTTTGGAAGAAGTGCCAAACATGGACTGCTTCGTCAGATACAGAGTCGCCACCTAAATATTTTAAAATGGGAAATTTAGGAAACCCTGACTCGGTGCCAAAGGCCACGTGTCCGTCATCACCAAAGTTGCCTCGGCTCGGGAACTTGGGTACGATTGGGGAAGGTCACTTCGTGAGCACCCCCGCTCGCCCGGTCAAAGACCGGCCTCTACTAACCATGATATCTGATTTTGAAAATATTGTGAGTTCTTATTCCGGTTATTAGCCTAGGTTACTATGTGATGCGCACAGCATACAAGTATAGACTGAGTCGCCTGAATTGGAACAAAACATTTCATGCTTGTTTGTTTGAAAATGGTTTGATGGTGCTACTCGCAGGTAGGCTAAGACGTGGATTTGCCACCCTCGGGTGGGCTTAGAAAACATAATTTTGCCACTATCTAGTGGGCTTAAAACAAACATTTGATGAATTGTCCCAATTCAAGTAACTCAACCTCCACCCACAGGCATTCAAGGCAGTTATATCACATAAGCATATAGCCTCATGGTAAGCATGCTATTCATGGCAACACTCACACGCGTGCAAGGGTGCTAAAGCATAAAACTCACCGAGTACTCCAAGTCAAAACAGAAAACCGATTAGAAATCATGCATGATCCTAAACATACAGAATTGCCTAATGCAACACATGCGAAGATGCGAAATATAACAGGCTCGGCTATTCTAAACATGGTATATGGAATGCTACAACTAACACGTATTCAATTTGGAATTGAAATACAAATGCAGTTTGTATGATGCGCCGAGCCCGGTGCGTGCAAAACAGATGAATGATGCAAACATGCTGTCATACTGTTATGCTAATTGAAACATGCCCTATATCTAACCATTGTAAGCGGGTAAATAAAAGGGAAGAAAAACGTGGGGTTGGAAGACATACATCACACTCACCCACACTTATTACAATTATACCCTCACTCAGAGGGTCCGAATAAAAGAATAATACAGTCTGAAATAAATATATAGTCCGAATAATAAATATACAAATTCCTAATTAATTATCAAATTAAATAAGGAAGCTGTAAAATTGGCGTGCAAGCCAGGGGCTGCCTTGACTCCGCTCCGGATAATTTAAATGATGCATGTTGCTGCTTTGCGCGGAAATCCACTGGGATGCCCTAATTAGCCTCTGTTTGCAATGTTTCTCGAAATGCGTGCCAGACTCCGAAAAGTTGCTAATCCTTCATTTTGCTGCAACAGAGAGCAGGAAAGGGGCATAGCCATGTATTTCACAAATATATGCATGCCTTGATCCTCGTGCCACCAATCGGGCATACCGATGCATGATAGCCAAGGAATCGGATTGCACGACTCAATATAGTATGAATGCATATGAATGCTACAACAAAATCTAACTCCATCATGGATAATCCGGAGTGTCGGTGACTTGGGAATTGAGACCTGTTCCGTCATTCGGAGTACGAAACGTGCCTCGTTTCCCGTGCCCGGGCTAACTCTTATCCCGAACACGATGCAATATGCATGATATGCATGAATGCAACTAAAATACAATCCTAACATACACAATGCTATGAAAATGAGGTGTCTCGAAATGCGTGCACACGGGCACGCAAACCGAGAAAATGATCCTAAGGCATAAAATGGCATACGCAATGCGATTGGACTTACACTAACATGAGTGGACCTCAGCCACACTCACATAAGAGGCCGTCGGATAAAAAAAATAAAAAAAGGTGCCTCGAAATGCGTGCACACGGGCACGCAAACTGAGGCGATGGGATAAAGGCATGAAACGGCCTAAAATATGATATATAATGAGCCTAAATGAGATGTCTCGAAATACGTGTCCACGGGCACGCAAACCGAGAAAATGGCATACAGAATGCAATGGGACTAAAATGGCATATGCAATGCAATATGGGCTTACACCAACATGAGAGGGCCTCAGCCACACTCACACAGGAGGCCATCGGATAAAAAAGAGGCGCCTCGAAATGTGTGCACACGGGCACGCAAACCGAGGCGATGGCATACGGAATACAATGATGCTAAAATGGCATACAGGATGCGAAATGGACTTATACTAACATGAGTGAGCCTTAGCCACACTCACATAAGAAGCCGAGAGATGAAAAATGAGATGCCTCGAAATGCGTGCATACGGGCACGCAAACCGAGGCAATGACATACGGAATGAAATGGCATACACAATGCAAGTTGGGCTTACACTAACATGAGAAGGCCTCAGCCACACTCACGTGAGAGGCCGAAGGATGAAAATGAAGTGCCTCGAAGTGCGCGCACATGTGCACGCAAACCGAGGCAATGACATAAAGGTATGAAATGACATGGAAAATGATATGCAAACATGCAAATGGAATTTCAGCACTCACAAATGATGCAAAACAGTCCCGAAAGGTGGGGAAATGACACCAAACGCGCGGAATGGTCTCGAAATGCGATATTAAGCACCCGAAATGGCCTACAGCCATACTAAATATGCATAATTGGTACATGACATGCAAAACAGTAGCAAGGCAGCCCCAAAATAGCATTTTTTACAGTACAAGACATGGCGAAATAGTGAGCATAGATAGGACGACAATGGCATACAAAAATGGGTGCCAAGAGAGGGGTATTGAAACAAGTGATACATGCAATGCCCAAACAGAAAAATACCCTTCTACAACACTGATGAGAGGCCAAAAATATGCACATTTACAGTATATGACATCCCCCAAATCAGTATGTAAACATGCTAAAATTGTCATGCAAGAATGAAGCCAACAAGGGCTAAAACATGGAGTATGCCTTACATTCATCAAACAACCTTGGACCTTAACAAAAAATGACAAGAAGGCCAAAATATGGATATTTTCAGTACTGATGATGGACGAAAACAGAGGCTAGATAGGCCTAAAAAGCATGCAAAAATGGGGGCCAAGAGAGATATAAAGACAACCATAACATGGAGACCCCCAACAAGGTTGATCCCTTCTACAATGTTGTAGAGGGACACAAAATAAGCTTACTCACAGTTCATGACATACTCTAAAACAAATTGAACATAAGCCAAACAAATCATGCAAATTTACGGTAAATATGAGGAATTATGAAGCAAGTGCATGATAGAGAGGCCAAACAGGGTTGAGCCCTTCTTCAATGTTGAAGAGGGGCTCAAAATAGGCCCACTCACATTTTACATCATGCTCGAAAACAGATCACTCATAGGCTAGAAAAAGCATGCAAAATATTGACATACAAGATGATATTGAAGCAAGTGCGTCACAGAGGGCTCAAACAGGGTTGAGCCCTTGAACAAACATGGAGAATAGCTCAAAATAGACCTATTTTCAGTTAAGGTTGGAGCTCAAAACAATAAGAAAATAGGGTAGGAAAATGATGCAAAAAAAGTGCTAGCAAAAGGGGAAATAGTGACTTACCCTTGAAGACTACACTTTGGTTGCTTCTTGGCTTGAGTTTGTTGCTTCTTAGCCTCTGAAAAACCTTCCCTTGCTGCTGGAATGGAAGTGGTGAAGGTAGTGCTTGGTGTTGATGAACAAATGAGGCCAAAACTTAAGGATTTTGGAGGTTTTTGAAGAGGGAGATGTAAGCCAATGTATATGAGCTCTTAAGGGGAGTTTTTCTAACCCTAATGAAGGAGCTGGCCAGCCACTTATAAAGGCTAAGAAGGGGGTGTAAAAGAGGGGGTGTATTTTGGAGAAACAGCTATACAGCTGTAATGAACTCAAACTGAGGATGCAGGCCGGCCATGTGCTTTTAATGGAGGTGGCCGGCCGGCCACCTCCCATGGCCGGCCGGCCAAGGGAAAAAATGGAAAGTGAGAATTTCCAGCCGGCCACCAAAGGTTGGTGTCCTCCCATGTGTGTACAACAAGACCCTATGGTTGGAAATTGGCAACTCTGAAACAGGAGAAACAACAAGCCACCTTTAGGAGAGGGTCAAAAATGAAAAGAAGAATTACTGTCCGGCCATGTGTTTTTAGGGTCCTCCCATGTGTGTACAACACAAATATGTGGTTTTGGCTCGAAGAAAATGGCCCTAGGGTGTTCAACATTAGCCCGAAAGTGAGAAAAATGGGCGCCGGGAGGCGCCGGAGTAGCATAACTGGTTGCCAGGACAATTGCTGGCCTCCCACCCTCCAGTGACCTTCCTTATGATAAAACAGAGGTACCTGCCAAAAATGAACAAAAACTAATGCAAAACGAATGCTCGGGGGCCAAAACACGCAGTTTGGGGTCCCGAAAACCGGCCGTTAAGCACCGAAAGTGGTGTTTGGCTACGAAGTGGGTCTCTCAAGCCCCAGTGTCCCTCAAAATGGAGTAAATGAGATGCATGCCAGAAACCGGAGGAATCGGAGATGGTTGGGTGGTCCCGAACCGAGGCACACGGCCTGACGGCTCCGAAAACCGGGAACCGGGCTCCGAAATGGGCAAAATGGCCTATGGCCACGAAGTGTAGCCCACGGCCACTGAGAGATGGTCTACGGGACCTCTCCCTCCCCTCAGGAAAGAAAACAGAGAAAACCAAGTCTGGTTCGTAAACTGAGACAAGGCATAGAAGAGAGTTCGGAAGTCCAGAGGCAGGGCGCACGGCCGCGACTCTGAGACTTCTGAACGAGCATAGTATGCGACATCACCGAGCGCTCAATCGGTGACGTCTGAATCTTAAGGTCGGTCAAAAATGGGGTGTCTACAGTTACCATGCCTCATGTTGCCTCTGTTTGCACTGTTTTAGGCTTCTGAAAATTATGCCAATCTCTAAAGCACTTCTGATCCTCCTCATGGACATGCTGAGAGGTCATCGGCCAAGAGGCATGGCCATCGGCCAAAGGATAAAGGTCATCGACCAATTTTGATGCTATCGGCCAATTATGGATAGCCGATCGGCACACTAGATAGCCGATCAGCCATGTCTTCCTACAAACTCTCATTTCTGCTGCAACAGAGCACAAATAGAGGCATGGAAATGTAGTTGCAAGAAGATGTGTGTGCAACTACACCCCTTATCATGTCTAAGGCTCAAAGGTGTGTAGTGCTCGGCTCTCGAGCCATCAATTACGTATTTCGATGCATGATGGCCAATGAGACCGAGTTGCACAAATCAATGCCAAATGAATGCACAAAAACACACAAATGCCTTAACCTCTATCATGCTTGATCAAGAGGGTCGGCGACCGAGAAATAAGGCACGTTTTGTCACTTCAAGTACGAAACATCCTTCGTTTCCCGTGTTTGGACTAACTCCCCATCCAAACATAATACAAAGCACACAAAATGGAAATGCAATGCAACTCAACATAAGCATTCCAAATATAATGCAACTCAAGCATGCAAATGTCATGCAATGCAACCTAAGCATGCAAACATGTAATGTAACCCAAGCATGCAACAACATTGCGAACAACCATGCCACAATGTTATGCAATGCAACTAGCATGCAACAATATGCAATGTACCAAGCATGCAACAACATGCGAACCATATACTCAATGGACTTAAACCAAAAGTGGACATATCTCAATCATGCCCAAATCAGTGGCCATAGCACCAAAACAAAGGCACCAAAAGGCAAGACATGCATGCGCACATATTGGTCCATAAGCTAGGTAACAATGCATAACCCTTAGAGGCACTCAAAGGGTGAAAGAAGTGGGAGCATGGCAAGTCCATATGCTTTGAAATGTCATGGTAAATGATGCCAAATCATATACATGTCACAAATTAAGCATGCTATGGTGCTCAAAGCTTAAAGCTAGTAAAAGGGACTTACGCTAAGGCTATACAAAGCAAGCCTTGAGGGGCTAAGAACAACCAAAACAGTCCCAGATCATGCCAAAATGAGTCTAAAACATGCATAGAGCATCACCAAAACAAGCTAGTATGAAGGGCATAAGGCATGATGTATGTAAGGACAATAAGGGTGGTTACACTACACCCAATAAAACCAATCATGAGATGGCTCCACCAACAAAAATTAGAGCTATATTATGGAAAAATAGGCCCAAATAAACACTGAAATGATAGCCCAAAGGCCTAAGCATAGTGGCATGCACAATGACCCATTCTTAAGGCATGAAACACCAACTCTTCAAAGAATCAAAAGAGTGAAAGATGTGAGTGTATGACCACACTACATGTACTGAAATCACATTTTAAATGATGCCAAATCATGAAAGTAGTCCAAGTAATGTATGCTAGTGGACTTGATACACAAAGCTAACAAGCTAGAATGCACTATGGCTATACAAAGCATGGCATGCATGACCAAAACAACACAAATCAGAGCTTAAGCATGGTAAAACAAGGTTAAAAGCTTCTTGGAGTTGGGCCAAAACATGCAAGAATGATGGTCCAAACATATGATGCATGTTATGCTAGCATGCAAGATTACACTACAAGTATGTGAAGCATGCAAGATGCTATGAAACCAACCTAAAAAATAACACCAAAAACTTGCTGAAATGAAACCAATACATGTTAGACAAACATGCTACTTTGATGAGCCATCTATACAAGCATGCAAGACACAAGGAGAGGGGATGACCCTCTCCTATTTGGGACCTGTAGACGCGCCCTTGGGGCTCACTCTACAGTTCGGACTCCCTTTTGTGTTACGGTTCTTAATCTGAACCAAAGAGTCCAAATCCGGCAAATCGTTTTGAAGAAAAACAGATTTTTTGAAAAGTAGTGCCAAACATGGACTGCTTTGCCAGATTACAGAGTCGCACAAGGCATTCCCTACCCCTCCAAGGCAAAGCACAAGTGTTTGGTGCAAAACCAGACACAAAACGATCGAGTTCGGAGGTCCTGAGGCAAGGCGCGTAGCCGAGAACTCCGGGAACTCCAAACGAACACGAACATGGATAATCACCGGGTGTTCAAGCGGTGACATCCAAGTCTTGAGGACAGTCAAAAATGGGGTGTCCACAGTTGCCCCTCTTTGACAGAACTCGGAAGTCATAACAATGACGGGAGTGAATGTCAAAGCCCAGAGACGACCCATTTTTGACAAAGCCGAAGACTTGGACAAACATACAAAGCGCTAACAAGGTATGCGCCCGAAGGTAGGGGCAAAATGCAAGACGATGCAAGAAGCCGAGCATAACTTATGATCATGCAAAGAAAGCTGTAATGAAGCACACATGCAACAGTTATAAGCTAGCATACGCCAATCTACACTATAATGCAGAAAAGATGTGAGAGAATTATGCGATTCTCAAAATATTTCACGCGGAGGATGCAATACCTGTGCGGCTCGTCCGGTTGTACCGGCCTCAAATGAGTCGTACATACAATATCGTGCCTGCAAAGAAAACGAACTTAACAGGTACAATGTTGTTAGTACCATGCACGACAAGCGGCCGAAAGTGCGTAACAATGCATGCAATGTGTACAGCAAGATAGTGGGATTGAACACATGTGAGTAAAGCGATGCACGCATACAATGCAATGTGCATATAGAGAAACTTGGACACATATCAGTAAAGCAATGCACGCATACAATGCAATGTGTATATAGGGAAACTTGAACACATATCAGTAAAGCAATGCACGCATACAATGCAATGTGTATAATAGAAGGAACTTGAACACATATCGGTAAAGCAAAGCACGCATACAATGCAATGTGTATAATAGAAACTTGAACACATATCAGTAAAGCAAAGCACGCATACAATGCAATGTGTATAATAGAAGGAACTTGAACACATATCAGTAAAGCAAAGCACGCATACAATGCAATGTGTATAATAGAAACTTGAACACATATCAGTAAAGCAAAGCACGCATACAATGCAATGTGTATAATAGAAGGAACTTGAACACATATCAGTAAAGCAAAGCACGCATACAATGCAATGTGTATAATAGAAACTTGAACACATATCAGTAAAGCAAAGCACGCATACAATGCAATGTGTATAATAGAAGGAACTTGAACACATATCAGTAAAACAAAGCACGCATACAATGCAATGTGTATAATAGAAACTTGAACACATATCAGTAAAGCAAAGCACGCATACAATGCAATGTGTATAAAGAAACTTGAAATTGATCATGGCAAACATGATGTTGAAATGCAACGTACTGCAACTCAGTACGATTGAAATAATTTAGAGAATTCACAAGATATAAAAGGATACGGGGAGGAACGTCCTTCGCATGTTCCGAGCATCGCTCACAAAAGTCATGGTCTGAGATCAACTCGAGATCCATTAACATTCCAGAAGTGCACTTTCCCGCACTACCTTAAGTGACGAAGGTGCCAGACCTCATAGTCAACTCGGACAAGGGCGCGAAAGGTACTCTGATTGCAGGGGGAGGTTTTCGGTATCCAATCCGGTATTCTGTTACCCTGCTATTTTCTGCTTTACATTCCTTTTCACTAGTTGTTTAAGCACATTGCACTGCCTTAGGCAGGTTTTATATTTCTAGAAGTGTGTGTTTTTTTTTTTTTTTTGCAAAACACATGATGGAAATGAAACATCTATTCGCTCAAAAAGGTGTTGCATTTGTGTTCTATTATGCATCGCATCGCAAGGTATCACACCCACAGCAGTGCGAATGAAATCGAAACTGTGTTTTGAAAACAAAGCGTCGCATCGTAATAATCAGGTAGTAAACCAATCGCAACTCGATAAGCAAAACAAAGACTTGACAAGCGATTCAAGTGCGAGTATAACTTGATAGAAAAATTGACGACTCAAAGAGAGTGAAGTACAACTCGATAAGCAAATATGCGCGACTCGGCGAAAATTGATCACTGGAGAGCACCGGAAATGGTGGGATTCTCCAATATTTGGCATAGACAGCTCAGAGGACCAAATGGGAGAACCATCGGCCTGACAAAAAGTCCACCGGCCTTGATGAATTTCCATCGGCACAATATTTGGCTGGTCGGCACAAAAATATGGCCGGTCGGCACTATTACCTGCCGGTCGGCCACCAATCTTCAGCATCAGCAGAATGCTGACACGTGTCCTCCACTCAACCTTATCTTCTACAAAAGATCTCAGCCTCGTGGTTTTCTTCATTTCAACACTGATTTGCTCCAAATGGAAGTGTTTCTTACCCAAAATCTCGCGACTTGGATTAACAACTTGGGTGGCTCGGAAAAGCTGAATTTCCGGGCTTTCGGCATAAACGCACTATTCACTCTTGGTCGCACCCCGTTGCATTTCCCGTTTCTCCATGCCGCGGCGAGGTTTTGGAATCCGGTGACACACGTCTTTAGCTTTAGCGGGCAAGAGGTGTGTCCCACTTTTGAAGATTTCCAAGCTCTAATGGAATCTGGGCGCAATGAGGAGATCCTGCCCCAATTTCGTTTTGGCCATGCTCAAGCCTTAGGACAAATGTGTGGGCTTTCAATGCCCGATGCTCGCTCTCTGATTTGTGACGGGACATTAGATGTTCCGAGCTTGGTTTGTCGTTTTTCCGAGACTGGTGATCGTGGCAACCATCACTGGCAAGGTTTTCGGCGACACGCCCTCTGTCTATGCCTGCTATCTCATTTTTTGTTCGTCTCCAGTTCCGGAGGGCCTAGTGTCCGGTTGATTGAGGTTGCCCAAGGCTTGAAGGAGGGCAAAAGCTGCATCGCCATAGTCCTGGCTGAGACATTGCTGGGCTTAGACGCCTTTTATCGTTGAGAGACGATCAGATTAGCTGGGAGTCCGCTATTACTGCAGGTAACGTTTCCCACCTCATCTCACATTTTATGTTTGCTTACATCACTCGGCCCTCAGGCTCGGTTTTTCTCACAAAACCCTTCCTCACTTTTTCTCTCATCGTACATCTCTCTATTCTTTATTCTCTCATTTTTCATCCCTCCCCAGGTGTGGTTAATGGATAAACTAAAGGTTGTGGACTCTTGCCCAGCATATTCAGCTCGCGGCTACTTCTTCAGGCCATGCCTAGTTGACGCCCTTGATGAGGGTTGGTGGTTTGAATGGATGTGCAGTTTGTCCGCAGACCGCATTGCTTGGCGGTGCCCTTGGCTCAATCTCCCAAGGATGAGTTACAGCATGAGCCATCAACCCGGGATCCAATTGATTGGCTTGACTCACTGTGTCTTCTACTTCCCATTCCGTATCCTGCGCCAGTTTGGTCATGATCAGACTTGTTCGCCAGAAGAGACAGAGTACCCGGTTACATTCCCGATTCGAGGTGCACAGCTGGCCCGGTATGCCACAGCATGGAGGACGAGAGAACTCCTGGCCCCCACTCCCGCTTTCAGTTGCACTTTGTCTGATGAGTGCTTGGATTGGCTTAATGAAGAGGCACAGGAGGGGCCCACTTTGGCATCAGAGACTTCGACCAGCTCTGGGAGGGGGCGCAGGGACATTTGACTTAACCATGCTCCGGATTTATTGCTTTATTAGTACTTTCAAGATTTCTTTATGAATGTAATAAAAAGCAACTTCAATTATATGCAAGGGCAAGAGAACTCTATTTGAAATCAATGAAATTGAAGGTTGTGGTACTGAAAATTTTCCGTTTTGGTCCAGAAATGGTCTTAGTTGTAAAAAGATTTATTTTAACAAAGTCATCTTCATTAAAACTTTTCAAAACTATTTTCGATATGGATTAGAACTGGACATGCCCGAGATCTGTCACTGAGATGCACGACCCGGATCCTAGCAACTGGAAAGTTGCCCCTTGTCTGAATGGTACCGCAACACTTGTACGGCAACGGAAAGTTGCCCCTAGTTTGAATAGCACTGTACCGGAGATTGCGACAAATGCTGATGGACAAAGATGACCGAGATGATCAAATGGACAAAGTTGATCGGGGAAGAATTTATGGCTGAACTTCAGGATGAAGCTGCCTACGTATCCCAACGATGGGAATCAAGCCTTACGTAGTTCAGGCTTGGGTTTACTCAAGTATTTTCCCTCTCCTTTTGCGCTCTAACTTTTGCCAAGGCCGCCCTTTGCGGGTTTTCAACCTTGCGAGCTCAATTTTTATATTTTCTATTTTTTTATGCTCTGAATTTTGCCTAGGTCGCCCTTCCGGGTTTTCGGCCTAGCGAGCCTCTCAGGGGTAATATTTCTTCAACTTGTCCATGTTGATCGGCTGGGAGAACTCTAGGCCATCTAGATCCATCATAACCACAGCTCCACCTGACCATATAGACTTGATGATATAGGGACCCGTCCAATTGGGTCTGAACTTGCCGCTTGGGTCATGGATGGGAGCTCGATTGTCTTTGAGCACCAAATCTCCTTCCTTCAAATTCCTGGACTTAACTTTCTTATTAAAAGCCCGGGCGATTCTGCGCTGATATCCCTAGACATGGTACAGTGCTTTTAATCTCCTTTCATCAAAGAGCATGAGTTCCTCGAATCTGCTCTGCTGCCAATCTGCCTCGGCTATCTGACACTCAGTCAGTACTCGTAAAGACGGAACCTCAATCTCTATGGGTAGAACGGCCTCCATCCCATATACCAAGGAATACGGAGTTGCCCCGGTAGAAGTTCTAATTGAAGTTCGGTAGCCCCACAGAGCAAACGACAACTTATCTGGCCAGTCCCGATAGGTTTCCACCATCTTCTGCAGTATGTGTTTGATGTTTTTTTTGGCGGCCTCAACTGCTCCGTTAGTCTGCGGCCGATACGTGGATGACTTATGAAAAGCCACATTATACTTCTCCAACAAATCAATCACCTCCTTCTTGAAGTGAGAACCATTGTCCGAAATGATCTCATTCGGGACTCCATAACGGCAGATAATATTGTTTCTGATGAACTTTGCGACATGCAAAGCCTTCAACACGGCATAAGATTGTGCCTCGACCCACTTTGTAAAGTAATCTATTGCTACTAAGATAAACTCATGCCCATTCGACCCCTTTGGGGTTACAGCTCCAATCACATCGATCCCCCAAACTGAAAACGGCCATGGCGATGTCATGTTGTACAACTTTGACGGCGGGATGTTCATGCGATTTGCGTGAATCTGGCATTTGTGGCATCGCCGAAGAAAGCCAATACAATCTTCCTCCATAGTAGACCAGTAGTAGCCTTGTCTGAGGATCTTTCTTGCCAGCATCACCCCATTCATATGTGCCCCACATTCTCCTCCATGGATGGCCTCCATCAGGCGCTTCGACTCTTCGGCTTCCACACACAGCTTGTGCATCCCTAGATGACCTCTTTTGTACAACTTACCCCCGCAGATGATAAACTGAATAGCCATTCTTCTGATTGCCCTCTTGTCCTTGGCATTTGCCCCTGGTGGATATGCCTCCTTTTCCAAGAAGTTCCATATATCGTGATACCAAGGGTTGTTATCCTGCACTTCATCTATGGTAGAGATTGACTCGTAGGCAGGTGCAAATTTTTGGTCAATAATGACTGGACGCATCCGGACCACAGATGGGATGTCTATCATGGAAGATAGAGTTGCTAGCGAATCTGCAAACCTGTTGTTCTCTCTCACTAGATGAGTGAAATTTAGCTTTTCAAATCGAGGGATTAATAAATCCAAGGTCTGATGGTAAATTATCATCTTCTCCTCCTTGACTTTCCAGTCTCCTTTCGCTTGAGATACAACTAGGTTCGAATCCCAAATGACGTCCAATCGCCTTGCCCCTAGTTCTAGGGCAGCTTCTAGACCGGCAATACATGCCTCATACTCTGCCTCATTGTTCGAGACTTTGAACCGAAGCTTGAATGCTAAAGGGATACGAGAATCGTCAGGAGCTATCAGCAACACTCCTATCCCGTACCCGTATTGATTTGACGCTCCGTCAAAGTACATCGTCCAAGTTTCATCGTCGATGTGCAGAATGGCTTCGTCTAGGAATAGGTACTCAACCGCTTCATCTCCTTCAACCGGGTGGTCGGCAAGGTACTCTGCCACTGCTCTCCCTTTCACGGACTTGCGCGTCACATACTTGAGGTCAAATTCGGAGAGCAACAGTAGCCAACGAGCTAGCCTACCCGTAAGTGCTGGTTTCTTGAAAAGATATTTGATGGGATCAAGTCGTGAAACCAACATTACAGAGTGAGCTAACAGGTAGTGCCGCAGCTTCCTAGTAGCCAATACCAAGGCCAAACAGGCCTTTTCCAGCGGAGTGTAGCGGGTCTCGTAATCCAGCATCTTCTTGCTCAGATAGTAGATGGCCCTTTCCACTTTATCTTCCGACTCTTGTGCGAGCATACAGCCCATTGTAGTCTCAGTTACTGACAGATACGATATCAACGGCTTCCCCAGCTTTGGTGGTGACAACACGGGCGGATTCTGTAGATACTCTTTAATCTGTTCAAATGCAGCCTGGCATCGGCCGTCCCAATAGAACTTCTTTCCTTTCTTCAGGAGACCAAAAAGTGGTTCACAAGTTAAGGTTAGTTTTGAGATAAACCGCCTTATGAATTGCACTTTACCCAGAAAGCCTCGCACCTCCTTTTCAGTCATTGGTGGTGGCATTTCTAAGATAGCCTTGATTTTGGAAGGGTCGACTTCGATGCCCCTTTGTGTAATCAGAAATCCCAGCATCTTTCCCGCTGTAACACCAAACGTACACTTTTGAGGATTCAACCGCAGCTGAAATTCCCTGATCCTTTGGAAAAACTTTTGCAAGGCAGTGTAGTGGCCCTCTCTTTCTTTGGACTTGACAATCATGTCGTCCACATACACCTCAACCTCTTTATGGATCATGTCATGTAATATTGTGGTTACAGCCCGTTGATATGTAGCCCCAGTATTCTTCAGCCCAAACGGCATTACTCTGTAACAATATGTACCCCACGGGGTGGTAAAAGCAGTCTTCTCCCGGTCTTCGGGTGCCATTACTATCTGATTATAGCCTGAAAAGCCATCCATGAATGAGAGCAAAGCATGCCCTGCTGTGAAATCCACCAATTCGTCGATATGCGGCAAGGGAAAGTCATCCTTCGGACTGGCTCTGTTCAAATCCCTGAAGTCCACACATACCCGGATTCTGCCATCCTTCTTCGGCACTGGAACAATGTTGGCCAACCAAGTCGGGTATTCGGATACCAGCAGGAAGCCTGCATCAATCTGCTTGGTGACCTCTTCCTTGATCTTAATGACCCAATCAGGGCGGATCCTCCTAAGTTTCTGTTTGACAGGTCGGGCCTTGGGGTCAAGAGGGATCCGGTGCTGTACAATCTCAGGATCGATTCCAGGCATGTCTTCGTAGGACCACGCGAAAACATCTTTGAAATCTTTTAATAAAGCGACTAAGCGCTCACGTTCCTCCGAAGACAACGTGGACCCGATCTGGACTAGCCGCGGGTCCTTCTCAGTACCAATATTCACGGTAGTGATTTCATCCATTAAGGGTTTAACAAACCTCTCTTGCTCTTGCTCAATTAGTCGTTGCAAAACTGGAGGAATTTCGTCCTCGTCATTTTCATCAAAATTTTGAAAGTCCTGATTTAAGCAATAAACCAAAGGCACAGAAAAGTACTCGGAAACCACAGTCACCTCATTCTCATTAGATACTTCCAAACCGTCCAATTCTTCTGTTACAACAGACTCAAAAGAGAAAGAAAAAGACGACCTGGACAGGACTGTGGCATCCGGGTTATCACCCCCAGGAATACCGAACTCAAACTCAGACGAGCTGGAACCTGATTCCGACTCACAAGACTCAGTGGAATTAGATTCTGGCTCACTACCTGACCCGGTGCTGCTTGACAAAAATCCCTCCTCGTACTGCCAGGTGAGGGAGGGTGCGATGGATGCATCCAAAATAGCTGATGGTAGGCCCGCAGCCGTTTCATCTCCGATCATGGACACCGAGGAGTTATCCCCCAAGCACAACTGGTCGATCGAAGGATCTGAAAGTAGACATGCCAGTGCTACCCTCATTTCAAACTCTGTGCTCGCAGATTCCACTTCCTTGCTATACTCAGTCTCAACTGTTGGGTCTGTCTACTCTTCAGCAACATCATCCCCAGATAACTGCAAGTCGAAGAAAATTTCAAATCCCGGCATGTGTTTCTTTTCTTTATTCAGCCATGGCTCCGGAAAACCACAGAATGGGAAGTCTTCCCCCTCCCGGACGAAACGTCCGTTCAAGGTACCCCGGATGGGCCGATGCATCAATTCAAAAGGTTTCCCCATCTGTTTTGCTTTGGCTCTTCCAGCCACCTCTTTTCCTTTTCTTATCCAATCTTCCTTGGTGGGCAGGTAACCCAAGCCGAAGGTGTGAGGGTTGTGCGGCACTTCGGCCAACGTTGCAATGCCCTTACGGCCGCTCTTCCCTAATCCCATCCCGGGGATGTCTTGGAGTTTGTTCATGAGGTACACTGCTTGGGCACTAACATATATCCCTTCATTAGCGGCCACGATATTCTGTACGACTTGAGCCTCAGCCAAGGTAAAGCCTGATATGAATACGTCCTCCATGCCATGCTCGATTTCCAGAACAGGCGTGGATACCTCAGGTGGTGGGTGGATTGATGAATTCTCGAAAACGATGGCTACTCCCTTCCCGTAGGGGTATTTCACCATTTGATGCAAAGTGGATGACACTGCTTTCACCTGATGCAGCCACGGCCGCCCCAAAAGCAAATTAAAAGTCGCGGGAACTTCTAGGACGTGGAAATCTATCTCATGTCATCCCGGCCCAACCTTTGTCTGAACTTTAACTGTTCCCATCACTTCTCTACTTGTATTGTCGTACGCCCGGATGACTTGGGCTGTTGGTATGAAATCTGCAGTTTTCAAGCCAATTGCATACGCCGTCCTTGCTGGGCAGACGTTGATGGCAGACCCGGTATCGACGAGTACCACCGGTATCCACTTATCTCTACATTCCACGGAGATGTAGAGGGGTTTATTGTGATTTGCGCCCTCAGACGGAAGTTCTTTATCCGAAAAGGTCAACGTCGGGGATCCTCCTCCCGGGAAGACCAGTCCAACTAGCTGCTCTGGTGTAGTCTCTATGGAGAGCTTGGCCTTATCCATGGCCGTCAAAACAGCCTGCCTGTGTACTCGCGAGGCCATGAGCAGTCCCCAAATGGAGATGTCTGCTTGTATCTTTTTCAGCTGCTTGAGAACAACTTCTTCCTCAAGTTGCTTCTCCTTTTGCTTCTCGGCTTCCCTATCCTTCCCTGAGGCTTCTGGTTGATCCAAGTGTGGGGGTTTGAAATATCGCCCACTCCGTGTCATGTGGTCAACCTCTCCAAGGTACCAGGTGTCATCGGGTTGGTTATTCCCCCAGTCTTCATCCGTGTGGGCAAGACATAGGTCTTCATCTTCCCATCACATTCCATCAGCAGCTGACAGACACCTGTCCGGCTCTGGTATGACTGTTCTTGTGCTCGCAGCGCCTTTCATCCACATGCCCGCGGCATTCTCGGTTCCTGTGCACACAGCAGTTTCCACTCCCACATGGGCCTTTGCCTTTCTGATTCTCTCGGAATCCTCAAAACTTGCTTGTTCTGACACAACTGATTGTTCAATCATCTCCGTACTCAAAATATTCCAATCTCGAGCGAAACTCTTGACACTGGCGCCCCTTGGCGATGTATTCTGCTCTTCCACCTTTCCGGCTGTCGCTGATATTCTCATTCCCGCTGAGCTGTGCCCTGCCTGAAATTCTTCTACCACATCGGGCTGATCGTCCAACCACCCGGTAGCTTCTACTGAATCCTCATAATCGAACCACGCAACTACTGCGTCCTCTGGGTATTGGTTACTGTACAAATGGAGATTGGCCAAGTCCTCCCCCGCAGCTGTTACCTCATCTGTTCCCTGTCCTAGACTATCTCCTTGGATCATGCACAACTCTCCCCCTGTTGGCAATTCTATCCCGGGCCTATCCTGGCTTATTGATGAAATGTAGTCACTCGGACTGTATGTCTTACCCATATAACTCCCAGATTCCGCAGACTCTGACTCAACAACTCTTTTTTTCTTCGGGGTCTCCTCCCTCCTGTTCTCGGTGGTCACCACCACTGGCTTAGGTTGCGTTACGGAGATGTCCATCATGCATAAGTCGGTGCAATTGGGGAGGAACACCTCTAGCTTAGGCAGGTGGGTAGGTATGATATAGATACTAGGGTCGTAGGACACGGCCCCGGTATGGATGAAATTAAGTCTTTTGGGTGGTGGAGCTTGGTTATGTGTGGGGAGGGGATTTGTAGTAACATTGGGTTTTTCGGGAGGCAAGATCACCCTGTTATCAATAAGGTCTTGAATTTCATGGCGTAACCGATAGCACTGGTCGGTGTCGTGACCGTGCTGTTGGTGAAATGCACAATACTCGGCTGGGTTATGGGTAGGGGGAAGTTTTTCTGGTAGGGGCCGCGGCTCCAGGGGCTTCAGGTGCCCTTTTTTGATCAAAACCCCCAGAGCTTTGGATAGGGGCATATAGAGTGGAGCGAAAGTTCTAGAGTTTCTGGGTGGGTATTTGGTTGTTGGCGGGTTGCTTCCGGACGCACCGGAGAATGGCGAAGCTGCCGTATTTCTCTGTGGGGGGTTAGTGGTGACCATGCTCACTTCGGAGGCTCTTGTAGTAGATGCGCCACTCGGGCCTGCATTAGTGTTGCGGTTGAAGGTCCTTCGGGGTTGCTCCCGATCATTATCAATCCAGCCTTGCTTTAAGGCATCTTCAATCTGCACCCCCATTTCATGTAGGTCAGAAAAAGTGGGAAATGGGACTACTATCATCTTTTGCATCAACTTTGGCTGTAGATTGCGCAGAATCATCCGAATCTGGTCTTTGTCTGTAGGCCTCAAGGTCATCATCGAAGCCTTGGCCCTCCATCTAGTTACGAACTCTGAAAAGCTCTCCTTAGGCTCTTGCCTAGTTGTCTCGAGATCACGGGTCGTAATCTCAATCTGCGTGTTGTATGAGTACTGTGCGATGAAGGCCTCAGCCATTTCGTCCCAATTTCTCTTGACGTCATCTTCTAGCTTGGCATACCATGCGGATGCCACACCTGACAGGGTCCGACCAAATAAAGACAACTTCTGGAGCCTACTGAGGCCCATTGGCCTTAGAACGTCTAAAAACAGTCTTAAGTGTACCATGGGGTCCCCGGACCCATCAAATCGATCAATATGAGGCATTTTGAATCTGTCGGGCAGCGTCACAGCTGCGTCAGTGTAACCATCTTCAATGTCGGGGATAGTCTTGACCCCTTGGGACCTCTTGAACAATTTTTCAAGCTTGCTCAACTTTAATGCGGTGGGATCAGTCTCGAACTCAAAGGGAGAATCCGGTAGATTGGTGGGTGTTTTTGATAGCTGAGGTTGGATTTGAGGTAGGGTTGGAGGTGGGGGTGGTCCTGTGGGCAGCTCTGTATCAGCCTGAACATTGGTTGTCTCCCCGACGTTAGGAACTCCTGGTGGGGAAGGAGCTTGATGCGAAGCAGATGCTCCGGTTTGCTGTTCCAGCCTGGCAATTGTCTCTGCCTGTTCCCTCACAACTGTGGCCTGTTGCCTGGCGAAATCTGCCTGACGGACGGCATCCTGCTGCATTGCTTTCATGCTCTCTTGAAGGTGGCGCACCATCTCCTCCAAACTAGCCATGCTATCCTGCTCTGGTTGGATTACTGGTATATATTCTCTCTCTGTTGGTGACACAGAATCCTGATCCCTACTGAACACAAGTGGGGTAGACAAAGCTCTCTGAACTGACTACTATACTGATGTCCTCTGCCTTACTGACCTCCGTTTAGTAACCGGGGGTAGCGAGTAGTACACTGGTTGTCCGTCTATCAGATCCTCAGATCGAAGGAGTCGACGGCCTCTGACCCAGAGTGCTTGGGGGATATCTATCGGGTCGGTAGCAATCATGCTCAACTACCTAATAAAAAGATAACTAAAGCGTATAAATAAACAGAAAATCGGACAGCATAACGACGTAAAATAAACATACAACACGCGGTTAGATAACACGCTGAATTCGATACACTGTTCCTCAAATACTGATCACTGTTTCTGAATCATTGCCCCCAAGTCTGGATTTTGTACCCACAGATAACTGATTCCCCAAAATACCGTTACTGGTGCCCTCAGGCCTGATACCCAATCCTGCAAACTGACATGTGTGTTCCTGTAGAGATATACTCTAAAAGCACATAGCAGATAAATGAGAGCCAATACACCCCTATGTTGGGGTAGGGTTTCCCTGTCCTATTTTGTCAGGAGCTAAGGTTTCACTACGCACACAGCGGTTTCAAACAACCTACATTGGGTAAGCAACCTGTCCTAGTTTGGAATGGTCACTATGGATCCGAATATGCACTAGGTCGAATGGTCAAAGAGGGTGCCCCGGTAAAACCGGGGTTTGTGTTCCCATACTGGCAGAGCCCGCAACCGGTCAGCCTTATGAACATGCCTTGACAAGACAAGCCTCCGGCAAACCGCTCAGGAATAGCAGATGGCCAACACGGTGTCCTAGGTAGGCGCACCAATGCACATGCAATGCAAAGAAACACATAAATGGAATCAAAACAGGATATCACGAGTTCGAGTCAAGCTCTCTAAACACTCCCCAGCAGAGTCGCCAGAAACTGTAGACGCGCCATTGGGGCTCACTCTACAGTTCGGACTCCCTTTTGTGTTACGGTTCTTAATCTGAACCAAAGAGTCCAAATCCGGCAAATCATTTTGAAGAAAAACAGATTTTTTGAAAAGTAGTGCCAAACATGGACTGTTTTGCCACATTACAGAGTCCCCACCTAAATATTTTAAAATGGGAAATTTAGGAAACCCTGACTCGGTGCCGAAGGCCACCTGTCCGTCATCACCAAAGTGGTCTTGGCTCGGGAGCTTGGGTACGATCGGGGAAGGTCAGCTATGAGCACCCCCTTTCGCCCGGTCCGAAGACCGGCCTCTACTAACCGTGATATCTTATTTTGAAAACCTTATATGTTCTTATTCCGGTTATTAGCCTAGAATTACTACGTTATGCGCACAGCAAACAAGTATAGACCAAATCGCCTAAGTTGGAACAAAACATTTTATGTTTATTTTAAAAATGGTTTGCTACTCGCAAGTAGGCTAAAATGCAAGTTTTGCCACCTTCAAGTGGGCTTTTATAAAAGAAGGTTTTGCCACTATCTAGTGGGCTTAAAACTCACAGTTTTAATGCATTGTCCCAATTTAGGTAATTCAACCTCCATCCACAGGCATTCAAGCAGTTATATCACATAAGCAGCTAGCCTCATGGTAATCATGCTATTATGGCAACACTCACATACATGCAAGGATGCTAAAGCATAAAAGCTCACCTAGTACTCCAAGCCAAAACAGAAGCTCATTAGAAATCCATGTATGGACCTAAGCATACTGAAATGTCTAATGCAATACATGCAAAGATGTAATCTAGGCAGGCTCGGCTATCCTAATCATGGCATGTGAAGTGCTACAAGTAACACGTATTCAATTTGGAAATTGAAATACAATGCAGTTTGTATGATGTATCGAGCCCGGTGCATGTAAACAAATACATGGATGCACGCATGCGTTGCATAAGGTATGCTAAAATAAATATGCCCTAATCTACCATCATAAGCAGGTAAATAAAAGGGAAGAAAGAAGTGGGGGTTGGGAGACATACACCGCACTCACTCACACTTATTACAAATTTGCCCTCACTCAGAGGGACCAAAAGAATATACAGTCCCAAATAATACAGTCCGAATACAGAATAAATAAATTATTACAAAATTTCTAATTATAAAATTAAATCAAATAAATAAAAGAAAGGGGGCCTCAGCCCTGCCTCGGGATGCGCGAATGATGCATGCTCGTTGCGACTTGCCCAGAAAAGCCTACACCGTGCCACTGCCACCTCTGTTTTTACTATCCCGTCTTTCAAAAAAAATACCAAAGTCCCAGGAAACCTTCCTTGTGTTCTACTAAGTGCCACCGGCTGGAGGAAACTACAACCGGTTACTTGTGGTGGCCACCGGCTGCAAAATAGTCTATCGGCCAGAAATACAGTGTCGGTCGGCACTCTTTCCTGCCGGTCGGCACAAAATTCCTGCAGAAGACAGTTTGACAGCAACAGCAGGCAACAGTGCATGGTATTGGATTTTTTTGAGCATATTTATGCATGGCCAATGCTTCCTATCATGAATGGGACTCAAGGAAACATGGCTCTTGGTTCTAGGGCTATCAATTGTGCACCTTGGTGCATGATAGCCTAAGATACCAAGGTTGCATTTCAATGTAAAAATGCATGCAACTCAACAATGATAACTAAGTCCCTATCATGCCAAAGTCAAGGGCCTTAGTGACATGGGAATTGAGGTGTGTTTTGTCACTTGGAGTACAAACACCCCTCATTTCCCACACTTGGTTTGACACCCCAAACCAAGTAATGAAATGCAATCCATGCAAACATGCATCAACAATGCAACATGACACAAAAGTGTAAGGCATGCCAAATGCTATGTAACACATCATGGGAAGTATACAATACTAAGCATGCACAATGCAAAGTGTGATACAAACATAAACACCTAAGGCAATAGGATTGTCTTATGTCAAGAC
The DNA here is from genome assembly GCA_022316695.1 of Camellia oleifera. Classification (NCBI taxonomy): domain Eukaryota; kingdom Viridiplantae; phylum Streptophyta; class Magnoliopsida; order Ericales; family Theaceae; genus Camellia; species Camellia oleifera. The sequence goes on from CM039305.1 coordinate 33,266,938, forward strand.
CATGTTGACTAAGCATGCAACACAAATATACTAAACATACAATGGTTGACTAAGCTACAATGGGACAGCCCTCAAACCTCCCTAAAACAGTGGCAAAACATGCCCAAAATGATGACCAAAACTCATGCAAGCATGCAAGGCAATAGGCCCAAATCCAAGGGCACCAAAGAGAGTACCTTACTACCATTATCAAGGCCACTCATGGCATGCATCTAACAACCAAAAACAGACTTCTATCATGCAAAATGACACCCAAAACCCTCATATGGCAGCCCCAAAATGTATTAATCATGCAAGCATACACAATGCCAATTCCTAGCCATAAAAGGGGACACCCTTGAAGCATGAAAATGGTCACATATGTAAACATACACACATGATTTATGGACTGAAATAGGGTCACAAATGATGCCAAATCATGAGGATGATCAATGTTGAACATGCTAGGAACCAAAATGCATGAGGCTTACAAGCCTAGAACACAAAACAACCATGTCAAGCACACTATACATGGCAAAATCAGTGGCTCACAGCCCTAAAACATGGCAAATCAAGACCAACATCTTTAAGATGCTAAGCTAAAAACATGGAGATACATGAGGCTAAACACATGGCATGTCTCTAAGCAAAATGGAACATTACAAAGCAAGTATGGGAAGCATGTTAAGGGCCACGAAACCAACCTTAGACAGAGGTATAACATGACTTAAAACACCCCAAAAAGTTCTGAAATGAAGCCAAATGCAAGCATGCACACATGCTACCTCATGAGCCAAGAATGAAAGCCAAAGATGGACAAAGGGGAGAGGGGTGTCCCTCCCCTACATGAGACTTCAAAACACCTCCTGAGAAGACCAAAAACACTGAAGTTAGACAATGCTCCAAAAAAAAGGCACAAAAGGACCAAAACAAGGCCTAAAAGAGTGAGGCTTCACTCAAATACAAAAGTGACCTTAATGAATGTTCTTGAGCAAGTAAAAACAAGGTTTTCTTATGTTAAACACAAAGCTCAAAACACAAGACAAGAGGGGTAGAAACTAGTTGCAAGAATGGGGAAACTAAAGTGATGTTCTTACCCTTGAAGATCCTTTGAAGAACAAAAGGTCCAGCCCTCTTTTAGTGATCAAAACCAGTCCAAGATCATACAAAACAAACCTCCAAGCCTCCCAATCTCGGATTAAGGTGTAGTAGTGTGTGTAATGGTGCAAAAGTAAGGTGAAATCACACTTTTTGGTCCAAAAACACACACACAAGAGGAGAGAGAGGGAGATATAGATATATATGGATGTATATAAGAGAAATATATGTATAAGCTCTGGTTTTGTCCTCCAAAATTCTAACCTTGAGCCAAGAGGAGAAGCCTTTCTTTTATAGGCAAGCAAAGCTTACAAGCTAAGCCAACTAAGGGCTCATCCCTCCATACACGTGTATGGAGGGGAGCAAAAGGTGATACAGCTGTCTAAAAATATCTCATAAAGCAGCTGTACAGTAGTCGGCAGGGCAAAATGGTCATTTTGCCAAAAATAGTGCCGACCGGCACTAAATAGTGCCGGTGGCAACTACAGCCAGCCGGTGGCCTCTAGCCACAGCTGGTGGTGTGTGGGGATGCCTCACAAGGCATTCCCTGCCCCTCCAAGGCAAAGCACAAGTGTTTGGTGCAAAACCAGACACAAAACGATCGAGTTCGGAGGTCCTGAGGCAAGGCGCGTAGCCGAGAACTCCGGGAACTCCAAACGAACACGAACATGGATAATCACCGGGTGTTCAAGCGGTGACATCCAAGTCTTGAGGACGGTCAAAAATGGGGTGTCTACAGGACCTTAAAACACCATTTCCACCACTAAAGTTCCTCTAAGTTTCAGTGGTGAGAAAGCCAAAACAAGGTGATCCCAATAGCTTAAAAAAATGGCACAAGAACAAGGCCAAACAAGGCCTAAGAGGGGGTAGACCACTCTCAACACAAAAGTGACCTTAAACAAACATTATAAGCATACAAAATTAGAACTTTTTACAGTAGAAAGTTAAGCTTAAATCAGCATGCAAATAGGTCCAAAAGCTTAAGAAAAAACCAAGGTTTAAGGGGTTAGAAGCTCACCCTTGAAGAACACCTTCAAAGCTGTAACTCCAGCAACCTCTTTGAGCTCAAACCAGCCCAAAAACTCCAAAACCAACTTCAAGAAGCCTTAGCAACAAAAGGATGGTGTTTGAGTGTGTGTTTGTGTGCAATAGTATGATAAAAATGCACTTTTAAGCACAAACAAGTACAAATATAGAGAGAGATATATATAACTTCTATATTAATTTTTCAGAACCTCTGGAAAAAGAGAGGGGTCTCCCTTCTTATAGAAAATCCATTCTCAAGCTTGTTGAACAAGCTTGAGTCTTGATTCAATCCCTCCATACACGTGTATGGAGGATGAAAACTGTGCTCACCAGTTGTCACAGCTGACAAGAAAATATCTGAAAAAGCAGATAGAAAGGTCTTGGTCAGAAAATATGGCCGATCGACCAAAAATAGTGCCGATCGACCAAAAGGAGTGCCGATCGGCCACCAAAAATGGCCGATGGCAAGGAAACAAGGCCGACAAGCACAAGGCTTGGCCGATAGGTTGTAGGGATGGCCATCAAGCTACCCTCTTCCCTCAGAAGCAAAACCAGAAGTCCTTGGTCTACAACCAAGCACAAAACAGACAAGTTGAGAGATCTTAAGGCAAGACCCGCAGCTGAGACCTTCAGGAACTCAAAACGAACACGAGCATGGATGATCATCGAGTGTTTAAACAATGACATCCAAGTCTTGAGGACGGTAAAAAATGGGGTGTCTACAGTTGCCCTTCTTTGACAGAACTCGAAAGTCATAAGATGACGGGAGTGAATGTCAAAGTCCAGAGACGACCCATTTTTGACAAGGCCGAAGACTTAGACAAACATACAAGATAGGAAAGAGATGCGCCCGTAGGTAAGGGTAAGATGCAAATGACATGCACGATGCCGAGCATAACTTATGATCATGCAAAGAGAGCTGTAATGAAGCATTTATGCAAAACAAATACAACATTTTAAGCAAGTGAATAAGAAATAATAGTCCCATACCTTTCAACAGAAAGGATGTAAGAAAATTATGCAATTTTCACTGCGTCTCACGCGGAGAAGACTAAAAGAAACTACCGAGGATACCCGGAGTCTAAAACACAACATCTCTCAGCGTATCACACGCAGGAGAGAAAAGGATTGTGCAAGAAAGCGCAGTCATCCAAACGTATGTAAAATGCAGGAGGAGAAAGATATGTCCAAATGCATGCCAAAGACACCCTATTTTTGACCGTCCTCAAGACTTAGATGTCATCGTTTAAACACTCGATGATTATCCATGCTTGTGTTCGTTTTGAGTTCCCGAAGGTCTCAGCTGCGGGCTTTGCCTTAAGATCTCTCAACTTGTCTGTTTTGTGCTTGGTTGTGGACCAAGGACTTCTGGTTTTGCTTCTGAGGGAAGAGGGTAGCTTGATGGCCATCCCTACAACCTATCGGCCAAGCCTTGTGCTTGTTGGCCTTGTTTCCTTGCCATCGGCCATTTGTGGTGGCCGATCGGCACTCCTTTTGGTCGATCGGCACTATTTTTGGTCGATCGGCCATATTTTCTGACCAAGACCTTTCTATCTGCTTTTTCAGATATACGTCCAAGCTTCCACGATGTTCGATTCGCAAAACCCTCTTCGTTCCAAACACTTTGAACCAAACGAAACGTGATTTCGGTGCCACATTCTCGATTTCCACCACTTGGGGTTTGTTTCCCCCGAGTTAGCCTTGGTTTCCATGCCTTCTTCCGCACTTCGACCTTCTCTCCCATTTTTTACCCCTCGGGGTTGACTTTAGGTTGACTTTTTGCATTTTTACCCACTTTCCATACCCTCAGCCATTTTGCATTCTTCTCGAGATGGCAGACGATATTCCACGGGGTGGGACTCCCCCAGAGATGGATACGAATCCCGAGGTTAAGCTCTTACCTCTCAGTGTTCGACCTTTCGACTCGACAACATACCTGCCTACAATACATGTACTGCCTCCAGATAGCATTCGCTAGTTTAGGAGCTTCGCGCGAGGTGCTCCAGAGGACCTCCTGCTGCGTAAGCTGGAGTCACACCTATCCTTCGGCGCCACTGAGATATACTCTTCCTCTCTTTACTTTCTGCAATGTAGATCATATATCTTGGATAGTTGACACTGCCCTTTATCTGATAATCACAAACACACTTGTAGATCATATGCTTAGTTCACCCTAAGCACGTCCATACATAATATCTGTGTAAACTTGAACACATGCACACACACTGCATTTTCATCAATTCGGAACATATTCAAACACCGTATTTCTGACACTGCTTCGCATCTGTTTGGTCTTGAACACAGGGAGATTCCCATGCCTTCCGGGGGTATGGAAACACCATCGCTTGGGGTTAGTACATGGAGCTACTCGACGAGGTTCGCCATATCGTTGATGAGGCCGGCTTCGGCATTTTCTGTATGGGACTCTCGCGCCTCATTGCCAGTAGGCCCCTTCTAGGCATGCTGGTGGAGAGGTGGTGGGACACCACCGATTCCTTCCACCTTTCCGCAGCAAGGGAGATGACGATGATTCCCTTCGACTTCTCCATGCTCACTGGCATCGGAGTAGGGGGTGATCCGATTCCCTTCGATACCGACATGAGCGAGTGGGATGCTGCCCAGATTTCTTGCTTGGCGTTTGCCCACCTCTCTCCCGGCCAGGGTTTGTGAGGTATTCTTGGTTCAAGGACTAGTTCAGAGTACAGGCGGCGACGACCCGTGAGGAGGTCGAGAAGTATGCCCGAGGGTTCTTGATGTTCTTGCTGGGCACCACTCTCTTCGCCGATCGGGCGAACACAGTTGGCCTCTATCTACTGAGCGTGTTGGTGGATGTGACCAGGATCCGACGCTATGATTGGGGTGGCGCAGGCCTGGCCACGCTTTATGGGTACATGAGCTCTTCATCCCGCCACAGTGGACACCTGCTAGGAGGGTACTGGCGAGCCTGGAAGGTACACTTTCCCTTTCTGTTTTATAGTTTTGCCTTACACTATCTGTACACCACACACACTGCATACACGCAATCTGCTTTACATTGGTTGTACACTGCACACACTGCACATTACACTGCACACCATTCTCTGATTTTTGCTTTATCTGCATACTGCCTTACTGATAAGCATACTCATTCTTACCCTGTTACACTCTGTAGTTGTGGGTGTATGCCTACTTTCCGAGACTTGCTCCAGAGCCAGAGGTGGAGATGCCACTTGCTGTCCCATATTCTCATCGATATGATGTGAGGTGTGAGCGGAGGCCGCGTGAGTCTTTCATGTTCTTTTGCAGATACTTCGACACCATTACTGCAGCAGAGGTATCTCAAACATTACAGCTTATTTAAGCTTCGCTTTACATTGTACTTTCAACAACAGATAACAAACTGTATATCCTGTCATTTGCAGATCACCTGGTAGCCTTGGGTTACGTTGCCTAATGCAGTGAGAGACCAATACATGGGTGCTCGGGAGACTGCCCACTTCCGAGTCTTGCTGGAGGGTCCGATCTGTCGGGCTTGGTACTTGGGAGATCGCTTCTTGCGGTAGACCCTTGGCTTACCTGAGCAGATAGTCTCGACGCCGCCTTCTTCGCATATGAGGCATACAGCAACGTACACCATTTAGGAGATGATTGATTACATGATCGGTTCGGATTTTGACTCCTTTAGAGAGGAAGGCGACTACACTGACTTTATTTAGGCACATCTTATGCAGCCTCTGGCCAGTGCTTGTCGAGTCGAGAGGGAGAGGCCTGCAACCCCTGTGGGAGGAGCGGGAGCACCGAGGGCTACTCAGGCCCATGACAGGAGTAGGTCCCGGAGGGGACGGAGAGTGGAGTGGCCAGAACTGCCCACCACCATGACATGCCGAGGGCAGGGTGGGGAGACTTATCAGATACCCATTACTCCTCCTCCGGCTGATCATGAGCTCGTCGGAGTTCGGCTCGACCCCGGTATGTGCTATACTTTGCATTCTGTACCGTCATTTTATTTCAGTTGATATCCCGCAGAATACTAATTACTTCAACACTTTTGCAGGCTTCGATCGAGTACACTGGACAAGCTCTGGAGCTGATAGCCTCAGTGATGGAGATGCTTCAGAGGAGTATGGACCTACTGAGTATCTACAGTATCCCGGTAAGTTCCTTCGACCTTAGTCTCAAAACTTTGCATAATCTGTTCCATACTAATCTGAACATCACATTATCAATACGACACTTGATACACTGCACTCACATACCACTCACAGCACTGATACACTGTAACTTACATACTGCTCACAACATTCATACATAGTACTCATACACTGCTCACAACATTCATACTCTGCTCATAGCATTCATACACTGTACTCATACACTGCTCACAGCATTCATACACTGTACTCATACATTGCTCACAGCATTCATACACTGTACTCATACACTGTATTCGATACCATACTCGACTTTGCATAACATAACTGATGCATCTACCAATTTGTTCTTTTCAGGCCCCATTCCAGATATCGGCCATAGGGGGTGCCTCAGCGGGACCTTCAGTACCTGCCCATGGAGCGGGGAGAGTAGGACGAGGGATCTCCATACGCAGCCACAGCGGAGCCGGGCGTACTCACTCTGGAAGTAGCTCACGGGCGCCTGTCCCAGATGATGATGAGTCTGATGTAGAGGCAGAGTCGTCTCAGAATGAGGCTAGGGATGGCTCGGGCTCAGACTCTGGCAGTGGAGTCGACGGTGGCGATCCAGATGCTGCTCTTGAGGCGACTGGCGCCGATGCAGATGCTGCTCTTCTTTTTTGCTTTATTTTTCTTTTTACTAGTAGTTTTTTCACATTGTACTGCCTCAGGCATATTTTATTTTCCTTCAAAACTATGTACTTTTGCAAAAGAAAATATGATGGAATGAAATAGCTCTTTTTGTTGAAAAGTGTTACATTTGTACATTCTAAGCATCGCATCGCATCACATTACATAACAATGTAAATGAGATTGAACTTTGTTTTGAAAACTAAACACTCAAATTGCACTAATTAGGTAGTGAACCGACCGACAACAAAACAACTCGATAAGCAAAAGAAAGAACTTGACATGCTAATCAAATGTAAATACAACTCGATAAGCAAGGCAAGGACTAAAGAACATGAAATACAACTCGATAAACAAAAGTACAACAACTCGATAAGCAAATTGAAGTAACACAGGCGTGACTTCGCAAAATCATCACCGAAAGGCACTTGAAGTGGAACCAGTCACAAGTTCTCAACATCTCCAACACAGACAGCTCAAAGAACAAAAGGAAGGGCTATCGGCCAAGATAAGAAGCCACCGGCCATAAGAAATGACCATCGGCCATAATTACTAGACGATCGGCTAAAAAGATGGTTGGTTGGCACTCTTTTTGGCCGATTGGCCAAAAATGGCAAGAACCTCCAGAATGCTGCCACCTGTCTTTCACTCAACACCTTATCTTCTACAAAAGCCCCAGCTTCGTAATTTCTCCATTTTAGCTCAGTTTTTGCACCAAATGGAAGCATTTCTTGTCCAAAATCTCACAAATTAGATTGTCAACTTGGATGGCTCGGAAAAGCTAAATTTCTGGGGCTTTGGCATAAATGCACTATTCACGTTGATTCGCACCCCGCTGCGTTTTCCGTTCCTTCATGTCGCGGCAAGGTTTTGGAATCCAGTGACACATGTCTTTAGCTTTGGCGGACAAGAGATATGTCCCACTTTCGAGCACTTCCAAGCCTTAATGGAACCCGAGCGCGATGAAGAAATCTTGCCTCAATTCCGCTTCGGCTACGTCCAAGCCTTAGGACGGATGTGCAGCCTTACTTTGCATGATGCTCGGTCATTGATTCATGACAGAGAGCTGGACATTCCAAGCTTGATTCGTCATTTTTTGATGCCGGTGACCGCGACGATCATCATTGGCAGGGTTATCGGCGACATGCGCTTTACTTGTACATGTTGTCTCATTTCTTGCTTGCCCCAGGTTCCTGCGGGTTTAGCACTCGTTCGCTTGAAGTCACCGAGGGTTTAAAAGAGGGCAAGAGCTGCATCGCCATGACACTAGCTGAGACATTGATGGGTTTGGACGCTTTTCATCGCCGGGAGATGACTAGATTCGCAGGGAGTCCACTACTACTGTAGGTAATGTTTCCCACCCCATCTCACATATATTTCTCACATCACTCGGCCCTCATGGCTCGGTTTTTCTCTCAAAACCCTTTTCTCACTTTTTCTCTCAACGTACACCTCTCTATTCTTTAATCTCTCATTTTTCATCCATTCCTAGATATGGTTGATGGATAAGTTGAAGGTTGTGGACTCGTGCCCAGCATATTCAGCTCGCAGCTATTTCTTCCGACGACGCCTAGTCGATGCCCCTGATGAGGGATGGTGGTGCGACTGGATGTGCAGTTTGTCTGCTACCAGTATTGCTTGGCGCTGCCCCTGGCTTAATTTACCGACAATGAGCTACAGCATGACCCGCCAGCCTGGGATTCAGTTGATCGGCCTGACACACTGTGTCTTTTACTTCCCGTTCTGATTTCGGCGCCAGTTTGGTCATGATCAGACTTGCCCGGAGGAGGGGATAGAGTATCTGGTTGTATTTCCGGTCCGAGGCGCACAGCTAGTTTGGTATGCCATAGCATGGAGGACGAGAGAGCTTCTAGCCCCCGTTCGCACTTTCAGTTGCACCCTCTCTGATGAGTGCATAGCTTGGCTCGATGAAGAGGCACAAGTTGGGCCTACTTTAGCAGCAGGGGCTTTGACCAGCTCTGGGAGGGGACATAGGAACACCTGACTATGCCCCAAATTTATTTGCTTTAATCAGTACTTTCAAGTTTTTCTTTATGAATGTAATAAAAAGCAACTTCAATTTGTATTCAAGAGTAGGAGAACTCTATATTGAAATCAATGTAATTGAAGGTTGTGGGTACTGAAAATTTTCCGTTTGGTCCAAAAATAGTCTAAGTCGTAAAAAGATTAATTTGAGTAAAATCAACTTCTATTAAAACTTTTCAAAACCATTTTCGATATGGATCAAAACTGGACACGCCTGAAAGCTATCACTGAGATGTACAACCCCAGATCCCAGTAACTGGAAAGTTGCCCCTAGTCTGAATAGCACTGCACTGGAGATCACAACCGAGCTCTTGAATGTAGAATAGACATAAAAAGATGACCAACATGATCATACGGACAAAGTTGATCGGGGAAGTGTTTATGGCTAGACTTCAGAATGAAGTTGCCTACGCATCCCAAAGATAGGAATCAAGCCTTATGTAGTTCGGCTTGGGTTCACTCTTGTATTAACACTCCTTTTGCGCTCTAACTTTTGCCAAGGCCGCCCTTTTCTGGGTTTTCAACCTTGCGAGCTCAGTTTTTGTAATTTCAAATTTTCTATGTTTTAACTTTTGCCTAGGTCACCCTTTCGGGTTTTCGGCCTGGTAAGCCTCTCAGGGATAGTATTTCTTCAACTTGTCCATATTGATCGGTTGGGAGAACTCTAGGCCATCTAGGTCCATCAAAACGACAGCTCCACCCGACCAGATAGACTTGATGATGTAAGGGCCAGTCCAATTGGGTCTGAACTTGTTCCTAGGGTCGTGGATGGGAGCTCGGTTGTCTTTGAGCACAAGATCCCCAATTTCAAATTACTGGACTTAACCTTCTTGTTGAAAGCCCTAGCAATTCTCCGTTGATAACCTTGAACATGATACAGTGCTTTCAGCCTTCTTTCATCAAAGAGCACAAGTTCTTCGAACCTGCTTTGCTGCCAATCTGTCTCAGCTATCTGACACTCAGCTAATACCCGTAATGACGGAACCTCAACTTCGATAGGCAGAATAGCCTCCATCCCATAGACCAAGGAATACGGAGTTACCCCAGTAGAAGTTCGAATTGAAGTCCGGTAGCCCCAAAGAGCAAATGGTAGCTTATCTGGCCAGTCTCGGTTGGTTTCCGCCATCTTCTGCAGAATATGCTTGATGTTCTTGTTGGCAGCCTCAACTGCTCCGTTGGTTTGCGGCCGATATGTAGATGACTTATGAAAAGCCACATTGTACTTCTCCAACAAGTCGACCATCTCCTTCTTGAAGTGAGAGCCATTATCTGAGATAATCTCATTCGGAACCCCGAAGCGACAGATGATGTTGTTCCTAATGAACTTAGCAACGTGTGATGCCTTCAACACCGCATAAGATTGGGCCTCGACCCACTTTGTAAAGTAGTCTATCGTGACCAGAATGGACTCATGCCCATTGGACCCCTTTGGAGTATAGCCCTAATTACATCAATCCCCCAGACTGAAAACGGCCATGGCGAAGTCATGTTGTACAGCTTCGATGGCAGAATGTTCATGCAGTTTGCATGGATTTGACATTTGTGGCATCGCTGAACAAAGCCAATACAATCGTCCTCCATGGTGGACTAGTAGTAACCCTGGCTAAGGATCTTCCGGGCTAGCATCACCCCATTCATGTGCGCTCCGCACTCTCCTCCATGGATGGCCTCCATCAGGCCCTTCGATTTTTTAGCATCAACACACAACTTATGCATCTCGAGATGACCCTTCTTGTATAGTTTACCCCCGCAGACGATGAACTAAGTAGCCATTCTTCGAATTGCCCTCTTATCTTTGGCATTTGCCCCTGGTGGATACGCCTCTTTTTCCAAGAAGTTCCAGACATCGTAATACCAGGGATTCTCATCTTGTACTTTATCTATGGCAGCAATCAGCTTGTAGGTCGGCACGAATTTCTGTTTGATGATGATCGGACGCATCCGGACTCCGAAAGGGATGTCTATCATAAAAGATAGAGTTACTAATGAATCAGCGACCCTATTGTTCTCTCTTAACAGATGAGCGAAGTTCAATTTCTCAAACCGAGGAATCAACACGTCCAAGGTTTGGTGCTAGATTCTCATCTTGTCTTCTTTAACTTTCCAATCTCCTTTAGCTTGAGATACAAGGTTTGAGTCCCCAATGACATCCAACCGTTTTGCCCCTAGTTCTAGGGCGGCTTCTAAACCAGCAATACATGCTTCATACTTTGCTTCATTGTTTGATACTTTGAACCGGAGTTTGAATACTAAAGGTATGTGGGAATTGTCGGGTGCTATCAGCAACACCCCTATCCCATACCCGTATTGGTTTGACGCTCCGTCAAAGTACATCGTCCAGGTTTCTTCTTCAACATATAGAATGGCCTCGTCTGGGAACAGATACTCAACTGCTTCATCCCCTTCAACTAGGTGGTCAACTAGGAATTCCGCTACCGTTCTCCCTTTCACTGACTTGCGCGTCATGTACTTCAAATCAAATTCGGAAAGTAGAAGCAACCAACGGGCTAGCCTATCCATAAGTGCTGGTTTCTCGAAAAGATATTTGATGGGATCTAATCTCAAAACCAGTATTACAGAGTGAGCTAATAGGTAGTGCTGCAGCTTCCTAGTAGCCTATACCAAGGCTAGACAAGACTTCTCCAGCGGAGTGTAGCGGGTCTCGTAATCTAGCATTTTCTTGCTCAGGTAGTAGATAGCCTTCTCCACTTTGTCCTCAGACTCCTGTGCGAGCATGCAGCCCATTGTAGTTTCAGTCACTGAAAGGTACAGAATCAATGGTTTCCCCGGCTCAGGTGGTGACAACACAGGTGGATTCTGTAAATATTGTTTGATTTGCTTAAAGGCAGCTTGGCATCGGCCGTCCCATTGGAACTTCTTTCCTTTCTTCAGGAGACCAAAGAGTGGTTCACAAGTCAAGGTTAGTTTTGCAATAAACCGTCTTATGAATTGCACTTTACCCAGAAAGCCTTGCACTTCCTTTTCAGTCCTCGGTGGTGGCATTTCTAAGATGGCCTTGATTTTAGAAGGATCAACCTCGATACATCTCTGTGTGATCAAGAACCCCAGCATTTTCCCTACTGTAACACCAAATGTACATTTTTGAGGATTCAACCACAACCGATACTCTCTGATTCGTTGGAAGAATTTTTGCAAGGCGGTGTAGTGGCCCTCTCTTTCCTTGAACTTGACAATCATGTCGTCCATGTACACCTCAACCTCTTTATGGATCATATCGTGCAATATTGTGGTCGCAGCTCGTTGATATGTAGCTCCAGCATTCTTCAGCCCAAATGGCATCACCCTATAACAATAAGTTCCCCACGAGGTGGTAAAAGCAGTCTTCTTCCAGTCTTCGGGTGCCATCAAAATCTGATTGTAGCTTGAGAACCCATCCATGAATGAAAGCAACGCATGCCTAGCAGTGAAGTCCACTAATTCGCCAATATGCGGCAGAGGAAAGTCGTCCTTCGGACTGGCTTTTTTCAAATCCCTGAAGTCCACACATACCTGAATTCTGCTGTCCTTCTTCGGCATCGGAACTATATTGGCCAACCAAGTTGGGTATTTAAATACCAGCAGGAAACCTGCGTCAATTTGCTTGGTGACTTCTTTTTTGATCTTGAGAGCCCAGTCTGGGCGGATCCTTCTGAGCTTCTGCTTAACAGGTCGGGCCTCTGGGTCAAGAGGAATCCGGTGCTGTATAATCTCAGGATCGATTCCAGGCATGTCTTCGTAAGACCACGCGAAAACATCTTTGAAATCTTTTAATAAAGCGACTAAGCGCTCGTGCTCCTCTAAAGACAACGTGGACCCAATCTGGACCAGCCGTGGGTCCTTCTCAGTACCCACATTAATTGTGGTGATGTTATCAACCAGCGGTTTTACAAACCTCTTCTTCTTTTGATCAAAGAAATATTTCAAAACCAGAGGAATTTCTTCCTCGTTGTTTTCATCAAAATTTTGAAAGTTTTGATTAATGCAACAAATCAAGGGCACAAAAAAGTACTCGAAAGCCATAACCGCACAATTCTTATTAATCACTTCCAAATTGCCTGATTCCTCTATTATAACAGACTCAAAGGAAAAAGAAAAAGACGACCTAGACAGGACTGTGGCATCTAGGTTGTCAACCCCAAGAATACCAGACTCAGACTTAGACGAGCTGGAACCTGATTCCGACTTCACAGACTCAGTGGAATCAAATTCCGGCTCACTACCTGACCAGGTGTTGCTCGATAAAAATCCCTCCTCGTACTGCCAGACGGGAGAGGGTGTGATGGACGCATCCAGAATGTTTGAAGATGGGCTCACAGTCGCTTCATTCCTAATCATGAAAACTGAGTTATTCCCCAAGCACTCATGTATGATCGGAGGATATGAAAATAGACAAGCCAGTGCTACCCCCATTTCAATCTCTATGCTCTCGGAAACCTCCTCCTTGCACTGCTCAGCCTCAGCTGGTGGGTCAGTCTGCTCTTCGGCAACATCATCCCCGGACAACTACAAGTCGAAGAAAATCTGAAATCCCGGCAACCGCCGCCTCTTTACATTTAGCCATGGCTTTGGGAAACCGCAGAATGGAAAGTTTTTCCCCTTCCGGAGAAAGCGTCCATTCAGGGTACCTTGGATAGGCCAATACATCAACTCATAATGCTTGCCGGCTTGCTTGGCTCTGGCTCTTCCAGCCATCTCTTTGCCTTTCCTCACCCAGTCCTCTTTAGTAGGGAGATAACCTAAGCCAAAGGTATGCGGGTTGTGTGGCACTTCGGCCGATGCTGCAATGCCTTTCCAGCCACTTCTTCCTAATCCCATCTTGGGGATATGCTGGAGCTTGTTCATAAGGTACAACAGCTGCGCACTGACATATAACCCCTCATCAACAGCTAGGATATTCTGAACAACCCGGGCCTCGGCTAGGGTAAATCCTGATAGGAACATATCCTCCGCGCCATGCTCAATATCCAGAACTGGTATAGAAACCTCTAGCGGCGGATGGATTGAAGAATTCCCAACCATGGGGGTACTTCAGCATTTGATGCAAGGTGGAAGAGACCGCCTTCACGTGGTGCAAGCACGACCGCCCTCAGAGTAGATTGAAGGTTGTGGGAATATCCAAGACATGAAAGTCAATATCTTGTTATCCTGGACCAACCTGAGTCTGAATCTGTATAGTCCCCATCACCTCCCTACTGGTATTGTCGTAGGCCCTTATCACTTGGGCAGTTGGCACAAAATCTGCGGGTTTCAACCCGATTGCATATGCCGTCCTCGACGAGCACACATTGATAGCGGATCCTGTGTCGACAAGAACCACTGGTATCCATTTTTCTCTACACTCAACAGAGATGTAGAGAGGTTTGTTATGATTTGCCCCATCAGGTGGCAACTCCTTGTCAGTGAAGGTCAACATCGGGGAAGCTCCTCCCGGAAAAACCAATCCTACCAGTTGCTTAGGCGTGGTTTCGATTGAAAGTTTGGCCTTGTCTATTGCAGAAAGGACAGCTTGTCTATGAACTCTTGAGGCCATAAGCAGTCCCCAGATGGAGATATCTGCTTGTATTTTCTTAAGCTGTTTCAGCACAGCCTCCTCTTCGAGCAGTTTTTCTTTCTGCTTCTCTGCCTCTTTGTCCTTTTCGGATGCCTCTGGTTGATCTAAGTGCGGGGGCTTGAAATACTGCCCACTCCTAGTCATGTGGTCAACCTCCCCCACATACCAGGTATCATCTGGTTGGCTTTGTCCCCAATCTTTATCGATGTGGGCATGATATAAGTCATCGTCTTCCCACCACATACCATCGGCAACCGACAAGCATCTGTTCGGTTCTGTTGCAACTATTCCTGTGCCTACAGCACATTCCGTTCCTGTGCTCGCAGCACGTTCCGTTCTCGTGCTCACAGCACGTTCCATCCCCGCAGGGGCTTTAGCCTTTCTGACCCTCTCAGAATCTTCGATCCTTTCCCGCTCAAACTGCTTCAGTGCAGCCTGCTGCTTAGTGTCTTCTGTACTCAAATTGCCCGTATTATGAGCAAAATTCTTAACACTGGTGCTCTCTGGCGGTGCAACATGTTCTTCGGCCCTTCCGGCCACTGTTGATATCTCAGCTCCTGATGGCCCCCGCTCTAGCTGAGGCTGCTCAACAACATCCGGCTCGTCGCTGAGCCACTCGGTAGCTTCTGGTAACCCTTTCAGATCAAACTAGTTGACAGTCACGTCCCCTAGATCCTGTTCGTTGAAAAACTGAAGGTTAGCAATGTCCTCTTCCAGATCCACTAGGTCATCTAGCCCCTTATTAGGTCCATCCTCCCGTGCTACACAGATCTCTGCCCCCACTTGCAATACTACCTTCGGCCTAGCTTGGCCTGCTGATGTGATGTAACCACTCGAGTTGTACATGGAGATCGCAGACCCCTTAGGCTTTGAATGATCATTCCCATCTACCCCCACAGTCGACCCAATTCTATCTTCGATAGCCACCACCACCATTTCTAGTTGGGTTTGGGAGATGTCCAACATGCATAAGTCAGTGCTATCAGGAATGAACACCTCCGGCTTGGGTAGGTGAGAAGAGGTGATATATATGTTAGGGTCGTATGACACAACCCTAGTTTGGATCAAGTTGATGTGTTTGGGAGGTGGAGCTTGGTTATGTGGTGGGGGAGGGTTGGTGGTGACATTCGGCTTCTCCGGAGGCATGATCACCCTGTTGTCAACGAGATCTTGAATCTCATGACGCAATCTATAGCACTGGTTGGTGTCATGACTATGCTGTTGGTGAAAAGCTCAGTACTTCACCGGGTTATGGAAGGGGAGAAGCTTTTCTGGTAAGGGCCGCGGCTCTAGGGGCTTCAAGTGCCCTTTCCTGATCAAAACCCCCAAAGCCTTGGACAAAGACATGTATAGTGGGGTGAAGGTTCTTTGGCCTTGGGGTGGATACCTAGCTGTTTACGAGCTACTTCTGGATGCACCGGTGAATGGCGTAGCTGCAAGGGTTTTTGGGGTGGTGGTGGTGACCAGTCCCACATCTGAAGATTTGGCAGCTACAGCACTGTTTGTGTCTGCATTTGTACTGCGGTTGAATGCCCTCTTGGGCTGCTCTCTCTCATGATCAATGAGGCTCTATTTTATCGCGTCCTCGATCTGCACCCCTATCTCGTGTAGATCTGCAAAGGCGGGAAGGGGAAGGACGATCATCTTTTGCATGAGCTTGGGCTGGAGGTTGCGCACAACCATTCGTATTTGGTCTTTGTCAACTGGCCTGATGGTCATCATTGAGGCTTTAGCCCTCCAGCGGGTCAAAAAATCGGAGAAGCTCCCCTTCGACTCTTGCCTAGTTGTCTCGAGATCACGAGTTGTGACCTCGATCTGCGTATTGTAGGAGTATTGAGCTATAAAGACCTCAGCCATATCCTCCCAGTTCCTTTTAACAGAGTCCTCCAGCGTTGCATACCAAATAGTCGCTACACCCGACAGGGTCCGGCCAAACAGGGAAAACTTCTGCAATCTGGAGAGGCCCATTGGCCTTAGTATATCTGAGAACAGCCGCAAATGCACTATAGAATCTCCAGACTCGTCGAAACGGTCTATGTGCGGCATTTTAAATCGGTCTGGCAGAGTCACGGCTGAGTCGGTGTACCCAACCTCTATATCCAGAATGAATTTCACACCTTGAGACTTCTTGAATAGCTTTTCTAGCTTGCTCACTTTTAGCGCTGTGAGGTCCACCTCGAACTCAAACGGTGTATCCCCCAGGTTGGTCTGTGCTTTGGATAACTGGGGTAGGATTGGGGCGGAGCTGGCCCCGTTGGAACGTCCATATTTTCCTGGACGTGTGCTGTCTCCCTGAGTGTTGGAACTCTAGGTGGGAGAGGAGGTGGGTGTGAAGTAGATGCTCTGGTTTGCTGCTGTAGCCTGGCAATTAACGCTGCCTGTTAGGCCACTACTTCTGCTTGACGTATAGCCACTTTTGGTTGGGGTGCAGCATCCCGCTGCATGTCTTGCATACTTTCATGGAGTTGACGCATCATCTCTTCCATAGATGCCATAGGGTGTTGGTCTATCTAAACAACCGGTATATCTGTCACTGCAGTAGAAACTGAGACCTCGGTCTGACCGTTCACTGGTCGGGTGGACCACTGATCTGGCGACTGCTGTACCGATACACTGTGCCTTACTGACCTCTGTTTGGTAACGGGGGGTAAAGAAAGGAACACTACTTGTCCGTCTATCAGATCAGCGGATTGATTAAGTCTTCGACCTCTAACCCAAAGTGCTCGGGGAATATCTGCCTGGTCAGAAGAAATGGTGCTAAACTATCTTGCAAAAAGATAAATAAAGCATAATAAGGAAACAAATAACCAGAAAAACGGACAGCATAACAACTTAAATAAAGACAACACACAATTGGCAAACACAAGCTGAAAGAACTGTTCTCAACCACTGATCACTGTTCCCAAATCACTGCCCCAGATCTAGTACCCTTAGGTAAAACTGATTCCCCAAATACTGATGCCCGCAGGCCTGATACCCAATCTTGTAAACTGATACATGCATTCCTATAGAGACGCACTCTAAAAACACATAGCAAGCAAGTGAAAGCCAAAACACCCCTACGGAGGGGGTAGGGTTTCCCTATCCTATTGTCAGGAGCTAAGGTTTCACTACGTACACAGCGGTTTCAAACAACCTATAATCGGGTAAGCAACCTGTCCTAACTTGGAATGGTCACTATAGATTCCAATATGTACTAGGTCAAATGGTCAAAGAGGGTGCCCCGATAAAAACTAGGGTTTGTGTTCCCGTCGTGGCAGAGCCCGCAACCGGTCAGCCTTATGGCACGTTTCTCAAAGCAAGCCTCTGGCAAACCGTTCAGGAATAGCATATGGCAAACAAGGTGTCCTAGGCACACCAATGCAAATGTAATGCAAAGAGACACATAAGTGTAATCAAAACAAGATATCATGAGTTCGAGTCAAGTTCTCTAAATCCCTAGCAGAGTCGCCAGAAACTGTAGACCGCCCGAACGTCACGGCTCTGCGTGCGAAGGCGTGAAATCGTTTTGTTCTTAAGCTACTACAGTTCGGACTCAATGTCACGGTTCTGAATCTAATCTCGCAAAGTGCAATGGAAGACCGATAAATCACCAAAGAGTCCAAATCCGGCAAATCATTTTGGAAAACTGATTTTTATAAAGAAGTGCTAAACACAGACTGCTTTGTCAGATATAGAGTCGCCACCTAAATGTTTTATTTTGAAAAATTTAGGAAACCCTGACTCGTGCCTAAGGCCATGTGTCCGTCATCACTAAAGTTGCCTCGGCTCGGGAACTTGGGTACAAGAGGGGAAGGTCATGCAATGAGCACCCCCGCTCGCCCGATCTAAAGATCGGCCTTTACTAACATGATATTTTGTTTTTGAAAGCACATGTGTTCTTATTCTAGTTTATTAATCTATCATTACTACGTGATGTACACAGCATACAAGTATAGACTAAATTGCCTAAGTTGGAACAAAACATCTCATGTTCGTTTGTTTGAAAATGATTTGAAGGTGCTACTCACAAGTAGGCTAAGACGTGGATTTGCCACCCTCGAGTGGGCTTAGAAAACATGATTTTGCCACTTTGAGGGGGCTTAAAACTCACATTTCGGTGAATTGTTCCAATTCAAGCAATCCAACCTTCATCCATAGGCATTCATGCAATTAAACACGTAAGCAGTTAGCCTCATGGCAAGCATGCTATCATGGCAACACTCACACTCATGCAAGATGCTAAAGCATAAACACTTACAGTGTACTTCGAGCCAAAACAGAGAACTAGTTAGAAATCATGCATGACCCTAGTTTATGTTAAGATGGCTAATGCAACACATGCAAAATGTAACTAGAAATAAGCTCGGCTATTCTAAGATGTCATGTGAATGCAACTAGATAACATGTATTCAAATTGGTATTGAAATACAATGCAGTTAGTATGATGCGCCGAGCCTGGTGTATGCAAGACAGATGAATGATGCACGCATGCAAAGCATAAGGATGCTAATTGAAATATGACCTAGAACTAACCATCAAAAGCTGATAAGTAAAAGGGAGAAAGACGTGGGCTTAGAAGACATTCACACACTCACGTACGCTTATTACAAAATTTGCCCTCTCGACGGAGGGTCCAAATGAGTACACTAAGCTAGCTATGCTAAGCTAAGCAACTAATCTAATTATCTAATTAGACTAATTATTACATAATCAAATTGAATAACTAGCTAACACTAAGCTAATTATTGCAACACATTAACTAATTAACAAATTAGCTAGTTTAATTACAAATTCAAAAGCTAACTAATCAAGTAAAGCTAATTACAAATTACAAGGCCTCGGCTCAGTTCTAAAAGTTTGAAGATGCATGCTCGATCGCCTCGCTCGGAAATCCGTTACCATGCCTCATGTTACCTCTGTTTGCATTGTTTTAGGCTTCTGAAAATTGTGCCAATCTCCAAAGCACTTTTGATCCACCTCATGGACATGCTGAGAGGTCATCGGCCAAGAGGCATGGCCATTGGCTAAAGGATAAAGGTCATCGACCAATTTTGATGCTATCGGCCAATTATGGATAGCCGATCGGTACACTAGATAGTTGATCGGCCATGTCTTCCTGCAAACTCTCCTTTCTGCAGCAACAGAGCACAAACAGAGGCATGACAATGTATTTGCAAGAAGATGTGTGTGCAACTACACCCCTTATCATGTCTAAGGCTCAAAGGTGTGTAGTGCTTGGCTCTCAAGCCATCAATCACGCATTTCGATGCATGATGGTAAAAGAGACCGAGTTGCACAAATCAATGCCAAATGAATGCACAAAAACACACAAATGCCTTAACCTCTATCATGCTTGATCAAGAGGGTCGGTGACTGAGAAATGAGGCACGTTTCGTCACTTCAAGTACAAAACGTCCTTCGTTTCCCATGTTTGGACTAACTCCCCATCCAAACACAATACAAAGCACACAAAATGGAAATGCAATGCAACTCAAGCATGCAAATGTCATGCATTGCAACCTAAGCATGCAAACATGCAATGTAACCCAAGCATGCAACAGCATTGCGAACAACCATGCCACAATGTTATGCAATGCAATTAGCATGCAACAACATGCAATGTACCAAGCATGCAACAACATGCAAACCACATACTCAATGGACTTAAACCAAAAAGTGGACAGATCTCAATCATGCCCAAATCAGTGGCCATAACACCAAAACAAAGGCACCAAAAGGCAAGACATGCATGCGCACATATTGGTCTATAAGCTAGGTAACAGTGCACAACTCTCAAGAGCACTTAAAGAGTGACAAACATGGATGCGTGACAACACTATAAGCTCTGAAATCATGCATAGAATTGTGCCAAACCACTTAACCAACACAAGTATGGCATGCTAGGAGGCTCAAAGCTTGAAGCTAGCAAAAGGGACTTACACCATAGCTATACAAAACGTGAAGCACATGGAAAGTACAACCCAAGATAGTCCTAGATCATGCCAAAATGATTCTAAAACATGCATGGAGCAAAGCCAAAACAAGCCAACATGAAGGGCATAAGGCATGAAGTATGCAAGGCCAACAAAGGAGATTGCACTACACCTATCAAAACCAAGCCTGAGGTGGCTTCAACAACAAAAATCAGAGCTATATCATGGCAAAATGAGACCAAATACATACTGATATGGCAGCTTACAAGCTTAGGCAAAATGGCATACGTAATGGCCCATTCTTAAGGCATAAAGAACCAACTCCTCAAAGTATCAAAACAGTGAAAGATGGAAGTGTATTACCACACTACATGTACTGAAATCAAATTTCAAATGATGCCAAATCATGAAAGTAGTCCAAGTAATGCATGCTAGTGGACTTGATACACAAAGCTAACAAGCTAGAATGCACTATGGCTATACAAAGCATGGCATGCATGACCAAAACAACACAAATCAGAGTTTAAGCATGGTAAAACAAGGCTAAAAACTTCTTGGAGTTGGGCCAAAACATGCAAGAATGATGGTCCAAACATATGATGCATGTTATGCTAGCATGCAAGATTACACTACAAGTATGTGAAGCATGCAAGATGCTATCAAACCAACCTAAAATAGAGTTGAGGCATGCTAAAATAACACCAAAAAGTTGCTGAAATGAAACCAATACATGTTAGACAAACATGCTACTTTGATGAGCCATCTATACAAGCATGCAAGACACAAGGAGAGGGG
This sequence comes from Camellia oleifera, assembly GCA_022316695.1. Classification (NCBI taxonomy): domain Eukaryota; kingdom Viridiplantae; phylum Streptophyta; class Magnoliopsida; order Ericales; family Theaceae; genus Camellia; species Camellia oleifera. Next base: position 33,288,147 of record CM039305.1, read on the forward strand.
ATGACCCTCTCCCATTTGGGACCTTAAAACACCATTTCCACCACTGAAATTCCTCTAAGTTTTAGTGGTGAGAAAGCCAAAACAAGGTGATCCCAATAGCTTAAAAAAATGGCACAAGAACAAGGCCGAACAAGGCCTAAGAGGGGGTAGACCACCCTCAACACAAAAGTGATCTTAAACAAACATTATAAGCATGCAAAATTACAACTTTTTACAGTAGAAAGTTAAGCTTAAATCAGCATGCAAATAGGTCCAAAAGCTTAAGAAAAAACCAAGGTTTAAGGGGTTAGAAGCTCACCCTTGAAGAACACCTTCAAAGCTGTAACTCCAGCAACCTCTTTGAGCTCAAACCAGTCCAAAAACTCCAAAACCAACTTCAAGAAGCCTTAGCAACAAAAGGATGGTGTTTGAGTGTATGTTTGTGTGCAATAGTATGATAAAAATACACTTTTGAGCACAAACAATCACAAATATATATATAGAGAGTGAGATATATAACTTCTATATCAATTTTTCAGAACCTTTGGAAAGGGAGAGGGGTCTCCCTTCTTATAGAAAATCTATTCTCAAGCTTGTGAGTCTTGATTCAATCCCTCCATACACGTGTATGGAGGATGAAAATTGTGCTCACTAGCTGTCACAGTTGGCAAGAAAATATCTAAAAAAGTAGATAGAAAGGTCTCGGCCAGAAAATATGGCCGATCGACCAAAAATAGTGCCGATCGGCCACCACAAATGGCCGATGGCAAGGAAACAAGGCCGACAAGCACAAGGCTTGGCCGATGGGTTGTAGGGATGGCCATTAAGCTACCATCTTCCCTCAAAAGCAAAACCAGAAGTCCTTGGTCCACAACCAAGCACAAAACAGACAAGTTGAGAGATCTTAAGGCAAGGCGCGCAGCCAAGACCTTCGGGAACTCAAAACGAAGATGAGCATGAATGATCATCGAGTGTTCAAATGATGACGTCCAAGTCTTGAGGACGGTCAAAAATTGGGTGTCTACAACACCCAAACAGGTCCCTTCCCGTTTTTATCTGTTTCAATTTTGAACCGAAAGAATTTAAATTTGTTTAAATCAAAACCAAACAAGTTTCATACCTGTTCAAACAGGTTTGCACCTGTTTAATTCAAAACCTGCAGCCACCAATCCATCTATAAATAGGACAACACTCATTTGATGTTTCATTCAGAAATTTTGTACTTCACCTCTGCAAATTTATTCTTCATTTTGCAGCATTTAATTTTTGTGAGAAAGAGTATAAACACTTAGTGTGTTCGTTAGGCAAACAATTTATAGTGCTGCTATTGTTTGTAGTTGATCATTTCATCCTGGGAGATAGACGTCCACATTCTGAAAGCACCATGGAGAGGACGAATCTGTCTTAAGGACACAGTGTCAAATATTGGACTTGATCAGAATAATATTCAAGATATTAATTAAGTAAGTTATTTATTTATTTTCTAATTTTATTATTATTTATTTAAATCAGATTTCAATTTTGTTTTTGGTAACAAAATAAAATCTGTTTTTATTTATTTAATTCTATTTTTAGTTTGATTTTTCTAATCAAATATTTTTCTCTCATTTCCTTTATTTCTTTATATTCTAGTTATTGTTTAGTATACAACAGAATTTAATCTATTTAAATATAGTGAAGATTGTCCAACAATCTACTCTCCAGGTAATCATTGACCACCCATCTTAACCTATTCCTTTGACATCCAATATCCATTTATTCATTGAGTTCTGATCTTTAAGTCATTCCTTATAGAATATTTTTGCTGAGAATATTGTTGAGAAAAATGAGGATTTGCTTCAAACATTTTCAACCAAGTGTTATTATGTTAAGTATGTTTCGTCAATGACTTACCTTTATATTTGATGCTTTCTCATTTTGTCTTCTGAAATGGTGATATCTTGGTTGTTAGATTACTATTAAATTTGATATTGTGATTTTTGTTCTTTGTCCAGATCTATTGTCGCGAAAGGGGAGGTATTGCAGCAAAACACCACCGTTGGGCACAACAGTGATTCTAACAGTTATTTGAAGACAGATTATTCTGATTTAGGGGTGCTCTTTAACGCCTTTGATGTATTATTGTTAGTGAATAGAGTGCTTGCCTGTTTTGCATTTCATGGATTTGCTATAAAGACTTGCTATGATTAATGATACTGAATGTTGGGTAGTTAATAAAAGAAATGTTTATAAAACGACTAACTGAAATGAGAATATTGAGATAGATGGTCTTTCATACAATGGTTAAGCTTTCTTGGCATGCTATCTACTAAAGATAGGATCAAGGATTGGGATGCGGTAGATGATATATCTTGTGTGCTTTGTAATGTGGAGATGGAATCACATAATCATTTGTTTTTTGAATGTTGCTTTTCCCACTATGTTTGGAAAGAGATTTTGTTGGGTAAGCATGTGAGTAGAAAGAAACCCTATGTCCTTTGTAGCGGAGATTGATTGGGTAGTTCACAATATAGGTGGAAAGTCTTTTGGCCATTCAGTACACAAATTGGCAATGGTTGCTACTATCTATCTTGTGTAGATGGAGAGGAACTACAGAACTTTTTCTCACAGAAGGATAGATGCAAATTCAGTTCTAAATAGAGTGATCAATGACATCAAAGCAAAGATTATATTCATGGGAGAATATAAAATAGTCATACAAATGACAAGTTATGTTCTTCTTGGGGATTTCCCCAACAGGGGTCAGTATTGGATGAGATGAAGGAATAGCTAAAAACTCAATAGCTAGTTGATAGTTCTTTTATGTGTGTAGTTTGTGAAAATATCTGTTCTGTTCAAAGCTACAAGGCTGTTGATCTTTGTTATAACTGGTTTGATTGGAGGATGCCCCTATAAAGCTTGTATCTATTTGTTTTATGAAATGAAATTTAACTTACGAAAAAGAAAATTAATAATAATAAATGAATTCAATATAAAGAAGTTAAAAGCGACACTAATTGAAGATAAAATGAGGTAAAGCATTTGAGATTTTATGATCTTATGCATCATAGACCAATTAATGCTCATGTAAGGAGTTTTGATTTGATACACATAGAGAGTGATAAAAGAAATGTAGAAAGACGCGGGAGAACTTGAGTTGAAGTGATAAGAAATGACATGACTATCGTAAAATTGACTAAGAATGTGATTGTGAATGAAGCCAATGGCAGGAACACTACAAGAAAAGTCACTTTTGGCGACTAAATTTTTAGTCGCCAAAAGTCTGTTTTTAGTTGCCGAAAGTCGAAATTTGACTTTCCCCAACAAAATTCTTTAGTAGCCACATTTGTCACGTATACGTTGTCGGCGTAGGCATTGGCGACTAATATTTTTTTAGTCGCCAAAAGACAGGTCTTTCGCGACTAAAATGTTAGTCGCCAATAGTGTTTTAGCCTTTTGGAAATCATACATTTACCGACTAATAATTTAGTCGCCAATACTCAATCAATCGCCGACTAAACGGCTTAGTCGCCAAAATCAAGACTTTTGGCGACTAGTATTTTAGTCGCCAAAGGTGTTCCGTCGGGAAAAAAAAAAAAAAAAACCACTTTTTTTGGTTTTTCTGAGTTTCGAACCGTGCCTAACCATCCCACATTGCAACCTTTTTTTGCAACACACTCCCTCCACTATGCCACTACAACATCACATGAATATATTTGCAATATATATTATTTATATAATATATTGACGGTATTAATACAAAACAATATATATAAATATAATTATTTTAATTCAATATAATTTGTGTAAAAAATCAATTATTTATTAAAAAAAATTTTAGGCCACTTTTGGCAACTGAATAATATTAGTCGCCAATTCTATGATTTTTGGGCTACTAATTATTTTTTTGTCGGTAAAAAAACAAGTTCAAATTAAAAATAGTAGTTTTGGCAACTAAATCTGTTTTTAGTCGCCAAAAACGTCTCCTTTTGGCTACTAAACTGAATTTTAGTCGCCAATTCACTGTTTTTAGTTACTAATTTTTTTTTTGTAGCCAAAAACCTTCATTTTCAGTGACTAATCTTTTTTTAGTCGGAAAAACACCTATAATCGGCGACTAAAATGTTTTTTAGTCGCCAAAACCATCACTTTTGGCTACTAAATTATTATGTGGCCAAAAACCGTCACTTTTGGCTACCAAACAACCTTTAGTCGCTAAAACCCCTACATTCGGCGACTAAACTGCCTTTTAGTCGCTAAAAGCTTGGTATTCGGCGACTAAACTATTTTAGTCGGCAAAAGGGTTCAATTTTGGCGACTAAATCCATTTTAGTCGCCAATTATACAACTTTCAGCGACGAAAAATGAATTTTTAGTCGCCAAAAACGTTTTTTCTTGTAGTGGAAATTGATCCATGTGGCTGGCTCCAAGTAAGCAGGACAAAGGCTTTTTGAGTTGTAGACTTTTGAAAATGTCTTGCCTTTCAAAGACTCCTTGGCCGTAGACTTGTTCCCTCGCTTGTTCTCAGGAAGATTAAGAATGAGAACATACTCAATAAATCCATTTGCATCTTTTCACCCCCACCCGCAAAAATAATAAATAATTAAACAAAAGAAAAACAAATTCCCTCCGTCATAGTTGCATTTTAGAACACAGTGTAGCCATTACGCTTGAATTTTTGTTGTTGATAATGACAGTTCTTACTTTCTTTTGATTGTCATAATTATGGTTTCTTTCCAATCAGACCAGGTTATTCAAGTTGTGGTGGGCACCATGCCTGTCAGGCACCTATACAGTCGATTGGTACCTCTTGTGCTTATCCTTGTAGATGGTAATTTTTTGCCTCTATGCTTTCTTATCACATTCCTTGTAATAAAACTAAGCTGCAATTTTTAACCATTCATATCATTGAATCAGGTAGCAATCCTATTGACATTACTGATCCAAGATGGGAGATTCTTCTCATAGTTCAGAAGAAAATTGATCTACAGGGCGGCAATCAACTTAGATTGCTTGGTTTTGCTGTGATTTATCGTTTTTACCATTATCCCAACAATTTGCGCTTGCGGCTTAGTCAGATTTATACTTTTTTACATTAATAACTTGTTAGCTTAAATTAAACAGAACCTGGATTTGGTGGTTCTAAGATGCATGTTTGATATCTTTGATTTTGTATGTCAGTGGAGTTTGAGAATTGTTTTTTTAGCAACTTTTTTGTTGGCTTTTTTTCATCTTTAGTGAATTTTTTAGTAAAACATTTCAAGAAGCCTTACATTTTAGGTTCTACTCAGTTAGACATACTTGAAAAGTAAAAAATTAAAATTAAAAATTTCTTTGAAAGAAGTTGACTTTTTTTTTTTTTTACTTTAGTTAACCTTTTTTTTTCCTTGTTTTTTTGACCTTTTAAATCATCTTTAGACTAGACAAATTTGAAAAGTAAAAAAAATTGACAAATTTGAAAAGTAAAAAAATTTGACATTTTTTTTTTTAAAGTTTCAAAAAAATTGTAGTTTTTTTAGCTCATCCTAAAAAAAAGATGCGGTTATTTCTAGCATTTGATGAGATTTCTATTTCTATTGTGGGCAGATACTTGTATTGCCTCCTTACCAGCGCGAAGGTTACGGCCGTTATCTACTAGAGGTGCTTAATAATGTTGCAATTTGTGAAAATGTTTATGACTTGACAATTAAAGAGCCTTTGGATTCCTTACAACACGTGCGAACGTGTATTGATGTGGGACGTCTACTTGTTTTTAACCCAATCCAGAAAGCCCTCAATTCCATAATTTTACATCTAAATCAAGAAAATCTCTCAACGACAAGCCAAACTTAAGCAAATTGACAATTTGATGACTGTCATTTCAGATTGTGTTAGAGTTGATGTCATAGGAAAGGACTCGGGGGTTGCAAAGAAGCAGGTGATTGAATTTCCAACAGATTATGATCAAGAAATGTTGTTTGTCATGTTCAGGTGCACGAATGGTGAAGCTAGTAGGATTAAGATGGATGAAAATCAAACCAATCAAGAGCAGCAGCTGAAGGGACTAGCCGATGAAAGGATGAAAGAGATCAAGTCGATTGCACAGAAGGTATGTCCTCGAAGTTCATGAAGACTTGCAAGGCCATTCCATTGTTGTTCGGTTTGTTTGGTGTCCATGAATCTGCCAAGAAAGTGAAAGCTCTGGAAGAGGTTGGAATGCATTGAGGGCTTGCCTGTAGATGAATGAGCTGTTTTCCTTAGTTCTAGAATGAACTTTAATTTGCAGTCATGTTATTTGGATTATTAGCTAGAACTCCTTCATGATTTATGAAGTGAAACTTGAAATCATGCTATTATTCTATATTTTGAGCAGGCTGTAGGTAGGCGCTATTATTAACACATATATGGAAAACAACCAACTTTTATGTTCAATTTGTTTTGGCGTATTTTATTATGCTCAATTTGTTTTGGCATATTTTATTATGCTCAATTTGTTTTGGCATATTTTATGGCGTTTAGTACGATGACATGAGACAAATGTTAACAAAATATGTGTTTTTGTGATCAACGAACAAGTTTATTTGGGTGTGGAAAATATTTTCTACTTTTGAATTGTGAAAAACATTTTAAAATTGAAGTTTGACCAATGTCACCATACTATCACCGCCACCATCTCCCCCACCACCACTGCTGACACCACACTACCACCTCCGCATCCCAATACTACTAATACAATCTCTAGTATATTAGTTTCAAAGTTGAACATAACTTGAAGCTCAAAGCCTTGCTCGGATCAGAGGTACTTGTACTAGTTATATCCTTGGAATCCTAGTAGCACTTGACACTTCCATGAGGGACTACATATGTCAAGGAGATTAGTCTCAACAAAGGTCTCAATAAATTTATGAGCAAATTAAATATATATACATATATTAGTTGATAAAAAACTCTCCTATGAACATAATATGTCTAGATTCAAATCTCACTGCTGTGACAGTATCTTTTTTTCCCCTACTATCCTCCAACCTATTATTAACCAAAAAAGAATTCCATAATCTATGGATAATAATTAAGCTTGGTACTTGCCGGTTCTCTCTCTCTCTCTCTCTCTCTCTCTATATGGTTTTTGTTGAAGTCAAAGGAACATAAGTTTGGTAAAGAAATGATTGATATAGCAATCAAGGAGCAATACAACTTTTTTAAGCCACCTGGGTCTCCCCCAGAGCAGCCCCTGAATGGTCCTCTTTGTTTCCTAATAGATAAGCATCATGGAACCAAAGTTTTCTTTTAAAATATAATTAAAAAATATATATTAACCAAAAAATCCCATTTGTTTGCTGACAAAATGCAATGCAATCAACCAACAAAATTCAATTAAGTTGGTTGGTGAAGTCAAAAGAACCATTAGATTTTCTTATATATTTGCTTTTTATTTTGTGTGCGCGATAGTTTTTTGTAGGAGAGAGAAAAAGTGAGTGGAGCAATTAGAGGGCATGCATTTGATTTGAATGGAGGATGTGTTTGCAAAACAATAATAAAAGCTAAGCTTTTAGAAAAGTTAACAAGAAAGTTATGCAGAATTAAGTATGGTTGGGATTCAATGACTGTTTTGTAGGTTCTACATATAAAATAAATTTTAATCACATATTGATATTTTGAAAAAAAAAATGAAGTACAAATTCTAGATACATAGTAAGACTGTTTGCAAAATGATAAGAAGGGATTAAAATGCATGCATGAAGAGTTGGTGGTTTTTTTCAATTTTTTTTTATTATATGGATGCATGGTTTTGAAAATTGGAGCGGACTGGCGGGTTCAACCGGTTAAACCATCCACTAGTCAGGGTTTCGGTCTGGATATACTCTTTAAACTGTTCGAAGGCAAAAATCCACCTATTTAGAGAGAACTAGGAAAATTGATAGTTGAACTACCGAACCGGTCAACCTGGGGATGGTTTACCAGGTCGAAGAAAGTGAAAATTTTGAACTTTTTTTTTTTGATTTTTTCGAACTTTTTTTTTATTATTTCTTCCTTTTCTTTCTTTCTTTCTTATTATATATTGTATATAAGAAAATTTTAATTAGAAACTCTCTTTCAAAGGTCTCCTCTTGTGAGGAATCTCATTAGTAAGAGCTTGAATTTATTGTGAAAGTCTCTACCTATTCATAAGGGAAAAGAAAAAAAATTTCAAAAAAACTCAAGAAATTCATGTGGGATTCAATCAAATTTATTGGAGGGAGACTTAAAATTTTGATATCCCTCCAAATTTTTTGTTCTTCTTTCAATCAAATTATTTGAATTAAAATTATATAAAGGGAATATTGAAAATTTGATTTCCTCTTCCAAAATTAAAATTAATAATATTTTAAAATATATTATTATATTTTTTAGTAAAAAAAATATTAGGAGAAATATTTAAGATAATTTAATATTTTTAATTTTTAATTTTATTACTTATATTTTATTTAAATATAATTTTAATATATTTATTACGTCACGGTTCGATTCCAGTTCAACCTGACGGTTGAACCGGTGATCCTTACATCCGATCACTTTTCTGGTTCATTCACCGGTTCGATTTTTAAAACATTGTATGAATGATGAGGTGATCATGTCTTTTTCCCTCTTTTGCAATATTAAAAGGGGATCCTTTTGATGGTAAATATCTGCATTATGGTATATTAATATTGCGATAAAGTGGATTAGATCCTTCTTCATATTTTGATAATTTTATTTTTTTAATTTGAATTTTAAATGTTTATTTGTAGACCATCTAAAAAAATTGATCTAATGATTGTATTAGCATGATTACATCATATTTATTTTTAAAAAATTAATGATTTATTTTTTTAAATTATACTTGCCTATTTATGTAAAGACAAATATGATAATTTATGTGACTATTATAATCTAATGGGGATTTTTTTTTTAGGGTCCCTAGCATTAAGATTTTATAGCATAAAGGACATCTAATATTTTCATAATATGTAAGGTCCCTCAACATCAATTCAGAGAAAAATTTTACCCCAGAGAAATTCTAGATCCATCCTATAGAAATTTTGTTCCTAGAGAAATTCTAGATCCATCCCAGAGAAATTCTCTTCCTAGAGAAATTTTGCACTTCCCTATAACTTCTCTGTCTGCTGATAAGTTCTCCTTCATATTCTCATTATTTGATAGCTTTTCATCACTCTTCTTATCAAACTCATTCTTTGAAGCAACAATAGCCTTCTTTGCAGCTTGTCCCTAGAGCCTAAGAGCTGGTGGGGATAATTTTTGCACTGTTGAAGTTGGAATCCACTTTGGCCATCTATCATATCTTTGTATCTTGCCATCTTACAAGAATAACACCCAATCTAGGTTAAAGAAGGGTTTTACAAACAAAAAAGCAGAGTACTAGAAGCAAAAGCATCACAAATGGATAACTTTACCACAATAATCAAAAAATTAAACAAATGTTGAGACGTGGATCTATACTCATCACAAACATCTAACCTACACTTCAATAGTAGAAGAAGTCTGCAAAGCATCAAGGATAAATGATACGTCTGTACTCATTTTCTTCACCTGCATCATCTTATGAGATAATGTCATAAGCTTAATAACAATTAATGTACGAGAGTTTGATCATGAAGGTCGGTGAAGAGAAGGAGATCGGGAAGTAAGGTTTGAAGAAGAAGCTTGTCAAGGATGGTAAAGATTGGGACACTCCTGATAATGCAATGAACTTGAAAGTAAACTAGTTATTCATCCAAAGACCTTAGACTACAAAAAGAAATATTAGATCTCTCCCATTCCCAAAAGTTGGAGAGGGATGTTAGACTAAATTTTCCTAATCTAATCTATGTGATTTTTTAATGAATAATTTACACACAAATGCTTTAAAATGTATGGATCAAATCATAAAAAAAAAAATAAAATCCATGGTGAGTCCCGAATCCAAGCTACATGATCTGGTCGAGCTAGTGAAATGAAAACAAGTTAAAAAAAATTCAATTGATCCATAGGAAGATTCCACAACAATATCACCTCCTAAAGTCAACTAGAAGAATATTCCATGTTTGGTTCTCACGATTTTAGTCAACAAAGGCTAAGTTTGGCAAGTGAGAAAAAAGTTAAAAAGTCAAAAAGTTATCAAAAAAATTAAAAAGTTATCACTATTCATCAAAAAAATGTCAGGATCCTTTGGGGTATAAATTCTACAGTGATCTCCTAGAGTGGAAGATCCAACGGTTGAAGATAAAACTCACCAAAACGACGTTGTTTTGGTGAGTAAGTTGAAAAGAAAAAAACAAAAAAAAACAAAAACAAAGAGAGAGACAAGAAGAGAGAGAGAAGAGGAGCCCCAAACTCTTCCATGGCTGAGTTTTCAAATTTCTGAGTTTTACTTCCCTCACCCCTCCATCTTCCCTCACCTCTTCGCCGCCCCGCCACCACCGGACGCCGCCGATTCAAGTGTGTCATGCAAGTTCCTTAATGAATCCAAGGCTGTACCTGTTTAACAGAAACAATCGGGCAGAGATCATCAAACTTGTCACGTTTGTTTGAGTACATGGTGTCAAAGTAACTGTATATTGCATTCTTCAGAATCCCAATTGGATGTTGATCCCTCCTATGAAGTCGCATTCCAAGTTTAATAAATATTGAATCTGGAACATTGTTTGTTGAGTAATCCCTCACTACATCTACAAATTTAATTATCAAAGTATATCAGTGAAAAAAAAAATTAAATCTGAAAACATTTCAACAAACTCCTACTGGCAACAACCTTCTCTGTGCAATAGATGAAATATTGGCGGCGTCCGGTGGCGGCGGGGCGGCGAAGAGGAGAGGGAAGATGGAGGGGTGAGGGAAGTAAAACTCAGAAATTTAAAAACTCAACCATGGCAGAGTTTGGGACTCCTCTTCTCTCTCTCTCTTCTTGTCTCTCTCTTTGTTTTTGTTTTTGTTTTTGTTTTCAACTTACTCACCAAAACGATGTCATTTTGGTGAGTTTTATTTTTAGCCGTTGGATCTTCCACTCTAGGAGATCACTGTAAGATTTATACCCCAGAGGATCCTGACGCATCAAAAAAATATAAAATGCGGTTGTTGGCTTCCACTTTTTCTTTTTGTGTTCCTTTAATTGATATTAGTAGTTGGCAGTACAAGTATAAATAAATGATAAAAAAATTAATATCATAAGTATTGCTCAAATGGTAAGAGATTTTTTTTTTTAACATTAAAGTTTCAAACCTTGTATATTTATTTACAGGGTTCGTTTGGGAAGTGGGTTGATTTTTTGACTATTTTAATCTCGGGTTAAAAAGTCTCGTTTGGGATGAGCTTTTTAGTTTTTTCAACTTCTATGATAGAAAAAATATAGTAATTATGAGTTAAATGTGATGTTTTGTCTTATTGGATTAAAAAATCTATTTTATTTTTTTGTGACTATTTTAGCCAAAAAACTCCAAACCTCAACTTTCTAAACGAGTACATATAAATTTTTTTATTTTAAATAGAAAAATAAATGATATTAACATAAAGATTTTTTTAAAGAAATGAGAAAGGACACTTGACATGAGGATTTTTTCTTTTTTTGAAACTATCACATGACAAAACAATTATTATGAATTTGAACCAATATTGACGAATTTGTTCTAAAATGTTGATGTTCAATTGAAATGACCCAACAAACAAAATTCATTGTCTTGCTTTTATTGTAAATAATTGTTTAAAAATCTTAAGACTCATTGAGGCTGAGTTCAATAACAATTAAAAAGCCAGAAAAAAAAAAAAAAAAAATTTGTCTTTAGTGAAATTTTTAAAAAATTTATGTCAATTTTTCTTTTTTACTTCTACTTCCTCCTAATTTTGAAGAATCTAAAAAGTAAAAAAATAAAATAAAAATAATAATAGACTTTTCAAAAAAATAAAATAATTTAAGATCCACTAATCTAGTACACTACAAAAAAAAACACCTTTGGCGACTAAATTTTTAGTCGCCAAATGTTGAAATTTAGCTTTTCCCGACTAAAAAGTTTAGTCGCCCGTCTTGTCGCCAATACAAGGTCGCCAATTCCTTTGGCGACTAAAAATCTGTTAGTCGCCATTTCTGTGGTCTTCAGCGACTAAAGATTTCGTCGCCAATTGTCAATTTCATTTTTGGGAATTTAACCTTTGCCGACTAAACCTTTTGTCGCCAATAGTTAATTTTTTATATTATTAAAAACACCTTTGGCGACTAAAGGATTTAGTCACTGAAAGCATTTTCACAAAAAAAATTTTTTTCCTTTGCTGCTGCCCAATTTCGAACCCGTGACCACCAAGGTCCCAACTTTGTCAACCTTTAGCAACACTCTCTCCCCCACTATGCCACTACAACCTCACGCGAATATTAATGCAACATATATTATTTATATACTATTTATACCGGTATTAATACAAACTATATATATAAATAATTATTTTTATTTAATGTATTTTATGTAAAAAAATAAAGTATTTATTAAAAAAAATTATGAGAGGACTTTTGGCGACTAAATCTGAATTTTAGTCGCCAATTCTGTGCCATTTGGCTACTAAATTCTGTTTTGTCGCTAAAAACTTGAATTTCCGCCCAAAAAAACTACAATCGGCGACTAAACTCATTTTTTGTCGCCAAAAGCTCGAATTTTGCCGACTAAAATCAATTTTAGTCGCCACTTGTCCAGGTTTTAGCTACTAAAAATTTGTTTGTCGGTAAAACACCCATATTCGGCGACTAAAGTTTTTTTAGTCGCCAAAAACCGTGCCTTTTAGCTACTAAAATTTTTTCAGTCGCTAAAACTACTATATTCGGCGACTAAACCGACTTTTAGTCGCCAAAAGGCCTATATTCGGCGACTAAACTGCTTTAGTCGGCAAAAGTGCTTAGGTTTGGCGACAAAACTGATTTTAGTCGCCATTTCTACTACATTCAGCGACGAAAATGCTTTTTTTAGTCGCCAATTGTGTATTTTCTTGTAGTGGTAGGATCTAAAAGTTTAAAAAAAATTTGTTTATTTTTTAAAAAAGTTCACTAACAACGAAATGATTATAAAAAAAAAAACAATTAACCAAACTCCACCTCAATAATACAAAATTGAGGTAATTTCACCCCATTGGAATTTTAGACCAAAAAAAAATTACATATTCACAAAAAAAATGTTAATTACCTGAAAGTCCTATTTACAAATGCAACAATGCTAGAGGGCCCAAATTTTGTGCTCAAAAGTGGCTCAAATAGCCAAAACGACATCGTTTTGAGTACAAAACAACATTCAAATGGCCAAAACGATGTCGTTTTGGCCATTTGAGCCACTTTTGAGCCACAAAATTAGAGCCCCCAAACATTTTCCTTACAAATGTTATGGTAGTTCAAGTCGTATCTAAGATTTTTTGAACCAATACGTTATATTTAGTAAAACTGAGAATATTATCAATTTTTTCTAAATTTTTAAAACTAAGAATATTATCAATTTTGCATAGTAATGTTCCAGATAATTGTTTCACTAACTGATAAAAAAAAAACAGAGTATGAGATTAAACGTTTTTGCCCTTTTACTTATTGATTTGATTCAACTATCCAATAAAACCTAGAAGATTATAAGTTTTCTTTTTCCAGTTAAAACTGAAAAAATTATCAGTTTTTTCATTTTAAATTTTTTTTCCAATTTTGCACAGCAATGTTCTATCATCATGCTCTTTTATAAACACAAAATTTTCAATTTTGCACCAAAAAAAAAAAAAAAATTTAGTTTTTTCAACTTTTTCAAAAAAGCATCTCACTTTGCTTGGTTTTGGTTTTCAGAAAACAATTTTCTGAAAATTTTGCTTTTTTGTTTTTGTATTTTTTTTTGTTTTCACTGATTTTTTTTTAATATTTTAAGTAAATTTTTTAAAATTTTTAGACACACCAAAAATAAATACACTTAAAAAGTATAATATTTGTGAAAAAAATATTTAAAAATTCACTAAATACCAAAAATATAAAAAAAAAAACTAAAACTTAATATATTTTTCATATTTTTTTGTATTTATTAATTTTTTTAAATATTTTTTCACAAATATTTTACTATTTAGATACATCTAAGTAAGGTGTATCTAAAAAAGTAAAAAATTGCTTAAAATTTTAAAAATATTCACTAAAAACAGAAAAATATGAAAAGCAAAAAACTCAATTTCTAGAAAACTGAATTCAGAAAAGTGAAACAAAACACACTGAGTAGTTTTTTTTTTTTCCACATAATTTTTTTTTTTAGTTTTTTCAATTTGAAAGTTGATGTTTTAAAGTTTTGAAAATCAAAATAAATGTCAAATCATTATGTTACTTTATAGATAAAAATAAATGATAAACAATCATTATTTGAAGAGTAATTTCAACTATTAAAAATTTAATGTGCCTTGAAGGTCTAAAAAATCTTACTTAGGATGGAGTATAAGTTTATAAACTAGGACTTGTGTTTAAATATTCTTAAAAAAAATTACAATTTTAATTATTAATATTTATAAAAAATTTCACTAATTTATTATTATTTTTACAAAATTACATTGATTTGATATTTCTCCTGCAAAATTTCATAGAGAAAGTTTTTCTACTTTTGTTACTATTATTGTTATTTTCTTGAGATTAAATTTAATTATATTGTGAATCTTCTTTTGCACGTTTCCCTCTATAAGAAAACAAATTCTCTTTCATATCCAAGTTTAGTATTGGAAAAATAACATATCAATGCGTATTTTGAAAAATAAATTATAAATTAATGAATAACTTTATCAATATTAATAATCAAAATGATTTTTTTCATAACTAGAGGCTAATTCCCCCATTAATGTTAGGGTAAGCCATCTTTTTATTTGTCTTTTTTATCGAAATTATTGAAATTAACAGAAAGCTTAAAGAAAATGTTTTATGTCTTTCACGCTCACCGAAAATTCTATACTACACATTTTATTGGTCTTATCCTCAACAATACTAGATATCCATAAAATTATTTAGAAAAGTATTAAAATATATATTTAACAATCATATTTATTTTAAATGTGATTCACATTTTATTAATTTTAAATTTATGTCTTACACTTTGTAAATATTCCTTATGCATATATATACACACACATATACATCATTTTTTTATTTTGATTACCGGGTAAAATTTCATAGTAGATAGCATTTTTCTTATGCATATATATACACACATGTATATACTATTTTTTTTTAATGACCGCATTTTGATTAATATTGAGACTCGAGCAAAGCGCTTGAGACTCGAGCAAAGCGCTTCCTCCACATGAATTAGGTAAATCTCGAACCGAACCTGTAGGCATAACTCTAAAGAATTGATAGCATCTAGTAAAAATGGAATTTGAGATTTAAAAAAAACACACTCCATTCTCAACCTACACTCACTAAGCCAACCTTGGGGTTACATATACACCATTTTAAGAGGGTGTAATATGAAAAAAAAATAATAAATAAATAAAAGGATAAGCACGTAGGTTCTAGTGGACATGAATGAAAACCAATGTTGAGGAACCCAATCCATGGCCCATAGTTGTTACCTTTTTTTTTCTTTTATCTTTTTTTTTTTTGTATTACCACACATAAGAGAGGTAGAGAAAGAGGGAAACTTAATCCATGTGAAATGAGACTATTAGCTACAGAGTAGAAATGTAATTTTTAGAATGTCAGAGAGTGAGATGTAATTAGACCAAATCTCAGGATGTCAGTATAATTTACCATAAATTAATATTACTGTGAGGATGTTTATGTAAAAGAATTCAAAAAAACAAGCCTTTTCACTGTTAGTATCGCTCACACGAAATGCAATGCAGGACAGAATATTTGATTGCAATCAGAATATTTGATTACAATTGCAAGAGATCAATAATTGCATAAAGTTAGCTTGATTGATTGAAAGTTGCTGAGATGATTTTTTGAACACTTCCTTAATTGTTACTGGGAGAAATTTAAGCACTATCCCTTTTGTTTTACGGAACTGCTACGTAGCTCGAATTGTCGAGCTCGAAATTGGCTCGAATCCAATTTCAGAAGTAGAGAAGGAGAAGAGAAGGAGGAGGAGGAGGAGGAGGAGGAGGAGAAGGAGAAGCACTGGAGGGGGCATAATCACAGGGGAAGAAAAGAAGGAAGGAGGAGGAGGAGGAAGAAGAGGGGCTCGGCTGACAGCAGTGGTGCTGCGACGAAGGGAAGGGACTCGGCGGGGCCGGAGGCGATGGCGGTGGTGCTGCGACGATCGCTGGTGTTGCGATGACGGAGGGGCTCGGTCGACGGCAGAAGCGGAGGGGCCCTCTCTTCTCTCCATTCCCTCTTTCCCTCCTCTTTCTCTTCTCCTCTCTTCTTCCCCTCTTTCTCCTCTGTTTCAGACCACCCAAAACGCCCAAAACAACATTCGAGCCAAGGTTTTCGAGCTACGACTCATTTTCCTTTGTTTTATTAGGAATGTTTTAGCAAAATTTTAGGAAGATTTAATTTTTATTTTCTTAATTGTTGCCGAGATGATTTTGATTTTCTTTCTTTCGAGTATATCAACCTCGCTCTGCGTTACATTCAAACCCTACATTTTCTTTGTCAGACACCAAATCTTTCTTCAATCTCTCTCGATCCAACCTACATTACTCGCAATACAATGCAAGATTTCATCAACTCAGTTTGCCGATCTCTGGTTTTCAAGCTCTCCGATGATGGAGGTGTCTTCGGAGGCTTCGTTGAGAAGATCGGCTCCATCATTCACAAATCGAGAATCGGATTCTTCTCGAAGCCTCCAGTCCTTGCACTTCCACCGATTGCCAAGTCTGATGTGATCAACGTCAAGAAAGATGACGCCCCGACGATCCGGTAGAGGAAAGGTGAATTGATCAGTTGCGGCGCATTTGGAAGGGTTTATATGGGACTCAATATCGATTCTGGAGCTCTACTAGCCATCAAGCAGGTTAATTTTTATTCTTTTTTTTTTTTTGAAATCTGTTTGGTTTTGATTTTGTTACATTCTAATTTTTTAATATCTATGCAATGCAGGTTTCAATTGTAGCCAACACTGCTTCAAAAGAGAAAACACAGGTTTTGTATTTCATAAATTAAAATTTTATTTGTTATTTAAGTAGATTTCATGTCTTTATTTTTGCTCATTCTTTTGTTTAAATCAGATGTTTGATGATGCTAGAGGGGTTTTATACCCCAGAACCTTGACTACTTAATTCTATTAGTTCACAGTTTCACCCCCAAAAAAAAAAGTAATGAAAAATATATGAATTCAATGAATAAATGGTTTAATACAATGTGTTTGTTAATTTTATAATATTTATACAATTAGACAATTTTCTCCCATGATTTTTTAATTTTATTTTATATTATGAACCAACAACATCTATTTTCTCTATACAATCACTCAAGAAACTCTGAAATTGTGTTTGGATAGAATTTGTAAAAATAAAAATAATTAAACAAAAAGAATGGAAAAGTAAACGAAACAGGCTTTTATTTCATGAACAAATCTATTTAATTTTTTTTATATATAAATTCAAAATTCTATGATAATTGTTTTTGTACAAATCTAAAATTCAACAGTCAAACTGATTTTATTCGAATAGTTTCTTTGGCTCCAAGCAATTTGGGTGGATATAGAATACTCATTCGTGCAGAATCAACATCAATGAGTATAATATCAACTTTAAAGAATCAAGATATTTTGATGGAGATATGAAGTTGTTGGGTCTGTTTGGTAACGTTTACGTTTTCAGTTTATATTTACAAAAATTTTATAAACTGATTTTTGTTTATTTTTAAAAAAATATAAACTGCAAACGCGTTTGGTAATTGACAAAATGTTTAAAAAAATTTAAAAATATAAAAAAGAGTGAGAAATAGTAAGTGGTGGCAAGTGGCGGCAGAAGATGGTGGTGGAAAGTGGTGACGGTGGGTGGTGGTCGGTGGTGGCGGGTGGGTGGTGGTAGTTGGTGGGTGGATGGGTGACGGTGGCGGGTGATAGGTGGTAGCGAGTGGGTGGTGGTGGTGGTGGTGGTGGTGGTGGCGGGTGATGGGTAGTGGTGGCAGGTGAGTGGCGGATGGTGGATGGCGGGTAGGTGGCGGGTGGTGGTAGGTGGGTGGCGGATGGCGGGTAGGTGGCGGGTGGTGGTGATGGGTGAGTAGGTGACGGTGGCGAGTAACGGGTGGTGGTGGCGGCGGATGGTGGGTGGTGGTGGCAAGTGGGTAACGGGTGGGTATAGGTGATGGATGGGTGGGTGACGGAGGCGGGTGGTGGGTGGTAGCGAGTGAGTGGTGGTGGTGGTGGTGGTGGTGGTGGTGGCAGGTGGGTGGGGGATGACGGGTGGTGGTGGCGTTGGTGGTTGGGTAGGTGATGGTGGCCGGGGGTGGGTGGTAGCAAGTGGGTGGTGGAGGTAGCGGTGGTGGCGGTGGGTGGTGGTGGCAGGTGGGTGGCAAGTGGTTGGTGGTTGGTGGTGACAGGTGGGTGGTGAGTGGTATTGGTGGGTAGGTGGTGGGTGGTAGTGGATGGTAGTGGCGGGTGGATGACAGGTAGGTGGTGGCTGCGGCGGCGGTGGTGGTGGCGAGTGGGTGGCAGGTGGGTGGTGGTAGCAAGTGGGTGGTGAGTGGTGGTGGTAGGTGGTGGTGGGGGGTGGGTGGTGGTGGCGGAAGACGGTAGTAGAAAATGGTGGCGTGTGGTGGCTAGTGTTAGGAGGTAAAAAAAAAAAAAAATTGAAAACTAAAAACTCAAAACGGAAATACATTTTTTGAATTTACATTTTTTGGCCCAATTTATAAATTGAGACTACTGATTTATAAATAAAAAATTTATCAAACAAGTTTTTATTTTTAGTAATAGTATAAATCTGGTATTAGATCTATTTTTAGTAGTTAATAGATATTTTTAAGCTAATAATTTTAATATTATTTTAAATTTTGGCCAAAAGTTTTGTTTAAATTGTAAAAAATAATTCAATTAGATTTTTTGAATTACTTAAAAAAGCCCAAGTTTATTTTTAGTAATAGTATAAATCCGGTATTAGATCTATTTTTAGTGTGTAATGTGACTTCAAACCAATAGATGTATTTTTAAATTATTTGTGGCATATAGATAAAGGAGAAAATGAACTAAATAATAGATTTTTTTTAATTAATTACAAATTAAGAAAATTAACAAATTAATTTGAAGTTTTGATGCTTCCAAAACTCATTGATTAAATTTTTAAAAAAATAAACAAAAATTTATTGATTTTAGGAAAGTCCAATGCATACATATAATTGAACAAAACTCAAAACTTGTTTAACAACCAGCAAATAATTGTTTAAATTTAAACATAACCATAAATAAAATATTAATTTTTTAATGTTATTAAGTTTGTATTCAATTTTGCACATTAATTCAAGTCCTCATAGTGTTTTCATCTCCTTCTTCTTCTTACCCTCAACTTTAGCTTCTTATGATGATGATTACAAAAAGATATTCATCACTCTCAGTCACAACAGTGCCATTACTTTTTTGTTTGTCCAAAATATTTGAAAAGGAAAAACACTGTGAAAATGGAGAAATGAGTGAATAATTTTTAAAAAGCAATTCAATATTAAAAATTAAAATAAAAATATGAAACACAATTGAAAAATGTCAGAGAAAAAAAAAAGCAAAAGAAAATAAAACCTTTAGAATTATAGTGACATACTCATGTCTTTATAAGTAAATTGTAGATAAATAGGTTTTGAGCGAGTGTTTATTTAGAAAGATATAGAGAAGTAATCATGTTGTTGTAACAAAGAAGAGAGCATGCAATCGAGAATTGTGAGTTTTTCTTTTTTCCTTCATCATCTTTAATTTCATTTTGGTGAGAATAGTACAACTGTTTATGGAGATTGGAATACGAACATAAGAGAAGTTTTTTTTAAATTTTTTATAGAAAAGAAATAAGGATAACTATGTAGGATTTTTATCTCTTTTTTTTTATATATATTTATTTTTAATTTGCTTCTTTTTATCTCTTGGTTTTTTATTTGTTTTTAGATTTTTGTAGAAGAGAGATGAGGATAACTATATTGGATTTCTATCCTTTTATTTGAATTGTGGGAAATAAAGATATTATGTGATTTTTTTTATTTTACTTTTATTTTTTTATATAGGGAGAGGGAGTGAGAAGACTTGAAAAGTGAAAAGGGAGCTAGAGGGGGGTGCCACGTATTTTTTTTTTCTTTTCAAAATTATGAGAATTTAGGAATGAATTTTTGAATTTTTTTGAGATAACACTACATTTGCTTATATATATAGTATAGATAGATAGATAGATAGATAGATAGATAGATAGTATAGATTGCGATTGTGGTACTAAGTGCCTATTTGGGAACCAAGATTAAAAGCTGCGTTTTGCAACTTGGGGGTAAAAAGGCTAGATTGGCTTTTTTAACAATAAGTCATTTGGGAAGTCCAAAAAAGTTACATGTGAAATTACCATTATACCCTTTATGTTGTCTTGGATTGTACATGGGTGAAAATATAAATTTACTAAATTGGGTAGGGATATTTTGGTCATTTGATTGTGATGTGACATCATAAACAAATACTAACCGAAAAAGCCAAAAGCAGTTTTTTACCAACTTTCCAAATCACTTTCTAAAAAAGCCAAAAACTTGGTAAAAAATCAAAAATCAGCTTTTTACCATTTTCCCAAAACACTCCTAAATTGGTAGTTTTCTATTTTAATGTATAAAGTTTTTTGCTTTAGTTGATTGGCAAGAGTATGTTATCTGAATTTGACCTTTTTTAATTTTTGTTAGGCCCACACTAGAGAGCTTGACGAAGAAGTGAACCTTCTTGAGAATCTTTCACATCCAAACATTGTTGTAAGTATTTGATTTGCATTCTTCCTGAAGCAATGGTTGTTCATTTTTATTGTCTTGTTTGTCTATTTTTATTTTTTTGGTTGGTTTTCTAACTTTACTCGCCTATTCTTTTTCTTGAAGAGATACTTGGGAACAACTAGAGAGGAGGCATCGTTGAATATTTTGTTGGAAATTGTCCTCGGTGGATCTATGTCTTCACTTCTGGGAAAATTTGGTTCGTTCCCCGAGTTTGTAAGTTGATTACCACTTATTCAAATTATATATTTTCTGTTTTTGAGTATTGAAGTTTATATCAAATAACACTCTGTCGAGAGGCAAGGCCTGCTTATTGACTTCAAAATTTTCATTTTAGGATGTTTTTTTTTATCAACAAAATAAGAAAAATTTATTAATGAAATCAAAACATACATTACATATGAAGACCATCAATAAAGAAAAGACAAGAGCTCAATAGCACCATAGCACCCCAACCTGATCCCAACTAGGTTGGCACCAAGAGGGATGCCCAATCTTGTGCTAGCTCACACCAGAATGTTGGTGGGAAACCAACAACAAACAGAAAAATCACCCCAAAACAAAGGAGTGACAAACAATCAAATAGACCCCACTTGTTAAAACTACAAAACAACAGCCACTTATCCTACAGACAACGATATCCACAGCCAAAAATTAGCCCAAAATTCTAATTCTGTTCCACTGCCTTGAGCAAGATCTTACTTGCTGAAGGTTGAACACCACATCATTAATAGAAAAATGTATCCCATATGTGTTATATTTCAACCATAAAGCAATTCTAACCTTCAGCAACTCCCCAAAATCCGTAAAATCTGGTTGTATTGCATTGAACACACATTCATTTATGAGCTTCCACACAGACCACATGATAGCAAAAGGAATAGAATGTCATATCCTCCTTTCAAACTTGCTACAGCTTGTACCTAACCACCATTCCAGAAGATCTACAATAGACCCAAGAATTACCCAAGACAAGTTCCACCAATCCAATAATTTAGACCACATTCTCCATACCAAAGGGCAATGTAGTAAGATGTGATTGACAGTTTCCACATTCTCCCTGCAAAACAGACAATAATTGTTCACATTGGGATCCAAAACTCCAATTCTTTGAAGATAGAAAGCAGTTTTCACTCGACCTTTCCAGGCCAACCAACCAAAAAATTTTACTCTTGGTGGTGCACTGTTACCCCACAACAGTTTAGTAATCCTAAGAGATGGGCCTTGAGCAGACTCACACCATCTTCTGGCAAAGGAAATAGAGAAAGAGCCCGATGGTTCTGCATTCCACCAAGCTTAATCATCAATATTGATCCTTAGATTGGGAATATCCTCCAATACCTTAATAAGCCTTTTAACCTCCTCCTTTTCCCAGGCTCTTAAAGGTCTTTTGAATAAGAACTGCCACCCTCCAGTTGCATCTCTGATTTTAACAAAAGACTTCTGGGAGCCATCCTTAGCCTCTAATAAGTTAAAAAGCCTAGGGAAGACATCCTCCAACTTTCCAATCACCAACCATTTGTCCCTCCAAAAGTGTGTCCTTTCACCATTACCAATCATAATTTTAAAATTTCAACAAAAAATGAGTGCATATCAACATTTGACAGAATAGAAGATAATATATCTTGCTAGACTAAGGACATAGATCTAGTAATCACCACATTTGAAATTTCTCGTAGAACCTGTTTGCCAAGTAGGTTATGAGAATGTACATGAGATGAAAAGCTACACTCAGAACTTAAAAACCTTACTTCTATACTATGCAACTTGCGTTTTTTTGTTGTTGTTGTTGTTGTTGTTGTTGTTGTTGTTGTTGTTGTTGTTGATATTCTCACTGAATTTGTATGCTGAGTAGGGTATAAGAATGTACACAAAACAGTTGTTGTTGGGAGTGGAACACCTTCATAGGAATGGAATAATGCACAGGGACATTAAGGTATCTTCACCTTCTTGCAAATGATTCTTAACAAGGATAAAACTTCTCTCTCTCTCTCTATATATATATATGTGTGTGTGTGTGTGTGTGTGTATGATAAAGGGCTTGCTTTTGTCAGGGAGCTAATATCCTTGTTGATAATAAGGGGTGCATAAAACTTGCAGACTTTGGTGTATCAAAGAAAGTTGTTGAGCTGGTGTGAACAATATTTTTTTTATTTCATTTTTTATTTAATTTTTCTAGTTATTTATTTTGTTTTCTTTCCAACGTAATATCATGTCAAATTATTTTATACCCGAGTTATGTATGTTGCTAGTACAGGCTACCATGACTAGTGTAAAGTCAATGAAGGGTACTCCATATTGGATGGCTCCTGAAGTTATCCTTCAAACCGGGCATAGCTTGTGAGTACAATCACACATTTCCATGCTTATAGCTGATCTATGATATGGATAAGACAAATGCGACCATGTGTTTTCTTACTAGCTCAACCCATGTCACCTTAGTTACATCTTCAATATGGATAAAGTTACTCTTACGCAATGGTGTAGTAAATGCTTGCAATATTTTCACTTAAGCACGTGCATATACACCATGCTTGTTGTACTCCTCATTTTGTGTTTGTTTTAGCTCATTAGTTTAATATCAAACATTCCAGCTTTGCTGATATATGGAGTGTTGGATGTACGGTTATTGAGATGGCTACAGGAAAGCCTCCTTGGAGCCAGCAGTATCAGGAGGTATTTTCAAAACCATCATCTTCCATTACTTTCCTACTGAAGTATTTATTTGTTCTGTTGACTGCAACTTTGGAACTCAGTAAGATGTTAGTTCATTGTTTGTGAAGTAACTAATTGGTGTTTCTTTTAGGTTGCTGCTCTCTTCCATATTGGGACAACTAAATCTCATCCATCCATCCCCGAGCATCTCTCTGCTGAAGTAATAGATTTTTTGTTAAAATGTTTGCAGAAGTATGTTTCTCATGCCTATTATTTTTATTTCTTGCTTCTCCTGCCCTTTGCATCCATTGCCAATTATTTTTTTTAGGCTGATATACAAATTTATAAGAAGATAATTTATGCTTTATTTTTAAGTTTGTTTCATTCTCTTATACTTCTATGGCAGGGAACCAAACTTAAGGCCTGCTGCATCAGATCTGCTGCAGGTACTATTACATTGTAGGCTAATTTAACTTATCAATTCCTTATAAATTAAACTCTAACTCATATATATATATATATGTAAATTATGGTTATCTTGTAGCAGAACATTCCTTGGTTCTGATGGAAACCACAATGTTAGATAATAAAAGTTGTCACTTCTTTTAATAATTGTTCTAAAAAATATTTTTGGCTTATCATATGCAGCATCCATTTGTTACTAGGGAGTATCAGGAAACCTATCCTGGGTTACGCGCTTCAATTATGGTCAGTATAATTGCATGAAGACTTCTTTGTTTGCATTATGCAGTTTTTCTTTTTCCATTCTTATTTATTTTACAATCATTAGGAAACTTCTGGAAAAAAGATGGCAACACCTGAGATGGAGCTTAAGAACTTGTAAGGGTTTTTGTTAAATAACCTTGGGTGCTTTCAAGATATATTATTGTCTTTTATTTGTAATTATGACTCTTTGAGGTTGCATTTCTACTTTAGCATGGACCTTGTTATCAGGACAACCTACATACGATTGAAGGATGTTTGTAATAGTGTGAGGTGCTCAACTATATATCCTAAGAAGTTTCCGGGAAGTGTCCCACATTGGGGATCAGGCAATTGTGATGATGACATGTGTCAGATAGATGATGAAGATGATCTTGTGATTGGAGCATCAACAAAGTTTGATTTTGCTTTACTTTCTGATGATTTTAACAAGGTAACATATTGCTTTTATGCCCTCCAACAAATATAATATTTGTCAGCATAGTAACCCCTAACAACCAATGGTTTGTTTTTTTTGTTAATCTAGAGTTTTAATCCTATGTCTGAGCCTGACGATAATTGGCTATGCAAGTCTGATGACACTCTAGGGAAGTTCCCAAGAAGTGTCCCATATTGGGGATCAGGCAATTGTGATGATGACATGTATCAGATAGATGATGAAGATGATCTTATGATTGGAGTATCAGCAAAGTTTGATTCTACTTTACTTTCTGATGATTTTAATAAGGTAACATATTGCTTTTATGCCCTCTAACAAATATAATATTTGTCAGCATAGTAACCCCTAATAAGCAATGGTTTGTTGTTTTTGTTAATCTAGAGTTTTAATCCTATGTTTGAGCTCGACGATAATTGGCCATGCAAGTCTGATGACACTCCAGAGTTGGAAAGTAGAGTGAACTTATTTTCTAGTCAAACAGTTAACAAGGCTACTGACATCCCTCGAGCATTTGGTAAGGGGACTAATGATTTTACATTTCCATGTGGGCCCTTAGTAGTTGAGGATGCTGATGATAATGATGAAGTTATTGAGTCAAAAATTAGAGCATTCCTTGATGAGAAGGTATTATCGCTTCCACTTAAATTTTCTTTTCTAGTTATGGAGGCTTTGGGTCGTTTGTTGTCCAGGGCGATTCATAGTGGTTTGTTGTAGGGGTTTGAGGTGGATTATTCGGGATCAGGCAATTGTGATGATGACATGTGTCAGATAGATGATGAAGATGATCTTTTGATTGGAGCATCAGCAAAGTTTGATTCTACTTTACTTTCTGATGATTTTAATAAGGTAACATATTGCTTTTATGCCCTCTAACAAATATAATATTTGTCAGCATAGTAACCCCTAATAACCAATGGTTTGTTGTTTTTGTTAATCTAGAGTTGTAATCCTATGTCTGAGTTGGAAAGTAGAGTGAACTTATTTTCTGGTCAAACAGTTAACAAGTCTGCTGACATCCTTCGAGCATCGGGTAAGGGGAACAATGATTTTACATTTTCATGTGGGCTCTTAGTAGCCGAGGATGATGATGATGAAGTGGTTGTGGCAAAGTATGGTTTGGGTAGAGGGGGGTGGTGTTCGAGAAAGGTGGGGCTGACTCATGGTCGGGGTGTTTGGAAAGGCATTTGGTTGGGTTGGGAGGCGTTTTGGCGTCGGGTTCAGTTGAAGGTTGGAGTGGGATGATTTTACTGCTGTTAATGTTGTCTATACTGCTAGCTCCGGAACTTATTCCCAATGTGTATCAAATATTGGCACTGAAAGTGTTCAAACTCTGTCGCAAGTATAGCCACCTAAGCCTATGAATGGAAAGAGGTTATTCGTGATGATCAGGAGCTGATTAATCCAAGGTTTGTGAGTAGATGTTTGATACTTGCTTTAGTTTGTGTTTCCTTTTGGTGGACCATGTTTTCTTTCTATAAACTGAGAATGAAAAATGTTTTACTGGCAGCGCAAGCATCTATGAGAGAAAAAGAATATGGGAAGAAAAGCTTTATGAAGAGCTTGAAAGGAAATGAGGCAAGTGAAAATTTACTTTCTATTCAAAAGATTGTAAAAGCAAGTTGTTATGTTTATTGTGATTTGCTTGCTAGTCTTCAGGATCAGCGATAGTCTACTCTAGGTCTAGCTTTTTGGATTCTAGGTCCTGGGAGATCAAATCATTGAAAATCTCAAATTAAGTTATCTTGTGAAACTGCACATAGGACAATCTTGCGTCATGCCATTGTATACCTTAACAGGACATGTAGAACAATGTTTCGAAGGTTTTGGACCTCTTTTGATTAAGTGGAATTCTTGTGTGTAAGGTTGTTGGAATTCCTATTACAAATTGCTGAACACAAGCAACTAGAAGTTTGTGGCCTAGAGAACTCTGTTTCAACTGCCATATGGTTCCTGGGAGGAGGTATTACATTTGCTCGTTGAACATGGGGCTCTGATTGTAGCTGATATATATAGTACCAGAATCATATATGCTTACATGTTTTATAAAATGTTTTATTATGTTTATTTACTTGTTTATTTTTTGTGGGAACAAATTTTTAATCTGAAATGGGACAATTAGTGAGTTGATTTCATCTCAGGTTCATTGAACTTAGGGCTTTTGACTGGAGTTGCAAGTTCCAATTTGGTTCATTTGGGTTAGTGATGCATAGCTGGAGGTTGAACGTTAAGAGTGCATAGGCTCCACTTATTTTGTTAATATATTTGGACCCTTAATCGTACCTTATTTGTTAATCTATGGTTTAGTTTCATCTATGAGGAATATTGCTTGGTCAGATGATTAGTCGTGTATGGATTGATTTTTATTTTTTTCCAAAATCATGAACTACAATTTTTACTTAAGAAGTTAAGCTAGACCTTTGGCTTCAATTTGTGCTTGTTGCAACAAGGAGCTTGGTTCTACAGTGTTTGCGAGGCTTGTTGAGCCAATGCTGAGTTGGTGAGCAGTTCTAGATGAGCACTGTAGTAATTATTTTCTTATGGTTTTTATTTTAAGCTGTACATCTTGCCTATATTTTTATTTTCATTTTCATTTGTGAGCCTAATTTTGTCGTGCTTGTTTATTTGATATCAATACTAGTTTCTAGCAAAGAGGAGGTGGATGCTCCCGACAGCTTTTGTATTAGCCAATTGACTTGAACCACTTTTTCGAAGAAGATGGAAAAATTTACGGTTACCAAGGGTTGAAGGTAATACAACTTTTTGTTAAATTGGAAAATTTGGTTAAGACTCCATTGTTGATAATTTGATGCTCTTCAAACTGTATCTTCCCATTATGGTGTCTGTGCCCAAATTTTATTGGTGATTATCGAACTTCCGTTTTTGTTTGTATCTCTTTTTCAGTAGTTGCTTGCTCTTGTTTTGGCATTGTGCATTCATGTCCTCAGTGTGGAGGCTATGAAAGTTGCATTCATGGATATGCATGCTTTTTATCAAGCTAAAAAAAGCTCTTTTTGTTCATAACATATAATAATATACTTTCCTCCTGCATAACCCAGATCATGCACAATCTCTTGCATGAAAATACATTAAACATTAAGGCCATATTTGGGATTGTTTTCATTTTTAATGTTTTTGGTTTTAGTGAAAATAAAAATAATGAAAAACATTGAAATTTTTGTTTGAATTTGTTTTCAAAGATTTACAAAGCATTGTAAAAGTAATTCCTAAAAAAGGAGTGTATGCAGATTTTTTTTCAAAAATAGTATGCCAAACAAGTTTTTTTGTCAGTTTCTATTTTTTCTATTTTCTAGAATATAAAATGAAAACAATACCAAATGTGCCCTAATTGTTTATTTGGAACCGTTCTTTTTTAGCTTGCAAGTGTTAATTTATTTATTTGTAATTTATATTTTATCACAAATCATGCAGATCACCATCTGGGTTAGCAGCATATCTTTTCATGCATATGCTGAGATTACATTTCAGAGCACATATGATGTAAGTATTTACACTTATCTTTAGCCCGATTCTAGCTTTGTCTTCTGATGGTTTGCTAATGATTTCTATCCCTTAATTGTTATAAGGGAGGCAAGGGGGATTACAAATCTGAAATCTGCTCTCCAGGTAATCATGGACCACCCATCTTAACCTATTCCCTTGACATCCAATATCCATTTACTCATTGAGTTCTGATCTTTAAGTCATTCCTTACAGAATATTTTTGTTGAGAATATTGTTGAGAAAAAGAAGGATTTCCTTCAAACATTTTCAACCAAGTGTGATTATGTTAAGTATGTTTCGTCAATGACTTACCTTTACATTTGATGCTTTCTCATTTTTTCTACTGAAATTGTGATATCTTGGTTGTTAGATTATTGTTAAATTTGATATTGTGATTTTTGTTCATTGTCCAGATCTATTGTCTCGAAAGGGGAGATATTGCAGCAAAACACCACCAATGGGCACAACAGTAATTCTGACAGTTATTTGAAGACAGATTATTCTGATTTAGAGGTGCTCTTTAACACCTTTGCTGTATTATTGTTAGTGAATAGAGTGCTTGCCTGTTTTGCATTTCATGGATTTGCTATAAAGACTTGCTATGATTAATGACATTGAATGTTGGGTAGTTAATAAAAGAAATGTTTGTAAAACGACTAACTGAAATGAGAATATTGAGATAGATGGTCTTTCATACAATGGTTAAGCTTTCTTGGCATGCTATCTACGAAAGATAGGATCAAGGATTGCGGTGCGGTAGATGATATATCTTGTGTGCTTTGTAATGTGGAGATGGAATCACATAATCATTTGTTTTTTGAATGTTGCTTTTCCCACTATGTTTGGAAAGAGATTTTGTTGAGTAAGCATGTGAGTAGAAAGAAACCCTATGTCCTTTGTAGCTGAGATTGATTAGGTAGTTCACAATATAGGTGGAAAGTCTTTTGGCTGTTCAGTACACAAATTGGCAATGGCTGCTACTATCTATCTTGTGTAGATGGAGAGGAACTATAGAACTTTTTCTCACAGAAGGATAGATGCAAATTCAGTTCTAAATAAAGTGATCAATGACAATGTATTTTACATGCAAATTTTCTTCATGCCTTTGCTTGTTCCACTAGAATTACTACGAATAATGTGGCTGAACTTTGGTCGTTCAGGTGTAATTTACAAATTATTATTCAAACTGTTTTTTTAGATTTGCATATAGAAGTTGACATCTTGTAAACTCTTTGTGACGTTCAAAGGCACCAAACTAACAAGGAGATGAATCAACATCTTTTACAGGACTGCCTGTAACTATTATCCGAGTTTCATAATCTCATATTTAGTTTTTTCGTATAGGGAGGTAAATGTAGTAGCAAATGTTTTGGCTAAGGAAAGTTCCTTGGTTACAATTTCATTGTTTGTACTAGGAGGCCCCTCCCAACTTAACCCCAGTTTTAAACCATGATATTATGAAATCACTTTTTTTGCAATTTGCTATAAATTTATGTTCTTTCATTTCATTTTTAATAAAATGTTTGCTCCCTTTTGTTAAAAGAGTGAGTGACTTTTTCCAAAATAGGTGGCCGGGAAAGTTGTTCGAAAATATTGTTGAAGAGTTGTTGCCAACAATGAAAGGCCAAAGGCAGTGGTGTAGGGGTAGGAAAACCTCAATTTGGCCTGGACTTGCACTATATAGTAAGAGGATATGTGTCAATCCAAGTCCGGTCTGACTTGATATCGGGCCTAATCTAGCCATTCAAGCCCAATCTTACATGAGCAAGCCAAGCTAAGATAGGTTAGAACTTTTTATCCAAGCCTAACCCATATAGGCATAAAATCTTAGCCCAATCTGATCCTATGGGCAAAATAATCTCCTAAAAATATCGAGCTGGACTAGCTGAATTAAGTAGGCCGTCGGGCCAGTGGCCACCCCACTGTGGTGTGTGTGTTGGGATGTCTGAATCCTCTAAAAAAATTAATTACCACCTATTTATTTTATACTTATTAAAGAATATTAACAATATTCCAAGGACAGTAATTAATAAAATTTAAAATACTTATAAATTCTTCACAACATACATTTTTATTAAAATGAAAGCTTTATTTATTTATTTTTCTTCATAACATGCACTAAGCTCATTGTAATCTTTCTTTGTTCATGATTTTTACAAAATTTTTGTTCAAGAATTTAGAAGGAACAAATGTTTAGTTGAGTTTGTATTATTTTTGATAAAATATGTAAAAAGTAAGAATACTCATTAGTT
The DNA here is from genome assembly GCA_022316695.1 of Camellia oleifera. Classification (NCBI taxonomy): domain Eukaryota; kingdom Viridiplantae; phylum Streptophyta; class Magnoliopsida; order Ericales; family Theaceae; genus Camellia; species Camellia oleifera. The sequence goes on from CM039305.1 coordinate 33,318,529, forward strand.
TCATATAATTTTATCTTTTTTAGAGAATAATTAATTTTTAAAAATAAAAAAATATTTTTTTTATATTTATTTTTGTCAAATTAAAAAATTTGAAACCTCAACAAAATATAGGTGTTATATTTGACTTTTTAAAATATTAATCATATCCAAAAAAGAGAAAATTATATAAAACTAATAGGGAGAATATCAAAAAAGTGGAGAGTGAAAAAATAATTATAAAATGATGAAACTACAAGTGATTTATACATTCAAGTATTCAAATAAATCTTGTACCTTCATTAATTGGAATTTTTTTAACATTTAATTTTTTTGAAATTCTTCCAAAAATAATAAGTATTTTAGTTTTATCATTTTTTATTAAATTAAAATTTAAAAATTTATAAAACCCCAATCAAACCTACTAACTCTTAGATCATATCTTCTAGGTTGTTGTGTGTGACAATGGCCACAAATTGGGTTTGGGTTTGGGTCTGGGTTTGGGTTTGGGTTTGGGTTTGAGTTTTTTTTTTTTTTGGACTAAAATTTATAAAAAGATAAAACGGATTAAAATAGTTAATACGACAAAATGTTACATTAACTCTATAATTATTTTATTTTTTCTTTCACAAACATCATATCCAGCTCTCTTTCCAAATACAAAAATTTGAACCTACTAAAATAACTAAAAATTAAAATAACCTATTAAGATAACTAACTTCCCACCAATATTTAAGCCAACATTGGAATCCCACCAACATGTCAAATTAAATTCTGTTCAAAAAATACATGTCAAATTAAATTTAAAGTATCAACCATCAATATCATGAACATGGTGTGGCAAGTGTCGTTTGGAATCTTCATTTCTGTTAATCATATTGTTTAATTTTGATGATGTCTAAAATATTATTTAAAAAATTATTTGACAAAAAATATTATTTGTTTAAAATATAAGTTGTATGATATATTTTTTTATAACTATTATTTAAATGAAAATATTTTGAAAACTTTACTATTCACTTTTTGAAAAATAGGGCTAATTACTATTCATCTTTTTGACAAATTGATTAGTTGTATTATTTTGATAAATTTGATATTGATGGGTTGTCTTGTTTTGACAAAATTGATATGGAGTGGTAGGATATATTTAGTTTAAAATTTCTACAACATATACAATATTTTAAAGAGGGCATTTATTTTCAGATCCATCATAAATATTATTTAAAGAGATTTTTCTGAGTATGCAAATATTTGATTAGAACATTATATATATAATGCATATAATACAAATAGCATACATCACAGGAGCAATTATATTTTTTTACACAACATTGATTGTATCATATATATTAGCGTATGGAAACATTGAATATTCTTTTTGCTTTTTTTGTACACTTTTGACTAATATCTAAAGATGTTTAAATTTGCAAGAGTGCAAATTTTCTTCCACGTGATTCTCTTCCAAACTGATTCATTCAACTGACGTTTTGAGGAGCATCTGTCTTCTCCAACAGGTATATTTTTTAGTATAAATAGAAGTGTTGCATATGGAGAAAAATCAAGAACTTGAAAAGAAAAATTTCTGTGTGCTCCAAAATTCAAAGTATATTGTATGCTGCTCTTTCACTTTCAGATCTAAGTATAGTCTTTATTCTTACACTTTCATATCTACTCTTTGTGAGAGAATTATTGTCAAAGAGGGTTTAAGTATCACTTTTTTTTATATATATTATTTTTGTGAGAGATTTTGTAAGGGTAAGGAATTTATTGTTGAGTGAGGCTTAGAAATTTTGTAAGGCTTAGGCATTTATTGTTGAGTGAGGTAAGGCATTTATTCTTACACTTTCATAGCTAATGATTATGAATGCTAGAAAATTATTTGCAATAGTCCAAAAATTCCTACCAAAATTGTAGATGGACTTAAGGTACCAAAACCTGAAGATGAGTGGAATGAATCAGATACTAGAATGGCCCAAATTAATGTCAAAGCCACAAACATGTTGTACTGCGCCTTAGATGCCAACGAGTTCAACAGAATTTCCACATGTAAAACCGCAAAAGAAATTTGGGACAAGCTTATAGTGACTCATGAGGGAACCGAACAAGTTAAAGAATCTAGAGTCAGTTTGTTAGTCCATAATTATGAACTCTTTAAAATGAAGCCTGATGAGACTATTCCTCAAATGTTTAGTCGCTTTACCGATATTATTAATGGTTTAACTTCTCTTGGAAAAATATATACTAATGCTGAAATTGTAAGAAAAGTGCTTAGGCCATTGCTAAAAAGTTGGGAGACAAAAGTCATTGCCATTACTGAAGCCAAGGATTTATCAAAGCTAAGTCTAGATGAGTTAATGGGATCTCTCTTAACACATGAGCTCATAATGCAAGAAGGAAAGGAGGAGGAGGACAACAACAAGAAGAAAGGAATAGCCTTCAAATCCACCTCCAAACATCAAGAGGAAGATGATACAGATGATGATGAGGAAATGTCATTCATCACTAAAAAGTTCAAAAGGTTTGTGAAAAAGAAACAAGGTGTGCGAAATTTTTTTAGAAAGGATTTCAATAATAGGGAATTTCAAAGGGGAGAAAATCACAAAAAAACTGAAGTTACCTATTACGAATGTAACAAACCTGAACACTACAAATCAGAATGTCCAGAACTTAAGAAACAATTCAAGAAAGACAAGAAGAAAGCCATGATTGCGGCATAGGGAGAAGATAGCGATGAAAGCGACTCAGAAACCAAAGTTTGCAAAAATGAGGTTGCTAACCTATGCTTAATGGCACTTCAAAACGAAGATGAGGTAAATGATGAATCTTTTACGTTTGATGAATTACAATTACCTTTTGATGAATTACGTGCTGAATTTAAGAAACTTAGTTTGAAAAGTAATTGTTAAAAGAAAGTGATTTCAAGTTTATCAAAAGAAAATGAATCTTTAATTTCTAAGATAAATACTTTAGAAAATGAAGCCATAAAAATGAAAAAGGAAGATGAGGCTTTAATTCAAAAAGAGTCTTCAACTTCTGAGAAAAGATTAGTTGTTTTACAAGAAGAAAATGAGTCTTTAAAAAAAGAGCAAATTATTTTGAAAAAAAATATTGAAGACTTGAAAAATACTCTTTCAAAATTCACTCAAGGTAGAGAGACTTTCGATAAAATTCTTTAAAATCAAAATCGTACTTTTGGTAGAGCCAGAATTGGTATAAACCTTTTTCAAAAGTAAAAATCATCAAAAATGGTTATGTGCATGCATCCTATAGTCACTCTCATCTCACATGCTATTTTTGTGGTACAAAAGGTCATATTTCACCTTCATGTCCTGTTAAAAGAAATCCTTTTGTTAAAATAAAAAAGATGCAAATTCCTAAAGACATTTCAAGAATGTCAAATTCTAACTTTTACGAACTTAAGAAAATATGGGTACCAATAGAAAAATCAAATTTTTGTAGGTATGTCTCAAGACAAAATCCAGTAACGATAGATGGTATCTCGACAATGCATGTTTAAGACACATGACTGGAAATAAAACTTTGTTCACCACACTTCAAGCAAAGGATGGCAGATATGTGACCTTCGGCGACAATAGCAGGGGCAAAATCATTGGTGTAGGTAGTGTCGGTAAAAATCCTTCTCCTATTATTGAAAATGTTTTACTTGTTGAAGGTTTAAAACATAACTTGCTTAGCATTAGTCAATTATGTGATAAAGGATATATAGAGTTATTTTTGAGAAAACTCATTGTACTATTGAGAACACCTTAGAAAACAAAACTTTATTTGTAGGTTATAGACATGAGAATGTATATGTGTTTGATTTACATGATTTGTCTTCTCATTTTAACATTAAATGTTTATCTGCTATAAATGATAATGGTTGGCTTTGGCATAGAAGATTAGGACATGCTCATTTTGATTTAATTTCCAAACTTTCAAAAGATGAGTTAGTCATTGGCTTACCAAAAATTATTTTTGAAAAAGACAAACTTTGTGATGCATATCAATTTGGAAAACAAACTAGAATTTCTTTTAAATCCAAAAATATTGTTTCAACTACTAAACCACTTCAACTCTTGCATATTGATTTATTCGGACCATCTAGAATATGAAGTTTAGGAGGAAAATCGTATGCTCTTGTTTGTGTTGATTATACTAGATATACATGAGTATTATTTTTTGCACACAAAAATGAAGCTTTATATAATTTCTCAAGACTTTGTAAAATAATTCAAAATGAAAAAAATCTTAATATTTATAGTATTAGAAGCAATGATGGTAAAGAATTTGAAAATAATGATTTTATTATGTTTTGTGATGAGTTTGGAATTAATCAAAACTTTTCTGCCCCTAAAACTTCTCAACAAAATGATATAGTTGAAAGAAAAAATAGAACTCTTGAAGAAATGGCTTGTACTATGCTTTGTGAAAATAATTTGCCTAAATATTTTGGGGCGGAAGCCGTTAACACTGCATGCTATGTTATAAACCGTGCCATGATTAGACTTATTCTTAAGAAACCCATTATGAACTTTGGAAATGTAGAAAACTTAATATTAGTCACTTGCGTGCTTTTGGTTATAAATGCTTTGTATTGAATAACAATAAAGATAACTTAGAAAAATTTGATGCTAAATTGGATGAAGCTATATTTCTTGGTTATTCTATATCTAGTAAAGCTTATAGAGTATTCAATAAAAGAACTCTACTTGTTGAAAAATCTGTGCATGTTGTTTTTGATGAATCTAACAACATTATTTCCAAGAATCTTATAAGTAATGATATTGTAGAAAATCAACCAAGCGTGGAGAGCATTTACATAAAAGAAAATGAAGAAAAATCCATTACGCAAACATGAAGAAGAAATGACAATGGAAAAACTTCAAGAAATATATGCTCTTCCACAAAACGACTCAAATCTATCAAAAGAATGGAAGTATGCTAATGACCACCCCAAAGACCTCATCATAGGTGATGCAGCGGAAGGTATAAAAACTCGTTCTTCTATTAGAAATGTTTATGGTAACTTAGCGTTTGTTTCACAAATTGAACCAAAATCGTTTTTAGAAGCTGAAAATGATGAAAACTGGATTTTAGCAATGCAAGAAGAATTAAATCAATTTGAAAGAAATGAAATTTGGTTTTTGACCCCTCAACCTAAGGATCATCCCGTTATTGGTACAAAATGGGTTTTTCGAAATAAAATAGATGAATTTGGAGTTGTTCCTAGAAATAAAGCTAGTTGTTACTTTTGCACCTGTTGCTAGACTAGAAGCTATTAGAATGTTATTTGCTTTTGCATGTTTTAAAGATTTCAAATTGTATCAAATGGATGTTAAAAGTGCTTTTTTAAATGAGTACATTTCAGAGGAAGTTTATGTTGAACAACCTCCCGGTTTTGAAAGTCATAAATACCCGGATCATGTTTTCAAACTCTCAAAAGCTTTATACGGCTTGAAACATGTTCCTAGAGCATGGTATGAAAGATCGAGTAATTTTCTACTTGACAAAGGATTTTCTAAAGGAAAAATTGATACAACACTTTTTATAAAAATAAAAAAGGAAGATATGCTAATTGTTCAAATTTATGTTGATGATATCATTTTTGGTGCTACTAATAAAAGTTTGTGCAAAGAGTTTGCTAAAGATATGCATGGTGAATTTGAAATGAGTAGGATGGGGAAGTTAAATTACTTCTTTGGTCTACAAATTAAACAAACTAATGATGGGATCCATTTAAATCAAACGAAATATGTCAAGGATCTACTCAAAAGGTTTGAAATGGAATCATCAAAGCCTGCAGCAACTCCAATGAGCACATCAATAAAAATCAACAAAGATAAGGAAGGTAAACCTGTAGATGAAAAGAAATATCGAGGTATGATTGGTTCCCTACTCTATCTTACTGCAAGTAGACCCGATATAATGTTTAGTGCTTGTATGTGTGCACGTTTTCAATCCGCATCGAAAGAGTCACACATCACCGCAGTCAAATGAATTTTCAGATATCTTGTTGGAACTCCAAATTTGGGATTATGGTATCCTAAGGGAACCACCTTTGAACTTTTTGGTTACTCAAATGCCGATTTTGCAAGATGTAGACTTGACTAAAAAAGCACTAGTGGCAGTTATCATTTTATTAGACACTCACTTACTTCTTGGTTTTGCAAAAAACAAAACTCAGTGTCTCTATCAACTGCTAAAGGAGAATACATTGCCGCTGTTGGGTGTTGTGCACAATTACTGTGGATGAAACAACAACTTCAAGATTTTGGACTTCACTATGATCATATTTCTATAAAATGTGACAACACAAGTGCCATTAACCTTTCAAAAAATCCTATTCAGCCCTCACGCACTAAACACATTGAAATAAGGAATCATTTTTTAAAAGATCATGTATTCAAAGGTGACATTGAACTCGAATTTGTGTCTACAAATCGTCAATTAGCTGACATATTTACCAAGCCTCTAAATGAAGAATAATTTTGTTATATTAGAACAGAACTTGGTATGATGAATACTCCAATATAATGTTTATATTAAAAATAATTTTTTTATAAATAAATAATTAAATAAAATATTTCTAATAATAATTATAAATAATAATAATAATAAAAATAAAAATAAATTATATACATATATATTCTCTCTCTCTCTCTCTCTCTCTCTCTCTCTCTCTCTCTCTCATCTACTCTGTTTCTCTCGCACCCGCTTTCTCCCTCACTCTCTGTTTTCTCTTTCTCTCGCTTTGTCACTCTTCCTTTCTTCCTCTCATCCTTAACCGACTCCATCTTCATCCTCACCATCGTCTACAACCAGCCCCATTATCCACAACATCATCTATCATCCACCCAAATCCCTCACAAATTTACCGAGCTTCATCACTTCTCAACCCAAAATCTGCATCACCATCTTTACCAATTCATCAAGTTTCATCACCAATCCATCAAGTTCCGTGACTGATCTATCAAGATCCCTAACTGATCCATCAAGATCCATTGTCGATCCACAAAAATTCGTCACTGATCTACACGATCTTCTCTATTTCCTCCGATCATCAAGGTCATCACCGATCAACATGTTAAAATTCTTTTTGCTCTGTATTATATTTTTTTACTTGTTGTATGTGCTCCAAACTCTCTTGGATTTAATAATGGTTGCTTCTACCTTGTCTGAAGAAATTGTTTTTATTTTTATTTTCTCCTTTTATGCTAGTGCACTTGGTGTAGTTGTTTATGGCCAGATCTTAATGGCCCTTGGTATCATAGATTGGTAATTTGTTTCTTTAAATTTATATAATTTTTAGTGTATTAATTTAGGGGGAGATTCATATATTTTGAGATTCACAATAATAATAATAATAATAATAATAATAATAATAATAATAATAATAATAAAAAATAAAATGAGGCATGTATATATTCTGTGTATAATTTTAGGGGGAGTATATACATATTTTTTTTGCACTACTTCTTATCTACACCATCAAATTTTTTTTTTAAAGACAAAATGTATATAAATAAATAAAAAAAAAGATAAAAAAAAAGGGAGAAGAAATGCTTGCAATTTTATTTCAGAAGAAGAAAATTTTACTCGATTACATGTAAGTTTTCAAAAGGCTTCACAGATTTTTTCCGTTTTACTTCTCTCAACAATTTTTCATGAGTCTCTTTTACATGCTTCTCTCTATTTTCAACTTCTGTGAGTCTTGGCATTATAACCATTTGCATAATATTGCACTGCATTTTCCAACTGTGTGTTTTTTCTTTTTAGCTCTTTCTTCTCCTTACATATATTAACCAGGTGTTGTTTCAACAAGCACATCTCATCTTTCCATTGCCGAGTTTCTTGTATTCTTGCTTGTAATTGTTACGCCATATTGGACACTGTAGTCACTGCCTGTGTACTAAGACCCATAGTGTTATTAATAGCATTAATATCATTTCGATTACCAATAACACCAGGAACCTCATTTACAGGAATAGCATGTGCCTGCACCATTGGTAACCTAACATTTGATAATTTCGTCTCTTTGCCAATCATCCTTGTCATTTTTTATGCACTTCATCACTCCAATACTCGATACATATCTGCTCAAATCTTTTGTTTGTCAACATTTTGTACACTCGAGATGCTCCAAAATCCTCACAATGATCTCGATAAGACCTAAGAAACATTATTATATTTTTGGCATCTCAAATTATTGTATCAACTGTGTGTTTCCTATCTCCATAGTTTATTTTGATGATGTCAAAGGGGAAGAAGAAAATATGATTTTGAATTGCTATACATGCATATGATTTTGAATTGCTGTACATGTATATGCTTTAAATATCTTATGTTGTAAAATTATCAAATAACTTGTACATGTATGTGCTTTAAATATCTTATGTTGTAAAATTATCAAATAACTTGTTAATTTCTATTTTGTATCAAATCCATACAAATATTGTCATCATTAAAAAGGGGGAGATTGTTAATCATATTGTTTAATTTTGATGATGTCTAAAATATTATTTGAAAACTTTATTTGACACAAAATATTATCTATTTAAAATTAAGTTGTGTGAAATATTTTTTTATAACTATTATTTAAATGGAAATATTTTGAAAACTACTATTCACTTTTTGAAAAATATGGCTGATTACTATTCATCTTTTGACAAATTAATTAGTTGTATTATTTTGACAAATTTGATATTGATAGGTTGTTTTGTTTTGACAAAATTGATATGGAGTGGTAGGATATATTTAGTTTAAAATTTCTACAATATATACAATATTTTAAAGAGGGCATATATTTCAGATCCATCAGAAATATTATTTAAAGAGATTTTTCTATGTATACAAATATTTGATTAGAACATTATATATATAATGCATATAATACAAATAGCATACATCACGGGAGCAATTATATTTTTTTACACAACATTGATTGTATCATATATATTAGCGTACGAAAACATTAATTATTAACATGTGGAAAGTCATACATGATATAATTCAAATTAACTTTTCTTTTTGCTTTTTTGTACACTTTTGACTAATATCTAAAGATGTTCAAATTTGCAAGAGTGCAAATTTTTTTCTACGTGATTCTCTTCCAAACTGATTCATTCAGCTGACTTCTTGAGGAGCATCTGTCTCCTTCAATGGGTATATTTTTGAGTATAAATAGAAGTGTTGTGTATGGAGAAAAATCAAGAACTTGAAAAGAAAAATTTCTGTGTGCTCCAAAATTTTGAGTATATTGTATTCTGCTATTTCACTTTCAGATCTAAGTGTAGCTTTTGTTCTTACACTTACATATCTACTCTTTGTGAGAGAATTATTGTAAAAGAGAGTTTAAGTACCACTTTTTTTTTTCCCATTATTTTTGTGAAAAGATTTTGTAAGGGTAAGATATTTATTGTTAGGGATGGCAATGGATAACCTACCATGTGGGTATCTATGGAGACCCAACCCAAATACATGGATTTTCTCCTTTTTTCTTATCCGTTGGGTAGGGTAAGTGATATTTTTTAAATCCACGGGGGATGGGTCGGGGATGGATACCCATTAATTTCCCCATATGTTTTTTTTTTTTAATTTTTAATTTTTTATTTTAAAGATTCACAACCAAAACTAAATATACATTCAATCTTCTTTTTTTTTTTTTTTTAAATTTTCTTTTTTTTTTAAGGTTCATAATTTTTTATTTTTTTTTAAGATTCACAACCAAAACTAAATATACATTCAATTTTATTTTATTTTATTTGGCTCAACAACAAAATCAAATATACATTAATTAACATTGTCACATTATTCTTGTCAAATTTTATGTATATCTAGAATTTTTAAAATTTATTTAGAAAAATTATATTCCTACAAAAAAATTCCATCTTCTTTTTAAATTTTTTTTTTTAATTTTATGTATCTCCTTCTCCTCTCTATTAATTGATCTTCAATAATCTGAAGGTGAGTTACTGCTCTCGTTTCCATCTTCTTCTTCTTCTTTTTTAAATTTTTATTTGCATTTATAGAATGAATTTTCTTATTTTAATATCTCCTGCCATTGTTTTATTGGATTTCTCTCTGATTTGACGTAACCTTAGATTGAATTTTTCATTTTCATCTTAACTAGCGATCACTTTAATTAAAATTTTGTGCATTTTTGTCTTTAATTTCCATGTTTTGGTTATGATTAATTGCGTGTTTTTAATCGATAGTCACAATCTTGTCACCGCTAGATTGTCATCATCGCAAATCGCCATTGTTGTAGTGAGAGGATGAGAGAGAGTGAGAATTAGAACTCTAATTGTCAAAAGAGTAGTGAAAACATATGGAGAAATTATTTTCCGATTTACCTAAAAAAAATATGGAGAAATTAGTGGATACCCATCCCCGGTTGAGATTTAAAGAACATCACTTACCCTACCCGATAGACAAGAAAAAAGTGGAAACCCAAGTATTTGGGTTGGATCTCCATGGATACCCACATGGTAGGTTATCCATTGCCATTCCTATTTATTGTTGAGTAAGGCTCAATAGATAAGAGTAAGTCTTGTGCCAAATTCACATGCTTCGTGGTGTATTTATTCAATTGATAGTAAAGAAATTCTCAAGGAGGTTCCTTGAGGAGTGGATGTAGGCCTGCCGTGCCAAACCACTATAAATTTTAGTGTTTGATTTTCTCTCCCTATCTCTCTTACTTTTATATTGACAATTATTATTCTGTTTTTTTTTATTTGTTAAAATTTTAAATATTATGTCAATTTTAATATTGTAAAATTTTTAATAACCAAATTCACTCCCCTCCTAGGTTGCCTACCTAGGATATCAATTTCTTTTAGTAATTTTTTAATAAGATGAAAAATATTAATATATTTACAAAATAATTTTTTTTAATTATATAGATAGTTATATAAAAAAACATGATTAATTAATGTGTATAATTTAATTTTTACTATTATTTCTCATTTTGTCTATGTAAAAAGCAACGCTTGGATTAGCCTTATTGTAAAACTAAGGTTATATTGGTCTTTTCAAACTAATAGGTGACTTCCTGTGTGAATCGGTGAAACTCTTTAGGTGTGTGTAGACACCCCATTTTGACTGACCCTAAGACTTAGGCGCTTTCTTTTGATTACCCGATGATGACAATTAGAATGTATTTCTCGCAAAATTCTCAGTAAAAGAAATGAAATTTGAACTTTAATCCCAACCCTCACCATTATGGCCAAATTATTTTAAAATATTGAATATTTCATTAATTTAGTATTTTTGTAATTTTTCATAATTTTATGTGTTTGTTCATATTTTTGGTGTATTTTATATAAAAGAAAATAATAAAACAAATTATCTTATGTGTTTAAAATTATTATAGTATATGTTTAGTATTTTATATATAATTATATTGGTATATTATATATTATGTATTTTGGTATAAATTATATATTTTAGATATTTTATATATTATATTATATATATATATATATTATAAAACAAAAATATAATAACAAAATTGATGTCGGCACCGCCCGACATCAAGTTAAGGCATATACATATATATTATATTATATTATATTATTATATTATTATTATATTATTATATTATATTATTACTTTGCCTATATAAAGGCTAATCGGGGGGAAAGGAGAGGAGGCTGGGAGAATTCGGAGGCTCAGCAGAGGGAAATTCTAAGAGGAGTTTGAGGAAAAATTCTGAGAGGAGAGTTGGAGAGAAATTCTGAGGGGATTTTGGGAGAGGAACGACTGAGTAAGTTTGAGAAAGAATTCTTTAGGGAGAGAAAGAAATAAAATATTTTCTTTAATATTTTTATTTCTATTTCATCACTACACCATTCAAAAAACAACCACTAAAGTTATAATTTCAAATTTTGGATTGAGAATTGAGAACACATCCCACAGACTTGAGAGTAATCAAAAAGAAAGTTTGTGATTCAGAAAATTCATTATTTCTCCAAAATGTGAGTTTTCGCAAATTTTCATTTAATGTAAAATGTGATATAATTTGTATAAATACTTTACTGTTCTTTTTTTTATCGCTTTAATAGGATGGCTGCACCACTGCACCACCCATATATCTGCTGTAATTTAAATATTGTATATAAATTGTTGTAATTTCTTACTTTAAATAATCTATCCCGGTGGTGAATAGTAACCTCCGGCGGTGAATAATACCTCCGGCGGTAAATAGTAACCCCGACAATGAATAGTACTTCCGGCGGTGAATAGTAACCCCGGTGATGAATAGTACTTCCGGCGGTGAATAGTAACCCCGGCTATTTAATTTTACTCGCTTTATTATATGCTATTTAGGGGGCTGTTTAATTTATTTCAACGATTTATGTTGTAAATATCAAGTTTGTTTGTACTAACCAATTAATCAATTTCGCATAATCATCTCTGCAACCTCCCTCCATTCTTTGCTTATTTCGATTAAAAAGTTGTGAAAAATTAAGTTTGTGATTCAAGTATAAGAAAGGAACTCTTCCATGCTTAATGGTTTAAATTCTTTGGAGGTTCACTACCCCAAATGTATACATGTTCTTATACTAAAGCACAATCTTTTATTTTTTTCATTTCTCTTTATTCATCAGTGTGTTTACTTATTGACCCTTGGAAATCACCAAGGAAAGTGTCATTATCACTTATTATCAAGTTTGGATTTCAAGTCATTATCACTCAAGTTTGGGTTTTTCTAAGTCATTATTACTCTTTTGAGTTTGACTAGTTCTTGTTGCACATCTTGAGTTTGACTTGAAATCCCTAACTTGTAAATAAGTTTGACTCTTCCTTTGTGATTTCCTCTGAAGAAAATAAGGTTTATTCGGGTTAAGTCGACATTGATTTTCCTTTATTGCATTTCAGGCTTAGTAGATGTAAATATCACTTTTGCACAAACAGGAGAAAAGATAAAGAAATGGATAGGTAATAAAAAAGGCTAATAAAATTGGTTAAAATTGGATTACAACCGACATAAAGAACCAATATGATTAATTGAATTCGGTTGGACGTTATACCGAATTTATTGTGTCAAGGCTTGCCTTACATCAATTATTGTAATAAATTAGACAGCCCCTTTAATTTATTATTCATTCGGTTTTGTAATAATTATTTATTCGGATACTCGGACATTCGGACCCTCCTGCGTGAGGGCGCATTTGGACATTCGGACCCTCCTTCATGAGGACAAATTTGTAATAATGTGTATGTCTTCCAACCCCACGTCTTTCTCCCTTTTATTTACCAGCTTATGATGGTTAGATTAGGGACATCATGTTTAAATTAGCATTTTCCATGATTTGCATCCATTCGTTTACATGCATAAAAGTTCGGCTCATCATATTATTCAAATGTCAAATTCAAACTTTTTACTTGAATACATGCTCTATCATATGTCTTGAATTGACTCGCATGCCATGCTAGTAGCCGAGCTTATTACTTGCACGTTGTATGTGTTGCATTAGCCATATTGCATTAAATAGGATCATGCATTTTTTTCTAATTGTTTACTTTCTTTTGACTCGCCTTCGCTTTGGACATAAGGTAAGTTTTACGCTTTAGCATATTGCATAAGTGTGATTGCTGTCATATCAAACATACTACCATGAGGCTAAATGCTTACTTGATATACTTGTTTGAATGTCTGTGGATAAAGGCTAATCACTTAAATTGGGATACTTTGATTCATGTATATATGAGTTCACCATTTTCAGTGATACATATTCAAAACATTTCTTTCAAAACAAACATGGAATCAAACGTTCCAACTTTTCGTGAAATTAGTCTATACTTGTATGTTACATATAGAACAAGAGCATATATTGTACATAAAAATCACATCATGATTAGTAGAGGCCGATCTTTGATCGGGTGAGTGGGGTGTTTAATTATTGACCTTCCCCTCTCATACCTAAGTTTCCGAACCAAGACACTTTGGTAACGACGGACTAATGACCTTTGGCACGAGTCATGGGTTTCCTAAATTTCTCAAAAATAAATATTTAGGTGGCGACTCTGATATCTGGCAAAGCAGTCCATTTTTGGCATTTGATTTAAACACTGATTTTCCAAAAGAATTTGCTGGATTTGGACTCTTTTTGTGTTTCCACTGTTTCACATTATACTTGTGAAATCAGATTCAGAACCAACACACGAGTGGAGTCCGAACTGTACGGGCTATTTCATTCTTCCGAAAGGGGGCGTGAAAAGCCGAGCTACAGTGTGTTTGGTTTATATTTTGAGATAAATTTTCAACCAAAAAAAAAAAATTAGGAAGAGAGTTTGGAATTTTTTTGGTTTGTTTGGTTGTATATTTTGAAAATAGTTTTAGAGTTTGGAATGATTTGATATTTTATTATAATTGAGTAGATGTGTGTGAAAGAAAAAATAATTGAGAACGAAAAAGGAGAGAGAAAAAGTAATTGATTGATGTGTAGGAGAGATAAAGTGATTTTAGAAATTTTTTTTTAAAAAATTGAACCACACAAAATTTTAAAAAATTTTCTCAAAAATTATATATATATCTTGAGATTGAATTTTTGACTTTTTATAGTAAAAAAAAAATCCCAAACAAAACCTTATTCACTACTCTCAAAGCAAAGGTGTTCATGCATTTTGGGTTTTGGTGGTTGTTGCACATAAGGCGCAACAGATGTTTTTTTCCCTATTTAGATGATTTGAATTGTTTACTTTTTAAAATATATTGAGTAGTGTAAATTTGAAAAAAAATTAAGTTGATAGAATATTGTTAGCCCTTTCATAAACTAAGGTCCTGTTTGTAAATTTAAAAAAAATTAAGTTGATCGAATATTATTAACCCTTTCATAAACTATGGTCCTGTTTGGCAAGATAGTTAGAACTAATATAGCCAACTAAAAGACAAATTAGGCTAAAAAATTAATAAAGTAAAATATCACTTTCAAACAATAATTATTTTGTCTCATCTTTTTTTAACCAGTTTAAAATAACTAAAAAACCAGACTAAAAAAGTTTTTCCAAAATAAAGGCTAAATACACTTTATATGTTAAATATTGAGTCTCATTTTAAAGATTTCATTAATCTTTTGAATGGTATTATTAATTTTATAAAAATCAGATATATACTAAAAATTATATACATTTTATCCAAATAAAATGAAAAAATTAATTTTACTTTTTTTTTTTTTTTAATTAAAAAAGTGAGGAATGTTCTAACGTGTGAGAGAAAAGTGTCTTGCGAAGTGTACCAGTGTGTGTATGTGAGGTGTGCACCCGCAAAGTGTGTCACTGGTGAGAGTGATTTGAGATATACACACCCAGCATACACACACCTCAATTCTATAGACAAGAAAAAAAAACTTAAAACAGTCCCTTTTGAATGGCTCGATTGTTGATGCTTCGGTGAGTCGGTTTGGTTTGTTTTTTTTTGGTCGTCCATTTCGCCTGCTGGTTTTTGGCCGAGGATGGTACTCAGAATGATTCAGCTGCTTGATGCTGATGACTCACCTGCTTGATTCTACCTCTTGGGAAAGCAAGAGACAACAAAAACAAACCGACTATGAACTGATAAGGAGAAATAGGATTACATATATACATTCTGCTGCTGATGTCGGTCCTATTTGTATCTATAGCAAACAAAACAACCGGTATGTTCATCTTCTCTGTCTCTCTCTCTCTGGGTGTTCCTGTCTTACGCCTACTTGTATTTAATGTTATTATACATTCAGGGCCTTATTTTATTGATGCTGTGTTGTTTTTTTTATGAGATTCCATGGCCTTATTTTATTGTTGCTCTGTTTTTTCTGTTTTTTTTTTTTTTTGGTATGAGATGCTTTGTCCACCGTGTGTGTGTTTGATAATATGCCTGAACCAACTTGAAAAAAACAACTCAGCAAATAAGAAATGGCAAACAAGAAAACAAATATACAAAGAACACACACACAAAGAAAAGAGAATCAAATTAGCAACTTAATTGAAAAAACAAACCAAGAAAACAAACAAGAAATGGCATAACCAAACAGCAGGAAAAAAAAAAAAAAATCAATAAAATGAGGCCACGAAATCAGAAAGACAACTTGAAAAAAACATTTCTTGTGTACAGCAGGTTGGTGAAAACAGATTCAAGAGCAAACATTTGGCAGGACTGTAGCTTAGGTCTTGCAAAGGAAAATTAAGAGTTTTAAATTAGACTATATTATTGTTTTTGTGTTCTTCTTGAATTTTTATGGGCTGCGAAGATGGCTTTTTTCTTTATGAGCTGATTGATTTAGTTTGTATAAATCTCGCTTTGGGTTCAAACACTAAAGAATCAATACAGCCCATGTCTGAATTTTTTCCGAAAAAAAAAAAGAAGATACCAAAGATTTTATACATATTAAAAAAAAAACCTCACTTTTAAATATTATGTGAAACATGAAGGGTTCCTTTGGTTTGTATTTAGGAAAAAATTTTGGAAAATTTTCTCTACAAATAAGTTTTCAAAAATAATCAAACCAAACAAATTTTTCCAAAATATTTTTCCAAAACTTGTAAACCAAACAAGTTTTTCAAACAAATCTCTCTCTCACATACATCAAATCAATCACTTTTTCCAGAAGTCTCTCTCAAAATAATTTTCCAAAACATCTTTTGAAAAAAACCAAACCAAACAACTTTTCGTACTTTTTATCTCTAAAACACATCTCTCAAACACAAACCAAACATACCCGAAAAATCTTATTTTATCACCAACTACATGTTTGTCAAGCTGTTCCTTTGAGATTGAAAAGAAGAAATAAATAAAAAAAAATAAAAAAATCCTTGTAGCTAATAGAGTTTCTAAAAATGCAAGTTAGATGAGAAAGAACATTTCCTTTATTCAAATAATTACCCAATGAAAACTTGATATGTATATATATATATTCACCCAAATTTTGCTTCACTCCAATTCAACATAATTTTGCTGCATTCCTATCTATTACCTATATAAAAAGAGTGTAAGGATGGTGTAACACGGCTGCTTCTTTGGATGGTGTAACGCAGCTGTTGCATTGGTTTGTAAAGCCGATTTGTGCAGGCTACGCGGCCTTCAACTGAGCCACGCACATGACAGTAGAAACAAACAAATCCCACCAGTCTTCCTACCAATTCGAAGCCCTTCCTGCTGCTGGTACAGAATTTTGGCCTACTTCCCAAAGCTCCTCCCCGATCAGCCATGCCGACAGTGAAGAATAAAACAAATTGTACCCTTCGAACAGCAGGGGATCTTGTTTTTCATGCCATCAGCAAACATGGGAATTCTCACAAGATATATATATATCTTGTGGATGGAGTTGCTGTTGTCTTATTCTACGCATCACCGTTGGTGTTCTTACTGCCGTAACGCTGTGAAAATTGGGCATCCAAAGCTCTGATCCTACCACTGGAAATCCTGGTAACTACATATTTAACTTTAATTTGATGCCTACACGATTTACCCACACGATTTCACCCCTGCCCACATGTTAAACAAATGCATGCCATGTGTTTGTTAATATGTCTCAATAAATAAAGAGTTCACCAGCCTCAATTTCCTGAATCAGACTCTGCATATTTGTTGTATCCATTCCACCTAGAACCTTTCACAATTAGTTGAACAGAAGCAAAATAAGACCCATCCAATTTTTTAGGTTTAAAATCCAAATCCAAGTAATAGATGCATATTAATATCAAACCATCAACATTAATATGTTTGTACATAACATCAGTACAAGATCACATTGAATACTTATTGTCCACAACAATGTTATAACTATACAGTTTCTTTCCAAAATACATATAAGGAAAGTTTGCATGAATATTTGAATGTAATTTTTTAAATTTGACTTGGTAGGTTATTCAGAAAACTTACGTAGATGAATTATTTTTCTATTAGTAAATAAATATAGTGCTCTTCTCTATAGTTTTATGGACTTTGTTATCAAAAATATATATATTTTTTACTACAACAGTGAAAATATATTTATGTCTAATATGACAGATAGTTATGTTCATATTGCTATTAATTTGAGAATAAATTTACAAAGAGAAAAACAAAAGATAAATAAATTAAATATAAAGTATAACTACATTTTACTTTTTAAATTCATAAACCAAACATAATTTTAAAAATATTTATATTTAAACTATAGAGCGCGTGTGGGGGGCCAACTAGTTGATTTAAATGTACAAATACATATGAATTTCTAATTTTTCCTGAGCATTTTAAGTTCTTACCTTTTTCCCTTTGTTTAACGTTAAGGCTAGTTAGACGCAGGTCTACAACAAAAATATTAAACATCTTATAAAAATTATTAAAATTTTTACACAATGTACTAAGTTTGAGTTTCATATATTATTTTCAAAAGTAGAATGGAGGGGATTGATAGTGAGGGAATTAATAATGGGAGGATTAATAATGAAGGGATTAAGTAAAATTGTGTTTATTTTGATGGTAGTTGTTAATGTGGGAATTGTTAAATTATTATCCTATAAAAGAAATATAAAATATTAAAACAAATAAAATTATGATTTTTACTTAACAAAAAATACAAAAACATTAAATATTAATGTTTTAAAAAAAATACCCAACGTGTAAATAAATAAAAAATAAATAAATAAACCTAATCCTATGGGACTAATTTCTCAATACCATCTCCACCTCTTCTATCTCAATTCCAATACTAAGGCACATCCTAATCCCATGAGATTATGAATCCCCTCTCCCTCTCTCAAAATAAACCCAACATATAGTGGGTCATACCTCCATGTCAATCCCAATCTCACCTCTATCTCTCAAAATAAACGGGGCCTTACACCCATCTAAACATTGCTCATTTTGCAAACTTGTATGATGCGTTGTCCTAAGTGGAGGGCCTGATGAAAATGTTTACGTGGCATAAATAAAAAATTATTTTGTGAATGTGGTCATATCTTTGATCAATCACAAATCACATTTTCCAATAATTTAATACAAAATTGTAAATTTTACTCTTTTCACTAATTACAACACACTTGAGACACTACCTAAGCTCTCAACCACCAAATAACTTGTCGGGTAAATGACCTAAACCGTTGACATTTTTATAAGTTTACAAATTTTGAAAAAATAAAAAATACGAGTACAGAAAATCTCAATCATTATTGGCACTTCAAATTTATTTATTTATAAATAAATTATGGATGCAAAACAAACGTAAACAAGATTTCGTGTCAGTATGGGGTCATTAAAAAAAATATTTTCTTCTGAACATTTTTATTCTTAGTGATTTATTTTTAAAACTTGTATTAAAAATGCAGGTAATTTTTTTTTTTGGGTTATTTTCAATGGCTTTTTTTTTCTATTTTTTTAATTTGTAAATCCTAAAAATGAAAAGTTTTTTAAAAAAAGTTCACTAAAAAATAAACAAATCATAAAAAAAAAAAAAAAAAAACAAATCAATTCCAGGCACAACCTTCATTAATTAAGAATTTGGAAAAAAAAAATAGTGAAAAAAGTAGAAATTTGGATAGTAGGAGAGGTCCAATATATATTTTTTTATTAGTTAAGATCTATCGATGAAATTTATCTGTGATCATGTTTGAGAAATTTGAAATTTCTCTCTATCGCGAAAAAAATTTCTATGTAGAATTTTTTCTGTGAAAATATTGAGGGATCCTAACTAACTACTATGGAAATATTATATATCTTTTATCTTATAAAATCTCAATATTAAATATTTAAAAAAAAACGATCCTAAAAATTTAGTACTCGTAGCAATTTATTTTTAAGTGGACAATTGTGACAAAATGTTTTAAGTGGTGGGCACATTTTTACACATTTTTATGCATTTTGTTTATGTACACATAACCGTTAATAACTACAAATTGGACAATTATTAACATATTTTTTAAGAAAAATACTATACAAATTAATAATTGTAACATTAGTAAATAAGAAAATTTTATAAATTTTAGGGTAAATTATACTAACTACTCTTGAGATTTGGAGAACGCAATAAGCTTCACAAACTTGGTACAATTACATTATACTGTTATAATATTATAATTCAGATAACACTTAATTTTTTCCCCCAATAATTCATTTGTCTTATATAGAGAAAAAAAAAACATGTTGTCATTTATTTAGTATTTATACACTATATGCATTACTTTTTATCAATTTGATCTTACTAAATAGGAGATTTATGTAATTATGTCAAGTTTATAAAATTTATATTTTTGCCCCTAATTCTCAGAAGTAGTCAGTGTAATTTACCTTAAAATTTATAATTATTTATTTATTTTATAGTATTATTCTAATAAAAATTTCAGTTGAGAGTGACATGAATACTAGAAGTATAAACAATTAATTAGCCAAATAATAACAAAGAAACATAGATTGTCCCACCACCAAATCACATAATAACATAAATTTTAAATTACCAAAGGTAATACATTTGAATTCACTGTGATACGCAGGTTTTTGGACAAGTTTGATTATCACGCTAGCGTGTTTGGGATTTATTTATTTATTTATTTGTCGTGACTTTTCAATTTTCTGATTTTTTAAAGTTAAAAAGGTTAATGTTTTTAGAAAATTATTTGTGAATGAAAAAATTTAAGAGAAAGTACAAAAAAAATAAAATAAAAATAAAATTAGAGTTTGAATCTTGTAATAAAATAAATTAGTCAGTGTAATTTATCTTAAAATTTATTCTTATTTATTTATTTTATAGTATTACTCCAATAAAAATTTTAGTTGATAGTGACGTGAACACTGAAGTATAAACAATTAATTAGCCAAACAATAACAAAGAAACATAGACTGTACCACCACCAAATCACATAATAATATGAATTTTAAAATACAAAAGGTTATACATTTGAACTCACCATGATACATAGGTTTTTGGACAAGTTTGATAATCAAGCTCATAGCGTGTTTGGGATTTATTTATTTATTTATCGTGACTTTTCAATTTTTTGATTTTTTAAAGTTAAAAAGGTTAATGTTTTTAAAAAATTATTTGTGAATGAAAAAATTTAAGAGAAATTACAACAACAAAAAAATATCAGAGTTTGAATCTTGTAATAAAATAAATTATGGGTTTTAAATTTTGTTAATTTAAATATTAATCTTTTTAAATTTTTGTCCAAACTAAACTATGTACTTATTTTCATTAACTATCAAAAAAAAGTATATTTTAATTATTAAACACAATTTAGATATACAAAAAATGTTTAAAATATTCATTTTTATTGAGTTTGATGACTAAAATATATTTTTTTCAACAATTTTGCTAAAGAAAAAATAGAAAGATGATTTAAATTGATAAAATTAAAATCTCATATTTTATTAGGCTATAAGGCTCGAATTCTTAATTTTTTTTTATAATTTTTTTTAAAATTTTATGTTACATTTAAGTTTTTTAAACTAATGATAAATAATTTAATGACTTTTTTTAACTAGATCCCAAAAGGCCCTTTGATGAGAATGACAGATGGAGACACTTCAGTTCTACCTAAAAAAATAATTCATAATTTAATTACTGTTTGACATGAATAGGGGGGATAAGGGTTTTTTTTTTTTTGTTTTTTTTGTTTTTGGGTGTGGATTATGTTGGGTATCCTGAACCAGCTTATGCGCACTAGATTAAGTCTCTACAATCCAAACAAGCCTGCAGAAACAAGGCTTATGCCCTGCAGTTTATGACCCTAAAGTATGCATTTGCTGGCTAGAAAATTCAAACATAAAACCTGAGAAGGAGTAAATTTTCAGGTCCCAATCGTCACCTACTAAATTAACCACCATGTGGTTAGGGGACAAAGGGTTAGATGAGGCTTTTACATATTTTTAATTCTTTCTTTGTTTGCCAATGTCATATCATCGAAATCAACTCTCTGACTATCCTTCACGATCACATTGGCCGCTCATTATAGGTAATTTCTTTTGGGGCCACATTTGATTATCTGATCAGGGTTGTTTGAGATGTATTAGATTAGTATATTATTTTAATTTTTTATAAAAATATGTGTAATATGATAGATGTGTGATATGATCTAAATAAGAGGTGGTGTGATCTAAATAAAATAAAAGATGTATTAAAATAATACATGCTAAGCAATCCCTAAATAGAGTTGTGAGATGGGACACAATTACGGGTGATTAACGAACCAAATAATTTGAATTTGATTCGTTAAAAGTTTGTTTGAGTCATTTCGTTAAGTGAATAAGTAAATCTTAAATACATTATGAAATTTGTTATAATTTTTAAACAAAGCTTAAACAATTAATTGTTTGTTCAGTTCGGTTTGATAAGTCTAAAATTATATAAAAATATAATTTTTAATAGTTAAAATTTTCTTTCAAACAATGATTATTAATTATTTATGAAAAAACCGAATTATGATTTTATGCAAAACTCAAAATTTTGTGTCTATAAAGGAGAATGATGATGGAACATTGATTTGCAAAACTGGGAAAAAAAATAAAAAATAAAAAATAAAAAATAAAAAATAATAGATTTTATTAGATAGTTGGATCAAACCAATAAATAGAAAAACAAAACGTTTAATCTTACGCTCTGTTTTTTTTTTTTTTATCAGTTTGTGAAACATTTGTCTGAAATATTACTATGCAAAACTAATAATATTTTTAGTTTTAAAAATTGAGAAAAATTGATAATATTTCAGTTTTACTAAATAAGATTTATTGGTTTAAAAAATTTTAGATAAGACCTGAGTTACCATAATATTTATAAATAAGATGTTTAGGTAATTAACTCTATTTTTTTTTATTCTTTGTTTGTTTATATCACAGTATTAAAAACTCTGAATAATTTTAATACTAATATAAAAAATTAAATAATAATATAAGAATGGGTGAATTACACTAACAATCCCTATAGTTTGAGGCTCATGTCATTTTGATCCCTGACTTTTCAATTACGACACATTTGATCCTGAATTTTAAATCTTGTTCCAAGTGAGAATAATTGAAGATGCTATTGCTCAATTTTAAGGGTAAAGTCGTCAATTTGATAAAATATAAATTAATTTGATAAAAATAAATGTGAAAAAAATATTTTAAAAATTTAAAAAATAATTTCTATCCACCAAAGATGAAATTATGTAATGATATCAAATAGAAACTAATTTAATAAAAATAAAAACAACCACCCATTACATGACAATCATCTAAACACATAATAAAAATTAATTTAGTAAAAAATAAAAAATAAAAAATAAATGTCTAAAAGATTTATTAATTTTACATAATTTTATCTTTAGTGGGTAGAAATAATTTTTAAAAATTCAAAAATATTTTTTTGACTTTTATTTTTGTCAAATTAGTTTGTATTTTACCAAATTGACTATTTTGCCCTTAAAATTGAGCAATGATATCTTCAATTGTCCTTATTTGGAACGATATTCAAAATTTAAAGTCAAATGTGTCACAATTGAAAAATTGGAAACTAAAATGACACAAGACCCAAACTATAGGGACTGTTAGTGTAATTCGTTCTATAAGAATTGTAATATTATAGGAATTATGTCTTCCCAGATTATTTTTTTTCCCTTCATTTCATTGTAAAAAATAATTAGATCCAACGGTACCCATTAAGCATTCACAAATAAGCCAAACAGAAGCAGTCAAACTGTATCTTTCGACATAGACCCATGCATCACCAAATCACATAAATAAAATAATAATTGTTTGATTCATTGTGAATACGCATTAAATACAATAAGTCTATCAATCAATGAAAATATTCAGAAATTATCTTAGATTTTTAGATAAATGATTGAAATTCTCAACATTTTTTCTGATTGTTTTTTTTTCCTAGAATGGTAATGTTGCTTAGGGTTGTAAATGAACAGAACCGTTTATGAACATGCTTGAGCTTGGTTCAGTAAGGACTTATTCGAACTCAGTTTGTTAAATTTTTATTGCGTTCGAGTTCGAATTCGAGCTTATTAAAATCTTAATAAATAAATCCAAGTAATTATCGTCCAATCGTGGGGTTATACATGTTTAATTAACTTCATTTTTTATATAGATGCTGTAATCGACAAATCTTACAATATAAACAATTCAAATTATTAAAATAAAATTAAGACAAACCTTAATTGTTGTGGCTGCACCCTTTGGGATGTCCTAAATAAGTGTACTTTTTGTCTTTTTAGACTAAAAAATTGAGGTTGAAAATATAGATGTTTGGGTTAACTTTTTGACTTTTTATGAAAAAATGTGTAATAAAAAATTGTAAAAATTGATTTGTAGAAAAAAATTCGAATTGGGAGTTATGCAGCCGTAATTGTTGACTTTTGGTGAATAGTGTTAACTTTTTAACTTTTTGAGTAACTTTTTAACTTTTTGAGTAACTTTTTGACTTTTTGACTTTTTGGATTTTTTACAAGTTTCCAAACTTGGCCTTAAATACTTCCTCTTGATACGATTTTAGCTCCTCTTCCATTGGAGAGATCCAATCTGACCTACTGTCCGTTCAAATTAATCCCACTTTTATGATTCAAACTATTCATTTTGTGGGGTTCATTGAGTATATTATTGATATAAAAAATTAAGTTGATCGAAAATCAATAACTATTTAATTGAATCACGTTTGTCTAAAATAAAATAAATATACCATCTTCAAATGCATGCAATTTGTCTATATTTTTCTAAGCAAATGTGATCTAATCAATTTAATTTTCGATATAAATAATTCACTCAACAAATCTTATAAAATAAAATCATGGAAACATAATCAATATAAACCCATAGTAGACCGACTGGAGCTGCTGCCTCATGACACATACTTCCATAGTCGACCGAACTAGAGCTACTGCCTCGCGCTACAACAAAAGTAACTTATGGTGATAAAAATTAGTGAAGAAAATAAATTTCATCACTGAATAAAGATAATCCATGAGGAATTATAAAATTTTGTCACATATAATAAAAAAATAAAAATAATGGGTGACGAAATTTATTTTCGTCAATATATACTTCTTTTTAGGTGAGGAAAAATTTAGTTTTGTCACTGAAGATTTTTTCGTTAATTTTTTTGAGTGGTGCCAAAATTTTGAGACTTTTGGTGAGAAAAAAATTTATTACTAATTATAAAATTGTTAGTGAGGAATATATTTTCGTTACTAATAATTTTAAATATTTTTTTTGAAAAAACTTGATTTTAAATATTTTGAGATCATTTGGTGAAGAATATATTTTCGTCGCCAATAATTTTTAAAATTTTAATACTTTTGGTGAGAAAATTATTTTGTCACCAATTTTTTGGGGAGAATTTTGAGATACTGGGCAGTAATGAAAAAAAATTAGGTTACTAATTCCTCCCCCCCTCCCTCTTTTTCTTTTTTGTTTATCAGTTTCCCCTCATTCCTCTCTCGCAAAACATTGCGCCCCTTCTCCTCCTTCAGCTCGTTCTCCTCCTTCAGTGTCGCCACCGACATCACCTGCATTCTTCTCCAAGCAATTGCCAGTGCCGCTGGCATCACTTCGAGTATTATTCGATTATTTCTCCATTTTTTTTTATATTTTCAAGTATGGGTCCTCTCTCTCTCTCTGCTGTTTGAAGGAAATAAGTATATCCATACTAATGTGTATTTCAATTCAATTGCTAGGGATGCGGTGGTAACAATGAATATATGAAGCTTAAGATATATAAATATAGTAAGGCATAATGAATTTATCTTAATGTTTATGACCACAACAGTTTGAAGGCATTGTGAATGGAATTCAAAATGGGTTTTGTTCAATAGCTGTTGTGCCTTATCTGTTAAGGGTACTCAACCCCAGCCTTGGTCCATAACCGTGCTTACTACCATAAGTCTTAAACTTGAACTATTGGTTTTCGATAGATTGGCCAGTCAATAACTCTAGGCCACCATGCTAGTTGTCTCATCATGACTTAATGCCTCTCCATTATAACACCTTAAATATTTCTTACAATTCTGTTTTATGTTTCTATGACTTTTAATTAGTTGCTGCATTGACAATTGGTGCCGACTCGGGCGGAGCCAGAAAATTAGGTTAGAATAACTACTTGTTGTGAACAATATAATAAATCATTAGCCATAGAACATGTTAAGAAAAAAAAAAGAGACTACATTTTATACATGACAAAAAAAAAAAAAAAAAATTGCAAAACTGAGGGGGGGCATGTGACACCCCTCGGCCTATGCTGCCTCCGCCCCTGGTGCTGAGTATGGTTTTGTTTCATTTGCTGATCATGATGATGCTTTTGAGGAAATTCTCATTCTTTGTTTCTCTATTTGGTCTTCATGTTCCAAAATCCAAATCCGTTATCGCTTGAGGAACGGATGGGGTACATAACAGCAGGAAGGTATACCTATCATTCTACGAGGGTAAAATTTACAATTTGTGAGGATCATCGTAACATTACTAGGAGGGGAAACATTATTTTTTGATCGCCTGGATGGGATGAATTTCTTTGTCTCTAGTGAACCTTGCAGTTGGATCTGACGACGCAAAATTAGAGTTGCCACTTGAAATACTGTTAGTCTCTTTTGTAGATGCATATATGAGGAGATTTAAGAAAAAGAGAAGAAGCATGTATAAAGAATTTGGTGGTGTAAATAATTTTACTTCATCAAATGAAATATTGATATTAAAACACTATATGATAGAAGAAAGAAAATAGAATTTAAAGATCACACTAGTTGTAGTTTGATCGTTCTATACCATACCTACATTCATAAATGTACCCATGCTGACATATTTGTGGATAATACGGAACAAAATAATTTCATGGAGGGCTTTTTTGAGTTGAAATTCTTAACAATTGTATGTGGCTGGACTGGCAGCTTGACCTGATGGCTTCCAAACTGTTTATTGAAATTTGAATTACAAGATTATGGCACTTTCCGGAGTTTAGAAAAAGAAAAAGAAAGAATTTATTAGTCTTTTGAAATCCAGTGGTTCTCCCTTCGGTGTGTCCCCCCTACCCCCTACCCCCTACCCCCCCTCTCGCGGTTACGATATAGCGAATACAAGACACCTCATAACACACATTTCACCTACTTTTTCCATCTTCCTTTTCAAATTCCTTTTCAAATCCATGAACCAAACACAACTTTAAAGATATGAAAAGATAAATGTTATTCCACATCTATGTAGATGCGTGTGTAAATTATTAGGTGAAAAATTAGATAACTACATTATTCATGAAAAAGAGATTCTCAAACAATGGCTTGACGTTTCACAAATAAATTTGAGTCATTCTTTCCGTACCATTGCCTATTGTGACAATGAATATCATAGTTATACGAAAAATGTTGAGCAAATTTGATTAAAATAATAAAAAACAATAAATAAAAAATTAAAGTGAAAGTGAGTTAATTGCAAACATCAGCTTGACATGTGAGGGCAAGTCCTACTATCAGCTGAAAATAGAGAAGTGCTAGATCAACTTAAAGCAGCTTGGATTGTTGACTCAAGAGTAGTTTAGATGTGATTTATTGAAATGTCCAGTATATGTGAAAGCTGGATTTTATTGTCAAACAATCATTGGTTTCAATACAAAACTAAAAAGTCAAATCATAAAAGACAGACTTTGCCTTGGTGACATCCGTATAGAGGCATATGGTAAATTCGGACACCACTAGCAATGTATAGTCAAAAACCTTCCTCAATTATAACTAGTTGAACTTGTGCAAAATTATGAATTAAATGTTCAGCTTGGTGATTTAATTTTTTAATGCTAAATTGCTTTGTCTATTTTCTCTTGTGATTTATGTGTGGTTGTCATTTATATAATTTGGCATAATCATTGAACTTCAAATTATTTTTTAATTAAAAATTTTAGTTTTGTTTTTTTGTTATATATAAAATTTGTCATATTCATCTAACTTCAATTAGCTTGGCATAATCAGACATGGACAAGAGTTGGATTGCACTACATAGCACAGTTGATGGAAGGATAAGTCGGCCATATTGTGATGGGGTAATATTATTCCTTGGTATCGTTACATGACAATGTGGAGACCCAACACTCATAGCCTCTTGATGTCGATGTAGAGGCACAGAGAGAGGCAACCCCGAATCTAGTGTTGGTAAGATGCTGAATTTTACTATTAAAATGCAATTCTCTGTTTTTGATAAGAGTGTAAGTTCAAGAGCTCACTTGAACACTCAGATTGAAGAGCAGCACTCCAGTTCAAGCTCACAACTGCAGCAGCAGATTGAGCTTCCTCAGAATAATGATAACAAAAATAGAGGAATTGGTTAGCTTAGACAATTACATATAGTTAGTTACAGAGAGGTAGATATAGTTAGTTAAGAGTTTGTTATAACAAACTCTTAACCACTTGTATAAATACTTGTAATCAAGATGTTATTGAATAAGAAAAAAGATCATTCAGATATTTTTCATGGTATCAGAGCCTTGAGCTCTCACGAGCATCAAAGTGCTTCAATGGTGAATTCTTCATCCATTCCACAGAACCTTAGGGTCTGTTTGGTTGTATTTTCAAATTAGTTTTCAACATGTAAACTCGCGCTCCATGTTTGGATAGAAGACTCAAAATCCATTTCCGCGTGTGAATTTAAACTCTAATATGAAAACCTGTTTGGCAGGTTGTATCTCTTTTCAACGCTTGTGCATTCTTTCATGTCCTTCTATGTCGTCTCCATCGTCTCTGAAATATTCCAACATCTCTGAAATATGAATCTCTGTATCAAACATGAGTAGTTTATATTGATCACGGGTAGGTTTATCTATCAAACATCAGATACTTCAGATACTTCAGATTTATCACGGGTGCTTCAGATTCATCACGGGTGGGCTGAACAGAGAAGACTGATTTTATAAATAATGAATCCACCCAACCCGCTCTATACTGCTATCATCTTTCACAAATCGAGTGCCTTACGATTTGTGCGTTGTGGAAGATTCTTATTACGGGCAACGAAACAACGACAACTGCGAGGTAAAAGAACTCACAAATTTATTTACATCTTTTGTTATACAAAAATGATTTGAAAAATTCATCCCTAATTTTATTTTATTTTTCTTTCAGGTCAAATTTATGAAATTTATTGTCGAATCCGACGAAGAAACAGTGCTACATTAAGTCAGTATACACATTCCATCACCGGCGATAATTATTCAATTCCCACTAATCTGGTAAATATATCCTCCAACTGCAAATGATCTTATACGAGTCGAAATCAGTTCTCAAATATTTTCCTGAACTGTTTCACCTTTTGGGAACAAGAATAGCAGTAAGTTGCTAAATCGATCTGAATATGTTATATATAAATAATTTTTGAGAAGTTAAAATCAGTTCCCAAATGGTTTCTCATAATTTCTGGACGCCTATTTCTCATTTCAGATCGGTTGTTGTTTTCGATTGTGAGCTGTTTAAACCTTGTGCAAGAAAAGAACTGAACTTGGTCGTCCCCGGGGTCATCCGGCCGGTCGACCGGCCGGTTGACCTACCCATCCCCTTTTCTGCTTATTTACTGGTTTATTTACTACTTCATTTTCTACCCGTCCCATGATTAATTAACTGCTCAATGTTGTTTAATTAACCCCTGGTTTATTTACTACTTCATTTTCGACCCGTCCCATGATTAATTAACTGCACAATGCTGTTTAATTAACCCCAGGTTTTACAATATATGCAATTTTGGTAATTAGTGAGTATCAAATTTCACCATACACGCATGTAACAAAACAGGTCATTGAGATAAACTTGCATAAAGAACTCAGGCCTGAAGACATCACTACTATGGTGAAATAATTCATAAATTGCTTATATTTCAACACTCTACATATTGGAACGAAAGCAATCAAAGTTATCTCTAACCCAGCAAAAATAGTGTCACACCACAAGAACAGTAGTATAATGCTTATACCAAGAAAATCAGTAAGATATAACATAAGCACAAACAAATAATAGGAAGTTCATCACTGAAAATAGCACTCATGGGGCCTAACATAAGCACAAAAAATAGCAACATATTATATAGGAAGTTGATCACTGAAAATAGCACTTACCTTTTTATCAAGATTGATAGCTGCAGAACAATCTGCTTCAGCTTGGAGGAAGCTAGATGAACAAAAACTAACCATATCACACACATATAATACATTAGCCAAGGCGGTAAACAATCAAGAAAGTAACAGTACCTTCCCAATTCCAGATAAGCTGCAGCCCTATTGCTATAATATGTTGCATTATTGCCGTAGAGTTTCATAGCTTCTGTATAAAAGCTGATTGCCTTCTGCCACTGTTTATCTTTGAATGCTTGGTTACCCTGAAAAAAAAGAATATGTGAACAAAACAGTTACTGATGAAAGGTTACAGAGAAGAAAATGGAATACATTTAGAAATAAAGCATGAAATGCTGATATCTCACTTGGTGCAATAAAAAAGTCCATTTTGCAACTTTGGAATCATTTTGCTCTGTTATGATTTGTTTGTCTTGTATATCTACCCCCAGACTAGTTTAAATTTCATTTGTAATGTGTTATGCTATTTTTTTCCTTTAAATAATGTCATCTGCTTTTTTTTATTTGTGTTCTCTTTGAAATCATTTCGCTCTATTATGATCTGTTTGTGTTGTATATCTACCCCAGACTAGTTTAAATTTCATTTGTATGTTTATAGATGGATGAAAATAATTCTGATGACAACCAAGAAACAAAAATGTGGACGCCCAGAATTGAAACGAAATTAATAAATATGTTGAGAGATGAGGTTAGAAAAAATCAAACAACTGGCCGTAGTACTTCGTGGACAATTAGGCATTGGAATCATTATGCAAATCAGTTGCACAATCTGTATGGATTTCGGTATACAGCAACACAGGTGCGCCAAAAATATCAACGATTGAAAGCTGATTATCAGACCTTTAAGCGACTCTAGGCACAGACTGGTCTGGGATGGGATCCAATTGTAGGCACTGTTGTTGCACCTGATGAATTTTGGGATAAGGTTGTTCATTAATCTATACTATTACATCATTTTAATTTAAAGATTTCATGATACATACAGTGCTTAATTCTTTATTTGTATTTGTTGTAGGCCAACAGAAATG
This sequence comes from Camellia oleifera, assembly GCA_022316695.1. Classification (NCBI taxonomy): domain Eukaryota; kingdom Viridiplantae; phylum Streptophyta; class Magnoliopsida; order Ericales; family Theaceae; genus Camellia; species Camellia oleifera. Next base: position 33,349,562 of record CM039305.1, read on the forward strand.
TGAAGAAGTTTAGGACAAAAGGATTTGAATATTTTCAAGAAATAGCAGAAATTGTTGAAAATTGTTGTGCCACAAGGGCCTTATCTCGTGCATCCACACAAGGAGCCCTTGACTCAGAAGAAGAAGATGACATGTTAAATAAATTTTGGAACCCTGATGTTGGTGGGACTAATGCTGGTGGGAGTAACGCTGCTGAGGCAATTCCTATTGACTTATTTGGGGATGAGTACATGGATCTAGCAAAGGGCAAAAGTCACAAGAGGGGCCCTACAACCAGCCAGACTGACAGTGGTCGTTCTAAAAAGTCACGGTCAAGTGGGTTTGATGATGTGTGCACAGCTTTCACATCCTATGTACAAGCAAAAACAGGACATTCACGTGCACGAGAAAATGAGACAGAGGCTGTAAGTGTAGGTGGTGATGATTACTCTCTTGATGCATGTCAAGATGCATTACTAGAGCTTGGGGACATACCACCAGTGCAGTACATTAGGGCACTGACACTGTTCAAGGATAAGGAATGGCGAAGGTTTTTTATGCGCACTCCTACCCATTTGCGCCTACCCATGATCCTCGCTTTACAATGAAGTCAGAAGCTCTTCATTGCTTGCGTTATCAAATCTCCCTGTCTGTTTTAAAAAATGATTTCATTATTCCTTACTTGGTTTTTTTTTTTTTTTCCTTCCATGATATCCTCTTCCCTTTCCTATCTTCGTATGTTTTCTTATCTATTATGTTGTGTTATGACAATATGAGCACGTATTAAATAAATTTTGTCCTTCTATGAATTTTAGTGTACACTGAAAAATAACTATGGCCGACTATTCATATACTTCCTTTTTAATTCTATTTCACCATTATTGGTATGTGTTACAGCATTAATGACATATTTTATAATTATGGTTTTACTGTGATGTAGACAAAACCATATGTCATCCGACAGAGAAAATAATTCAATGGAGAGCTCATCAGACGAGGATGAGGTTACTGATGATTTTATTGATTTTTTGATGATTGCTTGCATGCATGACCCAATCAATGCCTCAACTACTCGCTGACCGCAGCGAACGTGTCCATTCAAAGGTGATGATTACATCTTCGGCCTATTAACTGGCCATCCAGATACAATGATGAACATTATGCGAATGGATGCACAAACATTCATTTTATTGAAAGACACTTTACTCCACAATGGCTTCATCGATATTGAGCATATGCATATAAGTGTAGAGGAATCGCTTGGAATTTTTTTATATACTTTTGCACAAAATGATCGTCATCGACTATTGGCAGATAGATTTCAGCACTCAACGGAAACAATTTGTCGGCATATAAAAATTATTATGCGCGCATTGTGCAAGCTTGCATCAACCGTTATCAGGCCACGTAACCAAGATGACACACCGGCAAAAATTTTAAATGACAGGAGGTTTTTTCCCTGGTTCAAGGTATGAACAATATGACTGTCCTGTAAGTTGTACATATCAATAACGTATGTCAAATAAATATTATTTCCTTTTCAATTATAAAAGTAATATCGAAGTTTGTTTTTCTTTTAATGTCAAATAAATATCTGTCAATTAGGATTGTGTCGGTGCTATTGATGGCACGTTGGTCGATGCATGGGTCCCTGCTTCAAGACAGAATACATTCCGCGGTCGGAAATCAACGATATCGCAAAACGTACTCGCAGCTTGCGACTTTGATATGTTGTTCACATTTATTAATTCCGGATGGGAAGGTAGCGCTCATGACAACGCTATTTTGATTGACTCTATTACACGAGCTGATCTACAGTTCCCACACCCACCCAATGGTAACTGTCCGCAAATAACATACGGTGCACTTTTTTTTTTTTTTTCACATATCAATTGACAGAACTGTATATTCATTATTTACATGTAGGTAAGTACTATTTAGTTGATGCTGGTTTCACAAACATGCCTGGATTTCTTGCCCCATTTCGGTCTCAACGATATCACTTGCAAGAGTTTCGTGGCCGTCATTATTCAGGACCAAAGGAATTATTTAACCATCGACATTCGTCATTACGCAATGTCATAGAAAGAACATTTGGTGTTCTGAAGAAGCGCTTCCCAATATTGCGGTCCATGCCAAATTACAAGTCTACAAGACAAGGGCCTCTCGTGATTGCATGTTGTGTAGTGCACAATTGGATCCGTTTGCATGCAGCTATGGACCCATTATTTATGGAAGCTGATAATGAAATGGCCGCAGAAGCAGAAGCACAAGCAGACGAGCTTGTTGGAAACCAAGCTGACTACGTTGACATGTCACAACATGGGTTAACGTATCAATCGAACATTCGGGATGCAATTGCTACTGCTATGTGGCAAAATCATGTTGGCCACGGATAGAAAAGGAATGTCAACAAGGCAACTCAATATCGTACTGAGTACTGGTTTTAAATGTGTAATTATTTTATTACTTTCAGTCATTATGTAATGTGGTGGGTCGTCGGTGGTGGTGGGTGGTAGGAGGTGGGTGGTGGTGAGTCGTGGTGGGTGGTAGGTGCTGGTTGGTGGCAGGTGGGTGGTGGGTGGTGGTGGGTGGTGAGTGGTGGATGGTGGTGGGAGGTGGGTGGTGAGTGGTGGATGGTGGTGGGAGGTGGATGGTGAGTGGTGGTGGGTGGTGGTGGGAAGTAGATGGTGAGTGATGGTGGGTGATAGGTGGTGGGTGGTGGTGGGAGGTGGATGGTGAGTGGTGGTGGGTGGTGGTGGGTGGTAGATGGTGAGTGGTGGTGGGAGGTGGATGGTGAGTGGTGGTGGGTGGTGGTGGGTGGTAGATGGTGAGTGGTGGTGGGAGGTGGATGGTGAGTGGTGGTGGGTGGTGGTGGGTAGTAGATGGTGAGTGGTGGTGGGTGGTAGGTGGGTGGTGATGGGTCCGGGGTGGTGGGTGAAGTAATGTAATAAAGGTTTCATAATGACTGAAATTAATAAACTAATTACAATTTATTATTTTCAATTTTGTGAAAAAATTGAAGTACATGACACATTCGTGGTTTTGACTTGTTATTAAATAGTAAACAATTTGAAAGTTTTGTTACGAATTCGGTTTATCAATTTAAATTTTGTTTTCTTCTTACACCTTATTTTTTAAAAAATTTGTTCATATCAACTTTTTTTTTTGTCTTTTTAATTAAAAAAAAGAAGGTTTATTATTTACTTCTAACTTGTTTTATTTCATTTGACAACATTAATTTCATTTTTTGTATTAATTGATACAGACAATTTATTTTTTATTTGTTTAATTTTTATTCATTTCATTGAAATGAAGGATTTGTTATATATTCATTTTGTTACGCCCATATTTTTTCCCTTTGCGAAATATTTTCGTAAATATTGTCATAACATTGTAACTTGTTTTAAAATGATTAAAAAAAAAAAACACTTGTTATTCATGACATGAATACAGAAGTTTACAACAAAGTAACAACATAAAAGAAGTACAACAAAATAAGAAAAAAATAACCAAAAAAAAAATTGAAAAAGATAAAACATGTAGCCACTACATCTGTTTCACCATTTAAAGTGATTTTTGAACAAGTTAAGCATCATTATCAGGTGGTGTTGGCGATGGAGGGTAATAGTGATGGTACAGCTGAGTGACTCGATGGTCAATCTGATCAATGCGGTTCCTTGTCACTTCATCATCTGTTCTTGATTCTATACGAAACTCGCTAAATTGTTGAATTAGTGAGTTTTGAGCAGCGGCAAATTCATCGAACCGAGTACCCATTGTATTGAGCTGGTTAGCCATTTGTTGTTCCCATTGTACGCGCTGATTGTACCGTTCTTGTTCCACAGCCAAATAATCAGTCCAATAATGGGGTTGTTCATTTTGTGACATGGCATTGTCATTGGGTTCTTCCTCATCGGGTATTGGTTCATTTCCAATATTAATAGAGCTCATCAATATGTCAGCACCACCACCTTGAGTCAGTATGTACTCAGAAATTGGTGAAGTGATTCTGACATATTCTTCCCCTTCAAGGTTGACATCATGCGCTTTGAATATTGTTGTTAACAGAGCTCCATAAGGTAGTGACCGACCAGACAGAGCATCGAGTGTTGCAATCCTCATTTCTTTGAGTAAAATGAAGCATAAATCTAATTTCTGTCCAGTTTCAAAACAGTATAACAAATAAACATTAAAACATGAAACAATATCATAATGGCCTTTTTTTGGAGTGACATTCTCAACTATCCAACGATGAAGAATACGAAGGTGGGGTTTTAAATGTCTGGCTCGTAAATTAGTGCCGCTGAATTTGTTGTCACAAATTGTGGTATAGATCTGAGTGACATCACCAAACATTCGTTCTAAGGCAGACTCATTTTGAAAATAGCATTGTAAATCTCCTGTTTCAACTCCAACAATTTGTGCGAAAGCACGGAGAGTAAGTGTGATTGTTTTCCCTTTCACATAGGAGGTCAGACTGAACGGTTCATTTTGTTGGTCACCAACTGCCAAGTGAACATAAAATAATCGTACAAGACGGGGATATACCTTATTTGGTAAATTAGTTAAAGGTAGCCATCCCATTGTATCTAATTTACCAACTAAAAGCGGGTCATATTGAGAAGGTAGTCTTACATTTCTCCCCGTAATAATTGGTCGATGCATAAAATGATGTGAATAGGCTTGTTCATGATGATACGATAAAAAATCATTATTAAAATTGTCATGATGTTGTTGCTGTGGTTGATGTTGTACAGGGTTTGAGGATTCACCACGTTCGGGTCTGGCTCGTTTTGTTCTTGGCATGATAGCTGCAACAGTGAACGAAAAATATGTAAAAAATATATATTAAAATATGAATTCAGAAAAATGTATGTAAACTATATCGAAAAAATATGATGTAAAAAAATTTATAGAAAAGATATCAAAAATAATATAATGTTAGTGTAAAAAAATGGAACACATGTGATGGTACAGATATGCAAAACAAGAAAGCTACTGGTGTTTTAATAGCAAAGGTAGTGTGAATAAAATACGAGATGCGAAGGTAATATGAAACTAACCTGTAATTGAAATTAATGTTCTTGATGGAGATGAGACCACTCGACGGTGAAGTCGAAGCTTGGTTTTTAATTTTTTGAAATCTTCCTTCAGCAGGATCAAAGACGGTAAAAATGGTGTGGTTAAAAGAATGGTTTATCAGAATTTATAACAAGGCTGAAGCTTGGTTTTTAATTTTTTTTTTTATATTTTTATTTTTTATGTATTATTTTTTTATAATATTAATAATGTTTTTCAGAAAAGTCGATGTGAAGTGATATACACAGCTATGATGTCCCTTTTCTTTTGGCTCCTTATATAGGTAGTAGGTTCATGAAATTACTAAATTACCCTTTATATTTTGTTCACTTCCCATGTAAATACAGAGGGATAAAATAGTAAATTTATAGGGGCATACAATTATATGAGCCTGCTGCTGGTCGTATACGAGCATGCTGATGGTCCTTCAATAATGGACTGATTCTTACTCATTTTCTAATAAATTAATAACGTGTAATAAATGAGAAAAAAATTGTTAATATTTTGTAACATTTACTTTTAATCTATTAAACTTAGGGCTTGTTTGGGGTGTCCTAAAAACAGTGCACTTTTTGTCTTTGTAGACTAAAAAAGAAAAAAAAAATATGAAGGTTTGGGTTAACTTTTTGAATTTTTATGAAAAAATGTGTATTAAAAAATTGTATAAAAAAAAGTGTGTAAGAGATGATTGGAGAGGAGTGGGGCCTAGCTGGAGAAACGGAACCCGTGTATTGGAGTTGGAAATTATTGGGTGAATAGTGAACAAAGCATTGGACGGTTTTGTTTGGCTTGTGGGGGTCATCACGGGTCCCATTTTAATAATCTAAACCGTTCAATGTGTGTAACTCGTCGAACACTATGTACCTATAAAAAATCATATTAATCTGATATCGATAGCTATCTGATCAGACTTATTTATTTTTCAATCATTAATTATAACACCATCCATTTGTTGTACATAACTGATTTGATCATATAGTTATCGATATCCAATCAATGTGATTTTTTGCAGACATATAGTACTCGACGAGTTCTACACATTGAACGGTTCAGATTATCAAAACGGAATCCGTGATAGGCCCCACAGGCCGAACAACGGTGTGTACAAATCACACCCAATCAATGTGATTCTGTCCACTGCCTGCGGCACAATGGTCAAGTCCGTGTACTTTTGTTGACAATTTTTTTATTTTTTATTGATTATTTTTGGGTGAATAGTGATATCTTTTTGGATTTTAGAGTAATTTTTTGGCTTTTTGTCTTATATAGAACACGCCAAAGCAGGCCTTAGTGTATTTCTGTTAATTTTTATTAATATGTATTTTTAAAAATTATTGACGTCAACAAAATTTAAAAACAAAAATAAAAAATGTATTGTACAACATGTTTGTACAGACGTAAAAAATGAATTGATATAAAAATTTAATTGACACAAAATAATTGACATAGATTTATTTGAAAATGGAAAAATAATTTGAAAAAAAAAATGTATTCAACAAAAATTACTGAAAAAAATTAATTAAAAAAAAAACAATTTTTAATTTTAGTATTTTAAATATAGTTTGGTTATTGCTGTTGATAAAAAATACGGATATCGATATAAGAGTTGTGTATACTCAAAATAAATTATTGATTGAATTAAATTTTGAAAACTATTTTGAAAACACATTACCAAACAAATTTTCTTATTTCACATGTCACATCAAACTTTCAAAACATCATTCAAAATATATCTTCAAAACACATTTCAACACTCTATTCAAAAACCATAACCAAACAAATTTTCTACACTCAAATCATAATTCCACAACACACAAACTCAAAACACAACTCATATTCTCAAATCACATTTACAAAGCTCTACCAAATGCTACCTTAATCTTCTACTTTCAAATTTTAATTCCTTCGTAACTGTAAAGTTAGATTCTGCAAATTTTCTGATTTGGAAAAATCAAGTTCAAAATATCTTAAGAGCAACTAATCTTCTTGAGTTTGTTCTTGGACTGAAAGCTTGTCCAAACTCTGAAGTTCTTGGTTCATCTGGAAAAACTACAGCTAATCCAGAATTTCTTCAATGGAAGACAATGGATGCATATCTACTCAGTTTTCTCACTGCTACACTGTCATTACCTGTATATGCTTCAGTGATTCAATATCAACACTGCTTTGAAGTTTGGCATGCTCTGGAAAAGCGATACACATCTCTCTCTCGTTCGCATATTCATCAATTAAAGAATAAATTGCAGTCTGTTACGAAAAAAGGATTCACCTTGACTGAATACCTGACTCAAATCAAAAAGATCTCAAATCAGCTTCGGCTTGCTTCATCAACAATTGACAATGAAGATCTTGTCCTCTTAACTCTGAATGGCTTACCAGAGGAGTATAATGCACTTAAAACAACCATACGTGTTCGAGTGGAATCCATTACAATGGATGATTTGTGTTCACTCTTGAGTTCTGAAGAAATTCATGTTGAAAACAAAGCCAGACTTGTTGTTTCTGCTTCTCCAGTAGCTTATGCTGCAACCAAAGGTTTTGAGATTTCACAGTCCTCTCCTCAATATTTAAAATCACATTTTACCAATCCTTCTAGTTACAGAGGTCGAAGTCAATCTCGTGGTTATAGAGGAGAACGAAACAGAGGTGGACGGTTTTATAAGCCTAACAGGGGAAGATATACTTCCAACAACAACAATGATTGTTAGATCTGTGGAGGTTATAATCATAGTGCCTTTGACTTTTGGTGGAGAATGGATCCTAACTTTCAACCTTTCAATTCCAATTCTTCCTCTCAATCCTCACCTCAAGTTGTGTCTCAACCACAAGCATATTGTGTTACCAGTGCACCAACCACTTCCTCCTCTACTTCGTCTACTCCTTGGTACATTGATTATGCAGCTACAAATCACATCACTAATGATCTCGCAAACCTTCATCTGTATCAACCATATCAAGGTCAAGATCAAGTCACTGTAGGTAATGGTCAAACTGTTCCAATCCAGCACATTGGTAAGGGTTTATTACCTACTCCTCACTGCTCTTTTCGTCTCAATCATTTTCTTCATTCACCATATATTTCTTCAATTTTACTATCTGTTCATCAATTGGCCAAAGACAATAATTGTTCAGTTACTTTTGATGCTGATTCATATTTTATTCAAGACAAACATACGAGACAAATTCTTCATAAAGGATCTGATGTGAATGGCTTGTATCATTTTGCTGCATCTCCATCTTCCTCTTTCCCTCAAGCTCATATTACTCAGTCACAAGTCTCTTTACCTGTTTGGCATCAGAGACTTGGTCATCTATCTCCTTTGAAATTTCATCATGTTGTTAAGCATCTACCTATTGTTTTAGAAATAAAGAGTACAAGAACTTTGTTTGTACTCCATGTAATGTTGCTAAAGCTCACAGGTTACCTTTTAAATTGTCTAGTACTGCTGCTAGCCAACCATTTTCCCTTGTTCACTGTGATGCATGGGGGCCTTTTAATTCATCATCTACTAGTTACAAATACTACTTGTTGTTTGTGGATGACTTTACCAAATTTATATGGACCTATCATCTTCATGTTAAAAGTGAAGTATTTTCTACTTTCTTACACTTCAAAACTTATGCTAAAACTCAGTTTTCTACTTTACTAAAAATTTTACGAACAGATAATGGCACTGAGTTTGTTAATAAACAAATGCATGATTACCTTGTTACTAATGGCATTCTTCATCATCTTACATGTTCTTAAACTCCTGAACAAAACGGAGTGGCTAAGCACAAGCATCAACACGTTACTGAAACTGTAATTGCTTTGTTATATCAGTCCTCTGTTCCTCTTCAATTTTGGTTTGAAGCTATGGCTACTGCAATTTTTCTCATTAACAGGTTGCCTAGTTTGTCCCTTGGTCATAAATCTCCCTTTGAATTGCTTTTTCACACTTTACCTGATTATATATTCCTTAAAGTTTTTGGTTGTCAGTGTTTTCCATGGCTTCGGCCTTATGTAGCTGTAGACGTCCCCGAACGCATCCCGGGGAAAGGGAGTGCGAGTCCCCTCCGTTCTGGTTCGATATTGGGTCACTACAGTTCGAAGGACTCAAATGTCACGATTCTCAATCTTGAATCGAATAGTCCAAATCCGGCAAATCGTTTTGAAAACAGATTTTTTTGAAAGAAGTGCCAAACATGGACTGCTTCGCCAGATACAGAGTCGCCACCTAAATATTTTATTTTATGGGAAATTTAGGAAACCCTGACTCAGTGCCAAAGGCCACGTGTCCGTCATTACCAAAGTTATCTCGGCTCGGGAACTTGGGTACGATTGGGGAAGGTCACTTCGTGAGCACCCCCGCTCGCCCGGTCAAAGACCGGCCTCTACTAACCATGATATCTGATTTTGAAGACATTGTGCGTTCTAATTCCGGTTATTAGCCTAGGTTACTATGTGATGCGCACAGCATACAAGTATAGACTAGTGGGCTTAAAACAAACATTTGATGAATTGTCCCAATCCAAGTAACTCAACCTCCACCCACAGGCATTCAAGGCAGTTATATCACATAAGCACGGATGCTAAAGCATAAAACTCACCAAGTACTCCAAGCCAAAACAGGAAACTGATTAGAAATCATGCATGATCCTAAATATATAGGAATGCCTAATGCAACACATGCAAAGATGCAAATTATGACAGGCTCGGCTATTCTAAACATGGCATGTGAAATGCAACAACTAACACATATTCAATTTGAGATTGAAATACAAATGCAGTTTGTATGATGCGCCGAGCCCGGTGCGTGCAAAACAGATGAATGATGCAAACATGCTGTCATACTGTATGCTAATTGAAACATGCCCTAATCTAACCATCATAAGCGGGTAAATAAAAGGGAAGAAAGAAATGGGGGTTGGAAGACATACATCACACTCACCCACACTTATTACAGTTATGCCCTCGCGCAGAGGGTCCGAATAAATAATACAGTCCGAATAAAAGAATATTACAGTCCGAAATAAATACAAATTTCTAATTAATTTACAAATTAAAGAAGAAAGCTGTAAACTGGCGCGCAGGCCAGGGGGCTGCCTCGATTCTGATGAATGATGTATGTTGGGCTGTCTTGGCGCTGAAATCCACAACGATGCCCCAATTAGCCTCTGTTTGCACTTTTTCTTGAAATGCGTGCCAAGTCCCGAAAAATTGCTGATTCTTCATTTTGCTGCAACAGAGAGCAGGAAAGGGGCATAGCAATGTATTTCACAAATATATGCATGCCTCGATTCTCGTGCCACCAATCACGCATCTCGATGCATGATGGCCGAGGAGTCGAATTGCACAACTCAATATAGGATGAATGCATATGAATGCTACAACAAAACCTAACTCCATCATGGGCAATCCGGAGTGTCAGTGACTTGGGAATTGAGACCCGTTCCGTCACTCGGAGGACGAAACGCACCTCGTTTCCCGTGCCCGGGGTAACTCTTATCCCGAACACGATGCAATATGCATGATATGTATGAATGCAACTAAAATATGATCTAGCATGCACAATGCCATGAAAATGAGATGCCTCGAAATGCGTGCATACGGGCACGCAAATCGAGGTGATGATACTAAAGCATGAAATGACATGAAATATGATATACGATGAGACTAAAGTGAGATGCCTCGAAATGCATGCCCACGGGCACGCGAACCGAGGCGGTGACATATAGACATGAAATGGCATACAGAATGCAAATTGGACTTACACTAACATGAGAGAGCCTCAGCCGCACTCACATAAGAGACTGTCGGATAAAAATGAAGTGCCTCGAAATGCGTGCACACGGGCACGCAAACCGAGGCAGTGGCATACGCAATGCAAATGACATGGAAAATGCAAATTGGGCTTACACTAACATGAGAGGACCTCAGCCGCACTCACATAAGAGGTCGTCGGATAAAAATGAAGTGCCTCGAAATGCGTGCACACGGGCACGCAAACCGAGGCAGTGGCATACGCAATGCAAATGACATAGAAAATGCAAATTGGGCTTACACTAACATGAGAGGACCTCAGCCGCACTCACATAAGAGGCCGTCGGATAAAAATGAAGTGCCTCGAAATGCGTGCACACGGGCACGCAAACCGAGGCAGTGACATACGCAATGCAAATGACATGAAAAATGCAAATTGGGCTTACACTAACATGAGAGGACCTCAGCCGCACTCACATAAGAGGCCGTCGGATAAAAATGAAGTGCCTCGAAATGCGTGCACACGGGTACGCAAACCGAGGCAATGGCATAAAAGTATGAAATGGCACTCCAAATACAGATTGGACTTATACTAATGTGAGAGAGTCTCAGCCACACTCACATAAGAAGCCGGGTGATGAAAATGAAGTGCCTCGAAATGCGTGCCCACGGACACGCAAACCGAGGCAATGGCATAAAAGTATGAAATGACATGCAAATGAGACGTGGCATATGGCATATGAAAAATGCAAATTTCAGCAGCCAAAATGGTGCAAAAACAGCCCCCGAATTACAGCAAAATTACACCCGATGCCCGAAATGCTATGCTAAGTACCCGAAACGACTTGCAGCTATGCCAAACATGCACAATATGGACATGAAGTGTAAATACAGATGCTAGGCAGCCCCTAAACTAGTATTTTTCCAGTACAAAGAATGTCCAAACAACAATCACAAGTATGGCAAAAACAGCATGCAAAAATGGGGGAAAATAGGGGAACAATGAAACAAGTGATATGTACAATGCTCAAACTGAAAAATACAGTTCTACAACATTAAAGAGGGACCAAAAATATGCACATTTACAGTAGATGACATCCTCCAATTCAGTATGTAGATATGCTTAACATAGCATGCAAAATATGAGCCAAAATGGAGCTATAACATGAGGTATCAAAAGGATGGACCAAACAACCTTGGACCCTTAACAAAACATGACAAGAAGGCCAAAATAAGACTTTTTCCTAGCCTGATGAAGGCTCAGAACAGAATCTAAACAAGCCCAACAAAGCATGCAAAAATGGACCAAAAGAGGGCTATAAACAGAGGTCATGCATGGAAACACAAAACAAGGTTAAGCCCTTCTACAATGTTGTAGAGGGGCTCAAAATAAGCTCAATCACAGTTTATGGCATGCTCCAAATCAGATCACTCATGAGCTAAAAAAAAGCATGCAAAAACAAGGATAAAACATGAATTCAAAGTAACTTGCATATGGAGCATGAAAACAGGGTTGAGCCCTTCTTCGATGTTGAAGAGGGGGTCAAAATAAGCACAATATCAGTTCATGAGAGGCTCCAAATCAGATTACACGTAGGCCAAATATTCAATGCAAAATAATGGCATATAAGAGGATATTGAAGGAAGTGTAAGATAGAGGGCTCAAACAGGGTTGAGCCCTTAAACAAATATCAAGAATAGCTCAAAAGAGGACCACTTTCAGTATTGGTCGGAGCTCAAAACAGTGAGCAAGTAGGGTTAAGAAAAGAGGCAAGAAAATGGTGCAAAAGAGAGGGATTGAGACTTACCCTTGAAGACCTTTCTTTCCTTGCTTCTTGGCTTGAATTTGCTGGTCCTTAGCCTCTGAAAAACCTTCCTTTGCTGCTGAAATGGAAGTAGTGATGGTGAGGCTTGGTGTTGATGAAGGAATGAGCTAGAGACTTGAAGGTTTTTGAGGTTTTTGGAGATGGAGATGGAATCAAATGGAGATGAAGTCTTGAGAAGAAATTTTCCAACCCTAACAAAGAAGAGGGTCAGCCCCTTAAATGGACCAAAAGGGGGTGTAAAAGGGGAGGGAAATGCACCCAAGCTTTCCCTCCCAAAATATCCCCCGGAGGAAAAGATATTTTGGAGACACAGCTGCCCAGCTGTAAAGTGTTCAAAAGGAGGAAGCAGGCCGGCCATGCACTTTTCTTGAAGATGGCCGGCCGGCCACCCCACTGGTCGGCCAACCACTCCCCATGGCCGGCCGGCCAGGGTCAAAAATGGCAAAGAACAATTACTGGCCGGCCACTAAATTTTGGTGTCCTCCCAGGTGTGTAGAACAAGACCCCATGGTTGGAATTTGGCAACTCTGAAACAGGAGACACAACATTCAACTAGAAAGAGAGGCTCAAAAATGAAAATCAGAAATACTGGCCGACCACCATTTTTTAGGGTCCTCCCATGTGCCCTCATCACAAATATATAGTTTTGGTTGGAAGAAGATGGCCCTAGGGTGTTCAACATTAGCCCGGAAGTGAGAAAAACGGGCGTTGGAGGAGCATAACTGGTTATTTGAGATAATTGCTGGCCTCCCACCCTCCAGTGATCTTCCTGATGCTAAAACAGAGGTACCTGCCAAAATTGAACAAAAACTGATGCAAAATGAATGCTCGGGGCCCAAATCACGCAGTTCGGGGTCCCGAAAATAGGCTGTAAGCACCGAAAGTGGTGTTCGGCCACAAAGTGGGCAATTGAGGCCCCAGTGTCCCTCAAAAGGGAGTAAATGAGATGCATGCTAAAAACCGGAGAAATCGGAGATGGTTGGGCGGTCCCGAACCGAGGTACACGGCTTGACGGCTCCAAAAATCGGGAACCGAGCTCCGAAATGGGCAAAATGGCCTACGGGCACGAAATGTAGCCCACGGCCACTGAGAGATAGTCCACGGAACCTCTCCCTCCCTTTAGGAAAGAAAACAGAGAAAACCGAGTCTGGTTCGCAAACCGAGACAAGGCACAGAAGAGAGTTCGGGAGTCCGGAGGCAGGGCGCACGGCCGCGACTCTGAGACTTCTGAACGAGCACAGCATGCAACATCACCGAGCGCTCAATCGGTGACGTCTGAGTCTTAAGGTCGGTCAAAAATGGGGTGTCTACAGTAGCCCACAAATTGGCTCCTAGATCTACCCCATGTGTGTTTCTAGGCTACTACTCTACTATCAAAGGTTACCGGTGTTTGGACCCTACCTCAGGCAAGATCTATATCTCTAGACATGTCACTTTTAATGAATCCTACTTTCCATACACTGCCCTTTCTTCCACTTCTTCTAGCTTGCCTTCCCTTCAATCTTTCTTTAATCATGGTTCTATTTCTCCTGTACCTGTTGTTCTTTTTCTTACTCCTTCTCCTATTTTCTCAGTTTCAGTTCCTTTCTTCTTTGTTCCTCCTCCTACCTTCACTCCCACTGTTTCACACCAATCACATTCTTTTGCTTTTGTGCCTACTCATGACTCTCCTCTTAGTTCCTCTTCTCTCAATTCTTCTCATATTCCCATTGATTCCATTGCTATTCATCTTCCTCTTTCTTCACCTGCTGTTCCTCTCAATACTCACCCCATGATGACTTGGTCCAAAACTTGTCACCTTACTACCTTATCTTCTCTTGATCTCTCTACTACTGAGCCTCTCTCTACTAATCAAGCTTTATTGTCTCCACTTTGGACTGCAGCAATGACTGTCGAATTTCAAGCCCTTCAACAGCAACACACATGGACTTTAGTTCCCTTACCTTTCAATAAATCAACAATTGGTTGCAAATGGGTTTTCTGGATTAAGAAAAATTATGATGGAACTATAGCTCGATACAAGGCTCGTTTGGTTGCTAAGGGATACCTTCAGCAAGAAGGTTTGATTATCAGGACACCTTCAGTCCTGTAGCTAAGCAACCAACCATACGGATCTTATTATGCCTTGTGTTGCAGCGAAATTGGGTTCTCAAGCAGTTAGACATTTTAAATGCTTTTCTCCATGGAAAGTTGGATGAAGAAGTTTACATGACCCAGCCTCAAGGATTCATTAATGCCTCTTCTCCTACACATGTCTGCAAGCTTCAAAAAGCCTTGTATGGGCTCAAACAAGCTCCTCGAGCTTGATATTCGACTTTCTCATCCTTTCTCATTACTCAAGGGTTTCATTACAGTCAATCTGACTCCTCTTTGTTCATCCGCCAGACTTCTGCTCATCTCACCATCTTGTTTATCTATGTGGATGACATTTTAGTTACTGGTAGTGATTATTCTATTATTCAGTCTTTGCTCAATCATATGCATGTTGCTTTTTCCATGAAGGAGCTCGATGACATCTCCTATTTTCTTAATATTTCAGTTCTTTCCACCTCTCATGGTTACTTTCTTTCCCAGCCAAAATATGCCACTCACTTACTTCATAAAGCTGGCATGTTGGAGTGTAAACCATGTTCAACACCTATGTCCATTAAGCCTTCCTCTTCAGCTTCAGAAGATCTCCCTTACTCTTAGCCTCAACTTTACAGGAGTCTAGTTGGTGCCCTTCAGTACTTGACTATCACTCGCCCAGACGTTTCGTTGTCAATCAATCATGCTTGCCAGCATATGTATGCATCCACTATTGCTCATTTTGCCCTGGTTAAACGCATTCTTTGCTATGTGAAAGGTACCCTCACTCATGGTCTTCGCTTTACTCCTGGGCCCTTTACTCTTCATGCCTTTACTGATACTAATTAGGCTAGAGATTCTATAGATCGCAGGTCTACTTCTGGGTTTTGTGTGTTTTTAGGACCCAACCTCATCTCTTGGTCTGCTAAAAAGCAGCCAACAGTTTCTCGTTCATCTACTGAGGCTGAATATCGGTCCATGGCTTCCACCACTGCTGAACTTGTCTGGTTACAATAGTTGCTAAAGGATCTTTGTATTTCTTCTTCTTCACCTCCTGTCCTTTGGTGTGATAACATTTCTGCCATGGCCTTGGCTTCTAACCCTGTTTTCCACTCTCATTCGAAGCATATAGAGGTGGACTGTCATTTTATTCGTGAGCGTGTTGCCTCCAAGTAAATTTCTCTTACTTACATCCCTACCTCTGACCAAATCGCTGATATCTTCACTAAACCTTTAACTTCAGTCAGATTTCACTATCTCAAAGACAAACTTCTGGTGCTTCTACGCCTCATCTGTTTGCAGGGGAATGATAAGAGTGTAAGTTCAAGAGCTCACTTGAATACTCAGATTGAAGAGCAGCACTCCAGCTCAAGCTCACAACTGCAGCAGCAGATTAAGCTTTCTCAGAATAATGATAACAGAAATAGAGGAATTGGTTAACTTAGACAGTTAGATATAGTTAGTTACAGAGAGGTAGATATAGTTAGTTAAGAGTTTGTTAACCACTTGTGGAAATACTTGTAATCAAGATGTTATTGAATAAGAAAAAAGATCATTTAGATAATTTTCAGTTTTAATATAATGTGTACGTGTCACATTTACATATAGTGAGATTTGTTATTATGCTTATATAATACATTCTTATCTGTGTGTACATATCTAAGATGGACAAATATCACCTGTATCTAGAGACAGAATTTTCAGAAAACTAAAAATTTAAGAGATAAAAGTGAATTTCCAAGAATCTAAAACTGAGACAAGGTTTCAATTGGCATGAACTTCTGACACAAATTTTGATTCAATAAATAGGAAGCTTCATGAGTGAAAACCAGTTTGGAAGAGAAGCTAACTTGCTAGAATTATGTTGATAGAGAGTACAAAACAGATCAAAAACAGAGTTATGCTCGTAAACTTTTCTTATGTTTATTTATTGTTGACAATTACCTCATGTCTTCCTATTATATATATTTTTCTATTGGAACTTACTCTTAGTGATACATGGTATTCCTGCAATCTTTTGGCATCTTTTGTGATCTGTGCTGCTCATCATCAAGGATCACCTCAACTCTTTGAAGTTTTGGATTGTTATATGCATTTCTACTAAATTGGTTTATAAAATTATTTATATATGAGTTTAGATGTAATTGATAATATATTGATATTTTCTTTGTTTATTTTCTTTGCAGATTGGTTTTTGATGACATTTGGAAGTATACTAGCAAATCAAGATCAATTGTTGAATTTTTATTTATTTATTTCTTGAACTGATACTTAGTCTTAGTTGCATATCAAGATCGAGTGTTGAATTTTTTTGTGAACCCTGCGTTAGTTCATTTTGGGATTTGTTATGATGATTTTTTTGTTATACTTAATGGATTATTATTAAATTTGTTTGATGTATATATTTTGATTTATAATATAAATTATTTACTGAATTTTTTTTGTGGGGTGATGTATAATAGCCGGTGGATTTTTAGCACATTTAAAAGGTTATTGGGATATGAGCAGTGATATTTGTAAAATAATAATTTAAATTGAAATAAAAAATATGGAACAAGAAGTTTAGTGATGAATTTTTCCATCATTTGTACTTATTATTATAACAAAGTGATTATTCATCGCTAAGAAATATTTTTTGTGACAAAAATTATCGCATATATATGAAAGATTTCATTGATTTTGTTGTTTGGTGACTAAAAATTTCGTCAACTTTATATCTTATTATGACGAAATTATTTCATTATCAATGATCAGCATGTGTGACAAATTTATTTATCAACTAAAGTTATAAATATGGTATTGAATAACTATTTGGTGATGAAAATAAGGATTTTTGATGATAAAATGTTGCCTTATTGGTGACAAATTTTCGTCACTAAAGTAATTTTATTGGTGACAATTACTTTTCCTCACGACAGTTTTTAGTGACAAACATTCAATGACGAAATTGGTGAGGAAAATATTTCCTCACAAATATCTATAGTGACGAAATTAACTCTTTAGTGACAAAAAAAATCGTCATTCAAGACCCAACTTCTTGTAGTGGCGACACAAAAAAGAGTCACTTTTTGCCAAACAACTATGCTCTATACCTTCGATATTTTATTTTTTGAATTCCATTGTGAATCTTCATCAATAATAATAATTCAAACAGCCATCACATAAGCTCAAGAGTAAAATACGTCGTGTCAAAAATCATTTTATTACTAAATATATAAATAAATTAAATTTTATTTTTTAAAATAGATGTTAATTATGAAATTAAAGTTGAACAATCTATTTATAAAATAAAATACAATTTGTTCATCTATTTATTAATATTCAATATAGTTAATTTTTGTACAAATAATTTCTACTATAAAATTTATGAATGAATGGTTCAAATTATTGTTATGAACCTAGAGGACAGTTCACAAAATAAAACAAGAAGAATTATCATTAAAAAATAATAAAAACATGTATTATAATAGAATAATTATTTATCATTATAGAAGAATAGTCATTGATTATAATGAACCAACCACTATATTAAAATGTACAACAATGATTCATCCCACTAAAAACACTACCACTAATAGCATTAATATATTAAAAAAATAGAAAAAAAAAAAATACAACTCCAAGATCAAAATATCACATCATTTCTGACGAGACCCACTACCACCTAATTAGTGCTCCCAAATATTTTTCTTAAAGTGTACACACTAACACAAAAGTTTTATAACATTTTTGCAAGAACAAAATGAAATACTGTGTTTTTCAACAGACAAAAGGGAATAAAGGGTATCAAAGGGAACAAACCCATTTGGAGAGGAGGTGGGCCCTGCTCAGGTGGCGGTACATTGGGCAACCAAGGAGTATTTGTTAATTGGACAACAGTCGTCTCTTTTAGAACAACTCTTTTTTATTATTATTAAATTTTTAATTAGAACAGCTATCTATTATCATCAATTCGGCAATCATGTAAAAGGGCAATATATATTATAAAACCAAGGTACCGAAAGTAAATAAATAATAATTGAAATCTCCATTATTTGACTAAATATAGAGGCACTTGCAAAACAAGCTCACCACACAGACACAAATACAACTGCACAGAGACTAGCCAGAAACAACATTGAAGAGCTAACTAATGGCTCATAACAATGATTCAAAGCTTCACATAGCCATGTTTCCATGGTTTGCCTTTGGGCACTTGACTCCATACCTCCATCTCTCCAATGAGCTCGCTCAAAGAGGCCACAAAATCTCATACCCATTCTCTAGGCGCCGAGACAGCTTCTGACATACCCATTCTCTTAACCACTCACCTAGGGACTGCCATGGACCTCACCCGCGATCAGGTGGAAACATTGCTACGCAAATTGAAACCTAATTTTGTTCTCTTTGACACCGCTCATTGGATACCAGAACTAGCATCAAAGATTGGCTTCATGAAGACCGTGTTCTATAGTGCTGTTTCTGCAGTGACGGAGGGGTTCGAGCCCAACTCCGTTTTGTTCTGTGCACTTGGAAGCCAATTGATCCTTGAGAAGGACCAATTCCAAGAACTTGTTCTAGGGTTTGAGTGAACGGGGCTACCATTTTTAGTAGCCTTAAAACCGCCTGCAGGAGCGGCGACGGTGGAAGAAGCGTTGCCGAAGGGGTTTAAAGAGAGGGTTGGAGGGAGAGGAGTGGTTTATGGAGGATGGGTGCAACAACCACAAAAATTAGGTCACCCATCTGTTGGGTGTTTTGTGAATCACTGCGGATTTGGATCGATGTGGGAGTCTATTGAGCATTGCTCAAATAGTGCTTGTACCACATCTATGTGATCAAGTCCTCAACACTAGGTTAATGGCTGAGGAATTGAAGGTAGCTGTGGAGGTAGCAAGAGATGAAAATGGTTGGTTTTTCAAAGAGAGTTTGTGCGAGTCTATTTGCTCCGTAATGGATAAAGATAACGAGATGGGCAAATTGGTAAAGAAAAATCATCTCAAGTGAAAAGAAACCCTAACAAGCCAAGGCTTCATGACTGACAATATAGATAGATTCCAAAAACAATTGCATGAGCTTTGTGTTTGATTGATGTGTCTCTATTTTAAGAGTCTCACATTAATCGAATTGCAATTCTATGATCTTCAGGTGTGTGCGAGGTAATTTTTTTTGAGCTTCTAGTTTTTCAATGTTACTTATTTATGTATTTCCATGAGAAAGGGTGGTACGCAATTTGAAAAAATTACTCAATAAATTATTAAAAAATAAAATATGTAACTTGATGTGACGTACTAACTTCTGCTGTAGTAACTTTCTCTAGTGGAGGCTCTTAAGTTTCTCGTGGGTGACCTTTAAGATCCACCTCCTCTAGTTGTAAAAAAAATATTTAATTTTAAAATACAAAAACTAAATCTTTATATCAAATTTATTTTTGATATTATTGGTAAATTTCTAAAACCCTATCGATGGGCAGCTAAGTATTTACCAAATGATCAAAGATCAAGCAATTGTAATGATTCTGCTTTGCCTTGAAGATTCAAAAACTTCTTTGGAATAATCGCAAGAAAACAATTAAGAAAAAAAGTTTAATTACAAATGATAGTACTACACATACCAATTAATATATCAATTAGTAAACTAACATATGCAATGACATTATTTTTTTTTAAATTATAACCCTATCCATTATACAAATTATAAATACTCAATACTTCTAAAATTATGTCACATCATTTATTAATATACTAATTGGTGCATATATAGTATTATTCAATTACAAAAAGTGATATGTGAGGCTAGACTTAAGGAAGTCATAATTCCAGAGGTCATTTTAAGTGATGGTACATAACAAGACCACTTAATTATAGGATAAACTACTAATATGTCATAATAGTTGAACTTAATTCTTATCAAGTTTTATTAAAAATAAGTCCTAATAAAATTATCGTTAAAAATAATTTTTTTTTTTTGGTGATGATTCTTTACATACGTCGCTAAACATTGATAATTAGTGACTTTTATTATGATTTTTATAAATTGTTGTTAAAACTTACAAATAGTGACGTTTTTCTGTGATAAAATTTTTAAATTGTCGCTGAAAGTTGTAAATTAGTAACTTTTTTTGTGACGATTTTTTTAACTGTCGCTAAAACTTATAATTAGTGATTTTTTTATGATAAATTTTAAACTGTCGCTGAAAATTAACTATTTGTGACATTTTTTGATAGTGTTTAATGAAAAATATCATTAATTATCATAGAACTTATTGGACAATAAATTTATTTATTAGAACTTAGCCATAAATCTCCTTAATTTTATAGCGGTAAGTCATAAACTCAAAAATAGATGAGATTTACCCACACTTAAAATACTGAATAGTGTTGACCCAAATAATTGACATCAAAGAGGATCGAACTCTGAGAATTGAGGTTAAACAGCCAAGTACAAACAGATATTTCATTAACTATAATAAAAAAAAGAATGGGTAAATTACAATTACACTTTCTAAAATTTGCTTAAAATACGAATTATTTCTTGTAGTTTAGAAAATTATAAATACCTTCCTCTTAGAATTTTTTATTTAACAGAACTAATTGAAAAAGTAAAATTTCTAACTGTTCACCTATACAATAATAAAATTATCTGAATTATTAATTGAAATAAAATTTTAACATTATTAAAAACTGTTAATTGACTTGATAAGTTATTAATAAAAATACATATTTATTATAAAATTAAAAATCTTAGAAAACATAATGTAATTTCTAAAATTATAAGAGATAATTTATAATTTAAATAAACTTTAGAAGTGTGTTTGCAATTTATCTAAAATTAGAGAATGTTTTCTCTGTATTTTGTCCTGCCCCTGTTTAGATCCATTTTTCAGCATTTATAAGCACTGGCATCAATCTGACTGTTTGGAAAGTGGGATTTTAACTTAATTTAGGTTAAAATTTATAAAAAGAAAAAATAAATTAAAATAATTAATAAAACAAAATGTCACATTAAATTCATAATTATTTTATTTTTTCTCTTACAAACATCACATTTAATTAAAAAAAATTCAATCATATTTCAAAATACAAAAATTTTAATCTACTAAAATAGTTAAAAACTAAAATAATTTTCTAAAATAACAACTTTCCAAACACTAACAATAATTGTTAGCAGAGGACATCATAGGTTGGTTTCATAACTGTTGAGAGGGTAATTTATATGGTTAAATTGGACCGAGCTGGGCAATGGGCCGTTAATGGGCCAAAATAGGAACAGCAGAATAAAAGGAGCCCAAAACCCAGAAGTTAGTCCGGTCTGAATGAGGCTTGAAGATTATTCCGGACTAAAGACACTTTGTGCTTAGACCGGTCTAAGGTTACTTTGAAGTAAGTTCGGTCGCCAAAGTTAGACCGGTCGTTGGCATAGCACGGATAGCTTGGTAGGACCTAGCTATTTGTTAGCACGGTTTAAACAACATAGTTAGCACGGTTTGAGCAGGAAGAGCCGAGGCAAAGCAGTGAAGAAGGGGACCAAACTATCGATAGTTCGGTCTACTCTGTGGCTTGGTATGGCCATGCTTACTTCGGTCGTGGTAGTTCGGCCATGGTAAAACCATCTCACTTGGTTTAAGTAGTGAGGGGGGTGTTGAAGGATAAGCATTATCCTTCAGGAGTATGAATCCTAGGAAGACTCTGCATGGAGGAGTAGAAGTCCTACTAGGATTGTGCCACACGAAACCTATAAAAGTTCACAAACATCACTTATGGAGAGTTAACGCAACTTTGATTTCCGAATACACAGAGCTTTTGTCTATTTGTCTAGTTTGCTGACTTAGGCATCGGAGAGGTTTCCGGCACACACCCGCCGGCTAGCTCACGTTTGTGTTTTCAGGTGATAAAACGACACGTACGGAGGAGCGCAGACTTGATCGACATGATTATATGAGAAGGTTTATTTCTTTCCCGTACAATTGGCGCCATCTGTGGGAACTCAGACAAGAACAAAACCTCTTGATCAAGCTTTTCCTCTTAAGAATCAATGGCGCACAACGAAGATTTGCCACAGTCCGCCATCGACGGACAAACACCAGAAGGAGGTGCGAGGCGCGAAGGTCTACCTCCGATCCCTCCTATGGCGGAATTAGAACCACAAAGACAGAATCCCAGGAGGGATACAAGGGGAAGAAGGCAGACAAATAGCCCCCATCACTCTCGTTCGCAAAGTCCAGAGAGACAAAGGCGGAGGATTGATCCTCAGGCTTTAGAGGATCGCGTCAAGGAGCAAGACGAGTTGATACGTCGGATGGCGGCGGACATAGAATCTCTAAAGCGCCATGTAAAAGGAAAAGGAATAACGATAGGAGAGGGGCGCACAAACAAGACGCCCCCTCGCCACTCGGAAGGACGCAGTAGGAATACCACACCCTCTCAGGCGGAGAGTAGAAGCCTCAACACAGGCGATACTCAATCTAGATCTTCCAGAACTCGTCACTTCAGGTCTGAGAGGACGAGATCTGAGAGGTCATACACCGAGGGAAGCACGTATTGGCCCTCGCATACTCACCAAACAAGATCCAGGCAGACGGAGTTGCCCATATCATCCAATTTACGAACCGTGCTCGAAGAGAAGGCACGATGGAAGGAGGATGCCAGGGCACGCGATCTACATAGAGTTTCTGCCTTACAGCGGTTGGCTCCTCAGACGCATGGAAGCGTCGAGGTTGGAATGCCAATTCCACGCCTTGGCTACGAACCGACGGACAAGGCATTAGCGAAGCTGCAGACCTCACCGTTCGTTCTGGCAATTGGAAACGCGCCCCTACCATCAGGCTTCCTTCAGCCCAAATTCACTACATATGAGGGGAAGACGGACCCCTACTCATACTTGAGCCACTTTCGCCAGGTCATGGCTGTATACCAGCGAAACGAGGTCTTGATGTGCATCCTCTTCCCATCTAGCCTTAGCGACCTAGGCTTGACT
This sequence comes from Camellia oleifera, assembly GCA_022316695.1. Lineage (NCBI taxonomy): Eukaryota > Viridiplantae > Streptophyta > Magnoliopsida > Ericales > Theaceae > Camellia > Camellia oleifera. Next base: position 33,373,211 of record CM039305.1, read on the forward strand.
TGGTTCGAGAAACTTCCAGAAGGCAGCATAGCCTCTTGGGCGCAATTGGCGGAGGCGTTCGTGACAAGGTTCCGAACAAACACTAAAACCCCGGTGGAGATCGACCAGCTGCTCTCCATCGACATGGGCGACAAGGAGACCCTAAGATCCTATAATAGTCGCTACTGGGAGACCTTCAATCAGATTGGGGATTGCCCGACCAATCTCGCCATTGCACAATACAAAAGAGGCCTTCCAGTCGGGAACAGACTAAGGGACTCAATCACCATGACACCGCCCCTTACCATGGAAGCCCTGATGGAAAGAGTGCATCAGCACATCAGGGTGGAGGAGGATGGCACACGTGCCAAAGCAAAATCTGGCACGACCACAGTACCAGAAAAGAAGGCTTCAGCAAAGGTCAACGCGGTAGATCGTCCGAACAGAAACGGACGTAGCAGGCGAGACAACGGAGAGGACCAAGATAAAAGATGGTTGAGAGTTCGTATTGCCATAACCATGGTCTTCAAGAAACTGATCTATCGAATTCTAAGTGAAATAAGAGACGAGCCTTTCGTCAGATGGCCTGCCAAGCTAGGGGAGGCCCAGAAGGACTACGATGAGAGGTCGCGGTACACCTTCCATAAAGAAAAGGGACACCGCACTGAAAATTGCACGCCATTGAGATAACACCTGGAGGAATTGGTTGCAGCAGGTCACTTGGATAAGTACATTGAAGCAGGGGTGCAACCAGCCCCCCAGGACCATAATAACCCCAACGGAATGCCAATCGACGCCCCACCTCAAGGCGTGATCAATGTAATACATGGGGTCTACGAACCTGAGTGTATATGCGAGCTCAGAGGTTCAATCAAAAAGGTTGAGCACTTAAGAGAGGTACTAAGTGCCCAACCTACCTCCAAGAAAGGGAAGATAGAGGCCACGAACGTCATGTCGTTCTCAAATAAAGACTTGGCGAGGATATATTGCCCTCACAATGATGCCCTGGTCGTCACCCTCCGAGTCAAGGATTTTGACGTCGAGCGGATTCTGATTGACCAAGGTAGTTCATGTGAAATAATGTACTACGAAACATTTAAACAATTGAAGCTACAAGACAAAGACTTGGCGCCCGCCGTATCTCTCCATATTGGATTCAACTCCATGCCGGAATGGCCCGTCGGCAAAATAATTCTTCCAATCAGAGCTAGAAGCGTGACGAAACAAGTGGAGTTCTGGGTATTGAAGGTCCCCTCTACTTACAACATCATCTTGGGCAGAACATGGCTGCATGCCATGTGATCGGTGGCGTCATCCTACCACCAAGTAATGCGGTTCCCCAACGACACCGGGGCAATTGAAGAAGTCTATGGAGATTAGATCATGTCAAAGCAATGCTTCGTCACGGTGAATGGCAGCCGCGCTGCCAAGGGATACGTTCATTCGGTGGAAGAACCTGAGAGCAATAAACTATTTGCAGATGTCGTCAAAGCAGCTAATCAGAAAGTGGTGGAAGACTTGGTAGAAGTAAGAATAGATGAAAAGAACCCGAATAAGTTCTTTTGGCTCGGCTCGTCGTTGTCCAGCACTGAGAGATTAGAGGTATTGGAATTTTTGATCTCTAACATCGAAGTGTTCGCCTGGACACCATACGATATGCTAGGCATCGATCCCAACTTCATCTGTCACCAACTCAATATCCACCCATCCGCCAGACCAATCATTCAACGCACACACAGATCAGCACTCCCCCATGCCGAGATAGTGGCGAAAGAAGTAGAAAACCTGCTGGAGGCAGGAGCAATTAGAGAAGTGCACTACCCAAGATGGATCTCCAACACAGTCGTAGTGCCAAAGAAGAATGGCAAGTGGCATGTCTGCGTCGACTACAAAACAGTTAACAAAGCGTGCCCAAAAAGCAACTTTCCTCTACCACGGATAGATCAACTGGTAAACCTAACGGCGGGGCACAACCGACTTAGCTTTCTAGATGCATACAGAGGCTACCACCAAATCGCCATGCATGAACCAGACCAGGAGGTCACATCATTTACAACTCCAAGAGGATTGTACTGTTACAAGGTCATGCCCTTTGGCCTAAAGAACGTAGGGGCGACATTCTAACGGATGGTCACTAAGATGTTTGAACCATTGTTAGGCAGAACAATGGAGGCGTACATCGACAACATGGTGGTCAAGAGCAAGGACGAGAACGACCATCTCAATGACCTAGGTGATATGTTTGAGATCCTGAAGAAGCACAAGCTACGCCTTAATGCATCTAAGTGTGCGTTCGGAGTAGGATCTGGCAAATTCCTAGGCTTCCTGGTGACCAACCGAGGTATCGAAGCAGACCTCTCCCAGATCAAAGCAATCCAGGAGTTGGAGAGACCAAACTCAGTAAAAGAAGTGCAGCATCTCACCGGTATGGCAGCAGCGCTCAATCGGTTCATAAGCAGGTCGTTAGACAGATTACGACTATTCTTCCACGCTTTAAAGGCCAAGTTTGAGTGGGACGAAGAATACGACCACGCCCTGGAAAGCTTAAAAGAATACATGTCTTCTCCACCACTATTTGTCACCCCAGTACCTGGAGAAGAACTCTTCCTATACCTGGCAGTCTCCCAGCACGCAATTAGCACAGTGTTGGTCCGCGCAGAAGGAATCCAACATCTATCCATCTATTATGTCAGCAAGACATTACTGGGCGTCGAAACAAGATACTTGCCACTAGAAAAGCTGGCATTGGCCTTGATGATGGCCTCAAGAAAATTGTCGCACTAATTTCACGCCCACACCATAGTTGTCCTGACAGCCTTCCCACTAAAGGCTTTGTTTGAAAGGGCAAACTTTTCTGGGCGAATCCTGAAGTGGGCAGTCGAGTTGGGGCAATACGACATCAAGTTCCAACCCAGGACCGCAATAAAAGCTCAAGCATTGGCGGATTTTGTCGTAGAATTCACACCAGGAAGTCATCACATCTGCCCAGTCGACCTGACTGAAACAGCCGAACTAGGGACGGAAGTTGATGCCAGAATAGCGCAACCCTTGGTACAGGATCTAGACGCCAAGGCAGACCAAAGCGAAGTAAGGAAGGAAAAGGCGAACCATGCTGCACCAAGTCAAGACTCACCAACAAACAAAGACTTGGTACAATCAAATAGCAAGGGACAGACGGCGAGCATGGACCTTGAAGAAGACACCAGCAACATGGAAGATCCCAAGGCATCATCTGATCCCTCCACTTGTTGGAAATTGTTCGTTGGAGAGATGTGGAAGCTCTTCGTGGATGGAGCATCCAACCGGCATGGAGCAAGGCTCGGCATCGTCCTCATCTCTCCAGACGGCCTAGTGGTGAAGCAAGCAATCAACCTTGGCTTCCCAGCATCAAACAACAAAGCGGAGTATGAAGCGCTTCTTGCAGACCTCAAATCAGCATTCTTCATGAAGGCCACCGAGCTAATTGTTTACAGCGACTCACAGCTGGTGGTGAACCAAATATCTGGCGACTACGAAGCAAAGGATGACCGGATGGCCCAATACCAAGAATTGGTCAGAACAGAGATCAAGAAATTTGAAGTAGTCAGGATAGAACAAATCGGCAGGGAGGAAAATAGCAGAGCGGACGAACTAGCAGGCTTTGCCTCAATGGCTGACACTTCTATCCCTCATCCATTGCTGAACGACTACCTACCTAGACCAAGCATTGAAGACCCCAAAGCAGAAGAGGTATGTTGCACAGAGCTAGGCCCCTCTTGGATGAATTCCATCATCCTATTCTTAAAAGATGGCATCTTACCAGAAGGGAAGAAAGAGGCCAACAGAATAAGAGCAAAGTTGCAGCGATTTTGGCTCTCCCCATCTCTAGCATTATACAAGAAGTCGTTCTCAGGACCCTACCTAAAGTGTGTTCATCCCAAGAAAGTGGAAGCATTCTTATTCGAAATACACGAGGGCGTATGCGGAAGCCATCAAGGAGGAAGATCACTAGCATACAGAGCAATTTCGCAAGGATATTGGTGGCCATACATGCAAGCAGACTCAGAAAAGTATGTCAAAAAGTGCGAAAAGTATCAAAAGTTCGCACACCAAATACACCAACCTGCCAGAGAACTTCTACCCCTAACCAGCCCATGGCCCTTCGCAATGTGGGGACTGGATATAGTAGGATCACTTCCAACAGCACCAGGGAACATAAAGTTCTTCCTTGCAGCAACCGACTACTTCACAAAATGGGTGGAAGCAGAAGCCTTGGCGTCAATCAAGGAAAAAGATGTGAAAAAGTTTGTCTAGCAGAATATCATCACTCGATTTGGCATACCAAAGGCATTGATATCAGACAACGGTACTCAGTTCGACGGTAGAATCTTTAGAGGCTTTTGTGAAGAATACAAGATAGAGTTCTACAATTCTACACCGGCATATCCCCAAGCAAATGGACAGGCAGAAGCATCAAACAAGGTAGTCTTGGATGGATTAAATAAAAGGTTAGAAAGAGCAAAAGGCAAGTGGGCAGAAGAGCTCCCTCATGTTTTATGGGCTTACCGCACCACGCCCTGGCGATCAACAGGAGAAACACCATTCTCCATAGCTTACGGCATGAAAGTAGTAATCCCACTGGAAGTTGGCCTCTCCACAATTCGAAGCGAGAATTTTAATCCAGACTTGAATGGCGAAGCCATAACATTGGAGCTCAACCTTGTAGAGGAAAGAAGAGAAAAAGTACTGGTTCACATTGCCTCATACCAATAAGAGTTATCTAGGAAATACAACAAGACAGTTCATCCAAGGCAATTCAAGGTCGGAGATTGGGTACTGCGCAAAGTGATGGGAAACACCTTGGTACCCGAAGATAGCAAGTTAGGGCCTAATTGGGAAGGACCTTACAAGGTGGTTGGATTAGCAGGCAAAGGGGCATACCACTTCGAAGATGAGGACAGCAAGACAATTCCCAGGCCATGGAATACTGCCAATCTCAAGTTATTTTATTTTTAGCTTTTTTCTTTTTTAAGTATGTGTATTTTTTTCCCTTTCTCAATAAAACAAATAGTTATCTTTTCAGAATAAACATTTTTCTCTGTAACAGTTTGTTTTAGTAAATTAGTGAATTAGGGGCATAACCAAACATTTTATTCTAAGTTGGCTGGAAAAACTAACTTAGAGGTTGGCTAGATTAAACCAACACCCCTCCTGAGCCCAGGATAAGGATCCAGGCTGCAGACGTTTGGTCGCAATAACCACACATTTTATTCTAAGTTGGCTGGAAAAACTAACTTAGAGGTTGGTTGGATTAAACCAACACCCCTCCTAAGCCCAAGATAAGGATCCAGGCTGCAGGACGTTTGGTCAGAATACACAAACATTTTTTCTAGGTTGGCTGGAAAAACCAACTTAGAGGTTGGCTGGATTAAACCAACTTTTGTTACTCTTCAGCCGAAGTAAGGGTATGGCTGAAGAGTGGTTGGCTGGATTAAACCAACTTTTGTTTCTCTTCAGCCGAAGTAAGGGTATGGCTAAAGAGTGGTTGGCTGGATTAAACTAACTTTTGTTACTCTTCAGCCGAAGTAAGGGTATGGCTGAAGAGTGGTTGGCTGGATTAAACCAACTTTTATTACTCTTCAGCCGAAGTAAGGGTATGGCTGAAGAGTGGTTGGCTAGATTAAACCAACTTTTGTTAGTCTTCAGCCGAAGTAAGAGTATGGGCTGAAAACGTGGTTTGCTGGATTAAGCTCTCTATACTTTTCAGCCGACGTTATTATATCGGCTAAAGAGTGGTTGGCTGAGTAGTCCTAGTCAGATTGATAAGCTAGAACCGGAATAAAGTATTTAGACCGAGTTAACAGTTTGAGTAAAAAGATCATGAAAAAATCGTTACAAGTACAAGCATAACAATCAAACCAGAATAACAGTTGGAGCAAGAGAAGATGATTTTCATTGATCATGTTGAAAGAGCAAGTACAAAGGAGGGGCCGTAGCTCGATTACAAGTCCAAAATAAAATAAAAAAGAAAAAAGAAAATTACAGAATCAGCTGAAAAGATCCTCCAGATTGGCATCAACATCAACACGAACACCGGTGTCAGAGGTTAGAGCAGTCTCGGTTTGAAGCTCGGTCTCTATTGGAAGCACGGTTTTGGTTGTCAAGTTTTCAACCGTTGGCTCCAACCGAGCTGATTGATCATCTGTTTGCCCATTGACAACCGAAGTTTCGGTTTGTTCATTTTCTTCATCGTCATCAGATGCCTCAAGAAATTGCTTCTGGAGATCGGCAGCATATTCCGCCAGTGAGGCCGGAATGAAATACTGTGGAGCATTGTAGACCTCGGTGCTAGAACCACAACCGAGCTGCTCTACAGCACCTCGCCAGCCACACTTGAAGAATAAATCCTTGGCGGCCTCACATTGTGGAATGTAGAGGGCCTCCGCCTCCTTGAAACCTTCAGCATTGGCACCATTCGCCTTTTCCTTCAGCTCGGCGATCTCAGCGTCTTTTTTCCCTTCGAGCTTGACTAGCTCACGAAGGTACTTATCTTTCATCACGGCCAACACCTTCTGTTTGTCGGCTTCAGCCGAGGTAACTAGTCCGGTTAGACGAGCTACCTCGGCCTCTAGCTCGGCTGTCTTTTGTTAGGACTCTTTTAGTTCGGCGGTCTTGGCTTCGGCTTCTACCATGGCTTGCCTTGCTGTTTTCCTGAGCTCTAGCACCTTTTGATGGGCAATTTGGCTCTTTTGGAGAGACTGAAACGAATGGAGAGAAATCAATGACAAAAGTGAACTGAAAGTTGGCAAAAATTGAGAGATAAGAGGGGCATCTTACAAGGATCATGGATTTGGTGGCCGATCGGATGGCTCTCAGTTCGGTTAGGTTCTAGTGGTGTTCCATGTCTACTGGAAGGCAAACACTCTTGGCAAGGTTGAATGTCATCAAGTGATCCTTCTCAGCAACCATCGAATCGGTATCTTGGATATCTTGGTTCTGAAACTTGAGCTTGGGTGCCCACCTAGAGGTAGCCCGGTCAGAAGGCTCTGGTTGTGGACTCGGAGGGTGGCTCGGTGGATGGGTGGTTTCTTCTTCATTCGCTAGACGCTGCTCGGTTGGGGTAGTCCGGGCGCGCTTGGATGGCTGTGATGAAGAAGGCTGTTGAGAAGGAAGGGCCACGACGGTCTGCTGTGTTTGGGGTGGTGGCGGTACTTCGGCTCTATTTGTTTCGGTTAGCAAGGCCCTCACTCTGTTTCTTTTAGCCATTTCTTGTTCGGCTGTTAGGGGGACTAAGTTAATTTCTGGCAAGATTGAGTCCGGTGCAGGAGCGTCTTCCAATAAAAAGTCAGTTACTCTGGCTTTTCGGCGACCGCTGTATCGGTATGTCGGCTCAAAATTAAGAAGTTTGGCCCAACTTCTTTCTGGAAAACGTAGTGCGGCGCGGAATGTGTCCAAGTTAGGGTAACTATATAGGGATTGAAGATGGGCTGAGTCTGCATAATGAAAACAAACTGTTAGTTCGGTTCAGGAACAGGTAACCGAAATAAAAGAGAAGCATGAAAGGAAACTGAAGTAAGTTATACCGGGGATTCCTTTGTTCCATTTTATACTTCGGCCTGGGATCTGGGCTTGGTGGTCTTCAAAATTCCCAGATACCTAGAAGAAGTCGTCATCATTTAAGTCTTTATCCGGCGTATCTTTTATTATTTTTTCTCTGCGACGGCGTATCCTAAGATAGTAGACCCAGCCGTCATCTTTGGAGCCAATGGAGTATTGGTGGAATATTTCAGCTAGACCGAGGTTAAGACCGGCTCGGCAGTTTAGTTCGGCTATTCCCATTATTATACGGTAAGAATTGGTGGAAAGCTGAGTTGGGCATATTCTGGTTTGTCTTAGGAATTCACAAATCAAGGGTTGAACGGGGAATCTTAGTCCAGTCTCTATTATTGATAGGAGGGTGAAAGGTACATAGCCCTCATTTCCCCAAGGTGTGGTATTTTGTTCGGCTAAAATCAGTTGGACGTCGTTAGGTATATTGTAATCTTTGCGAAATTCGGCTAGACCGCTAGGTGTGTTTACCAAAAATCTATACTTCCCCATTTATTTTATAAGTTATAAATAAATTAGTTCGGTGGGAAAATTGTGCTCAGTAGCTCGGTTGAGCGCACAGAGTAGTGCCTGGGCAACCTAAGTCTGCAAAGTGGAAAATAAAGGTGTTAAGCACAGATCGTTGACCGTGCTACAAAATCAAAGCAAGATAAAAGAAGCCCTACTTCGGCTATGTGGGATACAACAGGTTTTATCTCGGTTTCAACAAGACGCTTGGTAGCTCGGATTGAGTAAGGGGTTCGATAGACCGGTTTGTGTATGGGGTTGGTTATCTCGATTTGAACTACGAGTTTTGTTATCTCGGTCGAGCCTCTAGGTGCAGCTTTCTTAGTTCGGTTTAAAACTAAGGAAGCTGGCTTAGCCCCACAGGCCTAGCTCGGTCGAAGGCTAAGGTTTCTAGTATACTAAGTTCAGACTTAGTTTGGTTCGTTTATCTCGGCTAAAGTAAATCAAGAAGTGTTTTCTTATTGAAACTAATGGTGCAAGTTTCAGTTCGGTTGTGAGGTGTGCCTAGGCCTCACAAAGCAAACAAATTCTTTGTTCGGTTGCGTGGTTATTTTGGATCAAAATTAGCGTTTCTCATGTTCTTTCTTGAATTCAAATGGTTCTAACATGTTGTTTTCAGAAGACGCAAGGCAAGAACAGTGGAATGAAAGTACTTTTCAAAAACACAGACCTAAAAGCTATGGACTAAACAAAAGCAAAAACAAGAAAATAGAATAGAGTTATGATGCTTACCAGATGAAAAGGAGAAAGCTGGGGATGAGAGCAGCAGCAAGGAAGAAGAAACACGAGCGCAGCAAGTTCAGAAGCTCAGGAACGATAGAGAGAGAAGAAGAAGTGAATAGTGTAGGGTTTGATCCAAAATGAAGGGTTTTTCGTTTTGATGCAAAGGAAAAGGCGGGAACTGTTCAAATTTTGCGGTGTACGAGGACAGCATGACAGCTGCGAGGGGCCAATCAGAAGCTGCCACGTGTCATTGGAATGGGAAACAATTCAGTTGCTGTGATTGAAGAGACGTTTTGACCGGACAGGTGTAGCTCGGTTTAAGTTAGCTCAGCTGGATAGGCTAAAAGAGTTTTTTAGCTCGGTTGCAAAGGCTAAAAGAAGTTTTTTAGCTTGGCTGGAAAGGCTTAAAAGTTTTTTAGCCCGGATGTTAGCTCGGCCGATATACAAGTAATCCCTATCATGCTTTGCCGATGGAATTAAGGGGCAATTGAGAGGGTAATTTATATGGTTAAATTGGGCCGAGCTGGGCAATGGGCCGTTAATGGGCCAAAATAGGAATAGCAGAATAAAAGGAGCCCAAAACCCAGAAGTTAGTCCGGTCTGAATGAGGCTTGAAGATTATTCCGGACTAAAGACACTTTGTGCTTAGACCGGTCTAAGGTTACTTTGAAGTTAGTTCGGTCGCCAAAGTTAGACCGGTCGCTGGCATAGCACGGATAGCTCGGTAGGACCTAGCTATTTGTTAGCACGGTTCAAACAACATAGTTAGCACGGTTTGAGCAGGAAGAGCCGAGGTAGAGCAGTGAAGGAGGGGACCAAACTATCGATAGTTCGGTCTACTCTGTGGCTCGGCATGGCCATGCTTACTTCGGTCGTGGTAGTTCGGCCATGGTAAAACCATCTTACTTGGTTTAAGCAGTGAGGGGGGTGTTGAAGGATAAGCATTATCCGTCAGGAGTATGAATGCTAGGAAGACTCTACATGGAGGAGTAGAAGTCCTACTAGGATTGTGCCACATGAAACCTATAAAAGTTCACAAACATCACTTCTGGAGAGGTAACGCAACTTTGATTTTCGAATACACAAAGTTTTTGTCTATTTGTCTAGTTTGCTGACTTAGGCATCGGAGAGGTTTCCGGCACACACCCGCCGGCTAGCTCACGTTTGTATTTTTAAGTGATAAAACGACAGGTACGGAGGAGCGCAGACTTGATCGACAGGATTATACGAGAAGGTTTATTTCTTTCCCGTACAACTGTCATATTCACCAATTGCATCATCTTTTTTATAAAAAAAAATGTTAGAAATGAGGATAATTTTATTATACAGCCACTCATATCATACACATTTTTAATTATATTATTTTTTTAATTATAATTTTATTATACAGCCACTCAATACCTCTAAAATTATATCACATTATTTATTAATATACTAATTAGTGCATATAGTATTATTCAATTACAAAAGAGTGATTTGTGAGGCTAGACTTAAGGAAGTCATAACTCCAGAGGTCATTTTAAGTGATGGTACATAACAAAACCACTTAATTATAGGATAAACTATCAATCTGTCATAATAGTTGAACTTAATTCTTATCAAGTTCTATTAAAAATAAGTCATAGTAAAATCATCGCTAAAAATAATTTTTTTTGTGATGATTCTTTACATACGTCGCTAAACATTGATAATTAGTGACTTTTTGTTACGGTTTTTATAAATTGTCGTTAAAACTTACAAATAGTGACATTTTTTTGTGATAAATTTTTTTAATTGTCACAGAAAGTTGTAAATTAGTAACTTTTTTGTGACGATTTTTTTAAACTGTCACTGAAAATTAACTATTTGGGACGTTTTTTTAATAATATTTAATGAAAAATATCATTAATTATCATAAAATTTATTGAATAATAAATTTATTTATTAGAACTTAGACATAAATCTCCTTAATTTTATAACGATAAGTCACCAACTCAAAAATAGATGAGATTTACCCACACTTCAAATACTGAATAATGTTGACCCAAATAATTGACATAAAAGAGGATCGAACTCTGAGAATTGAGGTTAAACAGCCAAGTACAAACAGATATTTCATTAACTATAATAAAAAAAAAAGAATGGGTAAATTATAATTACACTTTATAAAATTTGTTTAAAATACGAATTATTTCTTGTAATTTAAAAAATTATAAATATCACCTATTAAAATTTTTTATTTAACAAAATTAATTAAAAAAATAAAATTTCTAACTGTTTACCTATACAATAATAAAATTATCTAAATTATTAATTAAAATAAAATTTTAACATTATTAAAAATTATTAATTAACTTAATAATTTATTAATAAAAATACCTATTTATTATAAAATTAAAAATTATAAAAATCATAATGTAATTTTTAAAATCACAAAAAATAATTTATAATTTAAATAAATTTTAGAAGTGTTTTTCTAATTTATCCTAAAAGAATTGGATAAATTTTTGAAAAGGTAATGCTTAGTACACGGTACATCATATTAACAAGTACCCTACTCTGACAAGTCCCTATCTAAAAATAGAAACTGTTTTCTGTGTCTTTTTATACTGCCGCTGTTTAGATCCATTTTTCAGCATTTATCAATGGGACTACCCTACTCTGACAAGTCCCTATCTAAAAATAGAAAGTGTTTTCTCTGTCTTTTGTCCTGCCCCTGTTTAGATCCATTTTTCAGCATTTATAAGCACCGGCATCAATGGGACTGTTTGGAAAGTGGGATTTTAACTTAATTTAGGTTTAAAAATTTTTTTTTAAATAATTAATAAAATAAAATATCATATTAAATTTATAATTATTTTATTTTTTTTTCTTACAAACATCACATTTAATTAAAAAGAATTCAATCATCTTTTTAAATACCAAAATTTTAACCTACTAAAATAATTAAAAATTAAAATAACATTCTAAAATAGTAATTTCCCAAACACTCACACTAATGGTTAGCAGAGGACATCATAGGTTGGTTTCATAATTGTCATATTCACCAATTGCAACATCTTTTAAAAAAAAAAATGTTAGAAATGAGGATAATTTTATTATATAGCCACTCATATCATATACATTTTTAATTATATTATTTTTTTAATTATAATTAATTTTATTCTTTAATTATAATATTATTTGAAGATATTTGGTTATGAAATACATTTGTTTGCTTGTTTATTTTTTTATTTTTACTTTTATTTTTATGACTTAAAAAGTATGGAATTGTGTCATTTTCTTATAAGGTGTATATGACACACACTATTTGTCTTTTTACATATCTTTCTGACAGTCTTATGAAGATGTATTATTAGTAATACTATAAATTCATAATTTTTATTTAAAATTATTCAAGAAACATCAATAAGTGTCTTAAATATAAACAACCATTTTCAATGAATCATTTTTCTCAAAAATAATACTTCACACTATTTATCATTTGACACTTGTCAATTTATCTTATAAAACTTAACAAAAAAAGTATTTAGTTCTATTATTTTAATTAATCAATATCAAATTGGACGTTACACGTATATATAAATTATTTTTAGAAATATGATGTCTAACATAAAATCACTATGAAGTTAACTTTAGTTAATATAGTGATATTTTATATTATGATATGTGTTACAAAAGAATAGTATTAATTTTTCTGTATAAATTTTTTATCTGTCCAAATTTTATGTGTCCAATTTTTTATTTGTTTAATATTTTTATCTATACAAATTTTCTATCAAAATTTTAACTATATATATTTTTATACCTATATAATTTTTTCATTTATCTGTTCAAATACCTATCCAAATTTCATTATCTGTTCAATTTTTTCACTTATCTGTTCAAATATTTGTCACAGATCATCATCAAGCCAAATTTCTTTATGTTCAAAATTCTTTTTAATTTGTTAAAATAACAATTCAACAATCGATCACAGATCATCACCAGCTTCAACAGATAAATCAACACCAACTTGAACAGATATTTTATATATTAGATTGGACTTTTGAACATATCACCACAGTCAAATTTCAAATCACTCAACAACTATTCTAATTTTTTTTTCTCAACTCCCAAAAAAAAAAAACAATAAAATTGAACAAGAAATGGAACAAATTGAAAGAAAATCAAAAAAATCAAACATATTTTTTTTATTTGTTCAATTTTTAAACTTATCTATTTAAATTTTATCTGAAAAAAATTTCTATTCAAATTTTTATTTGTATAAATTTTCTGTCCGACTGTTTTTTTTATCTGTTTAATTTTCCCCCCCTATCTGTTGAAAACATCTGTTCAATTTTGTTGGACAGAAAAAAATAATAGTATACATATATGAAGCTTATCTATTCAAAAACAATTCCCAAAACATACAAACACTTATCCAGATTGATATTCTGGTAGTTCCAGGCCAAACACTTATCTATTATATACTATTATACTATGTTTAGGGAAAATGCATGATCTATTGTTATTTTAGTAGATTGTATACTATTATACAACAACAATCAAAATCAAGCAGATCCAGCAACTTAAATTAATGTTTTCAAATTTCCTGCAACTCTTGCCACAACGAAGCAAGCCAGAGACAGAGAATAAGATCTAGAACATAAATTAGTAAAGATACACAGAGATACATATACGTATATATAAAATTGAAATTTGTGTAAGAGGAGAGAGAGAAGTAGGGGTGGGCGCAGGTCGGTTGTGGCCACGAAACCTCCAATCCGCCATTCGTCCGCCAAATTGGCGGATTGGAGAAAATCAATCCACATCCGTTCACCAATTCGGCGGATGCAGATTTACGGTTTGGCAGATGGATGCGAATCGGTTTGGCGGTTTGAAATTTTATAAATTTTCAACATAGTTCAACTTGTGCACTTCCTCAAAAAAAAAAAAAAAAAGAGTATTATAGTCAATGACTTAAAAAAGTAGTACAATTACTGCATGCCTCATCCAAAGAAAGAAAGTTTAAAACTTTAGAATATCACAATCACTGCATGCCTCATCCACATATTACAATCACAGCATACTTCATCCACATAAAGTATTACCATTTGTTGTTCTTAAAATATAAAAACAATTCAAACCATCAAAATCATGAATAGAGCAATAGTAGAGATTGTATGTCTTTGTATTGTTACATTTTTATGTGTTTTTGAAAACAAAAACTAACCACCATATATCGTATTTTCTATTTATTACTTTTAGAGTTAGATTTAAAAACCAAAAAATATAGATAAATAATACGTTTATTTTTTTCAATTCAAAAAATATATTCAAGTTTAAAAAAAAATTCAACAGAATATTTGAACTCTTTTTCCATTGAAAACACAAACAAAATATTTAAACAAAGTGAAAACACAAAGTCTTATAAATTATTAAGGGTGCTCGCGGTTTGGCGGTTCGGTTACGGCCAAAGGAACCTCAAATCCGCCATCCGTCCACCAAATTGGCGGATTGGAGAAAATCAATTCGCAACCGTCCGCTCGTCATCACGTATCCGTTCAAAATGCGGTGGATCGGTTCGGTTCGGTCGGTTTTGGCGGATTGGTATATCCGCTGCTCACCCCTAGAGAGAAGGGTTACCACAACTCAGATCTACCACAGATCCAGCAGAACCGAAGCCTTTACATCTTAGATCTATCATAGATCCAGCAGATTTGGAGCCTTCACATCGCCAATTCAGCGATCACAACGACTAATGTCACAGGTGGTGGTTCTCCGATCGATGATTGGTGATGAGTCGGCGGCAAGACAGCGACGGAGGTGAGGAGAAGAGAGAGAGGGGGGTTTGTTTTGGTGAGGACAATGACGGAGACGGCAACACAGTAGTGGAAGTCGGCGATCGCAGGCTGTCGACGAAGTGGATGACGCCGACGCCGACGAGTTGGTAGTAGAATCAGAGATCAAGAGAGGAGAGGGTCTGTTTTACTTTGCTTAATTTTGGCCCAGCTCGGCTCATGTCGAGCCTTGCGGGCTCCCACCAAAAAATCAGGCCGGGCCGGGCTAGCCCACGGGCCAGAAAAACTAGGCCCAGGCCTTAGCCCAGGCCCAGGGGTATTCGGGCTTTGGGTGGGCCAGTGGACCGGGCCTCGGGTTAGGCCCATGGGCTTGGGCTTGGGCTTGGGCTTGGGCTCGGGCTCGGACTTTCGGCGGGCCTAAACAATTTTTTAAAATTTTTCCCTCCAAAATTTTATTATTTTCCATTTAAAAAAAATGGGCATCGAGTGGACTGAGCGGGCCAGGCCTTGAGCGGTCCAATGGGCCGGGCTGGGCTTCAAAACGATGGCCCAGGCCCTAGCCCAAGGCATCGGGCTGGGGTTGGGTTCGGGCCTTAACGGGCCGGGCCCACCTCGAGCCGCGGGCTGGCTTCTGGCCTCCTGCGGGCCACAGGCCAAAATTACACCCCTACTACCGTGTAATGTTTGGCATAAACTTTTTTTTTTTGGCTTTTTTAGTTCTTAAAAGATAAAATAGATTAAAATGTTAATCAGATAAAATGTTACATTTAAATTATAATTAATTAATATTTTTTTTATAAAAGTCAAAAAAATTAAAAAGCCACATTCAAATCATAATCATTTCATTTTTTCCTCATAAAAGTCAAAAAAATCTAAAAACTCATCCAAAACGAAACTTTTTAGCCTTAAGTTAAAATAACTAAAAAATTAAAAAGTCAACCTATGTCTTAAATGAAAGCTAATATATATATATATATATGAGTTATTTGGTCTTTTTGTATGAGTTTGTCTTTTTAGACAAAAATAAAATAAAATAAATGTCTGGACCTTTAGATTTAGAAAAATCAATTTTGAATTTTTGGCCTGAGTACCCTTGTATATAGGTATATAAAATTTAAATTAAATATAAATACTTTTATAATAAATAATTTCATGTTGAATCAAATATTAAATATAAATTAATGTTAAGACATCAAAAACATAGACAAAAAATATAAAATGTATGATTAAACACATTCTGTTTTATATATATGAAAAATTAGTTATTATAATTGAAATTAAATTTGTATAGAACATTATATGTAAATAGAAAGACATTGATGTGATTTTTTTTTTTCAAAACAAGTATTTAAAATGTACCACATAAAAAAGAAAAAAAAAAGTACTATTTATATATATGGTTAATCCCCACAATTCTATCAAATTTCTCATCATAATCTGGCAATCAAATGTACTATTTATTTGTAGCTGAAATCTCATTGGTAAATCTCTTTGAATGTAAGCAGTGACTGTTAGTGAGATCAATACAACGAAACTTCATCAAAATAATCAATAATTTTTTCTAGGGAAAAGAACATACTTTTAGATCAAGCAATAAAATTGCATCTACTATACACTTTAAATGAGAACTGAAATTAGAAAAAGTGGATGAGATGAACAAGCAATAGATCAAAAGACTACGGACAGATATAAACATGTGTATATAACAATATTAAGATCTTATGAAATGTGGTGAGAAATTAGTACTTATAGATTCGTAGGCAGAGAGAGAGGTGAAGGAGAGATCTGAGTGAGGAACACATCCATCGCCATTTGAGAGTGGGAATAAAAAATGGATTAATCAAAAAGAAATGCAAGTTTGTTGAAGATGAATGAAGCATAATTACTTGATGAACTTTTTCTTCTTCTTCAATGGAGGCATGAAGTTTTGTAGAGATTTTGTTTGGAAACAGACTATTTTAAAAAAATTTTGACTTTTTACGAAAAGATGTGCAGAAAAATGAGAGAGTTATATGAAAACTTATAATAACTTTTTAACTAAAACTGAAAGTTGCCAAACGACTATTTTAGTTCATTTTTTAAACTTTTATGAAAAGACATAAAAAAGTGAAGGAAGAAGATGAACAATATTTTTGGACAATGTTGTTATGTTGGCAACTTTAACTCTAGGTAAAACTTGTGCCAAATTTGATACAAGATATAACAAAAGTATAATTTAGCAACTTTAATAGTTCACCGTTGGAGATGAAAAAAGTGAATTTCATGCTATTTTATAGCAATAGAAGCTCCAATAGCTCGCTATTTGAGTTGCTCTTAATATATTTAGATTACAACTCAAAGAGTTCACCATTGCTATATGAGCTTAAACCCTTAACCTCCACCTAAAGGTGACAAATGGGTGGAATTGGGCAGGTTTAAATGGGTTAGGCACTAAAATTATCTAATCCTAACCCGTCCATTTAATAAATGGATTTAAATGAGTTGGGTTAAATTAGATACGAGTTGGACAAATGATCTTGACTAGCCCGTTTATTTTATTGAACTCTTTTCTAATGAATGCAAATAATTTTTCAAAACTAATTTTTATACAATTTTAAAAATAATTTTTTTTTGCAAGGATTAAATTTAAATTAAAAAAAGACAATTACTAATTAATTAATGATTATTAAATGTATAAATATGACATAAAAGAAAATGTAATGTGATTTACTCATTAATAAATTAGTTGCTTTATTCTTTTTTATTTATTTTTAAACTAAACAGTGGTAATATAAGTATATTTTATACGAGACATATATTATTCTAGTGTACAAGTGAAATGGATGTATTAGGGGGGTTTGCGATTTGGTTGCGGCCAGGGAATTTCTAATCTGTCACCCGTCTGCCAATTGGGCAGATTGGAAAAAAAATCAATCCGCATCCGTCCTCCGAATTGGCGGATGCGAATTGAGCAGATTAACGGATTGGCGGATGGATGTGAATTAGTTTGGTTGTTTAAATTTTTTCAAAATTTGAATATAATACAACAATTTGTCTAATATATATATATATATATATTTTAGATAATAATTCAACTCAACATAACCGAAAGATTATCAAGTAAATTGTCAAATATCAATAATAAATACATATAAGAAAATCATGCATTATCAAAACTATTTTTTTTACTTTTTTTTATTCAAAAACTATTTAATTTGATTTTTTTAAAAAAATGACAAAATTAAGCACTATATTTTTCACACAAAAATATCAAATATCAACCCTTATCATTTGATAAAAGGATTTTCAAATTGAAAACACAATAGAATACCTAAACTATTTTTCAATTGAAAACACAAACAGAATATCTAAACAAATTTAAAACACAAAGTCTTACAAATTACTAAGAGTGCTCGTAGTTTGGTAGTTTGGTTGCAGCTAAAGGAGCCTCAAATTTGCCATATGTCCAAAATTAAGCGAATTGGAAAAAATCAATCCGCAACCGTGTGCTCGTCATCATGCATCTGTTCAAAATGCAGTAGATCGGTTCAGTTTGGTCAGTTTGAGCAGATCTGAATATCTGTTGCTCACCCCAGGATGTATTGCTTTGATTTAAAGTTTCTGCACAGGTTCGATTTCCTATTCATTATGTTTTTAGACTATTCAACTGCGGACCCAGCCCAGTATGACTGCATCTTTCACCCAAAAGTCGAACCAAATATGTCCAAACCCGAAAATCGATGGTCGGGTTCGGGTCAGTATGGTCCCTAGTGGCGGAGCCAAAAAAATAGTTTAGAAGGGACACTTGTTAATTAAAATTTTGAATTTTTTTTTTCTCTTAATCAATAACAATAGATAATAATTTTTAAATTCATATCACGCACCAAATTTTGAATATTTAATCTAAAATTTTTGTTTTTACAATTGACCTTGTGAAAAATCAGAATTAAAAATATATGGTGTTACTTATAACTAGTGTATTATAAACAATGCAAAAGAGTCTTGTATGTCTTGTAATAGATTATATAATAATATATAAATAATAGTGATACTACATTATCATCGATATATGATATCACTAATCAATAGTAAAATAATGTATGGAAGGTCAATCACACTTGTTAAATATAATTAACAATTCAATAATTTCTCATTTCGTAGTGGGGTTAACTATGTTTACATGTAAGTGATGATTTGATATCACTGTTGCACTAAATTTTTTTAATAATGTGATTTGTTGTAATTTTTTCATTTTCAATCAAAACAACCATCATTATTTTCGTAATTTGAAAATTATCATTAAGAAATCATTCTAAATATTATTTTTAAATTTTTTATTAGTTAATTAATTTCCTTTTATGCTAAAAAAAAATTAAAAAATTGTAAAACTTGAGAGGGGGCACGTCCCCCCGCACGTCCCCCCCCCCCCCAGTCCCTTTGTAGCTACGCTACTGGCCACCCCTCCATCTCACCACACTCTTGGTGTGTCTACTAAATTATTGGGCCAAACCCAATGTTGAATGATTTAAACGTAAGAAATAGAAATTTAATCTTTTTGTTTCTTACTATCATAAAAAAAAATAAAAAATAAAACAAGATTATAACATTTAAATTATTTTTTTAGACATAAAGTAAATAAAATAAATATATATTCTTTTAGGAAAAATTACTCATAAATCTCATTTTGGTAAATATTGCCATAGTTAGTCCTGAGTGTTTTTTCTTAAACCATTTAGTCTTTTTTATTTTTGGTATGATATATGTTTTTGATATATTGTGTATGGAGTTTACATTTTTGCCCATATTGTGATTTCATTTTGATTTTGTCATGGTGTGTGTATATTCTCTCTCTCTCTCTCTCTCTCTCTCTCTCTCGTTGGCTCTCTCAACATTGTTCTCTAAATGCATCACCACACCATAAGCCTCAAATCTCCAATCAGATGCAATGGGTTGTCCCCAAACCCAATCACTCTCCAAAACCCTAGACTAATTCACGTCATTTTCCCTACTGTTTCATCCAAGAAGTCTCCTTGGATTTTCAACCGCAAAGGAATTGAAGTTTCGGTTCCCAACATCATCAACATCAACAACATCAACTACATCATCAACATTAGCAACATCAACAACATCAACAACATCATCCACATCATCAACATCTGCAACATCAACTATATCATCAACATCATTGACATCAACGACATCATCAACATCAGCAACATCAACTATATCAGCAACATCATCAACATTAACAATATCAACTACATCAGCAACATCAACTACATCATCAACATCACTGAATCACTGACAACGTTAGTTCGCCGACGTTACGGTATCACTGACAAGCAGAGTTCAAGAATCCTTAGTCCTCAAAGCGAATAGCTTCTGGTAATGTTAACGACGCGTACATCATATTGGGTTTCGAGGGTTTTTTTGTGGGTCGTGTGCTATGTTATTATGTCATTCAATATTGGAGGGTCAACATTGCCAAATGTGATTTTTCAATCACATAAAATGAGGATCCAACACTAACGTTGGGATACAAAGCCAGAATCTTCCATAATATCACGACCGTTTTGTTCGAAAATGAGGGAATTCATAAAAAAAAGCCTATAGTAAGCTTTTGGGCATTTTTGTCATTACAAAATCAATAAAAACTTACATTTGCCCTCCACCAAAATAAAAATACGTGTTAAATAAATGGGTATATACGTAATTAACGTTCAAACAAGACTTACCAGTCTACAAAACAAAAGATAGGTTCAAATGGTTCAACAAATTAAAATTTGGGATTTATTGGTGCTTTGCCCATTCTTTTATTCATTATTCATTCAAATAAAATAATGCAAAACTATAACTAAAGAAAAAGATTATGGTACACACCACTCAAATGGTGTCTACCATATGCACCTTATTTATAGAAAAAAATATATATATAACTCTATGTTTTTTGAATCATAACTATATATATATATATATATAAGTCATGACTTAACACAAAAACGTCATAATCAAATATCTCAAAATGATGTCATAATTAAAGAATAAAATTGGTCATAACTAAAGAAGAAAATAGCATAATTAGAGATGCATATGGTATGAGGTATGTATAATAAAATTCTCCACAACTAAAAGTTTGGAGTGATTTTTTTAAATAGTTTTTGAAATATGGGAGAATCTAAAAAAATTAATGCATTCAGAAAATTCAGTGGCTTTTTTATTTTTATTTTTGTTAGGGACAAAGTTGAGTGACTTTTTTTTCTTTTTAATTATTTTTACTGATAACAAAACAGAGCCTTCAGCCCCTAAACCTCCTAAGCTATGTCTTTGGAGGCGGCATGTCACCCGTACTTGAAAATGGTTTCCCAAGTAGGGTGAGCCAAAGCCCAGTAGAGATATGCTAAAACAATATATGAGATTTAACTAAGATAAAAACATAAGATAAATGTGCAATATTCTTAATCAATACATATTCTTTCCAAGTCCATTCAATATAGATAACCATATTCTTTACAATTCAATACATTCATCAATCCAACACTTCTATTTTCTTGTCATTTTACGGAATTCACATCCAAGGGAATCGGCACCCATAAATATAAGATTTCGAGACTTTCACCATGGACACTCCAGCTAACTTAATTTTCAATATAGTCCATCCCCTATCTCCTCCCAAACAACGGAGTACATCCCCTATCTTCTCCCAAACAATGATACATATACAATATATTTAAAAGCGTTGTCATATACAATGACTAACCAAATCACATATTCAATGGCTTAATCAAATAGTCATATTCAATGACATAATTCAAATGACCAGTTTTGGTTCACCTAGTCCTCATACAATTTCTACAACAATCATAGCTATCCTCCACCGATAGCCCAAAACAGATATTTCTAAACAGATATGCAATTTATCAAACAGATAATCTATCGAATTTCCATAGGTGAGTGATTTAACAAATCCAACTAAACCATCCATTTATACACCCTTGCAATCTCATATTTCCCACATCAATTTCATTATTTATACGAAATAACTATTTGACACAAATTAGGGAATTTTTCCCATTTTCCCAAATATTAACCCCAAGACCCAATTTCACCAATTATACTCAAGTAACATAATGTTCAAGACCTCACATACATATATGGAGCCAAATATAGAAAACCCCACTTTCAAAATTCAAATTCAAATCCAAACCCTAACTTCATCCAAATCTTCCCAAATCCCACAATTTATACAAAAGGACAAATACCTAGGTTAAAACCCATATCAAATAGTAGAATACCCCTACCTCAACGTTAGGAGAGCAAAGGAGAAGATGGAGACACTTCAAACAAGCCGACACCACTATCTATTCAGATTAACACGGAGCCCTCAAGGTGCTCTACCTTTTTAACAAAGGAACTAGGGTTGAGGGACCCCCAAATCAAGGTGTATTTTGAGAGAGAGAGAGAGAGAGAGAGAGAGAGAGAGAGAGAGAGAGAGAGAGAATCGGATTAGGGTTCTTAGGGAAAAAGAAGATCAAAAGTGATATAAAATCACCATACTACAAACTGATATATGCGACCTTCGCTTGCGTGAAGGATTTGTCGCTTGAGCGACCAGACACAACAAGTGGCCTCGCTCGAGCGTAAGAAGTGTCGCTCAAACGTAGAATGCAAAGCTTCAAAAATTTCACAGACACACACGCTCGCTTGAGTGCAAGAAGCCTCGCTCGAGCAAAGCACTTTACCTTCCCAAAAATTCTGCATATGGGAAAGAAACTTGAAGACTCTCAATTCTTGCTCGAGCACAAGAAACCTCGCTCGAGCGAAGAAGCAAATTACAAAAACCTCACTCGAGCGGAAGAAGTCTCGCTTGAGTAAAGATGCCAAAATCTAGGCAACAACAATCTAAACCAACTAACAACCAACCTGTTCCAAACTTGCCCAACAAGTTCCAAAACTCAAATGCGAAGAGTCAAATGAGGAAAAGAAGACATGGATACAATATTCAACCACAGAACCCGAGTCCGGAATGTAATGAAGGTCGGGGCAAAACTGGGATTGCTATAACCTCCCCCACTTAAAGAATTTTGTCCTCGAAATTTTAGTACAAGTGTCAAAACTATGATTATCCAATTTTCAAAATAGTTATCATTCAATTCTCATCACCATGACCTACCCACCAGTCATTCAATCTCTTCACAAGAGAACAAATCCACAACATATATAACTCAACATATTTTACCAATATGCATCTTCCGAAATTTAACCACTTTCAAGACGTACATCTCATATTTCCAAAACATATTCAATGTTTATGATAAGTTTGCATTTCCAAGACTCAAACAACACATGCAATGTTCAAATTAAACTTACATTTCCGAGACATATTCAACATTTACAATGCTTTTATAATCCAAAACGTATATAATGTTTTTGTAGTTTATAAGCGAAACTAAAATTTCAACATATACTCAAACATCAACGAATAAATCTGGATATTTCTCTCGGACTTCCAATTTACGCTCCCAAGTTGCTTCCTCAACCCCGTGATGTTTCTACAATACCTTGACCATAGGAATTGTCTTGCCTCGTAAGACTTGGTCCCGCCTATCCAAGACTTTCATTGGTCTCTTCTCATACCAAGCATCCTCATCTACCTCTAAGTCGGTCCAATCCAATACATATGATGGATCTGGCTTATATTTCCGAAGCATACTAATATGAAACACGCCATGCACTCTGGAAAGTTACGAAGGCAACGCCAAACGGTATGCAACCTCCCCAATCCGCTCAAGGATCTCAAAAGGGCTAATAAATTGAGGGGATAACTTCCCACTCTTCCCAAATCTCATCAAGTCCCGTCTAGGTGATATTTTCAAAAAGACATGATCATCCACCTCGAATGACAAAGGTCTCCTTCTACGGTCGGCGTAACTCTTTTAAGGACTCTGGGTCGTAACCAACCTCTTACGGATAAGTGCCACTTTCTCCGTCGTTTCCCGCACTAATTCCGGGCCCAACAAAGGTGTATCACCCACCTTGGCCCAACATACAGGCGATCTATACGGTCGGCCATACAAGGCCTCAAACGATGCCATGCCAATACTCGATTGGAAATTATTATTGTAGGCAAACTCCACTAAGGGTAAATGTCTCTCCCACGATCCCTTAAAGTCAAGGACACAGCCTCGAAGTATATCCTCAAGGATCTGAATAATACGCTTGGACTGCCTGTCAGTCTGAGGATGGTAAGCCGTGTTAAAAGTCAATCTAGTGCCCAAGGCACTCTGCAAGCTCTACCACAACCGAGCAATGAAACGCGGGTCTCTATTCGAGACAATTATCACAGAAACCCCGTGCAACCTCACTATGTCCTGAATATACAAGTCAACAAGGTAATCTACCAAATCTCTTACGCTCATAGGAATAAAATGCGCCGACTTAGTCAACGAGTCAACTACCACCTTGATGGCATCGTTACCTCATTGAGTCATCGGAAGGCCCATAACAAAATCCATTGTGACATGCTCCCACTTCCACTCAGCTATAGGCAAGGGTTGTAACAAACCTGCTGGCCTCTGATGTTCGGTCTTCACTTGCTGACAAGTAAGGCACTTCGATACAAACACAGCCATATCTTTCTTCATATCCCTCCACCAAAACTGGCGACTCAAATTATGATACATCTTTGTGCCTCCCGAATACACCGCAAGACGTGAATGGTGAAACTCTTGGAGTACTTCCTCTTGGCAAGACTCTGGTACAAATAAGCTGTCACAGTATCTCACACTTAAGTCGAGATACACAGTCAATCCTTCTCTACCTTCCCACTGGAGATCTTCTCCCGGAGGGATTCTACCTCAAAGTCACATTTCTGTGCTTCTAACACTTAGGTCACAAGTGTCAGTTGTGCAACTACTAAAAATAAGGCTGCAGACTCAACAGACTCGCCCAGATGCAAGTCAAATTCACCAAGGGCACCCAACATCTCCCATTTCTGAATGACAATACAAGCTACACTACTGATAGATTTCTTATTCAAAGCGTTGGCCACTACATTGGTTTTTCCTGGATGGTAATGCAACTCGAAGTCATAATCCTCTATGAACTCCATCCACTTTCTCTGCATCAAATTCAAGTCCTTCTATATAAACAGATACTTTAGACTCTTATGATAAGAAAATACCTCAAATCTCTCACCATATAAATAGTGCCTCCAAATCTTCAAGGAGAAAATCATAGCTGCTAACTCTAAATCGTGAGTAGGGTAGTTCCTCTCATGTGTTTTCAACTACCGTTAGCCATAGGCTACTACTTTTCCTTCTTGCATCAATACATAACCCAAACCCTCTCCTGAGGCATCACAATACACTGAATAGCCCAAACCCCTCTCTGAAATAATCAAGACTGGAGCAGTGGTAAGTCTAACTTTAAGTTCTTGGAATGACTTTTCACAAGTCTCACTCCACACAAATTTGACCCCTTCCCTCGTTAATCTAGTCAAAAGCGAAGCTAATTTGAAGAAATCTTTCACAAACCGACGGCAATACCCGGCCAACCCCAAGAAACTACGAATCTCAAAAGCATTCTTAGGTTGTGCCCAATCCTGTACTGCCTCAATTTTGGATGCTTCTACAGTCACTTCTTCCCCAAATATTATATGGCCTAAAAACTTAACCTCTTTTAGCCAGAACTCACACTTCCCGAACTTAGCATACAACTTATGGGCTCTAAGCAACTCAAGCACCACTCGTAAGTGTTTCTCGTGCTCCTCCTCAGAGGGTGAGTAAATCAAGATGTCGTCCACGAAGACGACTACAAAACGATCTGAGAACTCTTGAAAGATTTAGTTCATTAAGTCCATAAACACAGCTGGGGCATTGGTTAGCCCAAAAGGCATCACAAGAAATTCATAGTGGCCATACTGCGTACGGAATGCCATCTTCGAGATATCCTCCTCCCTGACCCTCAACTAGTGGTAACCCGATCCTAGGTCTATCTTAGAGAAACAACAAGACCCTTTCAATTGATCAAACAGGTCATGTGACAACCCTCATACTGTTTACCGATTAATGACTGATTGACTACTGATTACTGCTAAACAAAGACTGATTCTGATTGATAATATAATTATTGGAATACTGAACTGACTGACTGAGACCTGAAACTGAATGGATTGCCAGTATCTGTTTGAATTGCATTTTATCTGTTTGACTGTTTAATTATCTGTTTAGTTTTTATGTTTAAAACTGTTAATTGAAGTCCTTATCGGCGGCCGAACCAAAAATTGATTGATGTTCCATGATCAATAGAATTTATGTAATTTTATGGTATAATTATCCGAAAAATGATTAGGTATGATTAAATTAGATTAAATATTGATAAGTTGCATGGTTGGCCTTATTTACCAAACTAGCCCTTAGTGGGCCATTACCTCACACACATTTGAACATTGTTCTACGCTTGCACAACATTTCATCAGCCACAAATTGAGCACACAACCGACCTTAGAGAGAGAGAGAGAGGAATTAAGAGAAGTGAGTTCATCTTGTGTTATTGCTTGGGAATCTAGAAGATTAGAAGAGTTCTTGCTTGGTTGAGCTTCTACACTTGTAATTGAGGACCTAGGTAAGGATTTTACCTTCTCATTGATGTATTTAAGGTTGTTCATGCCTGATTCTTGAAGCCTTTAGAGAGCTAAGTCATGTCTTAGTCTAATGATGTTGAATTAGAACTCATTTCATGCCTGCATGTGTGTATTGATGAATTTTGAGTTGATTTCATGGCAAGTTGTCACATGCATGTTCATAATTAAGCTTAAGTCCATGTTTTCAACTTGTTTTAGAAAGAATGAGCTCATTAGAGCATGTTTTGAAGCCTTGAATTGATTTAAAGTCTTGCATGTTAATTGGAGATTATGTTCTTGAAAATTGGTTTGAAATTGAGTTTGAATTGAACCACCCTTGGGCCTAAATTTCTCAAATTGAGCTTTGAAACTTGTTGTACATGTGTTTACAAGTGTTTTTCCAGAAAATGGGCCCAAGAGGATCGATTTTCGTGTTTGAAAACTTGGTTTTGAGCTTGGGACTTGAATCTGGAATTTCCAGATTTTAGTCATCCGCTCGAGCGGGGGAAGTGCCGCTCGAGCAGGAAAATCGAGCTCCCAGCATCTTGCACTGTGCATCAGTCCGCTCGAGCGGAGGATTGGGTGACATGCTACAGCGGGCGTCGAGCGGAGAATTCACCCATCCAGTACTTTTTGGTCCGCTCGAGCGAGAAAGTTTACGCTCGAGCGGGGACCTTTATTGCATGTCCACTCGAGCGGGGAAACCTGCACTCGAGCAGAACCCTGTTTCACTGAAAGTTCTGAAAATGTTTTCTAAGTGCATCTTTGCATCCTCTTTGCATCCTAGGCATTCCTAGGGCATATTTAAGGCATCTTGAAGAGGATATAGATGTAGAACACACCGAGGCTAATTAGGGATTAAGTTATGATCTTTCCCAACTATATAGCTTAGTGTGTGTTCAATCTGTTACTATGTAGGGTGGCGACTGAGGAAACACGCTCTAGCTTATTGTAGCCCAGAACTCTGTGAGTAACAATTGTGTAAAGATATGTTCAACTGTGAATATTTTCCCACTGTTAAATTGAACTGTTTGCTGAACTGATACTGTTTACTGAATGAATGTATGTCCTGTATTCTGAACTGTATTGTGGTATCCTTAGCAACTACTATTTGCTGTTACTGCTATCGTTTGAGAAATCTCTGCCATCGACAGTCTGTGAACGGATGGCCCCACCGACGGTCTATGAACGGGTGGGTTCGTCTAATCGATTTGGTTCCCATGTTGGAACCACTACTGTTTACTGATTGATGGCCATCATTTACTGTTTGGTCTGTTAAGACCTGGTCTTCTGGGACCTACCGTTTACTGTACTGTTACGCTAAGGGATGTACCACAAATCACTGTATGACTGAATGACTAAATTACTGAACGACTGAAATACTGATTTAATGAACTGTTTCATTTCCGTAAGGACATTCATTCTAACCCTCTTTACGCATTATGTTATTTACTGGGCTTTAGCTCACTGCTCATATGTATATGTGTAGGTGTACAGGCACTGGATCAAAGCTAGAGGCGTCAGGGTTAACTCCAGTTTTGTCAAGCCAACCAATGTGCCTCACCGCGAGGTTCCGAGCTTGCCAAGTTAAGGCTTAGGGGTGTCTTAGTAATTCCCCTTCCGCACTGTTTTGTATTATTGTATAGACTGTGTATTGCACCGTACTGTACTGTAATAGGGATTAAGTCCCTGTTTCTCTGAATCACATGTATGTATCTGTACTGTTCTGTGAATATGTATGAAAAGTCTTTTTGTATACAGACTGTCACAGCTCATTGGGCGCTGTTTATTTACTATATTGGCTTCCGCCAAGCCCCTGTACTCTGTATTACTGTATTACTGTTAAGCAGGCCTTCGATAATCTGGGATTACTGGCCGGTTACGGTGCTAAACCCATAGGGGCGGGTTTGGGTCGTGACAGGTCATCTATACGAGGCATAGGATACTTGTTCTTAACCGCAACCCTTTTCAACTTTCGATAGTCAATGCAAAGTCTCAAGGCTCTATCTTTCTTTTTAGCAAAGAGAGCCGGTGCTCCACAAAGGAAAGTACTATGGCGAATAAAGCCCATATCTAATAGTTCCTAGAGTTGAATCTTCAACTCGCTCAACTCAGCTGGTGCAAAACGATACGGTGCCATAGAAATCGGTGCCGTGCCAGGCACTAGATCAATAGAGAACTCGATCTTTCAATGTGGTGATAAATTAAGAAGACCATTGAGAAAGACATCCGAGTACTCACAAACCATTCTTGGCAACTTAACTCGAACTTTATCACATTTACTACTTATAAAGCTAGCAAGAAGACAGCTAAGCTCGCTCTGCTTACGCGGATTATATACCAGTGATAAGACTCTATCCACCTGGTCCCCCAAGAAATGAAAGCAATCATCGCTCAAGGTACATACAGTAACCCTCTGACGGTAGCAATCTATAATAGCCTGGTATGACAATAACCAATCCATACCCAAAATAACATCAAAGCTAGCCATATTAAGCCAAACAAATGCAAAAGGTAATCGACGGCCTGTAACCTCGATGTCACAACCCTAACACCCATGTTTCAGAATAACCTCAGTACCAATAGGTGACTCTACACAAATAGGAGATGCTAACTGCGGCAACTCCAAACCCAAAATCGATGCAAATGCAGAAGAAATAAAGGAATGGGATGCACCCATATCAATCAACACATTAACAATCGAGTTGCAAAACAAAAAGGCACCTCTCATAACAGATGGAATCGGTACAAGATCTGGCATGGTAACAACATACACGCGCCCCGTAGGTCTCTGATCTACCTGCTCACCTCTCGAAGCAAAAGGCTGCTGCACTGACTGAGCCAAAGAGGCTCCTTGATTGGCCCTCAAGGCCTGTACTGATTGCGCTGCCTGGTGACTTTGTGTCTGCCTCAAACCAAACGCACCAAGTGTGCCACCCAACTGTGAAAAAAACCTCTTCAAGTGCCCCTACCTACCTACACTGATAACAAGTGAGCAACTGCCTCTACCCTGACTATGGCCCTGAGAACGAGCAGAAGATGAAGCTGCTCGCTGCCCTCCTCCCTTCTGTGGGCAAGCTGGAGACTTGTGGCCCAGCTGGCCACACTTAAAACAGGTGATGTCTCCCTGACCACCTCTCCCAAAACCCGAACTCGACACTGGAAAGGTAGATCTCGAATGCGCTCCATGGGACTGCTGAAGGTTAGAACCCCTCTGTCTCTTACAGTCCCCCTAACTATCCTGACTCCTCCTGGAGCCCCTCATCCTCTCCTCCTCTGTATGCATGATAGTCTCAAGATGGGCTACAGCCTCCACAAGGCGCCCATAATCCCTAATCATGGACCCAGCCACTCTGAACATGAGTCCGGTCTGCAACCTCTTCTCAAACTCCAAACATCGGCGCTCCTCGGTCACCACTAACTCTGGTGCAAACCTCGACAAACTAGTGAAGGTGGCGTCAAACTCAGCCATTGGTGTATTCAACTGCACCAACTTGGAGAATTGATCTCTCAACTTCTCCCTTACTGTAGCAGGTAAGAACTTGTCCTGGAAAGCTTCAACAAAGGCTTCCCAATGCGCCCCCGCGCTTATTTCCACCACTGACCTGCGTCTCCCTTCAATTGGAAGGACGCCAAGGTCACTTTCAAACCTCCGTCTTCGATGCCAAGTGTGGGGAAGTGGTTTGGAAATACTTTTCTGATCCTGGGGGACGCTCGTGATCCTCAGCTAGTCACCTGAAAAGAAATGAACACTCCAGAATTAGCACTCTGACGGATAAGTCAGTGTATACTCTCTTGGTTGCTTATGTCTTAAGTTAAGCACACTAGTTCTCACATACCTTTCTCTGACTGATGATCCTGTATTTATATTATTCTCTTTGGGCCCTAGGGCCAGGCCCATCCTCGATCCTTTACATGTACTTCTACTCGGCCTTTGTTCTACTGATTGGAAAGCTGATTATTTTATGTGGCTTTTCAATTGACTAGGATCAGTGCTGAATAAAGATTATGTCCCGGACTGGACTCGTCCATTCGTTCCTATTGATCCAATTAAATTCGGCTCCCACAATTGCGCCCCAAACACTCCACTAGCATTAGTTAGTCGGTCTGTTTGGCTTCGAGCCTGGAAAGTCAAAAATTCAACGGTTAATTCTCCTCCCAATGCATGTCAGAACGCGTACACGCTTTTTGGTCATTATAACGATTTCCCGCCACTTCGTACACTGCCTCCATTTATTGTGATTTGAAATTGTCTCTTCGAATGTATGTTTTGAATCCTCAAAGATATCTGGTTCACCTCCTAGTGCAACTCTTTCACTTCGCGGCTTCTGCAACTCCTTGTTTCTCGTTTTCCCCTTCATCTCCTGTAAGTTTTCTTCTCTTTCACATCCGATCCCACTTCCTTGTTTGCTTTTAGTTTCCTATGATCCTTAGTCTGGCCGGGATGGCAAAACATTTGAAGGAGCTCCTTTCAGGAGATCGAATCTCCGGCTTTCAACGCCATTTTTCCATCCCCGATGACGTCCATCTGTCACTTTTGACAGATAACACCATTGATATGGAGAGGGATGATGAGAGCACAATCATCTTTCCTCTCCTGCTAATTGCTGAAGGCGGAGTCTGCTTTCCCCTTCACCCATTTTTTAGGGCCGTTCTTCGATATTGGGGTCTAATCCCTTCCCGGCCCAACATGAATTTTTTCCGCATCATAATGGGGATTGTAGAGCTAAACCGGCGTCTTAGGATTAATTTAGGTATACTCGCCGTTCGGCATTGTTATGTCCTAGCCAAATCTACTCACCGACTAGGACGCTACTTTCTCAGAGCCAAGGATACTGATCATCACTTAGTGACTATGCTTGCTAGCTCTGGCAAGCGTGTCGATGACGTGATGGTCGTTGTCCGAGGCAATTGGAAATCCGACGAGGGTAAAGATCGCCTAGACCTCGTGCCAAGGTGAAAAGGCGAACTAGGTGGCCGATTGGATCACTTTTGTTTCTGTTATTACAATATATATATTTGGCATTATATACATCTAATCGCTTTGTTTATGCAAGCAGCGACTTAAAGAGAGTATTGGTTTCAGACGACGACGCTGTGCTTGCAAAAATTAAAACCGTGCTACAGTTTGTCGACCGTCCAAACCTTCAAAAACAAGAGAGGATGGCCCACCATTGTTATGTCCTAGCCAAATCTACTCACCGACTAGGACGCTACTTTCTCAGAGCCAAGGATACTGATCATCACTTAGTGACTATGCTTGCTAGCTCTGGCAAGCGTGCCGATGACGTGATGGTCGTTGTCCGAGGCAATTGGAAATCCGACGAGGGTGAAGATCGCCTAGACCTCGTGCCAAGGTGAAAAGGCGAACTAGGTGGCTGATTGGATCACTTTTGTTTCTGTTATTACAATATATATATTCGGCATTATATACATCTAATCGCTTTGTTTATGCAAGCAACGACTTAAAGAGAGTATTGGTTTCAGACGACGACGCTATGCTTGCAAAAATTAAAACCGTGCTACAGTTTGTCGACCGTCCAAACCTTCAAAAACAAGAGAGGATGGCCCACATTCTCCTGCAGTATGAGCTGACTTATACGACATTTTCGGCGGCAGACAACATTCTAATCCCGCGAGGCGACAACCATCTTACAGCCCTTATCTTTCCCAGCTTCAAGAACTTAAGGTAGATTGGTTTAGAAACATCTGATTTGGAACACGTAGAAGAACAAGTGGCCGAACCAATCGTCGAGGACCTGGACCAGTTGGCAGCGGAGGCTGATGAAGCTCTTAACTCGGCTTTTGAGGAAGCCGGACTCAACTCATCCGACCCTTCGTCCACATCAGGCCGAGGGGACGCCTCTTTCAAAGATATTTTTACAAATTTGGGAGACCTTCTCGGCAATTATTCTGAGGGTATGGCTGGAGAAAGTCTCACGCAGTTGGCACGAAAGGAAAACGCCGAACGCATGGCCGCCCAATGGAAAGCCGAGGCCATCCGTTCTGGAACTACCTCGACTGAATCTTTCGAACCTATTATTGTAGAAGAAATGGCTCAAGTTCATGTGGCTGAGATGGAGAAGGATGCCGAACAGCCGATTCCAGAAGAATGGCCGATTCCAGAAGATCGGGGAGAAAAACGTACTGCCGAGAGCGACGCTAGCTCTAAGGAGAACCCCATTGATAAACGGCCACGCTTAGAGGAGTTGGGTGTGGTTGCTCCTTTTGTTATTGAACCAAAAATAAAAAACATGCCGATCTCCTCCGAAGTGTCGGCCTTGAAAGATCCAGCTGTGGCGTTGAGCTTGGCTACCTCGGTCTCATTGCCGGCTGACAAGGCAACCTTTCATGCGAAGCTGGATTTGGTAGCAATAGCATTAGCTACGCAGTCGGCCCTTCTAGTATATGACTTGATCCTAACTCCTTGTTTTGGTTTAGTTTACATGGTATTTCTTGGTATGTGATGATCCTAACTTGTTTTGCAGACGGTTGGAAGGATAGCCGAAATTAGCCACTGCCAACATGATGCCATTGAAAGAATTAACCGTTTGAAGTCAGAAGTCAAGGGTGAAAGGAGTAGGGCTGAGTTCAAGGCGGTGAGAGCCACAATGGAAAGTGCACGAGCCGAAGCTGAGAAGGAGAGGGCGCGGACTGCTGACCAACTCAGATTCGACGCCGAGTAGAGGGCAAACGCGAGCGAGGAATCGATCAAGTTAGCCAAGGAGGTGCTTGCCAAGCTAGAGGCCGAATTGGAAGAGTCGAAGAAGGCTAAGGAAAAAGCCGACTCCGAGATTTCCACGGCGTTCGAGGCTGGGAAGAGCGCCGCCCTTGAAAACTATGTAGAAGAAGTCCCCAAATTCAAGAATCAGGGGTTCAAACACGGCTGGCTCAAAGCCCTTGCTGCTGCTGGAGTGACATTGGCCATGCCAATTCCATACGAGCAAGTGGACGTTGAGCCACTTGAGTCTGATCCCGAGGATTGATTTGGGAGACATTTTAGTTTTGTTAGGCATTTTCAATGTATGTTCTTGTAAACATGTTTTGTTTTCTTAGTAGACATCTATCTGCTTAGGGTAATCTTCATGTATAAAACGATGACTATGCTGTATTCAATTTATCAATGAATATTTCCCTTGCCTTGCATTATTTCCTGTATTTAATTGTTGTTATCAATGAAGATTATTGTTTTGTTTTTGTTATTTAGGGTAAAACTATTGCTATCTGTTGCGCGGTAGCTAAACGTTCGTGTGTACTTGCCGATTAGATAACTAAGGGTTAATAAATGTGATCAAATTAATAAATGTGATCTTGCCAAATATTCTTAGTTCATGGAGTGGCTGCGGCACAAATCGATCGGCATCAGACTTAAGTATTTGGCCAAGCAGATTAATAAATCTGACCTTGCCCCAGCCAATGTATGAACTCCGAAAGCTGAATACCATTAGTTCATGGAGTGGTTGCGGCACAAATCGATCGACATCGGGCTTAGGTAATTAGCTAATCAGATTAATAAATCTGACCTTGCCCTAGCCAATGTATGAACTCTGAAAGCCGAATACCATTAGTTCATGGAGTGGTTGCAGCACAAATCGATCGGCATCGGGCTTAGGTATTTGGCCGATCAGATTAATAAATTTGACCTTGCCCCAGCCAATGTATGAACTTCGAAAGCGAATACCATTAGTTCATGGAGTGGCTGCGGCACAAATCGATCGACATCAGGTTTAGGTATTTGGCCGATCAGATTAATAAATCTGACCTTGCCCCAGCCAATGTACGAACTTCGAAAGCTGAATACCATTAGTTCATGGAGTGGCTGTGGCACAAATCGATCGACATCGGGCTTAGGTATTTGGCCGATCAGATTAACAAATCTGACCTTGCCCCAGCCAATGTATGAACTCCGAAAGCCGAATATCATTACATGGAGTGGCTACGGCACAAATCGATCGGCATTGGGCTTAGGTATTTGGCCGGTCAGATTAATAAATCTGACCTTGCCCCAGCCAATGTATGAATTCCGAAAGCCGAATACCATTAGTTCATGGAGTGGTTACGGCATAAATCAATCGGCATCGGGCTTAGGTATTTGGTCGATCAGATTAATAAATCTGACCTTGCCCTAGCCAATGTATAAACTCCGAAAGCCAAATACCATTAGTTCATGGAGTGGTTGTGGCACAAATCAATCGGCATCAGGCTTAGGTATTTGGCTGATCAGATTAACAAATCTGACAATGCCGAATATATCTCCTAGATCGGACTGTATTGACAATGCTGAATATCATGATGAATCAACAATGTCGAATATCGATGGTTGCAGGAGTGCGCGCATTGATGAGGTCGCCTTGGGAATGGGGTGCACTCCTGAGTGATTAAAAAGGGGGTTTCCATTTGAGTTTCATAAAGCGACTTAATTCTACTCGTCCTTCGTGGCCGAAAAAGTGTGAATGTCAACCAGACTTTTCTTTAATAGTAAGGGAGAGGGCAAAGCTCTGGCGAAGCTGGACTCATCAATGAATCGAGGTGGCGAGCCTCCCCGTACAGGAGGTAGGGCATCTGCAGAGCACGAGAGGTGCCACTCTCCGCGTCGACGAAGCAGGCCACCAAGGAAGGAGAAGCGCCAGTGGGGGAGCTCCCCTCATTTGCGAAGTGAGGCCAGTGGACCACCACGCCTATTGAGCTTTTCTTTTTTCGTTGGGAACAAACCGATGACAGAGGCAGATTCCATCATTCATGACCTAAACGTGGCAGTCGAATTTGCGCGACAGATTTTCCCGCCAGAAGTCCAGCAGTCGATGGTTGGTCGACCTGACTTCGAGGTGTTTCGAGAGGGCGTTCATGGGGTAGTGAAAGGGCTATACACCTCCTATGAAATTGGCATGCGCCTTCGTGCTGCATGACGAGAAATAGAGAAGAATGATGAACGCATTCGAAATTTGGAAGCTCACGCAGAAGCGGCTGAGCGCGAGCTAAGGAAGGTCAAGGTCGGTTAGACACAACTAGCCGGACAAGCTAACCCAGTTGTGGAAGAAATGGTGACCCAGCGCCTTATCAGTAATGCAATTGCCGATCGTGATACAGTGAGCATGTTTGCCATAGAGTCCGTGAAGGGGGGGCTTATGAAAAAGGCTTCCATGAAGGCCAGAAAGTAGGGATAGAGAAGACCAGGGAAAAGCTCGCCGAGGAAGTTTGCTGATGTGAAAATCATGGATTTAAGCATGGTTGGATCAAGGCACTTTAAGCCGCGAAGGCTCTCCGAGCAGCGGGCGTTGATTCG
Source organism: Camellia oleifera (assembly GCA_022316695.1). NCBI lineage: Eukaryota > Viridiplantae > Streptophyta > Magnoliopsida > Ericales > Theaceae > Camellia > Camellia oleifera. The sequence goes on from CM039305.1 coordinate 33,408,651, forward strand.
GCGTTATCGCTGTACCAATGTGATCACTTCCCCTTTTTCGCCTTCGAAGTCGAGAAGAGTGACGATGAGGGAGGCGTTGGATAAAAGTAGACATTGTAATGCTCAAAATAGACATTGTAGACCTTGCAATGCAAAATTATGTAATTATTGGCTAATTGAATAATAGTACATTTTTTATTTCAAGTGTTAGCACACTTTCTAATTATATTAGTACACTGCATTTTACTTTGAATGTTCGCATGTTTCAGCCTACGTTTATTTGGCTTGCCCCATTTCATTTTGAATGCCAATCATGCACTAATGGGGATCCGAATCTGAAGACGACCAATCGTGATATCCACAAATAGTGTTCCGAATCCAGAGGCTTAATTGGTCGAAAGGTGTCTTGCACTTATGGGGCTCCGAATTCATAGACTTAATCAGCCCAAAGGTGTCATGCACCAATGGGGCTCCGAATCTGGAGACTTGGCCAATCGTGATATCCACAAAGGGCGCTCCAAATCCGGAGGCTTAATCGGCCGAAAGGTGTCATGCACCAATGGGGCTCCGAATCCGGAGGCTAAATCGGCCCAAAGGTGTCATGCACCAATGGGGCTCCAAATCCGGAGGCTAAATCGGCCCAAAGATGTCATGCACCAATGGGGCTCCGAATCCGGAGATTTGGCCAATCGTGATATCCACGAAGGACGCTCCAAATCCGGAGGCTTAGCTTGGCCAATCATGATATCTACGAAGGGCGCTCCGAATCCAGATGCTTAATCGGCCCAAAAGTGACATGCACAAAAGGGGCTCCGAATCCGGAGGCTAAATTGGCCCAAACGTGTCATGCACGGATGGGGCTCCTAATTCGAAGGCTTTTTGTCTTGGCCAATCGTGATATCCACGAAGGGCACTCTGAATCCGGAGGCTTAATCGGCCCAAACGTGTCATGCACGGATGGGGCTCTGAATTCGGAGGCTTTTTGTCTTGGCCAATCATGATATCCACGAAGGGCGCTCCGAATTCGGAGGCTTAATTGGTCAAAAAGTGACATACACAAAGGGGGCTCCGAATCCAGAGACTTTTGAACTGAATTGCGTGAAGAGGAAACCGAAAACTTTGCATTGCAAAAGTGAAATATGTACATGGTGAACCATTCAAAACTAGTATCATTTCCCATAGGACGGGTTTAATGATAGAATTTATGCAAGTGCGTTGAGTTCCAAGGCCGTGGCAGGCTCCTTCTAAACATGTCTTTGAGCCAATATACCCCTACTATCGCGATCGAATCGACTTGATAGGGACCGTCCCTGTTAGGACCCAATTTTCCATCAGCCGGTTTCTTGACAACTGGGAGTACTTTCTTCAGGACCAACTCTCCTGGTGTGTAGCGGTGCAGCTGAACACGTTGATTACACGACTTAGCAAGCTGCTGTTGATACCGTGCCGTGGATGCAAGGACACGGTCTCTTTGTTCTTCAATCAGGACCAAATCTAAGGCCAGCATCATGTCGTTTTGGCCGATATCAAAAACTTTCGATTTCAAGGTCGGGAGGCCGATCTCCAGGGGTATGATTGCCTGGGTTCCAAAGTATAAAGCAAACGGCGTTTCCCTAGTGGATCGCCTCGGCGAAGTTTGATAAGCCCACAACACACTCGGCAATTCTTCAACCCATTTGCCTTTAGCTTTCCCCAGCCTCTTCTTGATGCCGTCCAAGATGGATTTGTTAGAGGCTTCAGCTTGACCATTGCTTTGTGGGTAAACCGGCATAGAAAAGTAAGACTGGATACCATAGTTGCTGCACAGCTCTCGGTACACGCCACAATCAAACTGGGTGTCGTTGTCTGAGATAAGTGCTCTTGAAATGCCAAGTCGTGTTATGATATTTCTCCATACGAAGAGCTTAATATCAGCATCTCGAATGTGCGTTAATGCCTCCGCTTCGACCCATTTTGTGAAGTAATCAGTCGCGACAATCAAGTACCGCTTGTTCCCTGGGGCCCTCGGCAATGGTCTGACGATATCAAGTCCCCACTGGGCGAACGGCTAGGGACTGGTGATAGAGCTTAACTCTTCAGCAGGCAGATGGGTTAAGGGGGAGAACTTCTGGCATTGTTCACATTTTTTCACATAACATTCGGCATCTGCTCTCATTGTCAGCCAATAATACCACTATGTTACAGCTTGATGAGCCAAAGAGCACCCGCTAGAATGTGCGCCACAACTGCCTTCATGTATTTCAGTCAAAAGCTCTTTGACTTTATCCGGATGCACGCATTCCAGGTATGAGCCAGAAAGGGATTTCTTATAAAGCTTTCCTTGCGGATCCAAGTAGTATCGCAGGGCTTTGTTTCGCAGCCTGTGCGCTTCTTTCTTGTCCACTGGGAACTGCTCGGAAGACAGGAATGCAGCAATGGGGTCCATCCAACTCGGTCCTGACTCTATGATATTGACCTGGACTTCCTCCGAAGGGCCAATGCTTAGTTCCGGGATGAAACCTACTTCGATGGTCCGTTTAATCTCTGAGTTAATGGCAGAGGCTAGGCAAGCCAGGGCATCTGCATGTGTGTTCTAATCACGTGTTATTTGATTCAATTCATGGTGGTCAAACTTTGTCAACAAGGAGTTGGCCGTTTTCATGTAAGCCACCATACGGTCATTTTTTGCTGCGTACTCCCCTTTTAGCTGATTGATCACTAGTTTTGAATCGTAAAATACAATCAAACGCCGAGCACCCAAAAGATGTGTACTCCGCAAACCAGTTAGAAGGGCTTCGTATTCGGCCTCGTTATTTGATGCTTCGAAGCCAAGTTTGACGGCCTGCTCAATTATTGCGCCGTCGGGAGCCATGATTACTACCCCGGCTCCACGGCCCCGTTGATTGGATGATCCATCACAGTACAGCTGCCAAATGTTCCCAACATAAATTCTCTAGTTCGGCTTAGGTCGAATTTCATCAGACTTGAAGTCGTCGAGACCCTGTAGACACCCAATTTTTGACCGTCCTCAAGACTTGGACGTCACCGCTGGAACACTCGGTGATTATCCATGTTTGTGTTTGTTTGGAGTTTCCGGAATTCTCGGCTACGCGCCCTGCTTCAGGACCTCCGAACTTGACCGTTTTGTGTCTGGTTTTGCACCAAACACCTGTGTTTTACCTTGGAGGGGCAGGGAATGCTTTGTGAGGCATCTCCACATACCACCGGCTGTGGCTAGAGGCCACCGGCACTATATTGTGCCGGTCGGCACTACTTTTGGCAAAATTACCATTTTGCCCTGCCGACCACTTTACAGCTGTTTTTGGAGATATTTTCAGACAGCTTTCTGGTGCTTGTTTCTCCTCCATACACGTGTATGGAGGGATGAACCTTTAGGCTTGCCTTAACTTGTAAGTTTTGTGCCTATACAAGAGAGGGCTCTTCTCTTGGCTCAAGGGTTAGAAAAATTAGAGAGTTAGACATTTTAGACAGAGAAGAAGCTCTGGTTTTAGGTTAGAAATCCTATATCTATCCTATCTCTCTTTTCCTTGCTTATTTTGTACACTAGGTGCTTTAGTTCATACTATTGCACACAAGCACCTAGTGTTTCACCTTCCTTTGGTTGCTGAGGGTCCAAGGGCTTGTTCTTAGTGTTCCTGACTGGTTTGGAGCTCAAGGAACCAACAACTTCAACATTTGTGAAGAAAAGCTTCAAGGGTAAGAAACTTGCTTTATTTACCCCATTTTTGCACCTTGTTTTTACCTAGCTTAGAGTTGTTTTTGTGCTTAGTCTTTAACACATAAAAGTTTTGTTTTTTAACCCTCTTTATTGTTTATTAAGAGTGTTTTGCACTTTGGGGAAGTTTGACCCCCCCTTTAAGCCTTGAAAAGGCCCCATTTTAGGCCATTTTGTGAGAGCTCCGAGACTTTGGTGCTTGGGCCTCTCCACCATTGAAATCTTGAGGGATTTCAGTGGTGGAGATGGTGCCATAAAGTCTCCAAAAGGAGGGGGCCACCCCCCTCTCCTTGATGTCCTTGAAAAGGGCAAGTTTTGTCCTCCAAAGGAGCACCATGTTTGGTTGTGTGTTGAGCATGTTTGGTTTGTTTTTCATGCCTATATTGCCATGATATAACATGTTTCTAATTTGGTTTTAGTACTCCTTGCACGTTTTGCATGGTTGCTTTGTAATGCCTTGTATTGCCTTAACTTGCTCTACGTTTGTATGCCTTCTTTCTAGCATGTTTTAGGCCTAGATCCATGAATGTTTTATGCTTATTTTGACATGTTTTAGCTCTGTCCATAGTCATTTGGGTTGATCTTGGCATGCATCGTATAGCCCCTTTGCATTTTAGGCTTGCTAGCCTTTGGGTATGCATGTGTAGCATGTGTTGCTTACCTCGTTTTGATGGTTTGGAACCATTTAGCATTTTATTTCAGACCTTTTGGTGTGTTTGTATGCTCACCTTAGTCGCCTCTTTAATGCTTTGAAAGCATGTCTTGAATGCTTCATTCATTGGTCATGTTGCATGCCTTTGTGCTTAAGCCTCTTGGATGCCATCTAAGTAGCCATTTGGCTTTGTTTTGACATACTAAAAACCTGTTTTTAGTTGTTTAGTGCATGCCCTAATCGCCTTGCATAAGTTTGGTTCAAAGCCTCTTTGACTAGCTTTAAGCCTTAGACCATTGGCATGCTTTGTTTGGTCTATCTTCGACTTGGTTTGGCACCGTGCTTTGCATGTATTTTCAGAGCTTTACAATGCATGCTCATTGTCCTTGCTTAGTATCTTCAAGTGTGCTTGGAAGTTGACATATTCATGCTTAAGGCTTAGACCATAACACTTGCATGTGTGTGTGTGTGTTTAGTCTCAATTTCTAGGCACTTTGGCCGCTGATTTTAGGCTAATTAGGAGTAGCCTAATTCATGTTTTAGTCCACTCCATTGCTTGGCTTGTATGCCTCTTTGCTTAGGTTGCATACTTAACATGTTTAGCTTGCTTGCATAAATCCATGTTGCATGTTAGATAACATGCTTAGAGTTGCATCACATGAGCATGCATGCTTGGCCTCTTGAAGTGAAATGTGATAGAGGTTGGGCACTTTTGTGTGTTTATTTGGTTGCATGCATTTGAAATCAAAGTTACACACTTTGTTCCTTGGGCCATCATGCATGGAAATGCGTGATTGGTGGTCCGGGAATCGAGGCACATGCCCCCTTGAGTCAATAACATGATAAGGGGTGTTCGCCCGGTCGGCGAATAGGGTGGTCCCCAGCAAAAACATCAAGAAGCCACGCGCATACTGCTCCACGGCCACCTCGGTCATCGGAGCTGCATCGACAAGAAGAGGCTGCACCCGGAACTGCACCTCGAACCAGGAATAGCGGACAAATCCTGGACGTGCAAGGGGCGGAACCGCGCCAAGTAAGTGGATCTGAGCGGCAGTCCACTCATCCATGTCGGTGTCGAAGGGGATCGGATCACCCCCTACCCCGATGCCGGTGAGCACCGAGAAGTCGTAGGGAGTCATCGTCATGTCTCCCGCTGCCGATAGATGGAATGAATCGGTGGTGTCCCACCACCTCTCCGCCAAGGCAGCTAAAAGAGGCCTGCAGGCAGTGAGTCGGGTCAAACCCCTGCAGAAGGAACCGAAGCCCGCCTCATCTACAATGTATCGGACCGCCTCGGGAAGCTCTGAGTACCAATCTCGAGCCAAAACATTCCCATACCCGCGGATGGTATGGGAATCTCCCTGTTTACAAACAAATAATTGCGAAGCAATATGAAATGTACAGTTCTGAGGAAACATGTTAAAGTCGATGCAAATCTAGCATGCGTGCACGTTTTTCATATTCAAACAGAAACCGGGCGCCGGTGTGCTTACAGTAAACTACAATATGTGATGCGTCAGTGTGTTTTTGAGTGGTGCAATGTAAACATGGTGCACGTGTGTACATTTTCAGATGCAAGCAAATATCAGGTTTCAGTGTACTGTGGTAGACTACGGCCTGTAATATGTCAGTATGTTTGTGAGGTTCAGCATACAGATAGGGTACATGTGTGTACATTTTTCAAATTCAAGCAGATGTCGGGTTATAGTGTGCCAGTAGGTGAACTACAACGTATGATGCGTCAGCGTGCTTTGTGTGGTTCAGTTTAAATACGGCATACAATATGTTTTCAGATTCAAATAAGTACCGGGTATCGGTGAATTTGCAGTGAAATACGGTGTGCCGTGTTTGGGTAATTGAGGCTAGTGCAGTGTGTGTGCATGTGTGTCGATCCTAAGCAGATATCAGTTGTGAAGTTGTCTACAATCAACTACAACACAGTGTACCAGAGCTAAGCAATTAAGGGTTGTAATCAGCTATGGCAGTTAACAGTTCTACATTGCAGAAATTTAAAGCAGAGAAAAAGACGTTACCTCGGAAGCGCCGAAGGATAGGTGAGAGGTCGGCTTGCGCAGCAGAAGCTCCGGGTCCAGAGCCCTGTCAAAACCACGGAAGTGGCGGAGTCCATCTGGCGGAAGCACGTGAATGGCTGGACGGTAGGTCGCCGGATCAAACGGGCGCTCGCTCAATGGGAGGAGCTCGACCCCGGGATCCATCTCGTGATCCGGGGGAGTCCCGACATGTGGAACATCGTCTGCCATAGCAATGGTAGTGAAAAATGGCCGGAAGGTGAAAACCGGGTCGGAATACGAAAAGTCAACCGAGAAGGTCAACCCCGAGAGGGCTGGAAATGGCCGGGAAGGTCGGAAGATGAAAGGACACGGAAAGGAAGATGGGATCGAGGGGAACAAGTCCCGAAAAAGCGGAAATAGCAAAAGAAATCCCGAAACGAGATTTCGATCGGGTGGAAATGTCCGAAACGCGGTGAACTTCGCGAATCGAACGACGAAATCGACCCTAAAACGCGAGAAATGAGCGAAAAATCGAGGAAAAGAGACTCTAGAGAGATAGAGAGAGTGATTTCGGCGGTAGCAAAGTGAAAGGAATAGGGTTTCAAGCCCTATTTTATAAAACCCGAGGCAAATTGTCAAAACTGCCCCCGATCAGCCATTTTTGGCCGGTCGGCACTATTTTGTGCCAGTCGGCACATTATTGTGCCGGTGGAGAAGTTTAGGCAGCCGGTGGCAGCCGGTGGCCTTCCCACCCAGCCGGTGGTGTTCCCAAGGCCTTATTTAGGCAAATTGAGGAGTTTTGGGTCTTCATAGCTCAAGAAAGTGCAAGAAAATGCACCCCCGATGCTCAACCGGCCTCTGTTTTGACTTCGGACCATGTCTACTGTGCGTAACACTCAAATTCAAGCGAAGACTATATCCTTTTTATATCCTTTTGGTCGTTTATAAAGATTCAAAAGTTGCCTCGTGTGCGTTGCACGCATCCTTCACATTGTCCGGCGCATCGTATCGCGCCATCTCGCACGTCCCTTGCGACTTGCACCGTTTTGCATTGTCGTGTGGCATGCGTGTCATACTTTCATTTCGCATTTCATTACATCTTGAGGCACGTATGCCTCGTTTTGCACTTCATTCTCCATCAAATGAGGCATGTGTGCCTCATTTTGCATTTCATTGCATTTCGAGGTACGTGTGCCTCGTTTTGCATTTCATTGCATTTCGAGGTACGTGTGCCTCGTTTTGCATTTCTTTTTCTACATCAAATGAGGTATGTGTGCCTCATTTTGCATTTCATTGCATTTCGAGGTATGTGTGCCTCGTTTTGCATTTCATTGCATCTCGAGGTACGTGTGCCTCGTTTTGCATTTCATTTTGCATTTCATTGCATCTCGAGGTACGTGTGCCTCGTTTTGCATTTCATTTTGCATTTCATTGCATCTCGAGGTACGTGTGCCTCGTTTTGCATTTCATTTTCCATCAAATGAGGTACGCGTGCCTCATTTCGCATTTCATCGTATCTCGAGATATGCGTGCCTCATAAGCATTTCATTTTGCATCACGGTCCGGCGGGACCAAAAACACGCAGGGTCCAGCGGGACCAAAAACACGCACCGGTCTGGCGAGACCTTAAACACGCACGGTCTAGGAGACCTTAAATCCTTGGAGGGTGCGAAACCTTCACCATATTTGCATTCCGGTCTAGGAGACCTTAAATCCTCTGAAGGTGCAATTCCTTCGGTGTTTGTCGTGCCCAAACGACTTCCGGTGGTCTGGTAAAGCCACCTGCCTGTTTTCGCGGTGAGTTCCTAGGAGACCAATGGGGACGGTGAAAACTAGAGTTTGAACGGCTTATGCCTAGAACGTAAAGGTTCGGAATTTCCGAGACTAAAGTCTGGTTTAAATACCCAGGGGGTGTACCCTCGGCTTGAAACCTGTATGGAAGCCCCATAGGTTGAGGCGGCGTGTTTACGCCTCAATTCTGGATACTGAACCAACCTAATATATCACCCCGTTGGGAGAATAAGGAAAACTGCAATCGCAGCCATTGCATTATATTGCATTTATCATGCATCATCATTAATAATATTGCATATGTCATGCATTTCAAAAAAATTCAAAACAACAAAAACATATGCATGTCATCATCATTAATACTATTGCATATGTCATGCATTTCAAATTCAAAAAACACACAAAAAGAACATGCATATGTCATGCATCATCATTGTAGTATAGTGCATATGTCATGCATTTTCTGTAAATATTCGTTTCTATTGCATTGTAGTTGCATGCATCCACTGCATCACCTTCCATCTATGGCTTGTGCCTTTCCTTGTTGAGCTTGGTCTGGTATGTGCCCTTACTTTTCACGTCAAAGCATGGTTCATGTGTATCGCGCCTATTCCACGCTGAACTTGGTTTGAGGTTGCGGCACCTTTCCTGTGTTAGACATGGCTTGTATGTGTGCATGCCTTTCCTAAGCGAGATACGGTTTGGCCCGCGCGCCATAATCGCATATTACATTGTAGTGTAATCGTTGCATCCGGCATTAGGATCATTATTCTTTCCTCAGCGGGTCGTTTCCCCACTTATGTCATTCCACCCAATACTTGTTCTTGTGTCCGTCTACATCACTCATAGTTCGGACATCGTTCTATGGTAGACGGACTTGTTACCTCCATCAATCTATTTGACATTTGTGTGGTTTCGAACCGTTCCAGTTTGAATCATGATTCAATTGCCCTGCATGTAGTTTCAATTGCATTGCATATTAGTTGCATTATTCATACATCATTTTGTATATATTGCATTTCATTTTGCATTTCGCATTGCCATGCATATGGCTAACAGTATTGTACCTGTTAAGTTTACTTTCTTTGCAGGCACGATATTGTATGTACGGTTCATTTGAGGCCGGTGCGGCCGGACGAGCCGCACAGGTATTGTATCCTCCGCGTGAGACGTTTTGAGAATTGCACAATTCTCTTACATCCTTTCTGCATTGCAGTGTAGATTGGCATATGCTAGCTTATAACTGTTGCATGCGTGCTTCATTACAGCTTTCTTTGCATGATCATAAGTTATGCTCGGCTTCTTGCATCGTCTTGCATTTTGCCCCTGCTTTCGGGCGCATACCTTGTTTGTCTTGCATGTTTGTCCAAGTCTTCGGCCTTGTCAAAAATGGGTCGTCTCTGGGCTTTGACATTCACTCCCGTCATTGTTATGACTTTCGAGTTCTGTCAAAGAGGGGCAACTGTAGACACCCCATTTTTGACCGTCCTCAAGACTTGGACGTCACCGCTGGAACACTCGGTGATTATCCATGTTTGTGTTTGTTTGGAGTTCCCGGAATTCTCGGCTACGCGCCCTGCCTCAGGACCTCCGAACTTGACCGTTTTGTGTCTGGTTTTGCACCAAACACCTGTGTTTTACCTTGGAGGGGCAGGGAATGCTTTGTGAGGCATCTCCACATACCACCGGCTGTGGCTAGAGGCCACCGGCTGGCTGGTGTTGCCACCGGCACTATATTGTGCCGGTCGGCACTACTTTTGGCAAAATTACCATTTTGCCCTGCCGACCACTTTACAGCTGTTTTTGGAGATATTTTCAGACAGCTTTCTGGTGCTTGTTTCCCCTCCATACACGTGTATGGAGGGATGAACCTTTAGGCTTGCCTTAACTTGTAAGTTTTGTGCCTATACAAGAGAGGGCTCTTCTCTTGGCTCAAGGGTTAGAAAAATTAGAGAGTTAGACATTTTAGACAGAGAAGAAGCTCTGGTTTTAGGTTAGAAATCCTATATCTATCCTATCTCTCTTTTCCTTGCTTATTTTGTACACTAGGTGCTTTAGTTCATACTATTGCACACAAGCACCTAGTGTTTCACCTTCCTTTGGTTGCTGAGGGTCCAAGGGCTTGTTCTTAGTGTTCCTGACTGGTTTGGAGCTCAAGGAACCAACAACTTCAACATTTGTGAAGAAAAGCTTCAAGGGTAAGAAACTTGCTTTATTTACCCCATTTTTGCACCTTGTTTTTACCTAGCTTAGAGTTGTTTTTGTGCTTAGTCTTTAACACATAAAAGTTTTGTTTTTTAACCCTCTTTATTGTTTATTAAGAGTGTTTTGCACTTTGGGGAAGTTTGACCCCCCCTTTAAGCCTTGAAAAGGCCCCATTTTAGGCCATTTTGTGAGAGCTCCGAGACTTTGGTGCTTGGGCCTCTCCACCATTGAAATCTTGAGGGATTTCAGTGGTGGAGATGGTGCCATAAAGTCTCCAAAAGGAGGGGGCCACCCCCCTCTCCTTGATGTCCTTGAAAAGGGCAAGTTTTGTCCTCCAAAGGAGCACCATGTTTGGTTGTGTGTTGAGCATGTTTGGTTTGTTTTTCATGCCTATATTGCCATGATATAACATGTTTCTAATTTGGTTTTAGTACTCCTTGCACGTTTTGCATGGTTGCTTTGTAATGCCTTGTATTGCCTTAACTTGCTCTACGTTTGTATGCCTTCTTTCTAGCATGTTTTAGGCCTAGATCCATGAATGTTTTATGCTTATTTTGACATGTTTTAGCTCTGTCCATAGTCATTTGGGTTGATCTTGGCATGCATCGTATAGCCCCTTTGCATTTTAGGCTTGCTAGCCTTTGGGTATGCATGTGTAGCATGTGTTGCTTACCTCGTTTTGATGGTTTGGAACCATTTAGCATTTTATTTCAGACCTTTTGGTGTGTTTGTATGCTCACCTTAGTCGCCTCTTTAATGCTTTGAAAGCATGTCTTGAATGCTTCATTCATTGGTCATGTTGCATGCCTTTGTGCTTAAGCCTCTTGGATGCCATCTAAGTAGCCATTTGGCTTTGTTTTGACATACTAAAAACCTGTTTTTAGTTGTTTAGTGCATGCCCTAATCGCCTTGCATAAGTTTGGTTCAAAGCCTCTTTGACTAGCTTTAAGCCTTAGACCATTGGCATGCTTTGTTTGGTCTATCTTCGACTTGGTTTGGCACCGTGCTTTGCATGTATTTTCAGAGCTTTACAATGCATGCTCATTGTCCTTGCTTAGTATCTTCAAGTGTGCTTGGAAGTTGACATATTCATGCTTAAGGCTTAGACCATAACACTTGCATGTGTGTGTGTGTGTTTAGTCTCCATTTCTAGGCACTTTGGCCGCTGATTTTAGGCCAATTAGGAGTAGCCTAATTCATGTTTTAGTCCACTCCATTGCTTGGCTTGTATGCCTCTTTGCTTAGGTTGCATACTTAACATGTTTAGCTTGCTTGCATAAATCCATGTTGCATGTTAGATAACATGCTTAGAGTTGCATCACATGAGCATGCATGCTTGGCCTCTTGAAGTGAAATATGATAGAGGTTGGGCACTTTTGTGTGTTTATTTGGTTGCATGCATTTGAAATCAAAGTTGCACACTTTGTTCCTTGGGCCATCATGCATGGAAATGCGTGATTGGTGGTCCGGGAATCGAGGCACATGCCCCCTTGAGTCAATAACATGATAAGGGGTGTGTATAGTGCATAAATACCTTGAATCACATTGCCATGCATGTTGTTGTCCTCTGCTGCTGTGAGTTGCAGGTTCTGCAGGTGTTAAATTCCGGCCGGCACTATTTAGTGCCGACCGGCAGTCAATTTCCAGCCGATAGCTTCATCTAGTGCCGGTGGCCTCCTTCTTCAGCCGGTGGTGCTCTACCCCAGCCGGTGGTACTCCCCAGTGCCCTGAGAGGCACTCCTGGGACTTTGGCAATCTTCAGAGGAGGATAACAGAGGCAAATCATGCATGACAGTGCGATTCTGAGCCAGTCCCGAGCGCGTACTGCATTTGGCCCTCATCTTGAGGCGATTTACTGTTTAATTAGATTAATTATGTTATTTAATTAATTTAGTTGATTTGTAATATTTTAATTAGCTTGCGTAGTTAATTAATTTGTATATTCTTTCGGTCCCTCCGAGCGAGGGCAAATTTGTAATAAGTGTGTGTGAGTGGGTGTATGTCTTCCAACCCCCATTTCTTTCTCCCTTTTATTTACCCGCTTTCGATGGTAGATTAGGGCATACTTATTTTAGCATACCTTATGCAATGCATGCGTGCATTCATGCATTTGTTTACATGCACCGAGCTCGGTACATCATGCAAACTGCATTGTACTTTCAATTCCAAATTGAATACGTGATAGTTGTTGCATTTCATGTGCTATGCCTAGGATAGCCGAGCTTGTCTAGATTACATTCCGTATACGATGCATTAGTCACTTAACATGAACTAGGTCATGCATGTTTGCTAACCGGGTTGTTGTTTTTGGCATGGAGTACGATGTAAGTTTTATCCTTTAGCATATCACATGCGTGTGAATGTTAACATGACAGTATGCCTGCCATGCGGCTAAGTGCTTATGTGATAAAATGCTTGAATGCCTGTGGGTGGAGGTTGGATTGCGTGAGTTGGAACAACTCATTGAAATCCATATTTTAGCCTACTTGCGAGTAGCAAAAACCAACACGTTTTTCGAGACAAAACAGATATGCAATGTTTATTTCCAAATTAGGCAATCTAGTCTATACTTTTGTGCTGTGCGCATAACATAGTAATTCTAGACTAATAATTGGAATAAGAGCACATGACGTTTTCAAAATCAGATATCACGGTTAGTAGAGGCCGGTCTTCGGACCGGGCGAAAGGGGGTGCTCATAGCTGACCTTCCCCGATCGTACCCAAGCTCCCGAGCCAAGACCACTTTGGTGATGACGGACATGTGGCCTTCGGCACTGAGTCAGGGTTTCCTAAATTTCTCATTTTTAAATATTTAGGTGGCGACTCTGTAATCTGGCAAAGCAGTCCACGTTTGGCACTACTTTTCAAAAAATCTATTTTTCTTCAAAACGATTTGCCGGATTTGGACTCTTTGGTTCAGATTTAGAACCGACACAAAAGGGAGTCTGAACTGTAGCGAGGTCCCCCGCGGGCGTTGTTACAGACCCCCAGTGAATTCGGCCACAAAGTTAGCAAGCACCTATCCCTTAATTGAGGTTCTAGGCAAGAACTAAATATCATATTGGCCAAGTTCAAGAGCCCACGTTGAAACGAGCCCTGGTGCTTTTGCACTACGGAGTACCGACCGAAGGGGGTGGTTCATTAGTACCCCGATGGTATGCCCCTAAAAGTAATGCATCAGCTTTCTCGCTGCTATGACGAGGGCCAGAATGAGTTTTTCCAATGGAAAGTAGCGTGTTTCGGCATCAACCATTGCCTTGCTCACATAATTCACTGGCCGTTGCTCCCCCAGCTCTTCCTTTATCAGTACGGCGCTAATGGCCTGGTCAGAAACTACCAGATACAAAATGAGCGAGTCACCTGCCGAAGGTGTTGTCAAGAGTGAAACTGATTGGAGGTAGGTCTTTAGGCCATTGAAAGTGGCTTTGCACTCGGCGGACCATTCAAAAGCCTTTCTCTGCCATAGTGTATGAAAGAATTATCGGCAGCGGTCCGTAGAACGACTGATGAACCTGTTGAGCGCGGCGGCCATCCCCATTAACTTCTGAACCTCCTTGACCGATCGAGGGGAGCCGAGTTCCAGGATTGCTGTGACTTGCCTTGGGTTGGCTTCGATTCCTCGGTGGTTGACAATGTAACCCAAGAATTTGCCAGAGCCAATCCCTAATGCACATGTGGAAGCGTTCAGCTTCATTCTAAATTTGCGTAGAATGCCAAATGTCTCTTCAAGATCGGCTATATGATTCTGCTCTTCCTTGGACTTGACCATGATATCGTCAATGTACACTTCCATAGTGTGGCCGAGTTGCTCCTTGAACATGGTGGTGACTAGTCTCTGGTAAGTTGCCCCTGCATTCTTCAGCCCAAAAGGCATAACCTTATAGCAATAGGGTTCTCTTGGGGTGAGGAATGCAGTTTTATCTTGGTCCTCCGGATGCATGGAAATTTGATGGTAGCCTCTGTAGGCATCGAGAAAGCTCATACGCTGATGACGTGCCGTAGCATCTACGAGTTGGTCTATTCTGGGGAAAGGAAAATAATCTTTGGGGCAGGCTTTGTTTGGGTCTGTGAAATCAACGCAGACTCGCCAAGTCCCATTTTTCTTCTTCACAACCACAGTATTCGAGAGCCATGTAAGGTAGGTCACTTCCCTGATTGCCCCGGCATCAAGTAGCCAGTCAACCTCTTCAACAACGGCGGCAGTGTGCTCTACGGCTGAACGCCGGCTCTTCTGGATAATCGGATTGCATTTAGGGTCAACATTTAAATGGTGCTGCAAAACAGAAAGATCTACACCCGGCATCTCGTATGGAATCCACATAAATACATCACGGTTGCCGAGCAAGAAGGAAATTAGCTGCTGTTTGTTGGCTTGATTCAGGGAAGCGCCGATCATGAAGAACTTGTCTGGGTTTCCGTCAATTTCAACTCGATCTAGGGCTTTCGTGGCCTTTTCACTTGGGAGTCGCCCAACATCGTCGAGGCTCTCTTGATCTGGCACCTCAATAGAATTCACTTACAACTCTCTTGGCGTCTTTCCGGCAAGGAGATAACATGCTTGTGCCGATTTCTGGGAGCCACGGATTTGCTCAATGCCACGTTCAGTCGGGAAGCGTAACAGCTGATGATAGGTGCTTGGCACGGCCTGCATAGTATGCAGTTCGCCCATGATGAGATTATACGGCGATGGCAGCTTGACGACCAAGAATTCCACATCCATTGTTCGGGAGCCTGCTCGAACGGGTAGTGTGATTTTTCCCAACAGGTATTCTAGATTGGCGTTGAAGCCGAATAGTGGATAAGGAGCTGGAGAAAGATCCGATTCGGAGAAGCCGAGTTTAGTGAATGTCTTGTAATACATAACTTCCGATGTGCTCCCTGGATCAATGAGTACGCGCTCAACAGTGAACCGGTTTACGCGCAATTCAATAACCAACGGATCAATGTGGGGGAGCGTTACGCTGATCAAATCAGAATCGTCGAAGGTAATACTCGGCGCTTCATGGGGCTGTTTTGCTGGTGTGATGTGCTTTTGGGTTATTAGGTGCGACTGAATTGCATGCATGGTTGAGGCTGTTGGCAGGCTATATATTATATGGATGACGCCAAGCGGGGGTGAGTCCTACCGAAGGGCAACTGTTTTGGTCGAGTTCTTTCGGACATGTTGCTAAAGTCGACCGTCTTGTTCCAACTTCTCTAGGTGGTCTTTCAAAGCATAGCAACTGTCGGTATCATGGCCGTGGTCTTTATGATACTCGCACCGCCTATCCCGTCTCCTTGTATCGGGAGGTCCCACCATTTTTTATGGCCATTTGAAGAATGGGAGGTGTTGAACCTTAGCCATAACCGCACTGACCGGCTCCGATAACTCTGTGTATTTTTTGTCGGCGCGCCTCGTGCGCTTACTATCCACTTGAAGCTACTCATTAGCTCGGTGTGGACACTGGTCGCTTGATCGGTGTGAATCCCATCTTCGATCTCGCTTGGTCCGATTCCGTGATTCGGGGCTCCGTGGTGGTATGGCATTTATCGGCTGCACGACCTTAGGCGGGGCCGACTTAGTGGCTTTATTCTCGTCTTTGACCCGGAGGGCATCGTCTTCGACTTTGCAATATTCCTCAACTTTTTCATCAATGCCCAGACCGTTTTTGGGGGTCGTCTGGTCGAAGAGCTGCGAAGGGCGCTGTCGGGATGTAACCCCATCTTGAAGGCGGTAATGGCCATGGAGTCATTGCAAGCATCATCTACCAGATTAAAATACTCCCAATACCGCGCCGAATATGCAAGAAGGGTTTCCCCCGGTTGAATCTGCATTGCCCAGAGGGAATCGGCTTGCTTTGGCTGGACCTCATTAGTGATAAACCTTGCCTTAAAGGATTTTAGGAGTTGGTGGAAGCTCTTGATTGAAGCTGGCTCCAGTTTATAGTACCACCTGATAGCCAGTGGTGCTAAATTGCTTGGAAATATTATGCACATGAGAGCTTCGTCATCTGCATGCAATGTCATGGCTTGCTTATAGTGACGGATATGATCTGTGGGATCCGATTTCCAATCGTACAAGGTGAACGATGTGGCTTTGAACTTCTTGGGTAGTACTGCCCTTGCAATCCGTCATTCAAAGGGATCGTGCTGGTCTTTTTCGTCTGAACTGTTTCTTCTTCACTTATGCCTTATACGTGGACTCTCTTCAAAGGAACTGGTAGTTTCGGGTCGTTCCTTCTTCTTGGGCTCCGGGGATAAGGAGTCGGAGTCGCTATCAGTGTCTTGTTGTCGGGCTCAAGGTCGTCGACCACCGACCCTCAAAGGTCGTTCCGGATCTTGGCGTACAGCTTGTTTGGACTTCGCCACCTCCAAGGCCAAATCCTGACGGAGACATTCGTTCTCAGCGATCATATTCTACAACCTCTGTTCGTTTTGCTTTGCTTGTTCCATGATCTCTTGCATTGTCTCATGCGCTGAAGTCGAGGGTGAGCCGAAGTTCAAGGCGCGTCTTGCGGCGATAGTCTCTGGTCCAAGCATGTTCGTTGGAGTGAGGTCGTCTCTCTGTGTGGTCTTGTCAGTGACTATTGAAGGGTCTTCCGTTACGCCCGCCATGGATGTACTTGAGTATTCCCACAGACGGCGCCAATTGTGGGGAAGTGGTTTGGAAATACTCTTCTAATCCTAGGGGACACTCGTGATCCTCAGCTAGTCATTTGAAAAGAAATGAACACTCCGGTCGGGGATGCCGGAATTAGCACTCCGACAGATAAGTCAGTGTATACTCTTTTGATTGCTTATGTCTTAAGTTAAGCACACTAGTTCTCACATACCTTTCTCTGATTGATGATCCTGTATTTATATTATTCTCTTTGGGCCCTAGGGCCAGGCCAATCCTCGATCCTTTACATGTACTTCTACTCGGCCTTTGTTCTACTGATTGGAAAGCCAATTATTTTATTTGGCTTTTCAATTGACCAGGATCAGTGCCGAATAAAGATTATGTCCCGGACTAGACTCGTCCATTCGTCCTTATTGATCCAATTAAATTCGGCTCCCACACCAAGCATCTCAAATGTTTTCGTCATCTGCCGTAGCCACTCATCAGCCTTCAGTGGCTCTTTAGGATCACCCAAAAACTCATCTGGATTCGACCAGAAGAACTCCCTCTTGAAGAACGATGGCCCTGTTTCAGCTACATGGGCCTGGACTTGATTATCAACCCTGAGAATGTCCATGGATTTCCTCAATGCTCCTGCCATCTCACGGGCTAAGGCACCCATGGCCTATTGACCTACTGGCTCGACCACATTGGCCTGACCAACTCCTTCTTCATGTGCCAGAATCTCATCTGGTATAGGCATCTCATGCCTTCTAGGCCTACCGCGCCTACCACCACGACCTCGTCCTGACATCCTAATAAAGATAACAAGGGGATTAACACATTTACAAATGTGCCGAAGATAAATCACTTACGTCCTAATATGATGGACAACTGTAATTCACTTCACGTAAGCACATAATCACATAAACACATACGAAATTCATTTCTAGATAATGATCGTCTCGTGGCATTGCTAGAGTTCCAGTTAGAAACGGCAATGATCAAGTGCCTTTCCAACAGGACTCCGAGAAACCCATGGACCCGATTAACATCCTAGAAATTAAATTTCATACCCATATAATCACATAAGCATATTATCATATAAGCACATAACATCATACTTAAGTCTCTAGTAAGCGAGACAAACCCATTGTGGTACTAACCACTTCCCACGTACCCAAAGTATTCAAACCTGGTACGCTCTGATACTAAGTTGTAACGCCCTCAAAATAAAGAGAATAATCTAACCCGAGAGATCCATAAACATAATAGGAAATGTATTACTTTCATAAATATTCATTCTGAAACTACAACATGTAACACTAATTGATTTTAACAAAATAAACGCCCTACGGGCTTACATCTTTCCAAGATATCTCTTGGTTACAACAAAAGAAAGAGTCCCAGCTCTATACATTTAAAGCCCTTGGCTTGAATAAACATTTAACACAAAACGAAATAACAAAACAGAGCTTTCAGCCCCCAAACCTCCAAAGCTATGTCCTTCGAGGCGACATGTCACCCATACCTGAAAATGGTTTCCCAAGTAGGGTGAGCCAAAGCCCAGTAGAGATATGCTAAAACAATATATGAGATTTAACTAAGATAAAAGCATCAGATAAATGTGCAATATTCTTAACCAACACATATTCTTTCCAAGTCCATTCAATATAGATAACCATACCTCGATTCATTTCCATTCATCCATTTCGGGTAAATCTATTAATCAAATTCATTAATTATCTAATCAACCAAAATGAGATTACAATTCAATACATTCATCAATCTAACACTTCTATTTTCTGTCCATTTTACGGAATTCACATCCAAGGGAATCGACATCCATATATATAAGATTTCGAGACTTTCACCCTAGACACTCCGGCCAACCTAATTTTTAATGGAGTCCATCCCCTATCTCCTCTCAAACAATGGAGTACATCCCCTATCTCCTCCAAAACAATGATACATATACAATGTATTTAAAAGCGTTGTCATATACAATGACTAACCAAATAACATATTCAATGGCTTAATCAAATAGTCATATTCAATGACATAATTCAAATGACCAGTTTCGGTTCACCTAGTCCTTATACAATTTCTACAACAATCATAGCTATCCTCCATCGATAGCCCAAACAAGATATTTCTAAACAGATATGCAATTTATCAAACAGATAATCTATCGAATTTCCATAGGTGAGTGATTTAACAAATCCAACTACACCATCCATTTATGTACCCTTCCAATCTCATATTTCCCACATCAATTTTATTATTTATACAAAATAGCTATTTGACACAAATTAGGAAAATTTTCCCATTTTCCCAAATATTAACCCCAAGACCCAATTTCACCAATTATACTCAAGTAACATCATGTTCAAGACCTCACATACATATATGGAGCCAAATATAGAAACCCCTCTTTCAAAATTCAAATCCAAACCCTGACTTCACCAAAATCTTCCCAAATCCCACCATTTATACAAAATGACAAATACCTAGGTTAAAACCCATATCAAAGAGTAGAATATCCCTATCTCAACGTTAGGAGAGCAAAGGAGAAGATGGAGACACTTTAAACAAGCTGACACCACTAGCTATTTGGATTAACACGGAGCCCTCAAGGTGTTCTACCTTTTTAACAAAGGAACTAGGGTTGAGACACCCAAAATCAAGGTGTATTTATAGAGAGAGAGAAAGAGAGAGAGTCGGATTAGGGTTCTTAGGGAAAAAGAAGATCAAAAGTGATATAAAATCACCCTGTTGCGAACTAATATATGCGGCCTTCGCTTGAGCAAAGGAGTTGTCGCTCGAGCGAACAGACACAACAAGTGGCCTCGCTCGAGTGACACTACTCGAGCGCAAGAAGTGTCGCTCGAGCGTAAAATGCAAAGCTTCAGAAATTTCACAGACGCACATGCTCGCTCAAGCGCAAGAAGTCTCGCTCGAGCGAAGCACTTTACCTTCCCAGAAAGTCTGTGTCTAGGAAAGAAACCTGAGGACTCTCAATTCTCGTTCGAGCGCAAAAAATCTCGCTCGAGCGAAGAAGCAAATTACAAAAAGCTCACTTGAGCACAAGAAGCCTCGCTCAAGCGAAAAGGCCAAAATCTGGGCAACAACAATCTAAACCAACTAACAACTAACCTGTTCCAAACTCGCCCAACAAGTTCCAAAACTCAAATGCAAAGAGTCAAAGGAAGAAAACAAGACATGGATATAATATTCAATCACGGAACTCGTGTCCGCAACGCAATGAAGGTCGGGGAAAAACCGAGATTGCTATATTATTTGTCTATTTTTGTTAAGTATAACTGTCTGTAAAAGTATAACTTAGTTATTAAACTCAATGAATATGGGTGTTTTAGACATTTTTCGTACATCTATATTGAGTTTAATGATTAATATATATATATATATATATATTTAACAATTTTACTTATCAAAAATAATATTTTAACTCTTTATTTGGAGAATTATTTAGGGGTCTTAGAATATTTCTCCATGCTATTCAGGTAGTGACACTTAATATTTCTCAAAAATCAGCAAAAAAAAAGTGTTGTTTGGTTTATTCTTATTTTTTAAAAATTAGTTAATTACCTAAAGATTCTATTTCCAAATGTTATGATAGTTGAGGTCTTATCTAAGATTTTTTGAACCAATAAATCCTATTTAGTAAAATTGAAAATATTATTAGTTTTTTTTTCAATTTTTAAGACTAAGAACATTATCAATTTTGCATAGTAATATTTTAGATAATTGTTTCACTAACTGATAAAAAGACAGAGCATGAGATCAAACATTTTTGCCCTTCTACTTATTGGTTTGATTCAACTATCCAATAAAACCAAGAATATTATCAGTTTTTTCCAATTTTAAAACTGAGAACATTATCAATTTTTTCATTTTTAAAGGTATTTTTTCCCCATCAATTTTGCATCATCATGCTCCTTTATAGACACAAAAATTTTAGTTTTGCACAAAAAAATAATTCAGTTTTTTTAATTTTTTCAACAAAAATTAGGTAGCGTTTGGTAGAGTTTTAGAATTATTATTTGAGAATAGAGTTGTATTTTAATTTTATGAGTTTTGGAATTATAATTTGAGTGTGAAAAATTTGTTTGGTTATAAGTTTTGAAAAGAGTTTTGAATTGAGTTTGAAATGAATGATGTGACATATGATATTTGATTAAAAAACTTACAACTTATAACTAAACACACAATCCAAAATTCTATTCAAAGCACATAAAAAAATTTTAAAAAAAATTCTGAAAATATTTTTTATTTAAAATATAAAAATAGCAAGTGCAAAAAAAAAAAAAAAAAAAAAAGCGAACACTGTTTCAATCAACCGGCCAAACGTCTAAAGGGATGTCCAGTGGAATAACCAGGTTGACGTGTTTTGAAAAGTGTGTGTGGAATCAATTTTTGAAAATGCTAACCAAACACTATACTCAAACCAAGGGTGAAATCAACTTTTCAAAGCCTTACCAAGCACAACCTTAGTTTTTGTTTATTGCACATAATTTTTTTTTAGTTTTTTCAATTTGAAAGTTGATATTTCAAAGTTTTGAAAATCAAAATATATGTCAAATCATCATATTCCTTTATAGATAATCATAAATGAGGCTTTTTCTCCCGAGAAGGAACAAAACCGTGAGGGAAGGACAACAAGATCCGTCCCTCAACCACAAAGTGGACAATATTTGCAGGGACATGATAGGAGAGGCACGCAAATTTGGTGCTAGAAAGAGAGTTGTCCGGCAAACTCTCCCGCTATTGCGGTATAGTACATCGAGGGGTTATGATGAGGATAATGTCCCATATCGCCTGGGAAGGACTCCCACTTCCACCTTATAAGCGTACTGACCCCCTCCACCTTGCATGAGGCCTTTTCCCTTGAGGAGGAACAAAACCATGAGAGGAGGATAACAAGATCTGTTATTTAACCCCAAAGCGGACAATATCTGCAGGGGTGTGACAAGACAGGCATGTAAATTTGGCGCTATCTGTGGGAATCAAACCCACAATCACAAGGTGGAGGGGGCCAGTACGTTTATAAGATGGAAGTAGAAGTCCCTCACAGTCCCAGGCGATGTGGGACATTGTCCTTATCATAACTCCCCAGCATATTGGGCCGCAACAACAGGAGAGTTTGCCGGACAACCCTCCTTCTAGCATCAAATTTGCATGCCTATCCTCTTATGCCCCTACAAATATTGTCCGTTTTGGGGTTAAATGACAAATCTTGTTATCCCCCCTTCATTGTTTTTTTCCTCCTCGGGGGAAAAGGCTACATGCAAGGTGGAGGGGGCCAATATGCTTATAAGGTGGAAGTGGGAGTCCCTCCCTGGTGATATGGGACATTATCCTTATCATAACTGCCCAACGTACTGGGCCGCAACAGTGGAAGAGTGAAAAATCTAAGTGATTCGTGATTAGATCAAGATTTAATTATTCTAATTCCCAATCAATTAAAACTCACAATCTAAATCATCAAGCACTTACTAAAGTGATTTAGATTATTGTTTTCAAAAATTAATAAATTGACACAAACGATTTTTACGTGGAAAAATCACAATTCAAGCACCTTCAATTGTGATAAAAAAAACCACGAGCGAAACGCCATTAATCAATCCACTACTGAAGAAAGAAAGATTACAAAGATAACAAACAAATTACCCAAACGCTTTCAATTTGTCTTCAAATCTTCTATATATCTTTTACCGCAACCTTCGACTCGGAATTGATTAGGTTGAAGTTGAATCCACAACTTTTATTGTCAAATCAACAACCACACACAATATCAAACTCCATCGACACTCCACGCTTGAATCTTCGAATTCCACCGAAGAAGAACACTCTTGAATATGAACAATCAACCTCCTTGATGTGTGCTTGTCAAAACATGAGTTTAGTACTCAGTCAAAACATTAAGGAAAACTAGCAAAACAAGCCCCAAAACAAAACCCTAAAGCTCCCAAAACAGATCTAGGAGATTTAACCCAAAAATAAGACTTAAACACATATATATAGTAAACAGGGGCTGCGTACTCTGCTCGAGCGCAGAACATTCCGCTCAAGCGGGGTCAATAAAACACGTGTGTGAATAAAGAGGTTTCCGCTCAAGTGCTGGAACCCATGCTCGAGTGCGAAATCACACTTCCTAGTATTTTTACAGACACGCCCAACTACTGAGATAGTGTGTAGACACCCCATTTTTGACTGTCCTCAAGACTCGGACGTCATCCCTTATGCACTCAGTGATTATGATTGCATATGTTCTTTTTGAGTGCTTAAAGTTCTCGGTGGAGCGCCCTGACTTTGAGCCTTGAAACCATATCTGTTTTGTGCCTTGTTTTGGACTAAAACCTTGGTTTTTCTTGCCTGGACCTAATGGTGACCTGTCGGCCACCACCATAGGCTATCAGCCATGGATGATGGTTGTCGGCCAGAGGTGTGGCCGGTCAGTTACCAGTGGTGGCCGATGGCCACCAATGCCTTTTTCCAGATATTTGTTAACAGCTGTGCTAGTTGTTGGCACAATAAGCTGCATCTCCTTACACGTGTATGGTGGGATGTTTCCAAGCTTAGAGAGTGTTTTTCTATAAATATGGGGGTTCCTCCCCCATTTTGGGAGGTTGGCAATTTTGGAACAAAATTCTCCCACTCTCTCTAGATTTCTCTCTCTCTCTCTCTCTCTCTCTCTCTCTCTCTCTCTCTCTCTCCCTCTCTCTCTCTTATAATTTTGTGCTTTAAAGCTAGTTTCCGCTACAGTTTTACATACACTACCTTGATCAAAGTTACTTCTCTTTGAGCTGAGGTTCCTTGAGGCTTGTTTTGAGCTCTAGCAAGTGGTTTTAGCTTGGATTTGTGCCTAGAGTTGCTCTTTGCTTCAAGAGGTAATTTACTTGCTTTGTTCACTTGTTTAGTATACTTGTTTTCTCATCCTTTTAAACTGTTTTGAGGCTGGTTTTGAACCATAAAAGCTCTATTTTTGTGTCTTAAAAGTGATGGTTTGAGCTTTTTTTTAGTTAGGGGTGGTTCACCCTTCTTGCTTGTTAGCTTGTATAGCTTTTGTGCTTTTCATTCATCACTTTCAAACCAACTTTTTTGGGCCTTTTAACAACTGAATTTTAGAGTATTTTTAGTGGCCAAAAACTTGTTTTGAAGTTCAAAATTGTAGGGGTTAGCCTCCCCTCCTCATGTCTTGTTTGCATGCCTACTTAGCTTCATGTGTTAACATGTTTTTTTAGCTTAACTTAGCTCAAGTCCAGCATGTTTTAGTCTCTAAAATAACCTGTTTTAGCTCTTTTTTTGGCTAGTTAGTTTGTTTGAGTCTTGTTTTGCATAGTTGTAGTGTTAATTCCTTCACTAGCTTAGTGTTTTAAGGTATTAACCATCATTGGTGTGAGTTGGTTGCATGTTTTTTTTTAGTGCTTTTATCACTCAATTTCAGCACATACAATCTCTGCAACCTCCCTCATTTCTTCATTTTTTCATTTGTTTTGAGGGTTGTTTCAACCTTAGGGCTGTTTAAGCTTGAGGTTGAGACTCATGCTTAATGGTTTAATCCTCCTTTGAGGGTTCATTACCAACGGCATGAAGCTTCTCTCATGCCTTAAACTACCTCTTGGTTGACACCTCTTTCACTTTAGAAGACACTTACCATTGGACAAATGGATTAATGAATGGTTTAGTAACTAAAATGAGTAAACAAAAATTGACAAGTAAAAGTGTGTAAGATAAGCATCTTTCGTGTTGCATTGCATGTGTTTGAATCGGACGTTAATTCGAACACAAGGAAAATGGCATGCATGATAGGGTTTTGGACATTTGAGTTTTGTTTGTGCATTTATTAAAACTTGTACAAACTTGGTTCCATAGCCATCATGCATGGAAATTGCTTGATTGATGGTTTGAGGACCAAGAATTTCTCTCCCTTGAGCTTGTGTGATGATAAGGAGGGTAAACAGTACAAATAACTTGTGAGAATACACTGTTTTGCTCTCTATTGCAGTATGGAGGTGTGAACAAGCAGTGGCCAACAGCCACCATTAGTGGCCGACCGACCACTAATGGTAGCCGACCGCCCCTTGTCCTTTTTGTCGACCATCAATGATTTTTGCACAGTGTGTTCCTAAGGTGGAGCAGAGGTGTTCTGGAAGCTGGCATAATTTTCAGCGATCAAATGTGCAAACAGAGGCCTGCAGCAGCAAGATAGTGGCTTTTCGGGTGAAGGATGAAGCATGCATGCATTCCTTGCTTCCCGAGATTAGCTAGTTAGTTTAATTAGCATTAGATCAAGCATGTGTTATAATTAATTAGTTGTGGCTAATTAAAGTATTGTAAATAATTAGTTAGTTTAACTAGTTATTTAATTTCGGTTTGTAATAATTAGTTAATTAGAATTAGTTAATTAGTTTCGTTTTGTAATAGTTAGCTTAATTAGCGTAGCTAGTTAGCTCTTATTCATTCGGACCCCCCTTCGCGAGGGTATAATGTTATAATAAGTGTACATGCGTGAGTGTATGTTTTTCAACCCCATGTCTTTCTCCCTTTTATTTAATCTATTTTGATGGTTAGATTAGAGACATGTTTCAATTAGCATATCGCATGCTTACATCCATTCATTTTGTATTGAATACATCGAGGCTCGGCGCATCATTCAAACTGCATCGCAATTTCAATATCTTCTTTGAATATGTGTTTATCGCATGTTGTTCAAATCGATTCATATGCCATGTTAGTAGCCAAGCCAATTAATTGCATTATTTGCATGCGTTGCATTAAAAATTTTGTATAGTTAGGATCACGCATCATTCTAACTAGTTTTTGTTTTGACTCAGAGTACTCGGTAAGTCTTTATACTTTAGCATACTTGCATGAGTGTGATTGCCTTGTTGCCATATTTAGCATGCTTACCATGAGGGTATGTGCTTAAATGCTAAACTACATGAATTCCTATGGATGAAGGCTTGTTGTTTGAATTGGAATGATTCAACAAATGTGTGTTTTAAGCCCACTTTGTTGTGGCAAATCATGTTTTAAGCCCATTATGTTTGGTGGCAAATTCAAACCATTTTCGAAAACAAACATGAGTTGAATTGTTCCAAATTGAGCAAACTAGTCTATGCTTGCTTGTGCGCGTCACATAGTAAAGCTAGTTTAATAACTGGATTAAGAACACATAATGTTTATAAAATATCATATTATAATTAGTAAAGGCTGATCTTTGATCTGGCGAACGGGGGTGCTCATTTCATGACCTTCCCCCTTCGTACCTAAGTTCCCGAGCCGAGGCAACTTTGGTAATAACGGACACGTGGCCTTTGGCATGAGTCAGGGTTTCCTAAATTTCCCCAAAAACAAAATATTTAGGTAGCGGCTTTGTATCTAGAAAAGTAGTCCAATTTTAGCATTATTTGATTTAAAATCGATTTTCCAAAAAGGTTTGCCGGATTTGGACTCTTTGGTGTTTATCAGTTTCACATTGCACTTATGAGACTAGATTCAGAACCGCGGGAGTTCGAATTGTAAGGCCTTCTTTTCAAACCCTTTCCGAAAGGCGAGGCGCAGAAAAAGGCGAGTCCACATAGTGCACATTCTGCTCGAGCGCAAACGGTCCCGCTCGAGCGGGAATACCAAAGAATAAGGGAAAATTACAACTGTATAAAATAGAGTTTGTTCACGGATTTGGCAACAAAGGGACCTAACAATCTCCCCCTTTGTCAATTTCTGGACAAAACTCTTTTAACAATTTTCCTAAAAACACATGCACTAGACAACTTCACGAACACAACCTATTAGACAAGAAAAAAAAAACAAAACAAAAAAAAGCTGTAACCATACAAAAGGTTGAGTTGACAATAATTTAGAACAATTCACCAATAGAACAATCCATCAATCATCCACCTGTGAAACAGCAAGCAACACACCAAAAAAAAAAAAAAACAAAAACTGTGGAACTCCATAAGAAGACAACTAATGTATATGAGATAAATTAGAGCCCACAAAACCAACAACTGTAGCAATTATATCCAAAAACCAACTGTATCCACAAAAATACCAAACTGTATCCACAATATACTACCACCAAAAATTCTCCCCCTTTTTGGCCTGGAGACCAGTACAAAAACATTCCAAGAAACAAAAACCTCAATCAAGAATCCGCTGGAGGATGATGAGGCTGTTGTAGCTGAAGCAAGGATATAATATGATCAAGCTGAGTAGTAATCTGGGCGGCGGACTGCTCCAAATGTCCAAGACGGTCATCGAAGGCATGAAGACGAGCATCCAAAAGATCCAATCACTGAGTCATAGCCTCCTCAAAACGGAAAAGGTGGCCACGAAAAGTCAGGAGGGGAACATCAGCCTCCTCGGCACCGGCTGTCGCTGCATCAATCTGCACCTCCTCGGCTAGAACATCTGCTGTACCTGTAGAAAGACCAACCCTAGAAGACTTCCCCTTGACATGTGCACGACTCTGCGAAACAGTCTTCTTAGTGAATGATTTAATAGGGGAGGCATACTCGTCGTTCTCTAAGACTGGAACTTCAAGCTGGGACAAAAGACGATTTGATTAACAACCATAAGGTAGGCCTAATTGCTTGTTGCCAAAAACAGCAATCATCTTACAAAGAATGAGGATGGCTAGATTGATGGGCATATGACGAGCAATACAGGAAAGAACAAACTCTTGTTCTTGATTGATTTCAGAAGAGTGAGTGGTGACAATGATATTAGCACAAACAATAAGATTAAGCAGCTGAAACTCGAGCAGGAGTTCAAACTATTTAATCAAAGTTCCCTTGATCCAGTTACGAGGAGCACCACACAAGACACCGGCCACCTCATTAAAATCACAAGTAGGACGAACAGGAAAAGGATAATGCTCCGGAAACACACGGTCAATACCAAGGAGCTCTCTAATAGGATTGGGTGAAACAGAGATGGACTTAGAACAAACCCATGTCCGGAAGGAAGGACCAATATTTCCTATAGCCTCAATATTATAGTAAAACTCACGGACCCAGTCTAGGTTTTGGTGTCCAGAGAAGGACAAAACGAAGTCTCCTCCTAATGGATCGAACAAAGGACAGATGGGAATGGACTCGAACGTATCTAGCTGGACATGACGTTTAAGATGAACTGTCCTAGACGTGAAGGACTCTTTGAATGACTTGGCTTTTTGGGCAGAAAGAAATCTATCGGGGTTATACGAAGGAGGAGACATAGTAGACTTTCGACGTTTGGGAGCAAACATGGTGATTCCAAAGACAAAACAATTAAAGCCCAAACAAGACAACCCCAAACCCAAAGCCAAAAAAACATAACAGTTTAGACAAACACAAAAACCATTAGTAACCCAATAGATCCAAAA
This sequence comes from Camellia oleifera, assembly GCA_022316695.1. Lineage (NCBI taxonomy): Eukaryota > Viridiplantae > Streptophyta > Magnoliopsida > Ericales > Theaceae > Camellia > Camellia oleifera. The sequence goes on from CM039305.1 coordinate 33,436,977, forward strand.
GACAATAATGCACTGAAATAAGAGTAATAATCAGAGATATAAAACCAAGTTTCAAAATGCACAACTCTACAGAGTATAAGTCTACAGAGCATGATCCATAAAAACAAAATTAACATAATAACTCAGAGAATCAAGAGGCACACATGACAAAATAACAGACTATGCAAAAAAAAAATAGGGAAGAAAACAAGTGTAACATAGATAAACTATGCCCAAACTCAACATTAAGCCTAATAATACTCTGTGAAAGTGTGTGTATCAAGCTTAAGAAGAAAGACCTAAGTAGAAACCAAGCCAAAAATCAAAAACCCAAAACAACCTCCATAAGTGCCGAATGAAGGACAAAACAAAGAGAAAGGAAAGGAAAGACTTACCTAGGTTGAATCAATGAAGGAAAACAAAGGAGGAGATCCAAAGCAAAGCCCAAGAGAGTTGTATCCACAAACCCTAGGTGAGAGAGAGAAACCCTTTGCAAGGAATGAAAAAAGAAAATGCGACTGAAACGGTGGGGAAGGATTTTATTCTTAGGGCAGTCCGCTCGAGCGGGTTCACTTTTGCGCGTCTAACCGCTCGAGCGAAGAAAAGAATGCTCGAGCGTTAAATAGCTGCTCTCAGAATCTCGCGCTTGCTGCAAAAATGCTGGATGAGGTAAAACTGCGCTTGAGCACAAAGAGGTCCGCTCGAGCAGATTAGAAAAAAACAACAAAGACCAAAAACACCTTTCTGAACAGTTTAAAAACATCTTACACAACCAAGAGAGAGACCTGAAACAAAAAGAAGGTAAGCACAATCGCAAGTATGTGACACTAAAATGAGGTAATCCACAAACCATGACACCTGAAAACTCAGAAATTTTTGACATTAATGAATACAAAATCATGAGCAAATCCGATAAAAATTGATCAATGAGCACAAGCAACATGAGAATGCACAACTCAAAAACAAACATGTGAGCTCACATACTGAAAGTGTGTGTGTCTGTGCAATCCATGTAGCTAGAGTTAATCCTTGTAGTGATCGAATGGCTGGACCTCCGGCAAGAGCAACTAACCATCATAGAGAAAAGTCCCACTAGGAATCAAGAGGTATTTGTTGAGTAAAGGTAGAGGCTCCCCCTCAATCAATGAGTCCCATTTTTTTTTTATTATGTGACTTTTCTTTTTGTGGGCACTCACTAGTGGTTTGCACGCTCAAGAGTATGGAGACCAAACCAGAGAAGCAGGAAATCAAAAAGGATGGCCTGGTTGGTGCCTCTAAGGTAGCCTCTTCCTAATGCCCGGTTTGTAATGAACTGAGGGAGGAACTGTGGAAGTGAAAAACAATGGTAGATGGTTAAGAGACTCAATATCACCCATGATATGCCAGTATAGGTCAATTCCTCCAATAATGTAAAAGTTACACTGTTAGTGGTCCATAGAGAACTTTGATCACTTGTGCGGAAACACCTACAACAGTTTATCTCAAGAACGTGTACAAAATGAGTTCATGAAGTCAATGAGCATGGCCATTCAACATGAGCTATGAACAAAGAAAAATGAAATCTTGCAAGCAACATGAGAGGTGTTCATATGATTCTAAATGCAGGGATGACAGGAATCAATGAGAATGAGATTAAAGCATCCAAGTACACATACAAACAATCACTCACACACCCTCAAGAATAGGTAACACCCTAGCGTAGACACCCCATTTTTGACCGCCCTTAAGACTTGGGCACTATTGATGGTTTACTTGGTGAAGAAAGGTGTGCAGGGCAAAGGTTCAGTTTCTTCGGCAAGGAGGGAGTCAAATCTCAACTTCATACCCCTTTTGGACCAAAACAATCTTGATCAAAGGATTTTAGACCTTGAAACCCTCTCTTTCAAAATGTTTTAAAAATAAAGTTCCTACGATGTTTCGACGCTCGCATTTTGTTAAATGTTGCGCTTTTCGGTAAACCGAGCAAGGATGAAGTGGAAATGAATGAAAGAGAGTTGAAATCTTTGAAAAATATTTCAAAACACCTTGTTTAGGGGTTTGGATTTGAGGAAAATTGGAGAAGAGAGAACAAACCAAGTTGAAGAAGAAGGTGGGTATGAATCGCTAAGAGAGAGAGAGCCGAGCAGTCCTTGCTAAATCACACCTACCTGTCTATACACTTAGATTTTAGCTATGAGGCCACCACCATTGGAAATCTTACTTCCGGGGCTTCATTTTGCACTTAAGAATCTCCTAAAGCCAAGTCCGGATGGGAGAGATATGGTTGGTTGAAGTAGGGCATCAATCCGGTTGGACCAAAACTGCGCAGCTTCACCAAAACAGGCATAACTTTTTGTACAGTTGGAATTTTGATGCAAGGCCGGTGCCATTGGAAAGCTAACTTCTGGGGATTCAATTTGGACACTAGAAGACCACTTTTTGGCCTTTCTAGCCATTGGCCGACCACTTTTATTTCCGGGAGACCACTTTTTGTCCTAAAAAACTAGAAAAAGTAGCTGGCCAACCAGAAAAAGTAGATGGCCGACCACTTTCTCATGAAAAGTGGTCGGACGACCAGTAAAAGTAGTTGGCCAACCACTTTAACTGGTCGGCGACCTTTCTGCATATTCTACAGGTGTTGTGGATGTCAGCTGTGCCAACTGGATGGCACAGACTGTATCCTCTATACACGTGTATGGAGGGACTTATCCAAGCTCTAAGCTTCTCCAAGAAGCTTTAGCTTATGTTTTTCTATAAGAGAGAGGTTTCCCCTTCCTTCTCCAGGCTAGATTTTGGGCTGAGAGCATAGGCTTACACTCTCTCTATATCCCTCTCTTTCTCTCTCTATATTGGTGCTTTGTTTCACACTTGTACACACAACCTCATAGCCAAACACTCTTACCTTGTTGTTGAGTTGCTGGAGGGTCTTGAGGGAGCTCAAGAGTTGGTTTTGGCTCAGAAAATTTGCTGATATTGCAGTGCTTCAAGGGTAACCTTCTTTCTCCCCCCCTCCCTTTAGCTCTATTTTGATCACTCTCTTAGCCATATTTGCATGCTTCTCTTGGCTTAACTTTAAACTACAGAAAGCTTTATTTTTTAGTACTCAACATGTTTGTTTGAGGCTCCTTGGGTGTTGGGGGTGTTCTACCCCATTTTGTGCCTTGTTTGGCCTTGTTTTGTGCCATGCCTTGAGGCCTTTGAATTAGTCTTTGCTTGGCCTTTTAACCACTAAAATATAGTGGATTTTCAGTGGTAGGCATGTGGTTTTGAGGTCTCAAATTAGAGGAGGGTGATCCCCTCTCTTCTTGTTTTGTTTACTTGCATTATTGGCCTATCAAAGGAGCATGTGTTTCTACCATTTTGAGGCTTAGTTCAGGAACTTTTTGGTGACTTCTAGGGCCTTCCTTGACTCTGTCCATGGCTGGTTTGGTCACCTTTTGCATGCTTCTTGTATGTGTAGTGTAATCTCATTTGTGGCTCATCAAAGTAGCATGTCTTTCTAGCATGTATTGGCTCTATTTTAGTGGGTTTTTGGCTATCATTTGACATGTCATAACTCTGTTTTTGGTTGGTTTGATGGCCCCATGCATGCTCCATGCACTTGTAGTGCATTTCCATGAAATAGCCTAACATGCATCATGCTTCAACATGTCATTTTAGCATGCTTTTGGCTTAGCTCAAAGAAGACTTTGTTTATGTTTTAGCATGCTTAAGGTCTGATTTATGTTGTTTTGGTCATGCATGCCATGCTTTGTATAGCCATAGTGCATTTTAGCTCACTAGCCTTAAGTTTCCAAGCCACTAACATGCATTGCTTAGGCTATTTGTATGATTTAGCATCATTTGGAATGATATTTCAAAGCTTATATCTTTGCCATATTCTCATGTTTATCACTCCTTCAATGTGTTTGAGAGTTGCACCTTTATGCCTTGTTTGTGAGCCATTGCATGAGCCTCATTTTCTTGCCTTTGAAGCCATCATCTCAGTCCATTTTGGCTACTGTTTTGGCCTGCATAAGGTCTGTTTGGGGCTGGTTTGGCCATTTGAGCATTGTCTTGAATGCCTCTAGTGTAATACACTTCACTAGCTTTGATGCTTGAGCCTTTCAACATGCATTACATAGGTTGTTTGCATGATTCTAAGTCATTTTGCATGCTATTTCAGTGCTAAAACATATGCCATTGTACTCCATGTTTCATCCTTTCAACACCTTTGGAGAGTTGTATTTTGTTCCTTGAGCTTGGGCCAATATGCATGCATGTTTGTATAGCATTTTGAGTTTTTATCTTAGTATGTATGGCCACTGATTTGGGCATGACTGAGGTCAGTCCATTTTGGTTTAAGTCCATCGAGCATTGTGTATGCCATATGGTTCATTGCGTTGTGTATGCCATGTCCATTCGCATTGTGTATACTAGTTGTTGTTCATATTGTTGCATGCTTATGTTGTCTTGCATTGAGTATGCATGCATTAGCATAATTTGCGTGTCATTAGCTTTGTTAAGTTAATCATGTCACATTGCATTGAGTGGGCCATGTGGTTCTTAGCACTGTGCATTGTGCATGCCATTAGCATTGAGTATGCTAAGTTACATTGCATTGCATGTTTGCATGCTTGTTTAGTTGTATTGCATCGAGTTGTATGCTTGACTCGCATTGGGTATCCCATGCTTGCTTTGCATTTGTGTTTGGAATAAGTGTTAGTCCAAACACGGGAAACGAGGGACGTTTCATACTTGAAGTGATGAAATGCGCCTCAATTCTCAGTTGCCGACGCTCTTGATCATACATGATAGAGTTTTAGGCTTTATGTGTTTACTTGTGCATTCATTTCCATATTGAATTGTGCAACTTTGTTTCTCGGCCATCATGCATTGAAATGCGTGATTGATGGCCCAAGGGTCGAGAACCACACTCCCTTGAGCTTATGAAATGATAGGGAGGGTGGTTGTGCACACATATCTTGTAAATACATTGTCATGCCCTTTCTTGCTCTCTGTTGCAGCAAATTGAAGTCTGGCAGCAGAAACTGGTCGGCCGACCAGGTAAAGTAGCTAGCTGACCACTTTTTCTGGTTTTCAGCACAAAAAATGGTCGGCAGGTGGTCTCCAATGCCAACAACTGGTCGGCAGCATCCCTACAGGTTCCCATGGTGGAGTTTCAACCTTCTGGAGCCTTGTGCAGTGTTCTGGGACCAGTTGCAAATATAGGCAAATCGGGGCATCGCGATGGATTTCCAAGCGAGGCGATTCGAGCATGCATGCATCCCTCATCATGAGACCATTTTAGTGTTTTGTTAGCTTAGAATGTATATTTGTTTCAATTTTGGTTGTCTAATAATTAATTAGCTAGAATAGTTAGTTAATTAGTCGGTTTTGTATTATTTATTCGAACCCTCCTCCGAGAGGACAATGTTGTAAATAAGTGTGCGTGTGTGTGATGCATGTCTTCCAACCCCCATTTCTTTCTCCTTTTTATTTACTAGCTTACGATGGGTAGTTTTAGGGCATGTTTCCATTAGCATCCTTATGCTCGCGTGTTCGCATTCATTCATCTGTCTTGCATGCACCGGGCTCGGCGCATCATACTAACTGCATTGTATTTCAATTCCTGTTTGAATACATGTATCAAGTTGCATTTCACATGACATTTTAGAATAGCCGAGCCTATCTTAGTTGCATTTTGCATGTATTGCATTAGGCATTCTTGACATAGCTAGGATCATGCATGATTACTAACTATCTTCTATTTTGGCTTGAAGTACTTGGTGAGTGTTTATGCTTTAGCATCCTTGCATGTATGTGAGTGACTGCCATGATAGCATGCTTGCCATGAGGCTATTTGCTTATGTGATATAATTGCCTGAATGCCTGTGGGTGAAGGTTGGATTACCTGAATTGGAACAATTCATTTATTGCAAGTTTTAAGCCCACTTGAGAGTAGGAAATCACCATATTTTCTAAGCCCACTTGAGGGTGGCAAAATCCGCATTTTAGCCTACTTGCGAGTAGCAAACCGCTTTCAAAAACAAACATGAAATGTTTTGTTCCAACTTAGGTGATCCAGTCTATACTTGTGTGTTGTGCGCATCACATAGTAATTCTAGCTAATAATCGGAATAAGAACACATGTGTTTTCAAAAACAAGATATCATATTTAGTAGTGGCCGATCTTTGATCGGGAGAGTGGGGGTGCTCATTGCATGACCTTCCCCTCTCGTACCTAAGTTCCCGAGCCGAGACAACTTTGGTGATGACGGACACGTGGCCTTAGGCACGAGTTAGGGTTTCCTAAATTCCCCCAAAATAAAATATTTAGGTGGCGACTCTGTATCTGGTAAAGCAGTCCATGTTTGGCACTTCTTTCTAAAAATCAGTTTTTCGAAACGATTTGCCAGATTTGAACTCTTTGGTGATTTATGAATCTTGCATTGCACTTTGTGAGATTAGATTTAGAACCGTGACATTGAGTTCGAACTATAGTGAGCCTAATGAACAAAACGGGATTTTCCCGGGATATTCGGGCGCATCTACACCTAGTAACTGAGCATTACACCCAAGGTCTTTCTGAGGAACTTAAACCTAAGAAGATCAAGGGGTTTTGTAAAAATATCAACTTTTTGATGCTTAGTGGGAACATGTTCAACAACAACAAGGCCTTTTTCCACTAACTCTCAAATAAAATGATGACGAATGTCAATATGTTTGGTACAAGAGTGTTGGACAAGATTTTTTGAAATATTAATGGCACTTGTGTTATCACAGAAAAGAGTGAGAGTGTTCTGGTCTATTCCATAATCATGAAGCATTTGTTTCATCCACAACATTTGTGCATAACAACTTCTTGCAGCAATGTACTCAGCTTTAGCGGTCGAAAGAGAGATGGCATTTTGCTTTTTGCTTTTTGCTATGCTAGGCAACCAAATTATTCCCATGGTAAAAACACCCCCTAGATGTGCTCTTACGATCATCAGCACACCCTGCCCAGTCGGTATCAGAAAAACTAGTGATTTCATCAGTAATGTCGATTGAGAACCAAATCCCATACCCCAAAGTCCCATTCACATATTTTATGATCCGTTTGATAGCAATCCGATGAGACTCTATAGGACAAACTTGGTAACAGGCACAAAAACCTACACTAAAAGCAATGTCAGGGCGACTGACAGTGAGGTACAAAAGACTCCCTATCATACTCCTACATAGGGTAAGATCAACATCAGTACCAGAGGAATCTTTAGAGAGGTGAAAACTAGTACTCATAGGAGTGTGTGCATGTTTGGCTGACTCAAGACCAAACTCTGACACAAGATTTTTGGCATACTTAATCTAAGAAACAAACATACCCAAATTAATTTGAAGACCCAAGAAATAAGACAACTCTCCCATCATGCTCATCTCAAACTTATGTATCATGCAATCTGAAAAATATTTCACAAGATGATCAGTAGTGGATCCAAACACAATATCATCAACATAAATCTGAACAACAAGAATATGAGACTTAGTATTTTTCACAAATAAAGTCTTATCCACACTACCCCTTTGAAAGTCATTATCAAGAAGAAAGGTAGTAAATCCATCATACCAAGCCTGAGGGGCTTGTTTCAACCCATACAAAGCCTTGTCTAACTTGTAGGCATGGTTTGGACATTTAGGGTCCTCAAACCCTTTTGGTTGCTCAACATAAGCCCCTTCTTTCAAGTACCCATTTAGAAAGGCACTTTTCACCTCCATTTGAAACAATTTGAAACCAAGAAAGCATGCAACACCAAGTAAAATACGAATAGATTCGAGACGTACAACTGGGGCAAACGTCTCATCATAGTCAACACCCTCTACTTGTATGTAGCCTTGAGCAACCAACCTAGCTTTATTTCTAACCACAGTACCATTCTCATCAGATTTATTCTTAAAGATCCACTTGGTACCTATCACATTCGTGTCTCTAGGTCTGGGAACTAGAGTCCAAACATTGTTACGTTCAAATTGACCTAATTCTTCGTGCACGGCATTGACCCAACTATCATTTAGTAAGGCCTCTTTTATATTCTTAGGTTCAATTAATGAAACGTAACACATATGAGACACCTTATCTTGAATTTGTCTTCGGGTTTTCATTCGATCCGAGACACTTCCAATCACCTGTTGTGCTGGATGATTCAGTTTCACCCTTGCTGATGGTTTGAACTTAGGACTTGTGGTGACAAAAGCATCAGAAGTGGTGTCTCTCTATGCACTCTTTGGACTCTGACTTACCTGTGAAGTTGGTGTTGTCTCAACTTCTTGTGCTTGGACCTCAGCTTCTCTTTGACTTTGTGGTTTAGTATCCAGGATTGGAGAGTCACCATTTTCTTCCTCATTTGTTGCTGAAGTAGAAGAACCTGTGTCATCTATAACCACATTGATCGATTCCATTAAAGATAAAATTTGCAGGTTATAGACTTGAAAAGCCCTACTAGTTGTTGAATACCCTAGAAAAATACCTTCATCACTTTGGGAGTCAAATTTGCCCAAAGCCTCTCTATCTTTGAAAATATAACACTAACTCCCAAAAGTTTTGAAGTATTTTACATTAGGTTTCAATCCCTTCCACAATTCATATGGAGTTTGTAAAGTGCCGAGCCTTAAATACACACGATTTATTACATAAACAGTAGTATTTAGGGCTTCAGCCCAAAACTTTGGAAGGACTTTCTTACTAAGGAGCATGACCCTAGCCATCTTTTGAACAACCCAGTTCTTCCTCTCAACAACTCCATTTTTTTGTGGAGTAATAGGTGCAGAAAATTCATGCTTAATTCCATGCATATCACAAAAATCCGAAAACGAACTGTTTTCAAACTCACGACTATGATCAGTTCAGATTCTTATGATACGCCCAATAGAAACACTCTTTTCATTTTGGATTTTAAGGACTAAGGCCTAGAAAACATCAAACGTATCAGATTTTTCTCTTAAAAAACTTACCCATGAAAAATGAGTAAAATCCTCAACAGTTAAAAAAATGTATCTTTTACCTCTAATCCTTTCAGTGCGAGTAGGTCCCATTAGATCCATATGAACCAATTCAAGAGGAAGTTCGGTTGTAAAGCTATTCACCTTTTTATGAGGGGCACGGGTTTGCTTTCCAAGTTGACATGGTCTACACAGATGGTTCAGATTCTTACCCAGTTTAGGTACGCCTTTCACAAGCTCTTTATTGGCTATCGTAGTTAGGTCTTTGAAATTCATGTAACCTAATCTTTGATGCCACAGATCAATGTTACTTATGATGGCTGAGTGGCAAGTAAGATCATTAGTAGTAACAATCTCGTAGCAGTTATCAGATGTGTGAACCCCATGCATGACAGTATTTCCCTTTTTATCCAAAATTTCACATTTATTTTTTGAAAACAATACTTCATGGTGGGAATCACACATTTGACTGATGCTCAAAAGATTTTCTTTAAGGCCATCAACAAGTAATGCATTTTCAAGCTTGGGAAGACCAGCCACACTTATAGAGCCCTTACCAATGACTCTAGAAGTGCCACCATCTCCAAAGGTAACAATTCTACCTTTATATTTTTCAAGCGAGGTGAAGTAGGATTTGTCACCTGACATGTGACGAGAGCACCCACTATCAAGGTACCACATGTGTGAGTCACGTGCTTTTTAGAGCAGTGTGAACAACTAAACAAGTCAAGTCATCTTTTCTCACCCATATCTTTTTGGTCTTAACAAAATTAGGACTGGCAGTCTTGGTAAATGTCTTAGCGTTGTGAACACCCTTATGTATCTTGGTGTTCCGCCTAGACATGTAAGGTTGTCTCCTAACCCAAAAAGTATTAGAATATCTACCTTTTTGAGACACCTTACCAAACAATTCAAAGCAATAAAGACGAATGTGGCCAAACCTACCACAATGATGATAAACAAAAATAGGTTTTACCTCTCTTTTGTTGATCTTACCCCTGTTAGGTAGATGAAGAGAGGGATCACCTTGGTGCACCTTCAGCTTTCCCTTTGCTTGAGTTTTCAGGTTATGAGATGTAGAGGCTTGTCCCTTGTGAGCTGTTGCATTACCATAGCCTAGCCCACTTTTGTCACAACCTATTTGTTGAGACCCGAGAATGTCTTCTAATGACTTGGAACCTTTGTTCCACATGGCAATTGTGGCTCTAGCCATTCTAAGTTCTTCATCTTTATGATAAACCATCTCTTCCAATGTAGTTTGTGACATCTCAAGGCTTTCAATCGTCTCTTCATATGTGAAATATATTTTCAGGAGTTCATTCCTTTCAGTCTCACAAGATAAAAGTTTCCCACATAGGTCTTGCCTGTCACTAGAGATCTTGATGACATTCTGCTTTGCTGTTACAAGTTCTCCTTTTAGCTTGACATTCTCGCTTTCACATGTTTTGAGCTTGAGAGTGAGTTTGTCATTGATCTTGGACAAATTTAGAGATTCATCATAAAGCTTTTCGTAAGATTGTTGTAGATCATCACCATCAATCTCATCATTGTGTTCTAAAGTTTCATCATCTTCTTTTTGCTCCTCTTTCTCCTGGACCTCATCCAGTTGAGCAACTAAGGCAGGAAAGGTGATAGATGGTGGTGAAGATGACTCTCCTCTTTCATGAAATTGGCTCAGAATGTCCCATGCATCTTTGGCCTTTGTGCAGTGAGCAACCCGTTGCTATTCTTCATTAGAAATTGCTTCACTAATAGTAATTAGAACTCTCTAATTACTCAGATTGTCAGTGCTTTCAACATCCTCTTCAATAGCTTGCTAGCCTTTAGGGTCGAAAGCTCTTAGAAATGCTCTCATTCTGATCTTCCAATACAAGTAATTACTCTCATCAAATGTGGGAGCACAGTGCGGGTTCTGACCACGAGAAAATTCCACCGACTTTAGAGGAGGTTGAGTGAAAGTGAACCAGAATGCCATGAAAGCACTATTCCCGTCTTCACCGGATTCAGTTTCTTCGGGTTCTTGCTCCGACTCGCTTTCATCATTCCAAGTCACTGTATAGGCTTTCTTCCGATTCTTTTTTGATGGACATTCAAGAGCAATATGTCCAAACCCTTGACATTCATAACACTTGACCCCTTGTCCCTTTACCATCTTGTTTTTTAGTTTTTGGAGCAAGTTTTGGTGAAAAAGTTTTGGGTTTATCATTACTCTTGTCTTTTGAAATAGGATCTCTAAAATTAGGCTTCTTTTTCTTTGAATTTTTTTTTGAACTATTTAGTAAACATAGCCGTCATCTCAGACTTTAGATCAAACTCAGTCTCAGGAGTTTTTGCAGTCTCATGAGCACTAGTGAAAGCCACACTATCTTTTTGTTTTTTCTTAGAAATTTGGTGGGCTTCATAAGTCTGCAAGTTTCCAACCAACTGATCAAGCTAGAGGGTATCAATATTCTGAGCCTCCTCAATAACTGTCACTTTTGATTGGAATCTCTCGGGTAAAGACCTCAAAATTTTCCCAACAACCTTTACTTCAAGGATTTTTTCATCGAGTATGAAACAGGAATTCACGATGTCACTAAGTTTAGCATAGAAATCATCAAACGTCTCATCATCACGCATAAAAAGGGTTTCAAAGGCAGAGGTGAGACATTGAAGTTTTGACCTTTTAACAGAAATAGTACCCTCGTGAATCGTTTCAAGAATGTTCCAAGCCTCTTTTGCTACCTCACATGTGTAAATACGACGAAACTCTTCAGGTGTGACGAAGCAAAAAAGGGAATTGAGAGCCTTACTGTTCCAACTCGAGTTTTGATAATCGAATGCGTCCCATTTATCAAGGGATTTAGGAATATCAACACCATCAATGGTGACAATAGGTTCACTCCATCCATAGATCACACAGTGCCAAACTTTCTCATCGATAGATTTTAAAAACGCTCTCATACGAGCTTTCCAATAAGAATAGTTTGTACCATCAAGTAATGGAGGTCTATGGGTCGAGTTACCTTCACGAATTGAATCCATATCACCAATCACACAAAATTACACTCCTATAGTTTTGATAAAAACAAAGAGTGACCTGCTTTAGTACCAATTAAAAAACCTAAGTGATTTGTGATTAGATCAAGATTTAATTATTCCGATTCCCAATCAATTAAAACTCACAATCTAAATCATCAAGCCATTATGAAAGTGATTTAGATTGCTGTTTTCGAAAATCAATAAATCAACACAAACGATTTTTACGTAGAAAAACCACAATTGAAGCACCTTCAATTGTGATAAAAAAAATCACGGACGAAATGCCATTAATCAATCCACTACTGAAGAAAGAAAGATTACAAAGATAACAAACAAATTACCCAAATGCTTTCAATTTGTCTTCAAATCTTCTGTATATCTTTCACTGCAACCTTCAACTCGGAATTGATCAGGTTGAAGTTGAATCCACAACTTTTATCGTCGAATCAACGACCACGCACAGTATCAAACTCCTTCGACACTCCATGCTTGAATCTTCGTATTCCACCGAAGAAGAACACTCTTGAATATGAACAATCAACCTCCTTGATGTGTGCTTGTCAAAACATGAGTTTAGTGTTGGAACAATCTTCTGTGTAAATAAAATAAATGGATACTAATTGAAACAAAACAAAATAAAACTTACATAATTTATTTTGTTGAATCGAATAAATAATTCAAGACCAAATCGAGTGTGTGACACTCTGTCCTTAAGATAGATTCGCCCCGCTACGGTGCTTACGGTTGAGTGGCGTCTATCTCCCAGGATACAATGATCTTCACAAACTTGTAGTAGCACTCCATACAAATTTGTACGGTGAACTAGAACCTTGTGTTCTTATATTCTCTTTAATTTATTCTTAATCTAATATGAAGAATAATGCAAAGTAGAAAATTCTAGACAGCAATGAGACAATAATTTTAGACTGTTTTCGGATCATTAGACACTGCTGGAATGTTGGTATTTATAGGCAACTAAAATTGACCCGAACAGGTGCATTATGGAAGTGAACAGGTGTAAACTGCTTCAAACAGATATAGTTTGAATTTCAAACAGATTCACAGCAGTTACATACCCGAATCTGTCTGGAAAATAGTTTGGAACTGGTGGACAGTTACGGCAGTTATTTTGTATGGAATTTGAACTATAAGAGGCACAAATTTTGGACAAAAATTTGAATTCAAATTCAAATTATAAAAAAATGAAAATTTTGAATTTATTGAAAAAATTCAAATAAATTTTGTCCAAAAAATTAATATTAGACCCGACCTAACCCACCACCCCCACCCCCACCCGGCCGGAAGGACGGCGGCGACGCGCACGCACGTGTGTGATGATTTGGGCTAAGGTTCACTTTGTCCATAACTCCTCCCTTCTACAAACTTGGGGTGCCCCTTGGGGCCCAACCCAAGTGTTATAGGCTAGAGCTTATATACTCAACAAAACTCTCTTAGAGTTTCAATGTGGGGCAAGCCTCACAAAGAAACCTATATTTAAAACTTAAATGTTCAATTCCACGAACCCGAAAACGACGTCAACTTCTCATTCACTCATAAATGATTTTGACGAACCATTTTCACCGTGTGACTTGCCATTCGGCAAAGAACACTTTACCTCTTCGGACCCGCCTCAAAAGACGTTTGAGGTCTACTCAATTTTGGGCTCAAAGTCGGCCCAAAATAAGCCTAATAAACCAAATTTTCCAACAATCCCCCACATGAATGGAATTTGACGGAGAGAAAAGACAACAACATGATCTAATTACAGAGAGTACAGAAATTGGAAATATTCTGCAAAGGATAGGTAGCTTTTGGCTTTGAACCTTCCCTTGTGAGACACTATCGAATTTACTAGCTAACCAGTGAACATGATGCCTTGAACTGTTCAGCCGTTTGTGTAAACCAAGACAGTAGAACTCACACAGTATATCTCCAGACACAGTTTAGTTCTCACTATTGTGTTTATTTTGGCCTTGAACAACCTGGTCTTTCATGAGTGCTCTAGAGAATTGTAGCCCTTCATAAATCTCATAAAACCGGCCTAGTTCAAACTCATATAGGTGATTCTTATAAAGAGTATCCTGCCATACTCCACTAGGTATACCTAGATATAAGAATCATTAAAAGTATTACATAATCTAAAACTTTGCAGACATCACTATTTAATCATAAAAATGGGTAGGAGTTGGACTCCTTAGTGATCCTTCTGAGTCATTCACAACTCGGTTGTCCCTTTCAACCTAGATCTTGGGATCTCTAGTCAACTAGGTTGGGTTGCCGTTGTGGTAACTCTTATTTAATAGGCTTTAGTCTCATTCCTCTCAATGAATTCTCAACTAACTCTGTTACTAACCCTTTGGTTAGTGGATCCACTATGTTGTCTTTAGACTTAACATATTCCATGGAAATAATTCCATTAGAAAGTAGTCGTCTTACAATGTTATGTCGACGACGAATGTGTCGTGACTAACCGTTATACATATGACTCTGTGCTCTACCTATAGCTGATTGACTATCGCAATGTATGCATATAACAGGCACCGGTTTTGGCCATATTGGAATATCTTCAAGGAAGTGGCGAAGCCATTCTGCCTATTCCCCAGCTTTGTCTAAAGCTATGAATTCTGATTCCATAGTAGACCTAGCAATGCAAGTCTGTTTGGAAGATTTCCAAGATACAGCCGCCTCACTAAGAGTAAAGACATACCCACTGGTGGACTTTGAGTCTCTGGTATCTAATATCCAATTTGCATCACAATATCCTTCAAGTATTGCTAGATATCTAGTATAATTAAGCCCAATGTTACGAGTAAATCAGAGATATCTTAGAACCCTTATAATTGCTTTCTAGTGTTCTACTCCTAGATTACTCGTATATCTACTTAATTTACTTACTGTATAAGCTATATCTGGGCGAGTGCAGTTCATCAAGTACATTAAGCTTCCAATAATTTGGGCATACTCTAATTGAGAAATACTTTCCTGTGCATTCTTAGAAAGATACAAATTAACATCTACAGGTGTTCTAGCAAGATGATCATCATCTTTGCTAAATTTGTCAAGTATTTTCTCAATGTAATGAGATTGTGACAAAGTATATCTTTCTGATGTTTTGGTAATTTTCATACCAAGAATTACATCAGCAATGCCCATGTCCTTCATGTCAAAATGTTTATTTAACATTTTCTTGGTAGTTTTAATCATGTCATTGTTACTACCTATGATGAGCATATCATCCACATAAAGACATACAATGACATAACCTTTGTCTGTATTTTTAATATAAACACATTTGTCACACTCATTAATTTTAAAACCATTTGACATCATTGCTTTGTCAAATTTATCATGCCACTGCTTTGGCACTTGTTTTAAACCATATAATGATTTAACCAATTTACACACTTTCTTTTCTTTTCCTGGAACAGAAAAACCTTCTGGTTATTCCATGTAAATTTCTTCATTTAACTCACCATTTAAGAAAGCTGTTTTCACATTCATTTGATGAATTTCTAGATTGTACAAAGACGCAATAGCAATTAGCATTCTAATGGATGTTATTCTAGTAACCGGTAAGTATGTGTCAAAGTAATCAAGACCTTCTTTTTGTCTAAAACCTTTGACCACAAGTCTTGCCTTGTATTTGTCAATTGATCCATCCACTTTCAATTTTCTTTTGAAAATCCACTTGTACCCAAGAGGTTTACAACCTGGTGGCAAATCCACTAATTCCCAAGTGTGATTTTGCAAGATGGATTCAACTTCACTAGTGACAGCTTCTTTCCATAAAGGAGTTTCAGGACTAGACATAGCCTCTTTAAATGTTAAAGGCTCATTTTCTAACAAAAATATTAGAAATTCTGGACTAAAAATTTTTGAGGTTCTAGCACGTTTACTATGCCTAGATTCATCTTCCTTATTTTGATCTAACTCTTGTTCTTGATCCTAACTAGTAATAGCATCATGAGATCTTTTATTGTTACTAGTCTTTTGTCCAGTCTTATTTGGAAATACATGTTCAAAGAAAGATGCAATCCAAGATTCAATAATAGTATTTACATGCATTTCGGAATGTTCTGATTTATGAATCAAAAATCGATATGCACTACTATTCTTGGCATAACCAATGAAAAAGCAATCAATGGTCTTAAGACCTATCTTAGTCCTTTTAGGATTAGAAATAGCCACTTTAGCCAAACATCCCCACACTTTTAAGTATTTGGAGGATGGTACTCTTCCATGCCACAATTCATAAGGTGTTTGATTCACTTTCTTCCGGGATACTTTATTAAGTATATAATTAGTAGAAAGTATTGTTGCCCCCCACAAATTCTGAGGTAATCCAGAACTGATTAACATGGCATTCATCATTTCTTTTAAAGTCCTATTTTTCCTTTCAACAATTCCATTTTACTGAGGTGAGTAAGGAGCGGTGGTTTGATGAATTATTTCATGTTCTTTACAAAATTTATCAAAAGGTGATTCATATTCACCACCTCTATCACTTCTTAGTTTTTTGATTTTCTTACCAAGTTGATTTTCAACTCCATTCTTATATTGAATAAAAGTTTCCAAAACTTCATCCTTGATTCGAATTAAATAAACATAACTATATCTAGTATAGTCATCTATAAAAGTGATAAAATATTTTTTCCCACCTCTGGTTTGAATTGATTTAAAATCACAAATGTCACTATGAATTAATTCAAGTGGTTCCGTACTTCTTTCAATTGAATGAAAAGGAGTTTTAGATAATTTTGCCTCAACGCAAATTTCACATTTATGATTTGAATCAATGTCAAATTTAGGTAAACATTCCATATTAATTAATCTACACAAAGATCCATAATTAACAGGTCCTAGTCTACCATGCCATAAATTTGAAGACTCGAGCAAGTAAGAAGAAGATGTATTTTTATTAATAGCTTAGGGTAAAACGGTCATTACATTTAACTTGAAAAGGACATCAAACATGTAACATTTTCCTACATACATCTCATTCTTAGAAAGTACAAATTTATTACTCTCAAATACTAGCCTAAACCCATTCTTACTCAACAAAGATCTGGAAACAAGATTCTTGCGAATGTCCGGTATATGCAGCACATTGTTGAGAGTTAGTTCCTTTCCAGATGTCATCTTGAGTACAATCTTTCCTTGTCCTTCAACTTTGGAAGTTGAGGAGTTGCCCATAAAAAGTTGTTCACCATTGTCCACTATAGAATAAGATGTGAACATCTTTTTGTCGGCACAAATATGACAAGTAGCACCAGTGTCCACCCACCATTCTTTAGGATTTTCGACAAGATTTGCCTCAGAAACAACTGCAAAAAGATTGATATCATCTATACCATTGGAAATATTGTCCACTTCGGTTATATGGGCTGGAGCAGGCTTCTTGCTTGTTCTTCTTTTGCTTTTGCCTTTGCTACGGCAATCTTTGGCCCAATGTCCCTCTTTGTCACAGATGTAACATTTGCCATTAAACTTGTACTTTTTACTTTCCTCTCCTTTAGAGCCTTGTGATAAACTTTCTCCAGAAGACTTTCGTTTCTTGGTTTTTGAAGCATGTTCCACCACATTTGCCTTAGACTCCATAGGATGTTTATCGGCCCGCTTTTCAGAATTGCGGTTGTCCTCAATCCTCAAAAGCACAATTAATTCTTCCATAGACATTTCTTTGCGCTTGTGTTTGAGGTAATTCTTGAATTCCTTCCAGCCTGGGGGTAATTTTTCAATTAAGACTGCAACTTGGAAGGATTCACTGAGAGACATGCCTTCTACATGAATGTCATGCAGAATGAGTTGGAAATCTTGAACTTGGCTGATCATAGTTTTTGAATCAACCATTACAAAATCCAGGAATTTGCCAACCACAAATTTCTTTGAGTCGGCACCTTTCGTTTTGTACTTTTTCTCCAACGACTCCCAAAGTTCATTTGATGTCTTGATAGGACTGTAGACGTTGTATAATGTGTTGTCAAGTCCGTTCAAGATGTAGTTCTGGCAAAAGAAATCAGCATGTTTCCAGGCATCGACCGCAGCAACCACTTGCCGATCGGTTTCATCCTCTTTCAAAATCGGAGCATCCTCATAGAGGAAACGAGTCAGGTTCAGAGTTGTAAGATAAAACAACATTTTCTGTTGCCATCTTTTAAAATCAGTTCCTGAGAACTTCTCTGGCTTCTCACCGTGATTTACCGATACTGTCACCACAGGAGAGGGGATTGGCGTCATTACAGCCACCACAGTAGTACTTGTTTGAGCATTTGTTACAGTAGCCATTAATTAGAATTTATACTACACAGAAAATTAATCCAAATTCACAGAATTAAATTCTATAAAAAATAAAAGAAACAAGAATGTAACTTCTTTTTTTCAATTAATTTGGAAATAAAATAAAATTTTATTTAACCAAATTAATTCCACACAGAAAATTAAATTTCTCTAACACTTCAATAATTAAAATACTGAAATAGAATTTTAATTAATGAAAACTCAGAAAATAATTTCTAAAAACCAAAATTAATTTCCTGACAAAATTTCACAAAAACATATTCTTAATTGTTAATGACACCAGTATATTACTACTAGTTGTCAAAGAAAATAGACAGTATATTATTACTATCTGTCAAATAGCATATAATCACTATTTGTTTTTCTAACTAGAATATTATTTTGTAAATCCACATAAAATAATTTTCTTAAAAGAAGAAAGAGAAAGGGAAACAAACGAAAAATTTTGTAAACAGAATAATTCGAATATGTCTTAAGATTGTTGGAACAATCTTCTGTGTAAATAAAATAAATGGATACTAATTCAAACAAAACAAAATAAAACTTGCAGAATTTATTTTGGTGAACCGAATAAATAATTAAAGACTAAGTCGAGTGTGTGACACTCTGTCCTTAAGACAGATTCGCCCCACTACAGTGCTCACGATTGAGTGGCGTCTATCTCCCAGGATACAATGATCTTCACAAACTTGTAGAAGCACTCCACACAAGGTTGCACGGCGAACTAGAACCTTGTGTTCTTATACTCTCTTTAATTTATTCTTAATCCAATATGAAGAATAATGCAAAGTAGAAAATTCTGGACAGCAATGAGGCAATAATTTCAGACTATTTTCAGATCATTAGACACTGCTGGAATGCTAGTATTTATAGGCAACTAAAATTGACCCGAACAGGTGCATTATGGAAGTGAACAGGTGTAAACTGCTTTAAACAGATATAGTTTGAATTTCAAACAGATTCACAGCAGTTACATACCTGAATCTGTCTGGAAAACAGTTTGGAACTGCTGGACAGTTACAGCAGTTATTCTGTATGGAATTTGAACTGTAGGAGGCACAAATTTTGGACTAAAATTTGAATTCAAATTCAAATTATAAAAAAATGCAAAATTTGAATTTATTGAAAAAATTCAAATAAATTTTGTCCAAAAAATTACTGTTAGACCCGACCCAACCCACCACCCCCACCCGGAAGACCAGACGGCGGCGGCGCGCGCGCGCATGTGTGGTGATTTGGGCTAAGGTTCACTTTGTCCATAACTCCTCCCTTCTATAAACTTGGGATGCCCCTTGGGGTCCAACCCAAGTGTTGTAGGCTAGAGGTTATATACTCAACAAAACTCTTTTAGAGTTTTAATATGGGACAAGACTCACAAAGAAACCCATATTTAAATGTTCAATTCCACGAACTCGAAAACGACGTCAACTTCTCATTCACTCATAAATGGTTTTAACGAACCGTCTTCACCGTGTGACTTGCCATGCGACAAGAAACACTTCACCTCTTCGGACCCGCCCCAAAAGACGTTTGGGGCCCACTCAATTTTGGGCTCAAAGTCGCCCCAAAATAAGCCTAATAAACCAAATTTTCCAACATTTAGTACTTAGTCAAAACATCAAGGAAAACTAGCAAAACAAGCCCCAAAACAAAACCCTAGAGCTCCCAAAACAGATCTAGGAGACTTAACCCTAAAATAAGACTTAAACACATATATATAGTAAACAGAGGCCGCGTACTCCGCTCGAGCACAGAACATTCCGCTTGAGCGGGATCACTAAAACACACGTGCGAATAAACAGGTTTCCGCTCGAGCTCTGGAACCCACGTTCGAGCATGAAATCACACTTCCTAGTATTTTTGCAAACAAGCCCAACTACTGAGATAGTGCACATTCTGCTTGAGCGTAAATGGTCCCGCTCGAACGGGAATACCAAAAAACAAAGGAAAATTAAAACTCTATAAAACAGAGTTTGTTCGCGGATTTGGCAACAAAGGTACCTAACAGAGAGTTTGTCAGACAACCCTCCTTGTAGCGTCAAATTTGCATGCATGTCCTCTTATGCCCTTACAGATATTATCCGCTTTGGGGTTCAGGGATGGATCTTGTCGTCCCCTCCTTACGGTTTTGTTTCTCCTTAGGGGAGAAGGCCTCATGCAAGGTGGAGGAGGGCAATACGTTTATAAAGTGGAAGTGTAAGTCCCTCTCAGGCGATGTAGGACATTTTCAAACTTGCATGGATGTTCTCTCACGCCTTTGCAGATATTGTTAGAGGTGCAACTCAGACAGGTTCGATCGGGTTGAGAGGTTGTCCAAGCCTAACCCAAGTTGTGCTGAGATTTGCCCAAGCCCGAATTGTAACCTAAGGTTGCCTGCCCAAATCCGACCCGAGTTAAACCCGAATTGCTCGAGTTGCCCGAATTGTCCAAATTGTATATATATATATATATATTTTTGTAGCTACATTATTAAATTAATAAAATTTGATTCTATTTACATTTTTTATATATATAGAAAATCATTAATACCATCAAAACAAATAATTTATATAATGTAAGAGTAGATATTGTCCACTTTGAGGTTGAGAGACAGATCTTGTCGTCCCTCTCTCACGGTTTTGTTCCTCCTTGGGAGAAAAGGCTTTATGCAAAGTGGAAGAGGCTAGTACGCTTATAAGGTGGAAGTAGGAATCCCTCCTAAGGGATGTAGCGCATTGTCCTCATCATGACCTTTTAGTGATTCTCAACATTTTGGCCATTTGACTCCATCTCTCTAATAGAGAGCTTGCTCAAGAAGGCCACAAAATCTCATTTTTGTTGCCAAACAAGGCCCAAATCCAATGGAACCTACAAATCGCCATTCCAACCTCATCCCTTTCCACCCCTCGCCGTCCCACATGTCAAATTCGTCCAGATAATTTTCTGATTTTTTAGATGCATAATTTATCTTATAGACACTAAAATTTAAACAATTCAAATCACCCCAAAGTAGAGCTAAAATGGATTCATAAATCTCTAAACTGCACCTTTTAGTCCAAATTGTACCAACAGTTCGGTTATAATTATTTATAATTGTCATCAATTTGGGGTCATAACTAAGACAAATTTAATTTGGAACAAAAAAAAATCACAAAATCTTTGTAGTCAAAACCATTTTGATTAGTAAATAATAAAAAAAATCACCAAATCTTCAAACTAAAATCATTTCATAACCAAAAATAAAAAAGCCTCAAAACCACAAAAAAATAAAAAAACAAAATAAAATAAAATCACAAAATTCCATAAAGTGTTTCTCGTTTTAATCTTCATTTGATATCATCTTTGAATTAAAAACCACACGAAGAAATTATCAATTTATCAAAATCTGTGTAACTAAAAAAACAAAAAAAAAAATCTAATATAAAAATACGAGGTCAAATTGTCTCCAAGTAATCAACAATCTACTAATATTTTAAAAATTGGACCGGTGAGCGAACTAGAAAAGGGATCGGATGGACAGGTCACCGATTCAACTGTCGAATTGAACCGGAATCAAACCATGACGTAATAAATATATTAAAATTATATTTATATAAAAATATAAGTTATAAAATTATAAATTAAAAATATTAAATTATATTAAATATATCTCCTAATATTTTTTTTTACTAAAAAATATAATAATATATTTTAAAATATTATTAATTTTAATTTTGGAAGAGGAAATGAAATATTCAACATTCCCTCTATATGATTTTAATTCAAATAATTTGATTGAAAGAATAGCAAAAATTTTCGAGGAATATCAAAATTTTAAGTCTCCATCCAACAAATTTGATTGAATTCCACATGAATTTCTTGAATTTTTTTGGAAGATTTTTTTCCCTATAAATAGGTAGAGACTTTTATAATAATTTCAAACTCTTAATGGAATTCCTCACAAAATGAGACCCTTGAAAAAGAGTTTTCAATTAAAATTTTCTTATATATAATATATATAAATAATAAGAAGGAAAGAAAGAAAATAAAGAAAGAATAAAAAAAAAGTTAGAAAATATAAATTAAAAAAAAAAGTTCAAAATTTTCAATTTCATCGACCTGGCGAATCGCTCCCGGGTCGACTGGTTCGGTGGTTCAACTGTTGGTTTTCTCGATTCTCTTTAAATATGTCGATTTTTTACTTTGAACAATTTAGAGGATATATCCGGACTGAAACTCCGACCAGTCGACAGTTCAACAGGTTGAACTGGCTGATCCGATCCAGTTCTTAAAACCATGCCATCTATTCTGTTTGACCCTAAATTTTGAATTCCGTTCCAAATGAGGACAATTGAAAACATTGTTACTCCATTTGAAGGGTAAAGTCGTCATACAATTTATTTTGTGTTTGTTAACTTATATGTTGTTTGAAATATAATTGCCTTTTTTTTAATGAATAATGTTGCAACATTTTTTTGTTATAAAGTTTTGTTTAATTTGGTTTTCAGAATCTATTTTCAGAAAATTTTTCTAAGAAACTAAAAATTAAATTGGCGAAAAAAATTAAAGATACATCATTTTTATATAATTTTATCTTTTGATAGAACTAATTTTTTTTAATATTTATTTTCATTAAATTAGTTTTTATTTTTTCAAAAATAAAACATCACAACAACTTTAATGTCATTACCAATCCATTAAATCAAAAAATCTAAAACTAAAAATATTTCATATATTAAACATATCGATCATGCATTAAAAACCTATTAACCATCCATTACATGATAACCATTCAAAAATATCTATTAACAACAAATACAAACATCTATTACATGAGTTTGTAGTATTTTTGATAAACTATGAAAAAAGTAAGAATACTCATTGGTTTCATATAATTTTATCTTATTTAGAGAATAATTAATTTTTAAAAATTCAAAAATATTTTTTATATTTATTTTTGTCAAATTAAAAATTTTGAAACCTCAACAAAATATATGTGTTATTTTTTACTTTTTAAAATATTACTCCTACCCAAAAAAGAGAAAATTATATAAACTAATAGGAAGAATATCAAAAAAGTGGAGAGCGAAAAAATAATTATAAAATGATGAAAGTAGTGATTTATACATTCAATTATTCAAATAAATCTTGTACCTTGATTAATTAGAATTTCTTTAACATTTAATTTTTTTGAAGTTCTCCCAAAATAATAAGTATTTTAGTTTTATTATTTTTATTAAATTAAAATTTAAAAATTTATAAAAACCCAATCAAACCTACTAACTTTAGATCATATCCTCTATGTTGTTGTGTGGCAATGGCCGCAAGTTGGGTTTTTTTTTTTTTTTTTGATTGAAATTTATAAAAGGATAAAATAGATTAAAATAATTAATAAGACAAAATGTCATATTAAATCTATAATTATTTTATTTTTTTTCTCACAAGCATCAT
This sequence comes from Camellia oleifera, assembly GCA_022316695.1. Lineage (NCBI taxonomy): Eukaryota > Viridiplantae > Streptophyta > Magnoliopsida > Ericales > Theaceae > Camellia > Camellia oleifera. The sequence continues at coordinate 33,460,620 of CM039305.1, forward strand.
ATCAAACAATAAAAAAATTCAACTATCTTCACAAATACAATAATTTTAATCTACTAAAATAACTAAAAATTAAAATAACTAACTTCCCGCCAATATCTAGGCCAACATTGGAATCCCACCAACATGTCTGTCCAGGAACATGTTAAATTAAATTCTGTTCAAAAAATATATGTCAACTTAAATTTAAAGTACCAACCATCAACATCATGAACATGGTGTGGCATGCCGAGTCTCATTTGGAATCTTCATTTTTTTACTAATTTTTTAATAAGATGAAAAATATTAATATATTTAAAAATAAAATTTTAAATTATATAGATAGTTATATAAAAACATGATTAATTAATATGTATAATTTAATTTTTACTATTATTTCTCATTTTGTTTGGGTAAAAAATCAGGGTCTAGATTAGCCTTGTTGTAAAACTGAGGTTATATTGGTCTTTTCAAACTAATACTTCCTATGTGAATCGATGTAACTCTTTGTTCAAACAAGAAGTATAGTAACATACAACTATTATTTGGTAACATTACTTTTTAGCCTCAAAATCAAAAAGTCACTACAAAAAACAAAATGCCAACAACTTATACCAAAAAGTTAAATTTTTTTTTTTTCTTCACTTTTTACACATCTTTTCATAAAAAATCAAAAAGTCATTCCAAACATATAGTTTTTTTTTTATATCATATTTTAATCAAAAAGCCAAAAAGTTACTAAAAAAATATGTTCCCAAACGAGAACTAAAAAAATTAAATTCATACCAATGTGAACATTCATATTGCAATATGAAACAAAATTGAAAGAAAAAAAAATGACTATTTTAATTGTTTAATGGTAATAAAAAATTATTGTTCAAACAAAAGTATAGTAACAAATAACTAATAATATGTGAGCATTCACATTTTGTAAAATATATGTCACACCCCAAAATAATATAATAAACCTATCTACCATGCGGAAGAATATAACAGAAATACAATACTTGCATTCATCAGAGTTCAGTGTTTAACAAACAGTTAAATGCCATGTAGGCTTACATCTTTCCAAGTGATTGCTTAGTTACACAAATTGAGTCTCGCTCGTTACATCTTAAGCTCTTGGCTTTAGAAATAATAAAACATACACACAACAAGACATAATTAAGAAGCTCTTGCTTCCCAAAACTCCATCATCGCTGTTGCCTTAGAGGAAGCATCTCACCTGTACCTGAAAATGGTATTCCCATATAGGGTGAGCCAACAGCCTAGTAGAAATAATCTAACACAATTTATGAGGTTTAGCAAAGGTATAAATACCACATACATAAACAATACCGATCCTGAAACATCCACAAGACTTGCATATCCATAGGCCACTAAGACCAACCTTATTCCATTTTCCTTCAATTTATTTCCAGTTCATATATGCTACTCAATTCATGAGTTAAATTCATTATCTTTCAACAACCAAAATGAGACTACAACTCAATGATTTTCCAATTATGCAAAACTCACATAAACACTTCAAACCTGCCATTTTACGGATATTTCGTCCGAAGGAATCGGCACCCATTTATATATAAAATTTCGGGTCTTTCACCCAGGACACTCCGGCCAACTTGCTTTAAATGGAATCCATCCCCTTTCTCCTCCCAAACAGATATACATATGCAATATATTTATAAACATAATCACATATAGAGTACATCCCCTTTCTCCTCGCAATAAACATATATATACAATGTATCTATAACATGGTCATATTCAATGACACCAACAATGGATTAACATTAAATCGCCTGATCTTCATGTAATTTCTACAACAATCATAGCTATCCTCCACCGATAGCCCAATGCAATTATTTCTAAAGAGATGTTCAATATCAAAATAAATAGTTTATTCAAAACTTCCATAAGTGAGATAATACATATCCAATATCACCATTTATAATCACAACCTTCAAATTTCACGTTTTCAATGTTAATCCCAATTATTTATGCGAAATAATAATTTAATCAAAATTAGGACATAATCCCCCTTTCACCAAATATCAACCCAAACGCCAAAATCAACTATTTTGGCACAATATGATCTTAGATTCAAGTCTCATACTCATTTACCTCATATTCATCAAAACCCCTCTTTTCATTTCACACCCAAATCCTAAATTTGTCCAAACCACAACCAAATCTCATCATCTATACACAATAGCAAATAACTAAGCTAAAAACCATATTATAGTGTAGAAAATCCCTACCTCAAGTTTGAAGAAGAAATGAGTTGAAACCCCAAAATCAACGTTATCTAAACTCGATCTCCACCGCACACAACGTAGCCTTCGCCTAATAACCAATTTTGATGAAGGACTTGGATCTAAATCCCAATGGATTTGAAGAAATCAAAGATCATGTGAGGTTTTTGGTAGGAAATGTAGAGAGAAGGGAGAGGAAATGTTTTTAGAGAGAGAGAGAGATATATAAAAAGTGACATTCAATCAGCCCAAAGAGAGAAGAAAAAGAAAAATTTCGGATCTACCTAACTTCCTGCATTTCCAGCCGCACCTGCCTTTTTAGCAGTGTGCTTCAACCCCCCTGCCCTGTTTTCCGCACGTGCGGCCCTCTCCTGCACTCCAGACCGACCGAGCGAACAAGCAACTTTGAATGCGTTTTGCATTTTTGTTTTGAGGGGCGCTGCCCCCTGGACCCCTACGAGTTGACCGAGCAATTTGACCCCCGACAGGCCCAGTCAAAGTGGCAAAACATGAAAGAAGGATTGAAACTGGGATCGCTACAATCCACTGCAGTGATTGTAATACTTTTTTAAGTCACTGGCTGTGATATAATTTTTTTTTTTTTTTTAGGAAGTGCACAAGCTGATTTATGTTGAAAATTTATAAAATTTTAAACCGCCAAACCGATTCGCATCCATCCGCCAATCCACTCAATCCACATCCGCCGGATTGGTGGACGAATACGGATTGATTTTCTCCAATCTGCCAATCTGGCGGACAGATGGCGGATTGAAGGTTTCATGGCTGCAACCGACCCGCGCCTACCCTTACTCAACATACACACACCTCAATTCTATAAACAAGAAAAAAACTAAAAACAGTCCAAAATTTATAATTAACGGCTAAGATTTTTCAAATTGAAAAAACTCAAAAAACAAAAAAAAAAATTATTTGAAAAAAAAAACTAATCAGCTTGTTTGGTTTTGGTTTCCAGAAAACACTTTTCAGAAAATTCTATTTTTTAATTTTTCATATTTTTTTTGTTTTCAATGAATTTTTTAAATGTTTTAAGCAATTTTTTTAATTTTTAGATACATCTCATATAAATATACTTAAAAAGTATAATATTTGTGAAAAAAATCTTTAAAAAATTCACTAAATACCAAAAATACAAAAAATAAGAAAATTCAGCAGTGGTCTAAGAACTTGACTCTCTCGAGGCCTTCAAAATCTGGCATGTTTGTTTCTCATAATGGTATTGCCTTTGTCCAGGCAAAAAAGGTCGAACTTGACTAGGTTGCAAAACTCCCAAAGAAGCCCCTGGCTGGGTGCAGAAACGTTTAAGATGACCCGACTGATTACACCCCCAACATGTAAGTGGTTTTCAAATACGTGACTGGTCTAACGTCTAAACTGGTGAGGATCCCAATGACTGCTTCCCCATCGAGCACTCGATTGTTCCAACCCTTGGTTGACTAGATGGTCTTAGTAGTGTAACTACTGGTTAAACTACCAACCCTATCCTCTTCCTCTGTAGGCAAGCCGGAGACTTGTGGCCCAGTTGACCACATTTGAAACAAGTGAAAACCCTCTGCTTACCCTTTCCCGCACCCAAACTCAGCACTAGAAAAGTAGAGCTAGATTGAGCTTTCTAAAACTGTTGTGGGTGAAAACTTCTCTACCTCTTAAAAGGCCTACCAGGGCCCCGAGTTACAGGAGTCGCCAAAATGGCATCCTCCCTTCTCTGACCCATGACTAGTACCGCTGCCTCTATATGAACCGTAGCTTCAACAAGCACACTATAACTCCTATGCCAGGACCCAGCAATCATTTCTCGGATGTTGTCACACAACCTACTCTCGAACTCCAAACAACGCAATTCCTCAGTTTCCACCAACTCCGGGGCAAATCTCGACAGGTTAGCAAACCATGCTTCAAACTATGCCAAAGGTGTAGTACCTTGGCGTAACTCCATAAACTGTTTTCGCAAGTCTTCCCGAGTGGAATGAGGGAAATTGTTACATCCTCATCTAGACATCCTAATAAGGGTAACCCAAAGAGATTAGCACACTCACAAAAGCATCGAAGCTAACTCATTCGCGTCCTAACACATCGGACAATAATAAATCACTCCACATAAACACATAATCACATAAACACATACGAATTTCATTTCCGGATAATGGCTATCTCGCGGTGTTGCTAGAGTTCCGGTTAAAAACGGCAATGATCAAGTGCCTTTCCAACAGGACTCCCAAGAACCTATGGACTCGACCAGCATCCTAGAAATTAAATCTCATACCCATATAATCATACAAGCATGTCATCACATAAGTATACGATGCATATTAATGTCTCAACTAAGCGAGACGAACCTATTGTGGTAATAACCACTTCCCACGTACCAAAGTATTCAAACTTGGTATGCTCTGATCCCAAGTTATAACGCCCCCAAAATAAATATCATAGATATGATTCACAACAATATAAATAATAGTTACATAAATCAGAATGTAAGTAACCCTTTCATTTCATAAAGTAATAATACAAAAGAGTTTAACATAAACGAATGCCCTATGAGCTTACATCTCTCCAAGACATACTTGGTTACAACAAAAGGAGTGTCATAAACTCTATACATATAAAGCCTTTGGCTTGAATAAACATTTAAACATCTAAACAGCAAAACAACAAAATAGAGCCTTTAGCTCCTAAATCCTCCCAAGCTACATCCTTGGAGGTGGCATGTCACCGATACCTAAAAATGGTTTCCCAAGTAGGGTGAGCTAAAACCCAGTAAAGATAGACTAACACAATATATGAGGTTTAACTAAGATATAAGTGCTAGATAAATATTTCACATTCATAACCAGCTCACATTCTTTCCATAATCATTCAATACCAATACCAATACCCATAACTCAATTCCATTTCCATCTATCCAATTCATACTACTTCAATTAATTCCGAGTCAATTCATGAGACAAGCTTATTGTTATCTAAACAATCCAAAATGAGGCTGCAACTCAATAATTCACAACTCAATACCACTATTATCAAAACATTTCAATGTTGCCATTTTACGAAGTTTTCATCCGAGGGAACCGGCACCCATATATGCACAAGATGTGAAGCTTTGCCATTTTACGGAATTTTCATCTGAGGGAACCGACACCGATATATGCACATGATTTCAGGATTTGCCATTTTACAGAATTTTCATCCGAGGGAACCGGCACCCGTATATGCAAGGTTTCGGGACTTTCACCCTAGACACTTCGGCCAACTTAATTATGAATGGAGTTCATTCCCTATCTCCTCCCAAACAATGATACATATACAATGTATTTAAATGCATGTCATATACAATCACTACCACTATCTCACATATTCAACAATCCAACCAATCCGCCATATTCAATGACACTATTCATATGACTAGTTTCAATTTACCTAGTCCTCATGCAGTTTCTATAACAATCACAGCTATCCTCCACCGATAGCCCCAAAATAATTATCTCTAAACAGATAAATAAATTTACCCACAGATAATTTATAAATTTTTTTCTCCATAGGTGAGTGATTTAACAAATCTAACTACACCATTCAATCACACAACTTCCCAATTTCATATTTCTCACCCCAATACCATTATTTATACCAAATAATTATTTAGCTCATATTAGGGCAAATTTCCCCCTTATTCCAAATACTAATCCAATGGTCACATTCATCTATTTTAACACAAGACCGCCTCATATTCCAACCCCATGGTCAAATACACAACAATACATAAAAACCCCTTTTTCATGAATTTGAACCTAACCGTAGGTTTTCTCCAAACATCCCAAGTCTCACCATATTTTCATAACAACAAATACCTAGGTTAAAAATCATAAACAAGTGTAAAAGATCCCTAGCTCAAATGGAGAAGCTCAAAGGAGAAAAAGAGAGAAACCCAAAGATGCTCCAAATCTCACCTTTTTCAGATAAAAAAGAAGCCCATGCAATGCTCTAGCTTTTTAACAAAGGGAGTAGGGTAGAATGACCCTAGAACATGGAGTATTTGTAAAGAGAGAGGGAGTTTTAGAGAGAGGAGCTGCCAATCTAGGGTTTTGAAGAAGAAAGAAGATCAAAAATGGAGTATTTCACTTTTGCTACAAACTGATATACACAAGGCTCGCTCGGGCGAAAAAGTTGTCGCTCGAGGGACCAGACACAAAAGAACCTCGCTCGAGCGCAAGAAGCGTTGCTCGAGCGAACAATGCGAAACTTCAGGTCTACAACGCAAAAACACGCTCGAGCGCAAAGGTTCTCGCTCGAGCGAAAGAACACATAACAAAGGGCTAGCTCGAGTGCAAGAGTGCTCGCTCGAGTGAAGAATACCAACCTTTAGGTCCTTTAGAGACGCAGATGCACGCTCGAGCTCAACAGTGCTAGCTCGAGCGAAGAGACACACCACACATATCTCGCTCGAGCACAAGAACCTTCGCTCGAGCGAAGAAGCAAGTGCCCAAGGCTCGCTCGAGCGCAAAAACCCTCGCTCGAGCGAAGAAGCCAAAACTTGGGCAATGACCATTTGTTCCAACTCACAACCCACATGTTCTAAACTCACTCAACACATCCTAAAGCCCAAATACAAAGAATAAAGGATGGAAATAAGATATAGACAACAACATAGAACCATGGATCCCGAGTCCGGAATACAATAAATGACGGGGAAAAACCTAGAGTGCTATACGCACACCCTTGCTTGAGCGCAAAAAGCCTCACTTGAGTGAAGGAACAAATAACACAAGGCTCGCTCGAGCGTAAAAAGTCTCACTCGAGCGAAGAACTTCATTTTCCTAGAAATTCTGTGTCTAGGAAAGAAACCTGAGGACTCCCAATTCTTGTTCGAGTGCAAGAAGTCTCGCTCGAGCGAAGAAGCAAACTACAAAAATCTCGCTCGAGCGCAAGAAGCCAAAATCTAGGCAACAATCTAACCCAACTAACAACCAACTTGTTCCAAACTCGTCCAACATGTTTTAAAACTCAAATACAAATAGTCAAAGAAGAAAACAATACATGGATACAACATTTAAACCACCCGAGTCCGGGATACAAAAAGGTTGGGGTAAAACCGGGATCGCTATAAAATTGATAATGTTCTCGATTTTATTGGATAATTGAATCAAATCAATAATTAGAAAGGCAAAAACGTTTAATCTCATGCTCTTTTTTTTTTTTTTAGTTAGTGAAATAATTGCCTGGAATATTACTATGCAAATTTGATAATGTTTTTAATTTTAAAAATTGAAAAAAAAACTAATAATATTCTTAGTTTTACTAAATAAGATTTATTAGTTCAAAAAATTTTAGATAAGACCTAAGCTACTATAACATTTGTAAATAGGACTTTTAGGTAATTAACAATATTTTTTAATTCTTTGTTTTTTTTTTCACAGTATTAAAAACTCTGTGAGTCTTTGTTTGAGAAGAGTTAAAATAGCCTGACTTTTTGACTTTTTGGCTATTTTAGCCTGACTTTTCTAGCCTCGTTTGGTTTTTATTTTTGATTTTTTTGAATTTTCTGAGAGAAAAAAATGTAATGATTATGACTTGGATATGATATTTTGTCTTATTGGCTTACGTAGCTAATTTTGTCTTTTGTGCTTTTTTAACCAAAAAAGCCAAAACCAAACATAGAATAATTATAATACTAATATAAAAAATTAAATAATAATATAAGAATTGTAATATTATAGGAATTATGCCTTCACAGATTATTTTTCTCCTTCATTTCACTGTAAAAAATAATTAGATCGAACACTACCCAGCAAGCAATCACAAATAAGCCAAACAGAAGCAGTCGAACTGTATCTTTGAACATAGACTCATGCATTACCACATCACAAAATAAAATAAAATAAAATAATAATTGTTTGATTCATTGTGAATACACATTAAATACAACAAGTCTATCAATCAATGAAAATATTCAGAAATTATCTCAGATTTTTAGATAAATGGTTGAAATTCTCAACATTTTTTGTGATTTTTTTTCCTAGAATGGTAATGCTACTTAGAGTTGCAAATGAACAGAACAGTTTCTGAACATGCTCGAGTTCGATTCGGTAAAGACTTATTCGAACTTAGTTCGTTAAATTTTTATTACGTTCGAGTTCGTATTCGAGTTTGTTAAAATCTTAATAAATAAGTCTAAACATATTAAAACTCAGCTCATTAGTTCGGCTTGTTAGCTGGTCGTTTAACATTTATTTAAATAATAGAATAAATATATTATTTATATATTAAATAATGCAAAAATATGTATAAAAAATAAGATAAATATGTTATTTATATATTTAAACAATATAAATGTAAATAATAGTTAAATTTATTTATATGTAAATAATAGCTAATTATAGATAATACATTTATATAAGATATTAATTTTTTAAATATGTTTATATATATATATATAATTGTATAATCAAAATTGCAATTGTAATTTTAATTTCATATATAAATATGAATTTATAATTTCTTTGGTTCGTTAAGGCTCGTGAACAGACTCAAGTTCTAATCAAGCCTAAACCAACTCAGCTCGAGCTCAGTTATTTTTATTGAGCTTGGACTCGAACTCGAACTTGTTAAAATCTTAGTAAATAAGCCTAAACATACTAAAACTCGGCTCGGCTCATTTACAGCCCTGAATGTAATATATTTGTGAACTAGGAGGGTGCGAATCTATTTTGATGATTCGAACGGTTTATATTGTAGAGTTCGTCGTGTAAATCATTCATGAAAAAAATCAAATCAATTATACATCTGAAACTCATTACAAGATCACATATATGTTTAAATAAAATAAACGATTAACATAATTTTAATAATTTTTTTGAAAACAATTGTGGTCCAATCATGGAGTTATACATGTTCAATTAATTTCGTTTTTTATATAAATGCTATAACTGACAAATCTTATAATATGAATGGTTCGAATGATCAAAATAAAATCATGACAAACCTCAATTGCCGTGACAACACCCTTCTTTATCCTATACATAAATACTTCCTCTTGATACGATTTCAGCTCCTCTTCCATTGGAGAGATCCAATCTGACCTATTATCTAGTTCAAATTAATCCCACTTTCATGATTCAAACGGTTCATTTTGTGGGGTTTATTGAGTATATTATTTATATAAAAAATTAAGTTGATCGAAAATCAATAATCATTTAATCGAATCATGTTTGTCTAAAATAAAATAAATACACTATCTTCAAATGCATACAATTTATCTATATTTTTCTAGACAAATGTGATCTAATCAATTTAATTTTCAATATAAATAAATAATCCACACAACAAATCTTATAAAATAAAAGGGTAAATTAAAAATACATCCCCTAAGGTTAGCTGAAAATATGAATTGCCTCCTGTGGTTTGGAAAATTATAAATATCTCTCTGTCAGAATTTTTTATTTAACAGAATTAATTAAAAAATGTAAAATTTCTAACTGTTCACCTATGCAATATAATAAAATAATTATCAATGTGTTTGATTTCAGTTTTCTGAATTCAATTTTTTAAATTGAATTTTTTATTTTTCATATTTTTTTAGTAAGTATTTTTAAAATTTTAAGTATTTTTTTTAATTTTTTTGGATGTACGTTACTTAGATGTATCTAAATAGTAAAATATTTTTAAAATTAATAAATATACAAAAATACGAAAAATGTACATAATATATATATATATATATTGTATTTTTGGTATTTAGTGAATTTTTTGATTTTTTTTTTTCACAAATATTATACTTTTTTAAATGTGTTTATGTTTAAGTGTGTCTAAATATTAAAAAAGAATGCTTATAATATTAAAAAATTCATTGAAAACAAAATATATATATATATATGGAAAATAAAACTGTAGAATTTTCTGAAAAGTATTTTTTGAAAATCAAAACCAAACAAACTGTATGTTTGTTTTACCAAAAAAGGTCTCTATGTTGCCGGTCATCACATAAGCTCAAGAGTAACAAAAATGTTTTGGAGCTTTAATTTGTGAATTCTAATAGCTTTAATGTGTATGTGGAGCCCATCTGATGTGATGTTTTGGCCTTTTTTATATAGGAAAATGAGTGAGAGCACTAATTAGTGCTACTACTAATGATGTGGCAGTGGGTCCCACCATGAATAATTTGATGTTTTGGCCTTGGTGTTGTATTTTTTCTTTTTTTATTGAGTACCATGTCATTAGTAATCTTTTTAGAGCTCCAAAATTAGTGGTCTCTATCATTGTTGATTTATATATATGATTTTTCACCTCACTAGAGCTCAATTAGAGTTCTAGTATTAGAGGGATATATCATTGTTATCAAGAATAAAATATGTTGTGTCAAAAATCATTTTTATCAGGCATTACTAAATATATGAACAAATTAAATTTTATTTTTTAAAATAGACGTTAATTATGATTTTAAAGTTGAACAGTCTATTTATAAAATAAAATACAATTTGTTCATTTATTTATTAATATTCAATAAAGCTAATTTTTGTACAAATAATTTTCATTGTAAAATTTACGAATGAATAGTTCAAATCATCGTTATGAGCCTAGAGGACGGTTCACAAAATAAAATATGAAGAATTATCATTAAAAAATAATAAGGTATGGGTCGGGAATGGATACCCGCCCATTTCCCCATATGTTGTGTTTGGAGTCTCCATTCTTCTGTTCCTTTTTCCAAGTGGAAGAATCGAAATGTAGCTATTCTATTCTTCAATTCTAGGAAGTTTTAATTGAAATGAAACTAGAGAGAGAGAGAGAGAGAGAGAAAGAAAGTTGAGGGCTATAATGAAAGAGAGAGGGAAACGGCAACTTACGCAGTAATGATACATACCTCTAATACTAGAGCTCTAAGTGGAGCTCTAGTGAAGTGGAAAAGAATAATGTTTGAGACCTTTAATTTGAGAACTCTAATGTAACTCTAATTATGTGGAGAGTATCCATGTGAAAGTAGGACCCACACTCCTCTCTCTGTCTATCTTTACTTTCTCTCTCTCACTTCCACCTCACTAGAACTCTATTTAGACCTCTAATATTAGAAGTATGTATCATTATTGATAAATAAATCTGGACATGTCACATTGTCCTGTATCCACTCTCACTCTCCTTCACTTTAAATTGTGTCCCATTTAGCAATTTCTTTTTTTTCTTTTTTTCTGTGAAATAAAAATAATAATAATTTATTTGAAATGCTTTTTTAGTTAAATACTAGATTGTTATGAAGAACTTATTTAATTGTCTCAAAATTATATATTTAATTATTTTAAAACAAATTTTTAATTAATTAATTAATGTGTATTTGATTTTGTTATTGAGCCAAATAAAATAAAATAAAATTGAATGTATTTTTAGCTTTAGTTGTGAATCTTAAAAAAAATAAAAAATAAATGTCAAGTTGGGTTGGAAAAAAATCCAAACCCATTAGGAGATGGAGAGAGTAATGGAGAACGAAAATAGAGAAAAATTATTATAGAAAAATGAAGAAAAAGAATTAATATTCACCCTATTGACCCGTTGCCATCCCTAATTTTGCAAGAACAAAATGAAATATTACAAAAGGGAACAAACCCATTTGGAGGAGGTGGGCCCCACCTGCTCAGGTGGCGGTATATTGGGCAACCAAGGAGATTTTTTTTTTTTTTAAAAAAAGATGGTGGACAACAATGGAGGTTGAATGTGTGTATATTGTGAATTCTCGGTGGGTAATGAATCTAAATTCACATATGGATATTTTTAAATAATTCTTGAGCGAAATTTATGAATTTGTAATATTATAGTATTTGTTAATTGGACAATAGTCGTCTCTTTTAGGACATTTCCTTTTTATTAGGAAAATGTTTAGGATCCCTACAAAAGAGCACCCCCACTACCCCACTAATATATTGACTATTGATGTGTTTGAATTTTTTTTAGGAGTTGTATTTGACAGTGACATGAATCGTTCAGATTATTTTGGGAATTATGAAGGTTGTGTTTTGTAAGGTCTCTATCATTACTGTTTTTATTATCATTAAATTTTTAATCAGCACAGCTATCTATCTTCATCAATGCGACAATCATATACGGTAAAAGGGAAATATGTATTATAGCAACAAACTAGAAAATAATAAATAATAATTGAAATTTCCATTATTTGACTATATATATAGAGGCACTTGCAAACCAAGCTCACCACATAGACACAAATACAACTATACAGAGACTAGCCAGAAACAACATTGAAGAGCTTGCTAATGGCTCAGAACAATGATTCAAAGCTTCACATAGCCATGTTTCCATGGTTTGCCTTTGGTCTATCTTGGATCTGTTCTTCCTCCTCCTTCTCTCATTTTCTCCTTCTTCTCCTTCTTTTCTCTTCCTTTTCTCTCATTCTCTTTCTTTTCTCCTCCTTTTCTGCTTCTTCTCCTTTTCTTCTTCTTTTGTCTGTTTCACAGACAAAACAGAGGCCAAAAAAAAAAAAAAAAAACAAACAAACAAACTATCCAAAATGACGTTGTTTTAGGCATTAGAGCCATTCGGGTCAAATGCAATTCGAGATACGAGACATTATTCTATATGTAAATACAAAGACATATTGATGTGATTTTTTTTTTTTTTAAACAAGTATTTAAAGTAAACCACATAAAAAAGAAAAGAATGCTATTTATATAGATGATTAATCCCCACAATTCTATCAATGTTCTCGTCATAATCTAGCAATCAAATGTACTATTGATTTTTAGCTGAAATCTTGCTGGTGAATGGAGTATTACAATATGAAATTATACATTTGGCTAAAGCTTACTAAGTAGTTTTTTTTACTCTTTTTTGAAATGTTTGAAGAATCCCACATTTTTTTGAAATGTTTAAAAAATTCCATATTTTAAGTCATTTTATGTTCCTTTTAAAATGTTTTTCAAATAAAAAAAAAAAAAGATTTTCATATACAAATTCATTCCAAATTTGATTTTCATATATTGTGTATTAGTACAAAAGAAAAAAAGAGAATGAACATAATAGAAATGAGGGTATAACTATAAATTTAATTTTTAAATAATATATTAAATTTATCTTTCCAAAATCAATGGGACTAATTGGTTTATAAGAAAATCTTTAAGATTAAATGAATCATCATTCCTCAAGATGAGATTTATAGGTAAATTTTTTCTTTTTTAAAAAAAAAATTGAAAAAACTAAATTATTTTTTTGTGCAAAATTGAAAATTGTGTGTCTGTAAAGGAGCATGATGATAGAACATTGATGTGCAAAATTGAGAAAAAAAAACTTGTAAAAATGAAAAAATTGATAATGTTCTCAGTTTTAAAATTGAAAAAAAAAATTGATAATATTATCGATTTTATTAAATAGTTGAATCAAATCAATAAGTAGAAAGACAAAAATGTTTAATATCATACTCTGTTTTTTTTTTTTTATCAGTTAGTGAAACAATTATTTAGAACATTACTATGCAAAATTACTAATGTTCTTAATTTCAAAATTTGAGAAAAATTGATAATATTCTCAGTTTTACTAAATAGGATTTATTAGTTCAAAAAATCTTAAATAGGATCTGCGCTACAATAACATATGTAAATAGCACTTTTAGGTAATTAAATATATTTTTTTAATGCTTTGAATGTTTATAAAACAATAAAATTAGAATCATCACATCATATTATATTTTATTTATTATCTTGTGTCTCATGTTCATATTCATATATGTTGAGTAGAATGGATCTCGCGTGAATGTCAGTAATGCTCAACAAATATGATTATGCCAGGTAAAATAATAAATCAAACATAATAAAATTTGATAATCATCTTAACATTATTATTGAAGATAAAAATAGTAATAATAAAAAAACAAGGAATAATGCTTACATATATACACATAGAAAGTCTACTTCGAAATTTTTCCATAAAATCTAATGTGTGGTTTTGAACCAAATGGCCTAATCACAGAACGGTGATCTCTGCAGTTGGATCTTAAGGAGTCGAGACTCCAAAGGTTACCCTTAGGTGATGCTACACAGTAAAGCCATTTAATCATGTAATAGTAAGTCGTGGACTCACGTACAAGGGAGATTCGAACTTACAATCCTGACACTAAGTACGGTTCATTCATGCCTGAAACATTCATCCTACCAACCATATACACAATCATCCAAATAACTAGTCCCGGAGAAAGTAAAACTTAAAGACCTTAAAACCTATATCTTAAGGCCTTATCAAGTTGCCACATCCTTGGTTTTGCATTCGAACCATTTCACAAGGAAAATTCTTTTTGTGGCTACTACGTAATGATATGTTACCTACATTGCTTTACTTGCGAAAAAGAATATTCTCCCACTACCCAATACATTGGCAGTACATTTGTTTGGAGTGATTCAGTTATGAGATAGGATTTCATATCTCGTAAATGGAATAATTCATTATTTGGTTCAGAAATTTTGCATCGGACTATTAGTCCTAAACATGTTGGATTGTTCTATCTTATGGGAATGTGGGACATAAATACCACAAGAAATTTGTTTGTAAAAATTATATTTTTAAGGACAAAATGAAAGAATTTTTTTTAAAAATATATTTAATCATGTTATTACATTTTCTAGACAAATTTATTTGGTTGTAAAAGGATCAATCATTTTTCCCTATAATTTTAATTGATCCCTAATAAACCCAAATCATATCCCTACAATTTTAATTGGTCCCTAATAAACCCAAATCATATATTAATATATGAACTCAATAATCGGGGACTATCAAAAACAAAAACAAAAAAAGTTTCATCACTCACTCTCTCCCTCTCTCTCTCCTTCCCTCTCAAATCCCTAATTTCTTTTCATATATCTCTTCGCAACGAATTCGATATCTAGTGATATGTTTCATTTTTTCTGTTTGATTATTGAGAAATCAAGCAAGGAATATAAGTTGATGTTCAAACTAATATTTTTAGAGTAATTGTTACTAAATCAAAAGGCCAAAAAAAAATAATAATAATAATCAAACTTTTGAAGACCAATTTTAGTTGTCTCAAAAAAATTATAACCTTCACACACCACTTTTATTTGTCCCAAAAACTAAAACTTTTAGAGACCACTTTCATTTGTCCCAAAAACTAAACTTTTAGAGACCAATTTCTGTTGTCTCAAAAATTAATTTCATTTCCCCAAAAACTAAACTTTTAGAGACCAATTTTTGTCGTCTCAAAAATTAATTTTTTTGCCCCATAATAATTAGACTTTTAGAAACAAATTTTGGTTGTTCCAAAATCAAAACTTTTTGCAACCACATATTTTTGTCTCTAAAAGTCTATTTATAGTGGCAAATGCAAAATTTTGTCTCTAAAAGTCATTTTTTGACTTTTGCGGGCAAACTATTTGGGAAAAACTTCGCAACGAAGGAAATTGGTTGGCTAAAGTTTTTTCCAACAAATATTACACTTTTAGGAACGAAATAAATTTGTCCTTAAAAAGCTGATTTCTTATAGTGAAAACCCAAGATAACTGTAGAGACCCTAATTTTTGGTAATTACACTTGAAACACTAAGCTTTAGGTTAATTGCATTTTAGTCCCAAATTTCATAAAATTTTACAAAATGGTCCAATAAAGAATAATTTTTCCGTATTTTATTTTGTATTATAATTAAATCTTAGAACACCACTTTATAATTGGAAATACCGTAAAACTTGGTTTTTATTTATTTACCTCCTAGTTTTGAAATTAACTCATACATTTTATTTTTTTTTAGCCTATTTAAATATTAGTTATTTGAATCTTTATTATTTATTTGATCAAATAAATATCTTTAAATAAATATTTTTATTATTTATTTTATTCTTTATTTGAGCGAATTAGTCGAACACAAAATATCTAGATATTTATGATTTTCTTTAGTCTTTAAGCAAGAGGATAGAATGGTCTTTTTAACCCAAATTCATGGCCTATAAATTGAGAGTCTTGCCTCAATTCCACACCCATATTTCATCAGCCAAGGAGAGGGTGAGAGAAGGAGAGTGTGATTAGGGGGAAGTAGAGAAGAAGAAGAAGAAGAAGAAGAAGAAGAAGAAGGGGGCAAAAAAAAAAAAAGGAGAATGGGAAGAAAGAGTGCCTTCTTGAGTCAAGGTAAAAACACACCCCTCCTATGTCTTCTCCAATTCTTCCACCCATCTCATCCTATTTTCTAGATGCCCTCTTGTGTTGCATATTAATGGTATACAGGGTTTTTGATGTGTATGAAAAGTGTGGGTTTGATTTAGTAACTTTGCCTTACAAGTTTGTCAAATTATGCACTGCCACAACTTCTCTAATTTAAAAGAAATATCAAACCTATTAATTTCTCAAATCTGAATTTAATGTATGATATTTTGTGTGTTTAGAGCTTTTGATAATTTTATTAGCCACTCCTTGTGTGATTTTAGGACTTGGATATTGTGTTTAAAAATCTGGTCTTAAGTCTCTGAAAAATAGTCCACTTCTTTTAATTTTATAAAATTCCAGAAAAATCATCTCATATTGGTTTTTTGTCAAAATTTAGACTTCTGAGTCCTCTTTCCAACGGAATTTATTTGAGTGAAAATCATCGGGTACATTGAGAGGAAAGCTAGTTTTCCCAAAGGATGACAAATCTAGACAGGTTTTCGAATATAGCTTGTAAATGAATTTCTGGAGGTGCTGTGCATATTCTGAGAATTGGAACTGAAACTAGACAGGTTGATTATTGTTTCTGTGTGATTTTAGCCCCTAATTTGACCTGGAATTATTTTTACCAAAGCATTCTTGTTAGCCCTGCAGAACTGAACGGTGCTGAAAATGGTGTTTTATTGTGTTATTTGTCTCTAAGTATTTCAAATTATGCCTAATGTTGTTTGCTTGCCTTACCATACTTATGTATGGTTATCATGGACTATATTTTCTCTCTTATGTTTGTCTCATGCTCTTTTATATTACTGAATTACCGAATGTGACTAATTTGCTTGACAAAAGATCTAATAAACCGGAAATGATAAGGGGTTGGCAATGGGTGACGTTCACATTAGTGTTGTGGAATAATTTATACATATGAATGACATGAATTATGATGGGATTAAAACCAAATGAGTTAAGTCATGCCCAAGCAGTCTAAGCGAGCCCCTAGGTTGACACGGATGTGTTCAGACTCTATGCGGTGGTTTCAGGGTGTAAGCGAGCCCTTTGGTATGGTATGTGCAAGGTGTAAGCGAGCCCTACGCACGATTTGCTATGGTATGTGCAGGGTGTAAGTGAGCCCTATGCATGATTTGATATGGTATGTGCAGGGTGTAAGCGAGCCCTACGCACGATTTGGGTGTAAGCGAGCTCACTTGTTTGGCCGTCCCTTTTGAGGTCCATCAATGTCACTGACCGGTAAATAACCGGAAGGTGGGCATAGGTGGTAAGATCTGTAAAGCAGCAAAAGGGGGAGTTCTAAATAGTCCGGTGTTCAATCCTTGTGGGTGGGTAGAAGAATCTCTTTAGGGGATTCTAGATGTCTAGTCTAACTACTAATTCATAGAACTATTGTATGTTATGTTACCCAATTTGTTCTGTGTATGGTTGATTGGTTGATAAAAGATATGGGGGTGTGTGTTTTTACTGGCATTCCAAGCTCACGGCATGTCATGCCAGGTGATGAAGCAGTTTACAATGGTGAAGGTTATTTTGAAGGCAAATAAGATGAAGTGTTGGAGTTGTGGTTCAATTGAAAACTTAGACTAGTTTTTTTTTTTTTTTTTTTTCTTTTGACTTTGGGTTTGGCAATGTTTTGGTAATCCTGTTATGGAACATAAACGAATTATCTGTGATATTAAGTCTGGTTATATATGTGTTTTAAGTTGTTTTGGTTATCTATCTTACTTGTGTTGTATTATTGTACGTATTTAATGGCCTAGAAGTTGGGGCATTACAAAATGGTATCAGAGCTTAGGTTCAACCCTTACCCACGCATTTCAACTTTAAATGATTTTACGATCACTTACAAAGGGAAGTGGTTTTAACTTTGAATAGGGCAGTGTTGAACATTAGATACAATATAGAAGTAGGGGATTTTGTTATTTCTACTAATCTTCTATCGATCATCATACCCTCATTTTATATTTCTAACCTTGTTTGATGTCGTTCACTTCAAGATTAAGTCATTATCATTTGGTCCTACTTTATATTTTTCAATTATACCATTTGCTAGATTGACAACCTTGAGCCTTGATTATGCCATCTTATAGAAGAATTTTTCTGAAAGTTGCAATTTTTTTATTCGATGACGAATCTTGGATATTCAGTTTGAAACGCGGATGGCCGACGCAGTTTCAAGTTAAATATCTAACTTAGTCATTATCTCTATACCTTGACCACATAAAAGTCTTAAAGCATAACCCATCCGTATTTCCAACAATCCTTGTATAAATTGATGCAATTACTACAGTATTCTCCCATCTCCACTTCGTATTTTCCTTTTATTAATCCAGTTTTAAAAGTCTTGTAGTTATTATTTTGCCTATATATACATGTGTGTGAAGTTGTGTTGTGTGTTTCCTAATATTTGTTATTTACTACTTGATCTTATTACTTTAAACACTGTAGGATAATTAAACCGTAACTTTAAGATTAGTTGATTAACCTTAAGAATTGCCTCCATAATTAGACTCTAACCTATGCCTCACCCCGTACTATGAGTAGAAAGAAGAAAAAAAAAAATAGTGAACCATACTCGAGCCAACGGCTACATCGAGACAAGCGATAACACACAAGCTTGCGAGCAATAATGCAATAAGAATGAAGTATTATGTAATTGAAATCCTGAGATTGGACCAATACTCACAGCTGAAATCTTGAGTTGCATTGGAAACAAGATTCTGGAACAATTGGGTCAATTGAGAGGGAAAATGCAAGAAATTTCGAATGGAAGCTAGACCCTACAAACAATTGAAGAGGACGAAGATCTGTTAGTAATTAGAGATAACATCGTAATCTATAATTCTTGGGTTCATGCTCTATTCGATTATGGCACACCATTTTTTTAGTAAAAACATCATGTGTTAAATTGTTAGGTCTTACATGTGAACCTTTAAAAACTACTTTAAGTATCGCATCACCTTTGGAAGGAAGTGTCAGTGCGAATTAGAAGTGTCAGGTTTACACTTGATTTGCGACCTTGTGGTCAGGGACATGTTCAATTTTGACATAATCTTAGGTATGGAATGGCTATCTGTCCATTGAACGGTGATTGATTGCTACCAGAAGAGGGTAACGACTTACACACCTGATGGGAGATGTTTCCAATTTAAGGGGGATAGAGAGGAGGGTTCGAGCACGACAATGCGGTGGCATAATCAACTTGCTGCAAGTTCTGGTTGAAGGAAGTCAAATTTTGGGACATGTAGTGTCTGAGCATGGGATTGGAGTGGACCCGGCCAAGGTAGAAGTAGTATTAGATTGGAAGCATCCAACCTCAGTATTTGAAGTTCATAGTTTCTTAGGGTTGGCCGGTTATTACCGACGGTTTATTCAAGTTTTTTTTTTTTTTTTTTCAAACTAGCCATGCTGACGACTCGTCTAATGCAAAAAGGGGTAAAATATAATTAGGATGAAGCATGTGAACGATCCTTTCAAGAACTCAAGAAGAGATTGACTAGTGCCCAATACTCATCATTTTAGAGCGAGACAAAGGATATACAATGTATTGCGATGCATCTAAGGATGAGCTAGGCTGTGTGTTAATGCAAAATGGAAAGGTGGTGGTTTATGGCTCCACGTAACTGAAACCATATGAAAGGAATTATTCGACACATGATCTGGAGCTGACAGCGATGGTTTTTCACTAAAGCAATGGCGTTAATATGGTGAACAGTTTGAGATTTTCACGAATCATAAGAGCTTGAAGTATTTGTTCACACAGAAAGACTTGAAGATGAGACAAAGACGGTGGATGGAATATCTCGAACATTACCAATTTACTGTATCTTATTATCCTAGCAAAGCTAATGTAGTGGCAGACGCCCTAAGTTGCAAGAACCAAGGGATTATTGTTAGCCTGGCACTTAAGGAATGGAATATGGCCGGAACACCTAATGAGTTCGGAGTACAGATGAAAGCTTATGACGAGAAGGTATACCTTGGTGCTCAAGCTGCTACGACCAAATTACTAAACGAGGTAATAGAGTCACAGAAGTATGATCAGGACGTGGCAGTCATAAAAGTGTGAATAGCATCCAGCAATCATATACTTGATTGGACGATTCACTCGGATGGAAGTTTAAGACATCAAGGTAGCGTGTTTGTGCCATAAAATGAGTCGCTTAGAGAAAAAGTTCTGAAAAGGCTCCATCATTCGTTGTTTGCAATGCACACATGAGGGACGAAAGTGTACCAAGACTTAAAACACCAATACTGGTGGAACATAATAAAGAAACTACAAAAAATGTGAAACTTATTCGACAAAGATTGGTGGAAACTCAAGATCATCAGAAGAGTCATGCAAAGAAAGAAGACCTCTAACTTTCATTGTCGATGATGTTGTCTTGAAAATTTAGCCCTGCCAAGGTATCATTCGTTGTGGAAAAAAAGGAAAATTATCACTTTGATATATCAAACCCTTCGAGATACTTTAGAAAATTGAAGAGGTTACGTACAAATTGGCTCTACCCCCGCAATTGGTTGAAGTACATGATGTTTTCCACGTATCTATGTTGAGAAAGTGCATAATGCACCCTTCTCACATCATCAATTGGGAAGAAATCCAACTCAACGAAGATGCTACCTTTGAGGAGGGACCGGTAGCAATTATGGACAGACAAGAAAAGAACTTGCGAGGAAAGACAATTCAACTTCTTAAGATACTTTAGCATCACCATGATATTGAAGAGTTCACAAGGGAATGTGAAGACGCGATGTAGGCAAATTATTCACAACTATTTGACACGTGAGGTACGATTTAATTTCGAGGACGAAATTTATTTAAGAGGGATAGGTTGTAGAGACCCTAATTTTTGGTAATTACACTTGAAACACTAAGCCTTAGGTTAATTGCATTTTAGTCCCAAATTTCATAAATTTTTACAAAATGGTCCAATAAAGAATAATTTTTCCATATTTTATTTTGTATTATAATTAAATCCTAGAACACCACTTTATAATTGGAAATATCCTAACACGTAGTTTTTATTTATTTTAACCCTTAGTCTCTACATTAATTCATACATTTTATTTTTTTTTTAGCCTATTTGAACATTAGTTATTTGAATCTTTATTATTTATTTGAGAAAATAAATATTTTTATTAGTTATTTTATTCTTTATTTGAGTAAATTAATGGAACACAAAATATCTAGATATTTATGATTTTCCTTAGTCTTTAAGCAAGATGGTAGAATGGTCTTTTTAACCCAAATTCATGGCCTATAAATTGAGAGCCTTGTCTCAATTCCACACCTACATTTTCAACAGCCTAGGAAGAGGGTGAGAGAAGGAAAGTGTGATTAGGGGGAAATAGAGAAAAAGAAGAAAAAAAAAAAAAAAAAAAAAAAAAAAAAAAAAAAAAAAGAGAAAATGAAGAAATGATGCCTTCTTGAGTCAAGGTAAGAATACACTCCTTCCATGTCTTCTCCAATTCTTTCACCCATCTCATCCTATTGTCTAGATGCCCTCTTGTGTTGCATATTAATGGTATATAGGGTTTTTGATGTGTATGAAAAGTGTGGGTTTATGACTTTGCCTTACGACTTTGTCAAATTATGCACTGCCGCAACTTCTCTAATTTAAAAGAAATATCAAACATATTTATTTCTCAAATCTGAATTTATTTGGTGTGTTTAGAGCTTGTGATAATTTTATTAGCCCCTCTTTGTGTGATTTTAGGACTTGGATATTGTGTTTAAAAATTTAGTCCTGAGTCTTTGAAAAACAGTCCATTTCTTTTAATTTTATAAAATTTCAGAAAAATCATCTCATGTTGGTTCTTCTGTCAAAATTTAGACTTCTGAGTCCTCTTTCCAACGGAATTTATTTGAGTGAAAATCATCCGGTAGATTGAGAGGAAAGCTAGTTTTCCCAAAGGGTGACAAATCTAGATAGGTTTTTGAATATAGCTTGTAAATGAATTTCTGGAGGTGCTGTGCATATTCTGAGAATTGGAACTGAAACTAGACAGGTTGATTATTGTTTCTGCAATTTCAGCCCCTAATTTGACCTGGAATTATTTTTACCAAAGCATTCTTGTTAGCCCTGCAGAACTAACAGTGCTAAAAATGGTGTTTTATTGTGTTATTTGTCTCTAAGTATTTCAAAGTACACCTAATGTTATTTACTTGCCTTACCATACTTATGTATGATTATCATGGACTATATTTCCTCTCTTATGTTTGTCTCATGCTCTTTTATATTATCGAATTATCGAATGTGACTAACTTGCTTGGCAAAAGATCTAATAAACAAGAAATGATAAGGGGTTGGCAATGAGTGACGTTCACATTAATGTTGTGGAATAATTTATACATATGAATGACATGAATTATGATGGGATTAAAACCAAATGAGTTAAGTCATGCGCAAGCGGTCTAAGCGAGCCCCTAGGTTGACACAGATGTATTCAGACTCTATGCGGTGGTTTCAGGGTGTAAGCGAGCCCTTTGGTATGGTATGTGCAGGGTGTAAGCGAGCCCTACGCACGATTTGGTATGGTATGTGTAGGGTGTAAGCGAGCCCTAGGCACGATTTGGGTGTAAGCGAGCCCACTTGTTTGGCCGTCTCTTTTGAGGTCCATCAATCTCACTGACTGGTAAATAACCAAGAGGTGGGCATAGGTGGTAAGGTCTGCAAAGCAGCAAAATGGGAAGTTCTGAATAGTCCGGTGTTCAATCCTTGTGGGTGGGTAGAAGGATCTCTTTAGGGGATTCTAGATATCTAATCTAACTACTAATTCATAGAATTATTGTATGTTTTGTTACCCAATTTATTCTGTGTATGGTTGATTGATTGATAAAAGATATGGAGGTGTGTGTTCTTACTGGCCATTCCAAGCTTACAGTGTGCCATGCCAGGTGATGAAGTAGTTTACAATGGTGAAGGTTATTTCAAAGGCAAATAAGATGAAGTGTTGAAGTTGTGGTTCAATTGAAGACTTAAACTAGTTTTTTTTTTTTTTTTTCCTTTTGACTTTGGGTTTGGTAATGTTTTGATAATCTTGTAATAGAACATAAACAAATTATCTGTGATATTAACTCTGGTTATATATGTGTATTAAGATATTTTGGTTATCTATCCTACTTGTGTTGTATTATTATACGTATTTAACGGCCCGAAAGTTGGGGCGTTACAGATAACTCATCCCAAGGGATTATATTTTTGGCCAATTGACCGAGGGGCCACCGGTGAGTGCTTTTATACCCATATTTGCTGAAACAGAGAGCTTGTGGTATTAATTATACATAGTAAAAATTATACATAGTAAAGTAAAATAAAATTTAAAAATCTCAACTAAAAATTAAAATAAATTTATATAAGTTTTATTGATGTTTTATTCATTTAATTTTTTAAAAGTTCTAATAAAAAAATAATATGCATATATGATTCAATAAAATAGTCCAATCCAAACAATTAATCTTATGACTAAAAAAAACATAGCATACATATATCATTTCCTACCAAATAGTCCAGGGATAATGTATCCCAAGACTAACAGTCTAATAGATTACAATCCTTCCTTATCCAATCCGTCAAATCAAATATACATTGGAGGCCCTTTCTCCAATGTGATTAAGGATAGAGCGAATTACACTAACAATCCTTATAGTTTGGGGATTGTGCCACTTTGGTTCATGACCTTTCATTTGAATACATCTGACCATAAATTTTAAATCTCATTCTAAATGATGATAATTGAAGACATCTATTACATGATAACCATTTAAAAATATCAACAAAAGCAACTCCCCATTACATGATCTTCATCCAAACACATACTAAAAATTAATTTGGTAAAAAAATAAAAATGTAAAAGATTTATCATTTTAATATAATTTTATCTTTAGTGAGTAGAAATAATTTTTAAATATTTAAAAATAATTTTTTGAGATTTATTTTTGTCAAGGTAGTTTATATTTCATTAAATTGACGATTTTGCCCTTGAAATGGAATAACAATGTCTTCAATTGTCCTTATTTAGAACGAGATTCAGAATTTATAGTCAAATATATCACAATTGAAAGATTAGAGATCAAAGTGACATAAATTCCAAACTACAGGGACCGTTAGTATAATTCACCCTAAATGATATGTTCTACAATATATTAAAATAATTATAAAGTAAAAAAATCACTACTAAAAATTTGAATTTTTTTTTTGTATAATTTTTTTTAAAAATTAATTAAAATAACTAATTCTTAAAATAATCCTAAATTGAATATTAATTGGTCCGCTAAAGGGAATCCATGCCCGATAAGTATTGGTGGTATTTTACATGCAAATTTTCTTCGTGCCTTTGATTGTTCCACTGGAATTACTACGAATAATGTGGCTGAATTTTGGTCGTTCAAGTGTAATTTACAAATTATTATTCAAACTGTTTTTTAAGATTTGCATGTAGAAGTTGACATCTTGTAAACTCTTTGTGATGTTCAAAGGCAACAAACTAACAAGCAGATGAATCAACATCTTTTACAGGACTGCCTGTAACTATTATCCGAGTTTCATAATCTCATATTTAGTTTTTGTGTACAGGGAGGTAAATGTAGTAGCAAATGTTTTGGCTAAGGAAAATTCCGTGGTTACAATTTCATTGTTTGTACTGGGAGGCCCCTCCCAACTTAACTCCTGTTTTAAACCATGATATTATGAAATCACTT
Organism: Camellia oleifera; assembly: GCA_022316695.1. NCBI lineage: Eukaryota > Viridiplantae > Streptophyta > Magnoliopsida > Ericales > Theaceae > Camellia > Camellia oleifera. The sequence continues at coordinate 33,485,718 of CM039305.1, forward strand.
TTTTGCAATTTGCTATAAATTTATGTTCCTTTCATTTCATTTTTAATAAAATGTTTGCTCCCTTTTGTTAAAAGAATGAGTAACTTTTTCCAAAATAGGTGGCCGGGAAAATTGTTCAAAAATATTGTCGAAGAGTTGTTGCCAACAATGAAAGGCCGAAGGCAGTGGTGAAGGGGTAGAAAACCTCAATTTGGCCTAGACTTGCACTATATAGTTAGAGGATATGTGTCAATCCAACTCCGGTCTGACTTGATATCTGGCCTAATCTAACTATTCAAGCCCAATCCTACATGAGCAAGCCAAGCTAGGATATGTTAGAATTTTTTATCCAAGCCTAACCCATATAGGCATAAAATCTTAGCCCAATCTGATCTTATGGGCAAAATAATTTCCTTAAAGTATCGGGCTGGACTAGCTGAGTTAAGTAGGCCACTAGGCCAATGGTCACCCCACTGTGGGGCGTGTGTTGGGATATCTGAATCCTCTAAAAAAATTAATTACCACCTATTTATTTTATACTTATTAAGGAATATTGTTAACAATATTCTAAGGACATTAATTAATAAAATTTAAAATACTTATACATTCTTCACAACATACATTTTTATTAAAATGAAAGCTTTATTTATTTATTTTTCTTCATAGCATGCACTGAGCTTATTGGCCCTATTTGGTAGAACTGTAGGAAAGTACTTATAACTTATGCATAAACAGCTTATAGCTTATAACTATGAATATAAGCTGATTTCTGACTTATAAATTAAGCATCTCTTGCCCCACTCAAAGAATAAGCTGATTTTTGACTTCCAAAAAACTATAAGCTATAATCTAAACCAAACACATCAAAATAATTTAAATTAAGCTGAAAACTGAAATAAGCAGCTTTTAAGCTGCACCAAACAGGCACATTGTAATCTTTCTTTGTTCATGATTTTTACAGAATATTTGTTCAAGAATTTAGGAGAAACAAATGTTTAGTTGAGTTTGTAGTATTTTTGATAAAATATGAAAAAAGTAAGAATACTCATTAGTTTAGTTTCATATAATTTTATCTTATTTAGAGAATAATTAATTTTTAAAAATTCAAAAATATTTTTTTTATGTTTATTTTTGTCAAATTAAAAATTTTGAAATCTCAACAAAATATAGGTGTTATATTTGACTTTTTAAAATATTAATCATATCCAAAAAAGAGAAAATTATATCAAACTTAATAGGGAGAATATCAAAAAAGTGGAGAGTGAAAAAATAATTATAAAATGATGAAACTACAAGTGATTTATACATTCAAGTACTCAAATAAATCTTGTACCTTCATTAATTGGAATTTTTTTAACATTTAATTTTTTTGAAATTCTTCCAAAATAATAAGTATTTTAGTTTTATTATTTTTTATTAAATTAAAATTTAAAAATTTATAAAAACCCAATCAAACCGACTAATTAGATCATATCTTCTAGGTTGTTGTGTGTGACAATGGCCGCAAATAGGGTTTGGGTTTGGAGTTTTTTTTTTTTTGACTAAAATTTATAAAGGATAAAATAAATTAAAATAGTTAATAAGATAAAATGTTATATTAAATCTATAATTATTTTACTTTTTCTTTCACAAACATCACATCCTCTCTTCCCAAATACAATAATTTGAACCTACTAAAATAACTAAAAATTAAAATAACCTATTAAAATAACTAACTTCCCACCAATATTTAGGAAAACATTGGAATCCCACCAACATGTCAAATTAAATTCTGTTCAAAAAATACATGTCAAATTATGAACATGGTGTGGCATGGCGAGTGTCGTTTGGAATCTTCATTTCTTTTAGTAATTTTTTAATAAGATGAAAAATATTAATATATTTACAAAATAATTCTTTTTTAATTATATAGATAGTTATATTAAAAAAAACATGATTAATTAATGTGTATAATTTAATTTTTACTATTATTTCTCATTTTGTCTATGTAAAAAGCAACGCTTGGATTAGCCTTATTGTAAAACTAAGGTTATATTGGTCTTTTCAACTAATAGATGACTTCCTGTGTGAATCGGTGAAACTCTTTGGGTGTGTTTGGTTTATATTTTGAGATAAATTTAAAAGAAAAAAAATGGGAAGAGAGTTTAGAATTTTTTTTTGGATTTGTTTGGTTGTATATTTTGAAAATAGTTTTAAAGTTTAGGATGATTTGATATTTTGTTATAATTGAGTAGATGTGTGTGAGAGAAAAAATAATTAAGAAGGAAAAAGAAGAGAAAAAAAAAAGTAATTGATTGATATGTATGAGAGAGAAAGTGATTTTAGAAATTTTTAAAAAAAATTTGAACCACACAAAATTTTAAAAAAAATTCTCAAAAATTATATATATATATTTTTTGAACAACTCAAAAATATATATATTTGAATTGTTTCCTTTTTAAAGTATGTTGAGTAGCGTAAATTTGAAAAAAAAATTAAGTTGATCGAATATTGTTAATCCTTTCATAAACTAAGGTCCTGTTTGGCAAGATAGTTAGGACTAATATAACTAACTAAAAGACAAAATAGGCTAAAAATTAATAAGATAAAATATTACATTCAAATAATAATTATTTTATCTCATCTTTTTTAATCAATTTAAAATAACTAAAAAATAAGTCTCAAAAGTTCTTTCAAAATAAAGGCTAAGGGTGTGTTTGGTAACATTTATGTTTTCAGTTTATATTTACAAAAATTTTATAAACTGATTTTTGTTTATTTTTTGTTTATTTTTAGAAAAACATAAACTACAAACGCGTTTGGTAATTGACAAAATGTTTAAAAAAAATTTCAAATATAAATAAGAGTGAGAAATGGCAAGTGGTGACAAGTGGTGGCGAAAGATGGTGGTGAAAAGTGGTGACGGTGGATGATGGTAGTGGGTGGATGGGTGACGGTGGCGGATAGTGGGTGGTAACGAGTGGGTAGTGGTGGTGGTGGTGGTGGTGGTGGTGAGAGATAGGTAGTGGTGGTAGGTGGGTGGCGGATGGCGGGTGGTAGTGGCAGGTAGGTGACGGGTGGTGGTGGTGGTGGCGGGCGGGTGGTGGGTGGTGGTGGCGGATGGGTGGCGGATGGCGGGTAGTGGTGGGTGGTAGCGAATGGGTGGTGATGGTGGGTGGGTAGGTGACGGTGGCAGGTGGTGAGTGGTAGCGAGTGGGTGGTGGTGATGGTGGGTGGTGGGTGGTGGTGGTAGGTGGGTGGCGGATGCCGAGTGGTGGTAGTGGGTAGTGGCGGGTAGGTGGGGGGTGGTGGTAGTGGTGGTGGTGGCGGATGAGTGGCAGGGGGGTAGTGGTGGTGGGTGGCTGGTGGTGACAAGTAGTGGATGGTGGTGGCAGGTGGGTGGTGAGTAGTCGTGGCAAGTAGGTGGCGGGTGGTGGTGGCGGGCGGTGGATGGTAGTGGCGGGTGGCGTGTGGTGACAAGTGGGTGGTGGGTGGTGGTGGTGGTGGTTGCAAGGGATGGCTGATAGTGGCGAGTGGGTGGCAGGTGGTTGGTGGGTGGTGGTGGCCGGTGGGTGGTGGTAGCGGAAGACGGTGGTGGAAAATAGTGGCGGGTGGTGACCAGTGTTGGGTGGTAAAAAAAAAAAAAACTAAAAACTCAAAATAGAAACACATTTTTTGTGTTTTTATTTTTTAGCCAAATTTATAAACTGAAACCATTGATTTATAAATCAAAAAATTTATCAAACAAGTTTTTATTTGAATTTTTTAAAATTTTATAAATATAAATAGAAAACTGAAAACATAAGTATTACCAAACGGTACCTAAATAAATGTTTTTTTTTATTATTTGTTTATTAAAAAAGTGAGGAATGTTCTAACGTGTGACAGAGTGTCTTGAGATGTGTACAAGTGTGTGTATGTGAGGTGTTGCACATGCAAAGTGCGTTACAGGTGAGAGTGATTTGAGAGATAGACACTCAGCATACACACACCTCAATTCTATAGACAAGAAAAAAAAACTTAAAACAGTCCAAAATTTAGTTTTTGTTTGGGGTGTTTTAAATAAGTGCATTTTTTATCTTTTTAGACTAAAAAATTAGAGAAGAAAATATGGATATTTAGATTAATTTTTTGTATTTTTATGAAAAAATGTGTAATAAAAAATTATAAAAATTGATTTATAGAGAAAAATTAGAATTGAGAGTTGTGCAGCCGTAATTATTGACTTTTTGTAAATAGTGTTAACTTTTTAATTTTTTAACTTTTTGATATTTTTACAATACGTCAAACTTAACCTTATAATTGACGGCTAAGATTTATTTGTAATGTGATACCACAATAATTGATTTAGATGTACAAATACATATCAATTTCTGATTTTTTTTTTTTTTTTTCCTAAGCATTTTTCTAAGTTCTTACTTTTTCCCTTTGTTTAACGTTAAGGCTAGTTAGACACAGGTCTACAACAAAAATATTGAACATCTTATAAAAATTATTAAAATTTTTACACAATGCTGACTGTGTGAGTGATTTTCTGACCACACTGCCAACTCAATATTTAGCTGGAGAACACTAGTAGAATAGATGACACCTGACTGACTTGCAACAGAAAGAGAAGATTCCGGCGGTGGTTTGTCTACCCGGGGGCACTCCGACGATCAAATCAGTATATCTCTCAAGAATAATCAATAGTGCTAAACTCACTATTCTAAATATAAATTGCGTACCTTAGACCCATTAGGGGTGCCTTTCTTTTATAGTTAACATCGTCCTAGTCCCCATAGAAGCCTAACTCTAATGGACTCAAGATTATTGCTAATCTGGGACTCCCAGTCGGATTAGGATAAACTCCCTAAGAGTCTTATCCTTACCCAACTGAAGTCTTCCCCCATTCTAGGACTCGTGTGCCTTATCCGCTTATCTCGGATTCCGATATCTTCGGAGATAACCTCGGCCTTGCTGAGATCACCTCGGCGTTATGACCAAGACACGTGGTACCTCGGCTGACACGTCGGTGTCACCTTGGCCACATGTTGGTATACAGAAAATATATCTCCACAACTGCCCCCTAGGTTCTATTACCTCGGCATTCTGAGGCGATAGAACCTATATCAGTACTTAGTGCCAGTACATCGGCTTAAGCTAAAATCATCATCATAGGCCGACGTGTCTTCTAAAAGATCAAGAATTTCAAGGGCTTCCTCACGCGTATGAGTTGTTATTCATAACAACTCAACCGTTTAGCCATGTGCCCTTTCTTTACTGGATCGTACCTGCTACACGTCTGGAAGCCGTCTCGCGCCGTCTGACGAATCCGTCGTTCTAGGTGAATTGATTGCTTTTTTTCCGCCGTTTTCAAGTTTTAACAAAACTTGTTTCTCCCTTCCGTCTCTTCACTTTACATCGTTCTTGAAGCTTTCTCTCTCATTCTAGCTCTTTCAAGTCTTCCATTTTTCAAGCTTCCACAGCTTTGCAATTCGCTCTGTTTACCACCTCCGGCATGATTTCCACCGATCTTCCGCCTCTGCAACCGCCGTCAGCCTTCGGCAAATCCTATTTCGGCTTTTCTCTTTTGGTAAGCTTCCATTCCTTTTGGTTTTATTCCTTCTTGCTCTCCAAGAAATTCTGCTTCATTATTAATCGTCATTGCTGTTTTACTCAAGCTTTTGATCTATGAATCATGCATCTGAGTGTGTTTACTTCACGATTTTTCTTTTTGCCTATGTCCTGAATACACGCACTGTTCACAACTCTTCTGCACTTTTGCCATACTCTTGATAGTCCATCTCTGTTCTTGATCCTGAAGCGTATTCTTGCTTTTTTGTTTTTCTAGATTTCGTGCCTTCAATCTTGGTTTCCATAGACATAGGTTTTGGGATTTGTTTGTAGAACCCACGATTTTTAGAAAAAACTTGAAAACAATTCCTCATTGATTCTGTACTTTTTAGGGTTTAGCCGAGGTCCTTTAATCCCACAAAAAATACTTCTTCTTGAAATTCGATACCTCCACTTAAGTTGACGTTATGGGTATGTAGAAACACAGAGTAGACACCCCGCCAAATTAGAGTACTTTAGGCAAGAGTTCGAAATCCCGGCCGACGTTCATCTGAGGTTGGCTAAGGAGGATGACTCTATCATGCCCGATGAAAACCTTATGCCTTTCCCAGTAGTAGCGTTTATCGAATGTGGACTTAGGTTTCCACTTGACCCTTTTTTCCGTGAAATCCTTCATTTCTATAGGTTGAACCCAATACAGCTTGCCATCAATTCTTACCAAGTTATTAATGGTACCATAGCCTTAGCCAAACAAGAGAATACTAGGATTACTCTTGCCGATTTTCAGTACTGTTATACCATGTGTCGCCTGAAATCAGAAAAAGGCCACATTTGTTACCTCAAGCCGAGGTCCACTGAATACAAAATCGTTGCCGATCTCCCTGACTCCAACAAGGGAGCGGGGGATGATCACTTCATTGTCTTAGGTAACTAGGAGTGTAGACACCCCATTTTTGACCGCCCTCAAGGCTTGGGCATTACTGATGGTTTGCTCGGTGTTGAGAGATGTGCAAGGCACGGATTCAGTTTCTTATGCAAAAAGAGAGGCAAACCCTTCAAAACACTTGGTTTAGGGGTTTGGAGTTGAAAGAAAGAGGAGAGGGGGGGAGAAAATAGGTTGGAGAAGAAGTTCGACATGAATCCAGGTAGAAGAAAGACGAGCAGCCCTCGCTGAATCGAGCTTATTCAATTGCATACTTGGAGTTAAGCTATGAGGCCACCATATTTGAAAAGAAGACTTCCGGGGCTTCATTTTTCATTCAAGAATCTCCTAGAGCCAAGTCAGGGTGGAGGAGATATGATTGATTGAAGTTGGGTATCATCCCGGTTGGATCGAGTCTGCGCGGCTTCACGGAAAAGGGCATAACTTTTTGCACAGGAGGAATTTTGATGCAAGGTTTGCGCCATTGGAAAGCTAACTTCCGGGGCTTCAATTTGCATACACATCGGCCATTTTTTGACCTAGGAATCACCTATCGGCACTCTATTTAGCCGACCGGCAGAAAATAGTGCCGACCGGCACTTTATTTTGGCCGATGATCAAATTTTCTGGTCGACCTAACCCCTTTGACCCTCCCAAGCCTGGTGCATGCCCGCTGTGCCAGCTGGGATGCACAGAACCAGACCCACGTGCATATATGTACCTATTTTGAGCCTTGAACCCCTCTTTTGTGCACCCTTTGGTCAAGGCTTCTTGAGGAAGCCTTGATCCCTTGTCTTGGCTTCCTCAAGAAGCCTACCAGCTGTCCAAGCTTCTCCAATAAGCCTTGACCTCCTCTTAGACCCCTTTGACCCTTTGAAGCTTGTTTGAGAAGCTTGGCATTGCCTATTTAAGCAACCCTCCTCCTCCATTGTTTAGGGTTAGAGATTCTTAAGCAAAAAACCAGAGATATAGATACATATCTGATATAGATACATATATCCCTTCATCTCTCACTATATCTCTCTCATTCAACCTCCAAACAACCTTGTTCTTGGGCCATTCCTTCACCAACCCATAGCACAACACCACCACTTCCATTTCCAGAATTTTGGAGGTCATTTGCAGAGCTTAGGAGCACCAAAACTTGGTCCAAGAGGTGCTGGTTTGTTGGTCTACAAGGGTAAGCACACTTTTCCCCAAAACTAGCATTTTCTTGGTTCATATCTAAGCCATAGTTGCATGTATTTTTGAGCTTCGATGTAAACTAAAAAGAGGCTTATTTTGAGCCCTTCTTCAACATTGAAGAAGGGCTCAACATTGTTTGGGACCTCCATGCATGACTAACTTTAATACCCTCTTTGGTCCCTATTTTTTTGCATGTTTCTTTAGCCTACCATGCTTCTGTTTTTGGGCCTTCGACAGGCCTGAAAAGTGTCTTATTTTCCCCTCCTCTACATGTCTCATGAAGGGTCTTTGGCTGTTTGGTGCACCCTTTTGGTACTTCATGTTATACCCCTTTGTGGGCCTTAATCTTGCATTGCATTTTGAGCATGTGTGTATACTGTTTTGGGACTTGTCATCTACTGTAAATGTTCATATTTTTGGTCCCTCTTCAATGTTGTAGAAGGACATTTTTCTGTTTGAGCATTGCATCTATCACTTGCCTCATTGCCTCCCTTGAGGAGCCATTTTTGCATGCCATGTTAGTCCCACTTGTGCTTACTGTCTTGCCATGCTTTGTACTATGAACATGCTTATTTTGGGGCTGTCTAGCTTCTGTCTTCATACTTTATGTTCATATCTTGCATATTTGATATAGCCATAAGCCATTTCATGTACCTAGTTTTGCATTTTCGGGAGCGATTCCATGCATTTGGTTCCATTTCTCCATGTTTCGGGGCTGTTTTGTCCCTCATTTTGCTGCTGAAATTTGCATGTTTTGTATGCCATATTCCATGTTATGCCATGTCTCATTAGAGTGCCATTTCGTGCCGTAGGCGCGGTCCTCGGTTTGCGTGCCCGTGTGCACGCATTTCGAGGCATCTCATTTTCATCTAACGGCCTCTTATGTGGGTGTGGCTGAGGCTCTCTCATGTTAGTGTAAGTCCATATTGCATTGCGTATGCCATTTCCTCGGTTTACGTGCCCGTGTGCACACATTTTGAGGCATCTCATTTTCATCTCATGGCCGCTGATTTTGGCATGCTTGCGAGTTATCCATGTTAGTTTAAGTCCATCGTTGCATGTTGTTTCATGCCATGTTTGTTTACATGTTTAGGTTGCGAGCCTAGCATACATTGCTCATTTGCATGTTCATATTGCATACTTAGCCGCCATGCCTAGGTTGCATTTCATTGAGCATACATCCCTTGCCTCTTGACCAATCGTGATAGGGGTTGGGGCCCTTTGATTTTTTTTGTGCTTGCATTCCATTTGACATCAAAGTTGCTGACTTGGCTTTCGGGCCATCATGCATTGAAATGCGTGATTGATGGCCCGGGGGTCGAGGGCCATGCTCCCTTGAGTCCATTACATGATAGGGAGTGTGTCCATGCATACATTTGCCTAGAAATTCTATGCCTTGCACTGCTGGTTTGTTGTTGCTGTCAAAACTGTCTTCTGCAGGAATTTTGTGCCGACCGGCAATGTATTTATTGCCGATAGCTTCATTTCCAGCCGGTGATGATCCTTAGGGTTCAGGGAGCCTGTTCCAGGACTTTTGCAATTTTCCAGAGAAGCAGGACAGTGAAACAGAGGCAACAGTGGCATGGTGTGGATTTCTGGGCAAGTCGGACTGAAGCATACATCATTCGCGCATCCCCAGGCGAAGGCTGTGGCCATCTCTTCTTTGCATTTAATTTAATTAGATTAAAGGTCTTGTAATAATTTATTCGTTTATTTTTCTTGGACTGTATTATTATTTTGGTCCTTCCGAGCGAGGGCGAATCTGTAATAAGTGTGTGTGAGTGGTGTGCATGTCTTCCAACCCCCACTTCTTTCTTCCCTTTTATTTACCCGCTTTCGATGGTTAGTATTAGGGCACGTTTATTTTAGCATACCTTATGCAATGCATGCGTGCATCCATGCATTTGTTGACATGCATCGGGCTCGGTACATCATACAAACCGCATTGTATTTCAAATCTAACTTGAATACGTGTTACTCGTGCATTTCACATGCCATGTTTAGGATAACCGAGCCTACTCTAAGTTGCATCTCGCGTGCGTTGCATTAGCCTCTAAACATGAACTAGGTCATGCATGTTTGCTAACTAGTTTCTTGTTTTGGCATGGAGTACAATGTAAGTATTTATGCTTTAGCATATCGCATGTGTGTGAATGTTGCCATGACAGTATGATTACCACGCGGCTAGATGCTTACATGAGATAAACTGCTTGAATGCCTGTGGGTGGAGGTTGGATTGCTTGAGTTGGGAAGACTCATTGAAATCCGTGTTTCAGCCTACTTGCGAGTAGCAAATTCCAAAACATTTTTCAAAACGAACGGATATGCAATGTTTATTTCCAAGTTAGGCAATCTAGTCTATACTTGTTTGCCGTGCGCATAACATAGTAATTCTAGGCTAATAATTGGAATAAGAACACATAATGTTTTCAAAACGGATATCACGGTTAGTAGAGGCCGGTCTTCGGACCGGGCGAAAGGGGGTGCTCATAGCTGACCTTTCCCGATCGTACCCAAGCTCCCGAACCAAGACCACTTTGGTGATGACGGACATGTGGCCTTCGGCACCGAGTCAGGGTTTCCTAAATTTCCCATTTAAAAATATTTAGGTGGCGACTCTGTAATCTGGCAAAGCAGTCCATGTTTGCCACTTCTTTTCAAAATCTGTTTTTCTTCAAAACGATTTGCCAGAGTTGGACTCTTTGGTTCAGATTTAGAACCGTGACAAATTGAGTCCTTTGAACTGTAGTGAACTCGATATGAACGGAACGGGACTTAACCCTCCCGGGGCGTTCGGGGACGTCTACAAGGAGTTTCAGCCAAACGATGACCTCCATCTTTATCTCCTTAGTCAAACAGTTTTCGGGAAAGGAGCTGGTAAGGGCCGTCCTTCACAAATTTTCTTGCTTTCTTGTATAAAGTTCTCAACATTCTGTTCTAATGTCTATGCTTTTTTCTTCTTTGCAGTTCTTCCTCAGCCACCGAAGGGCTTCCGTCAGTCTTTCTTCCCCAGCAAAGACTTGAGGAAATTACTGAATTTGCCAATTCACAAGCGGAAGGCCCCTCTGCTTCTCAACTTTATCCCTACTTACAAGTCGGCTCTTCCTGACGTCCCAAAAAAGAAAAAGAAAAGCCTTTCTCCACCTTTTGCCACAACTCCACAAGTCACGTCCACATCTCAAACAGACCAAGGATTAACCTCTGATCCAGCTGAGCAGCCGTCAACCTCGGCTTCGTATCTGATCCCGATATCCCAGCGCCAATGCCGGCGACGAACCGTTTTTTCTACCGAGATGGACCGCCAAAAGGCAGTTGCCAAGGACCTTTTAGCCAGCATCCCTTCTGATGTTGACGCTCAGCCAACACAAAACCAATCTCCACCAAAGCAAAAGATGATAAAGAAGGCTCAGCCTAAGGCAAAAGTGACTCAAGTTGACACTGAGGACACCTTGCCGATCTCAAAACTGGCTGAGAGCGATAAGTCCCACTCTGCCGCAGAGAAGAGGCTTGCCAAGGCCCAACCATCCGGGTCTACCCGATCAAAGAAGCCGAGGTCGTCTGCTGCAACCACATTGGGGTCCTCAAAGCACAGTGCCCTCTGGGCCCCTCAAATTACTCTAGAAGACAAGCCAGTTATGGCTAGTGATAGCGCTGATGACATCAATGTCAGCGTTGCCCTTAGTACTGCTCTGCTGCTTCCCGGCGATCTTGACCGAAATGCCGAGTTGAGCGAGTATGAGAACTATGCTCTGATGCTTCAACATTCTGTTCAAGTAAGTGCCTTCATTTGGTCATTTTTCTTTCTTTCTCTCTTTTTTATACTTTAGAGAATTTTTTGTAATAACTTCTGTTCACTTTCAGGCCATCCAGCATGCTCATTCTTTCTCAATACAATCTTTCGAGAACTAGGAGAAGCTGGCCGAGAAGAAAAGGGAGGTTGCTACTCTTTAGAAGATTAATAAAAACTTGAAGTCAAAGATAAAGACCCTAGAGGATCAGGCCGAGGTCGCTATCAAAGAAAAAAACGCGACCGAAGAAAAGATTGGTGCTACTGAGGCAATGAACAAAGTCCTTCAAGCCCAGCTAAAAGAGGCCGAGGACAAGATGGACGAGGCCCAAAATAAGCTTCAAGACGCCCTGGCCACCAAGGAGGCCGAGGTCAAGGCCGCCGATGAGAAGGGCTACAACGAAGGGGTGGCTGATGTTACGGCAGACTACGAAAAGTAGGTGAAGCAGGCATGCAACAGGGGCTTCACCCTTGGCTGGATGACCTTGCTGAAAAGGCTAGATGTCCTTGAGGACTCCCCCTTCAGGAATGCTGATGTCCTTCCTCTGCCATTTCCACCAACTCCAAGTCAATCCGCCGACGACGACTCTGAGTCCGAGGAGGAGGTTTGGGTGAAGAAGTCAAAAGTCGTTGCTGGGGCCAATTCTCTTCCTCAAGATGAGCAAGTCCTAGACTTGACTCAAGATAAGGGGGTTGAGGAGGTTTCCAAGGAAGCTACTCCTGAGCAGGCATCATTGGATGTGCCTTTCGCCGACAAGAGCCTTGATTAGACCTTTTAGGAGATTGATGCTGAGCTTGCGGCCGAGAAGGTGGCCGATATGTCTTCCCAGCAATCTTCCGAGATCCAGACCCAGCCAGCTAATGATGTTGAGGAATCTTAGTTTTGATGTCTTTTTCCTTTTTCCTTTTTTTTTTTTTGTTTGCACTTTGTACTTCTTTGTTTTTGAGACACTATAAGCTTTTCATATGGCCGATGTGCCTTTTAATGAATAGAACTTCCTTCTTTCTTGAATGTTTGCATGTTTGTCTTCCCTTTATTGCTCCTTGTATGACTTTCATACTTAGAATAATTTTGTATCTTCAAGAAGCACCGTAGTCTTGTGCAACCTTCTCGGGGTGAAGCACCCTAGTTTACATCGGCAAGTACATAAGTACTTAGCTTAATACTCCCTTGGTTTAACTTTAACTTGTAAACTTCTCTCAAGTTTTAACAAGTGTAAAACATTATCTCAGTTTAACTTGAACTTGTAAACTTTTCTCAAGTTTCAACAAGTGTTAAACATCATCTCGGTTTAACTTAAACTTGTAAACTTTTCTCAAGTTTCAACAAGTCTTAAACATCATCTCGGTTTAACTTGAACTTGTAAACTTTTCTCAAGTTTTAACAAGTGTTAAACATCATCTCTTCTTTCTGCCCCCTAATGTGAACCTAAGTTCGACTTGGGTTTTCATTATGCACGTATTTTAGAAATAATCAGTCACGAGTGTATAAACATAAACAAGTTGAGACTTTATTGATTTACTTCGGAAAATGACAAAAGAACAAAGAAATTCTAGTGATAGAAAAATTTTAAATTGCAAGTGTTCCAAGGTCTAGACAACTCTTTGCCCTCACTATCTTCAAGCCGATATGCCCCGTTGCCCAGTACCGAGATGATTCTGTAGGGTCCTTCCCAATTTGGGCCAAGTTTCCCCTCTCTGGGATCCTTCTTGTTGCCGACGACTTTCCTCAAGACTAGGTCGCCCACTTGGAACTCTCTTGGGTTAACTTTTTTATTATAAGCTTTGGCAAGCTGCTGCTGGTATGCTGCCAGTTGAATTGCAGCTCTCTCTCTTCTTTCTTCCAGTAGGTCCAGATCTTGGGCTAAGAGTACATCGTTAGTCCTATTCTCTACTCCTTGGGTTCTGATCCCAGGGATGCCGACCTCTAGTGGAATGACAGCTTTTGTACCATAGGCCATGGCAAAGGGGGATTCCCTTGTTGATCTTCTCGGCATAGTTCGATATGCCCAGAGCACACTTGATAGTTCATCCACCCACTTTCCCTTTGCTGCCTGCAACCTCTTTTTAATCCCATCCAAGATAACTTTGTTGGATGCTTCTGCTTGTCCATTGCTTTGAGGAAAGCTTGGGGTTGAAAAGTAGTTCTTGATCTTGAACTTTGCGCAGAAGCTCTTGATTAGCTTACTGTCAAATTGTGTTCCGTTGTCTGCCACTATTGCTCTTGGGATCCCAAATCTTGTGATTATGTTCTTCCATATGAAGCTCTTTACGTCCACATCTCAGATCTTGGCTAAGGGCTCAGCTTTTATCCACTTGGTGAAGTAATTCGTTGCTACTAGCAGGTACTTCCTTTGTCCAGTTGCTTGGGGTAGTTGCCCAACGAGATCCATGCCCCATTAGGCAAACGGCCAAGGACTGGATACTGGGTTCAGGTTTGCTGCTGGTTGGTGTATCAGAGGTGCAAACCTTTGGCATTTTTCACACTTCTTGACGTAGGCCTCTACGTCTTTCTGCATGTAGGGCCACCAATACCCCTAGGTAATGGCCCTATGGGTTAGTGATCTGCCCCCAGCATGGCTTTCACAAATTCCTTCATGAATTTCATATAAAAAATCTTTGACTTGTAAAGGATGTACACACCACAAAAAGGGTCTAGTGAAGGATCTTCTGTAGAGGTGCCCTTCTACTGTCAGACTGAACCTTGCCGACTTCAATCTGATCTTGTGCACTTCCTTGTGGTCATCTGGTAGCTTTTCTTCTTTCAGGAATGCAACAATTGCATCCATCCAGCTTGGCCCCATGTCTACACACATTGCTTCACGCTCTGTGGTCAGTGGTTCGATGCTCGGGCCCGACAAATAGTCAACCATTATTGTTCTTGCTTTTCCTGGTTATATTGCACTAGCTAGGTTGGCCAATGCATCGGCGTGACTGTTATCATCTCGGCTAACCTGAAGTAGTCGGCAGTTCTGAAATAGGGCTGACAATCTGATGACATCCTTTGCGTAGGCCGACATTCTTTCATCTCGGGCTGTAAACTCACCTGTTGTCTGGTTAACTATCAGTTGTGAGTCACAAAAAACTATTACCTCATCTACTTGCACTGTTGCTACCAGCTTCAGTTCTGCAATGAGTGCTTCATACTCTGCTTCATTGTTTGAGGCCTTGAATCCCAAACGAATCGACTGTTCTAGTATCTGCCCATCTGGGGATACTAGTACTACTCCTGCCCCCGCTTCCTGTCGGTTGGAACTCCCATCAACAAATAGTTGAAAGGAGTCACCGATGTAAATGCTGTAGGGTCTGAGTTTTTCCTCTTTGCTTTGTTCTTTCGCCTTTGCCTGGGCTCCTCCCTACTTGTTTGGACATCGTTCACCTCAACTCAATGGAACCCAATGTTCAATGGATTCCAGCGTGAACTCCGTCACGAAGTCGGCCAAAATTTGTCACTTGATTGCTGTTCTGGGTCTGTACTCCAGGTCATACTGGCCCAAGGCGACTGCCCATCTGGCTATTCTTCCTGTCAGGTCTCCTTGTTACAGCAAGGACTTCAAGGGCTATTCAGTTAATACCACAATTTTATGGGCCTGGAAGTAATGGTTCAGCTTCTTTGAAGCCATTACTAAAGCCAGTGCTAATTTCTCTAAGGGTAGGTACCTTGTTTCTGTATCGGCCAGGGTTTTGCTTACATAATAAACAGCCCTTTGCTCTCCTTTTTCTTCTCAGATTACCACTGCGCTTACTGTGTGTTCTGAAACTGCTAAGTACAGAAACAACTCATCTCCAGGTTCTGGGTTTGAGAGGACTAGAGCTGTGGTCAGATACTTCTTCAAGTCAGCCAAAGCGGCTTCGCATTCCTCAGTCCATAGGAAGTCTGTGGCTTTCTTCACTAAGTTAAAGAAAGGTTTGCACTTGTCTGAGCTTCTGCTGATAAACCTGTTCAGGGCTGCAGCCCTTCCAGTTAGCATTTGTACATGTTTTGCCGACGTCGGGCTCTTCAACTCCAGGATGGCCTTAATCTGATCTGGGCTGGCCTCAATGCCCCTTCTGGTCACCAAGTATCCCAAAAACTTACCAGATCCCACTCCAAATGCACACTTGGCTGCATTGAGTCGGAGCCGATATGTTTTTAGGATGTCAAAGACTGCTTTTAGGTCGGCCAAATGACCTTCAGGTTCCTTGGTCTTTACGACCATGTCATCAATGTAAACTTCCACCATTCGGCCAATCAGGTGTTTGAACATCTTGGTTCCCAATCTTTGGTAAGTGGCTCCTGCGTTTTTCAACCTGAAGGGCATCACTCTGTAGCAGTACAGCCCTTTGGGTGTGATAAACACAATCTTCTCTTCATCCGCAGGGTCCATAGCTATTTGGTGATACCCCCTATAGGCATCTAGGAAGCTTATCCTTCCATGTCCCGAAGTGGCATCCACTAGCTGGTCAATCTTCGGTAAAGGGAAGCTGTCTTTGGGACAGACTTTGTTTAAACTGGTAAAGTCTACGCAGACCCTTCATTTACCGTTCTTCTTCTTCACCACTACTATGTTTGATAGCCATGTCGGGTAATTTACCTCTCGAATGGCCCTGGCCTCGAGAAGTCTGTCTACTTCCTCTTCCACTGCTTCGACGTGTACCAACATCGGTCTTTTTGCTCGTTGGATTACAGGTTTGGCCGACCTGTCAACGTTCAGCTTACGGCAAGTGACCTCGGGGTCAATGCCTAGCATTTCGTAAGGCGTCCATGCGAACACCTCAATATTTGCTCTTAAAAAAACTTCCAACTCTTTTTCCTCTTCTTCGGCTAAACCCGAGCCGAGAAGAAAGAAGCGTTCTTTATCCCCCTCCTGGACGAGGATCTTTTTCAGTGCTTCTTCACTCTTCTCGGCTGGCTTTTTGCCGATATCCTCTAGGACCTCCAGGTCCTCGTCTTCTATCTCTACCTTCTCTGGTTCTCGAATGCCGCAGGTGGATTTCATTGCTGCCATGGAGCAATTCTTTGCCTGCAGTTGGTCTCCTCTGACCTCTTCAATCCTATACTCTGTTGGGAACCGCAATAGTTGATGCAATGTTGAGGGAACAGCCCCCATTGCATGCAACCATGGTCTTCCCAAAATGATGTTGTAAGGGGAGGGTGTGTCGATTACGATGAATTCTGTTGTTATTTTCCTGGTGCCCGCCTACACCTCCAAGCTGGTTATTCCTAGTGGCCATGTCAGCATTCCATTGAACCCGACCATTGGGCTATTGGACTGCTCCATATCGTCTGGGTAAAGGCAAAGCTCCTTGTAACATCGGACGTACATGATGTCACAAAAGCTGCCTTGGTCAATCAGGATGCGTTTTACTTGGCATTCCCCAACCTGGAGGGATACTACCAAGGCATCATTATGCGGATGTTGCACCATCTGAAGGTCGGCTTCAAAAAAGGACACCATTGGTCCTTGGTATTCCTCTACCCGCTGTCTCTTCTCCCCGACTTGCTAGACATGCTGTAGGTGTTTTACCTTCTGGGTCTCCCTTCAAATCTCGTTTTCGTCGACCTTTGAGTGAATTACATTAACCACCCAAGGTCCTCCTGCTAGAAGTTGCTGTGCTGGAGGAGGTGGGATTGTTGCTGCCTGAGGCAATCTTGCTTGTTCTTCCCTTGTCCTAGCCTCATCGACAAGGTCTCTCAGATGGCCTTGCCTCACCAGGTCTTCCAAGTGTGTTTTCAGGGCTCTGCAACCCTGAGTCATATGCCCATCTTCATTATGGTAGGTGTCTGCAACCCTAAGTCATATGTCCATCTTCATTGTGGTAGGCGCAACGCCTGCCAAGGTTTCTTCTTATAAATTCTCTTGGTGCCCTCGCTGGTGCTCTGAAATAGGGTTGGTTCTGAATTTGGTCTAGGACTTTGTGAATTGGGATTTGGAACACAGTTGTCACTGCCTATGCAGCCCTCAGTTCTGCCTCTTGCTTGCTCGATCCATTGTTACCTCGGCCTCACTTCGGCGAGCCGTTTCCTTTTTCATGCTTGGTCTCTTTAGTCCCTGATGTATCTTCCTCGGCTCTGGCGTATTTCTCAATTCTCGCCATGAGTTCTTCCATGCTTTTTGGCAATGTCTTTGCCAAAGATTTTTGCAGTGGACAGTTGTCTTTTAGGCCGTTTTTGAAAGATACGACTGCCACTTCTTGATTACATTCTGGTATTCAGTTGAACACCTCATAGTATCTTTTTGCATAGGCCCTAAGGCCTTCGTCCTTACTGATCTTCAAAGCCATCAATGCGTCTACCCGCAATGGCTGCAGCTTGTTTGTTACAAACCTGGCCACAAATATCTCGGCCAGGCCTTTCCAAGTCTTCACGCTTCCTTTTGGTAGTTTATGGAACCAATCTGATGCAATCTCCCTAAAGGATGAGGGGAACACTTTGCAGAGCAACGGCTCATTCCCACTATACAATGCCATTGAGTTCAAGTATAATCCAACGTGGAAGTTGGGGTCTGACTTACCATCGTATATTTGGAACCTCGACATACTGAATCTCTTCGGCGCCTCAAACCTGTCCAACTCCACCTAGAATGGTGTCCTTGGCTTATCTGGGGAATTTACGTCGGCATAGGCATTCTGTTGCTTCCTTTTGAGGTAATCTCTCAAGTCCTCCTTTGTTTGCCCAGGAGCTCGACTATCTCCTGATTTCAGTCTTTTAGGTGCACTACTCTCAACTTCGTTGTGAGCCCTCTTTGACCCTTCTCCATGAGTTGTGTCAAAGCACAGCGCTTGCCCCTGAATATGCCGATGTCCTTTGGGGTCTGCCTTCTTTGTGCGATGCGTCCTCCGTGATTCTTCCTTTCTTGACTCTCCTCGTCTAATCTCCCTGGAAGGTCGATGAGAGTGTCTTTCGCTCCCATTGTGCTGAGGGGCTACGGGGATTGTTTTCTGCCCTCCCTTCTGGGCATTGGCCGCTGGAATTGGCATGTCCTGCAGCGGGAATGGTGGTTGCATGACGTTATTTTGCATCATGAAATTGACAACCAACTGCAGGTCTTCCAATTTGTTTGTCATCTCTTTTACCTCTTCGTCCCTCCGTAGGCATCTATCCTTCCATACTTTGAGGTCATCCTTATTGTAGTACCCACTTCGATCTAGCTTCTTTGGTATGTCGCCATCTTGGCCGACGTCTTTGTTGCTGTGATTCTGGTCGCGATTTTCTATGTTGCGGTTGTCTCCTTCGACGTCAAGGTCGATAGGTCTGCCACTCCCAGCAGGAGCGTTGTCCCCAATCTTTTCCTTATGTCCGTTACTGGCCATCTATTGTCCTATAATTCCCACAGACGGCGCCAAATTGTGTGAGTAATTTTCTGACCACACTGCCAACTCAGTATTCAGCTAGAGAACACTAGCAAAATAAATGACACCTGGCTGACCTGCAACAGAAAAAGAAGATTCCGGCGGTGGTTCGTCCACCCGGGGGCACTCCGAGGATCAAGTCAGTATATCTCTCAAGGATAATCAATAGTGCTAAACTCACTATTCTGAATATAAATTGCGTATCTTAGACCCATCGGGGGTGCCTTTCTTTTATAGTTAACACCATCTTAGTCCCTATAGAAGCCTAGCTCTAATGGACTTAGGATTACTGCTAATCTGGGACTCCTAGTTGGATTGGGATAAACTCCCTAAGAGTCTTATCCTTACCCAACCGAAGTCTTCCCCCATTCTAGGACTCATGTGCCTTATCCGCTTATCTCGGATTCCGATATCTTCGGAGATAACCTCGGCCTTACTGAGATCACCTCGGTGTTATGACCAAGACACATGGCACCTCGGCTGACACGTCGGTGTCACATTGGCCACGTGTTGGTATACAGAAAATATATCCCCACAACTGTCCCCTAGGTTCTATTGCCTCGGCATTCTGAGATAACATGCAGAAAACCACATGTTGGTATACAGAAAATATATCCCCACACTCACTAAGTTTGAGTTTCATATATTATTTTCAGAGGTAGAATTGAGGAAATTGATAATGAAATGATTAATAGTAAGAGGATTAAGTAAAATTGTATTTGTTTTGATAGTAATTGTTAATGTGGTGATTGTTAAATTATTACCCTCTAAAAGAAATATAAAATATTAAAAAAAATAAAATTACGATTTTTACTTAACAAAAATTATAAAAACATTAAACATTAATGTTTAAAAAAAATGCCCAACATGTAAAATTAAAAATAAATAAAAAAAGGTAATCCCATGGGGTTGATTTCTTAATACCATCTCGACCTCCTCCATCTCAATCCCAATGCCAAGGCCCATCATAATCTTATGGGATTATGAATCCTCACTTCATCTCCCAAAACAAACACAACATATTGTGGATTTTACCTCCATCTCAATCCTAATCCCACATCTATCTCCCAAAACAAACAAGGCCTTACATCCATTGTAACGCCCCACTTTTTATTTCTCGGAACCATTACCAGATTCATTAATTTAATTCAATTTCAGAGATAACATGCAGAAAACTCTTTACATCAACGAGTAAGAATAAATAAAGATTCTCTCATCCGAATGCAAAATAAATATAACATGAGCATAACTAAATAAATTGCTCGTAGGCTTACATCTTTATAAGTAAAAGAAAGGGTTTAACCCTTTTACATCAATGGCATTCCGTCCACAAATAAAAGGCCCCGTGGCCAACAGGTAAAGAAGATCCATGACCTTGAAATACTTCTCGATGTTCACCTGAAAAAGGATTAGCAACGTAGGATGAACATAAAGTCCAGTAGAGATCCCAATCTGATCCTAAACAATAACATCTTACAAATAGCTATGATCATGAATGCTTTAAATCATATCATATACATAATGCGACAGTTTATCCAGAAAAATACTTATATAGGAATTTTTCTCAAAGTCATTCATTTCATCCAATAACATAAGCAATTCACTTTTCTTTCTTCTTGTTACCTTTTTTCAAAATTCATATGACTATAACAAAATTTCTAAAGAAAACAATTTCACCAAGCCCATTATGTTTTTTCTCACTTTCTAGACTTATACATGATTTGCCTTTTCAAAACATGTTTACACAAGTATTCAAAGTCTTTCACGTTTTTCACCATCTCAACACAATTCTTACGTTCGTTCCCAACACATTCATAACTATACAAGTATGCCTTTAATATGAAAGGAAAACAACAAGCAATCAATAACTATCTGCTTCAGCAATTGAGGCAACGCGACCTTCTAGAACGATAACCATCATAACCCATGATATACCCAGATACACTGAGACAATATTGATAAATAAATTATGCTCTACCTGCCTTAAGCACGGTAAGTCAATGATACACCTTTCCATAACAAAATGCCAAGTCAAGGATACACCTCTGCCAAGTTCTCCAGGCGCTAGTTGGAAGGTACTGGTATCTCTCATTCTAAGCGCTGCCAAGTTCTCCAGGCGCTAGCTGGAAGATACTGGTACCTCTCATTCTAAGCGCTGCCAAGTTCGCTAGGCGCTAGATGGAAGGTGCTGGTACCTCTCATTCTAAGTGTGAGCACATTCTCAACCATTTCAACATACTAGAATGCATGGTGTAACACATATACAATGTATATAAACACATAATCACATATAGATTACATCCCTTTACATTCCCAAATAACCATACATATCCGATGTATATAATTATAGTCATATTCAATGACAAGCACAAGTGATTAATTTCAATTCACCTAGTCCACATGCAATTTCTACAATAGTCATAGCTATCCTCTACCGATAGCTCAAAACATATATTTCTAAATATATATATAATCTCCAAAATAGATAAACTATCCATATTTTCATAGGTGAGAGATTTCAAATATCCAACCCCACCATTTACGTTCATATCTATCCATTTTTGCATCTAATACGAAAGGAAAACAAAAATCTAATTCTCGCATGACTTTTAGTCCAATAACAATGATAATATGTGAAGGTGCCAAGATCCGACCTCAAGTTCATTATTCGTTTATAAAGGGTGATGATTTCATTTTCTTTCAAAAAGACCACTTTTGTTTCTTTCCCAATCCACACAACTCCAACCATTTTCTAAGAATTCATTCTCGTCATTTTACAAAACCAAAACCAAAACCAAATCCATCATCTTTATTTTATAAACCAATTCCATTGGTATCAAAACCATTACGCAACTCAACTTCACATGATTTGTCTAAAACAATACCAATACCGTGGTTACTTCTCTTTTAATTTCCTTTTAGTATAAACATAATTATACAACCCATATTAGCAAAATACAAGGATTATTCAACTTCCTCCCTTTTAAATCTATTAACTCCATAACATTAAATTAGAGCTTTCTTTCCTCTCTTCACAAACATAATAAATCATTTTTCCCAAACAACCCAACAACAAACAACTTAACAACTCTAATCACAAATATCAAACCCTAGATCCCCTTTCATGGCTTTCAAGAAAAATCCATGATGAATATGGTTTTTATGCATAAAAACTACCACATGTCTATCCATAGATGAAGTATTGGAAATGAGTAAAGAAATCCCTACCTCTTGAAGCGAAGAGAAAACAACCTAAAAATCACTGGCGACGAAACCACGAACCACTTGGATTAATAGAAAGCCCTTGACAAGATCTACAACCTTTTCCAAAGGACCAAGGTGAAAAGATGGCTCTAGGTAAGTAGATCTGAAGATCTAAGTGCAAAAAATTAAGTTTTAGAGAGAGAAGAGAGAAATCTCGGGTTGAGAGGAAAAGAGGAGAAAAAGTAATGAGAGGAAAGTGGTTTAGGTTTATTTATATTAGTAGCAAATAGCCCAAGATCAAATAAAATAATAGGCCCAAAAATCCCCTTAGATAGGGCCCATTCGGACCTCAAAAATCTGGAAAAAAAAAAAAAACACGCAAGGGTTGACCCTTAGACAAGAGGTGGTCGTCCCTATCTTTTAACAACCAACACACAGACATAAGAGGGTCGACCCTCTCCTAGTCTGGTGTCTACCCTATCTTTCAACAAATAACATATACACATAAGAGGGTCGACCCTCTCCAGTCTGGTGTCTACCCTATTTTTTAGCAACACACCCAGAAATTTCACCAACAGGTAAGGGTCGACTCTTAGGATGGCTGGTGTTGACCCTAAAATAGATTTTCTAAGTTCCCAAACAACTTTTCAACGTAAACAATCGTGAATGAACAATCCCAACAAATTTAAATTAATTTGCACTCCTCCAAAACCAACATACAATAACACCAAATATTCCCAAAATAAAATAAATGATTCAAATACACTTCCCAAAAATTTTAAAAAGGTACAAGTGCTACACCCATCTAAATATTGCTCATTCTGCAAACTTGTATGATGCGTTGTCCTAAGTGATGGGCCTAATGAAAATGTTTACATGGCATAAATAAAAAATTATTTGGTGAATGTAGTCATATCTCTAATCAATTACAAATCACATTCTCCAATAATTTAATACAAAATTATAAATCTTATTTTCTTCACTAATTACAATACACTTGGGACACTATAATACACTTGAGCCACTACGTAAACTCTCAAAACCAACAAATGATTTGTTTGGTAAATGAGTTAAACCGTTGACATTTTTATAAGTTTACAAATTTTGAAAAAAAAATACGAGCACAAAAAATCTCAATCATTATTGATACTTCGAATTTATTTATTTATAAATAAATTATGGATGCAAAACAAACGTAAACAAGATTTCGTGTCAGTATGGGATCATTATTTAAAAATATATATTTTCTTCTGAACATTTTTATTCTTAGTGATTTATTTTAAAAACTTGTATTAAAAATGCAGGCAAATTTTTTTTTTTGGTTATTTTCAAGGGCTTTTTTTTCTATTTTTTTAATTTGTAAATCCTAAAAATGAAATTTAAAAAAAAATTTTTTTAAAAAGTTCACTAAAAAAATAAACAAATCAAAAAAATATATACTAAATCAATTCTAGGCACACCCTTCATTAATTAAGAATTTGGAAAAAAATAGTGAAAAAAGTAGAAATTTGGATAGTAGGAGAGGTTCAATATATTTTTTTTATTAGTTAAGATCTATTGATTAAATTTCTCTTGGATCATATCAGAGAAATTTTGAAATTTTTCTCTGTCAGGACAAAATTTCTTTATGTAGAATTTTCTCTGTGAAAATATTGAGAGATCCTAACTAAAATATTATATATCTTATAAAATCTTAATATCAAAGATTTAAAAAAAAATTCTCCTAAAAATTTTAGTACTCGTAGCAATTTATTTTTTAAGTGGACATTTATGACAAAATGTTTTAAGAGGTGGGCACATTTTTACACATTTTTATGCATTTTGTTTATGTATACATAACCGCTAATAACTACAAATTGGACAATTATTAACATATTTTTGAAGAAAAATACTATACAAATTAATAATTGTAACATTAGTAAATAAGAAAAATTTATAAATTTTAGGGTAAATTATATTAACTACTCTTGAGATTTGGAGAATGCAATAAGTTTCACAAACTTGGTACAATTACATTATACTACTATAATATTATAATTCAGATAACACTTAATTTTTTTCCCCAATAATTCATTAGTCTTATATAGAGAAAAAAAATATGTTGTCATTTATTTTAGTATTTATACACTATATGCATTACTTTTTTTTGTCAATTTAATCTTACTAAACAAGAGATTTATGTAATTATGTCATGTTTATAAAAATTTATATTTTTCCCCCTAATTTTCAGAAGTAGTCAGTGTAATTTATCTTAAAATTTATATTTATTTATTTATTTTATAGTATTACTCTAATAAAAATTGCAGCTGACAGCGAAATGAACACTAGAAATATAAAAAATTAATTGGCCAAACAATAGCAAAGAAACATAGACTGTCCCACCACCAAATCACATAATAACATAAATTTTAAAATACCAAAGGTAATACATTTGAACTCACCGTAATACACAGGTTTTTGGACAAGTTTGATTATCACACTGATAGCGTGTTTGGGATTTATTTATTTATTTGTCGTGACTTTTCAATTTTTTGATTTTTTAAAGTTAAAAAGGTTAATGTTTTTAGAAAATTATTTAGGAATGAAAAAATTTAAGAGAAATTACAATAAATAAATAAATAAAAAATCAGAGTTTGAATCTTGTAATAAAATAAATTAGTCAGTGTAATTTATGTTAAAATTTATTCTTATTTATTTATTTTATAGTACTACTCCAATAAAAATTTCTGTTGACAGTAACGTGAACACTAGAAGTATAAACAATTAATTAGCCAAACAATAGCAGAGAAACATAGACTGTCCCACCACCAAATCACATAATAATATGAATTTTAAAATACAAAAGGTAATACATTTGAACTCACCATGATACACAAGTTTTTGGACAAGTTTGATTATCAAGCTAATAGTGTGTTTGGGATTTATTTATTTATTTATCGTGACTTTTCAATTTTTTGATTTTTTAAAGTTAAAAAGGTTAATGTTTTTAAAAAATTATTTGTGAATGAAAAAATTTAAGAGAAATTACAACAACAAAAAAATATCAAAGTTTGAATCTTGTAATAAAATAAATTATGAGTTTTAAATTTTGTTAATTTAAACATTAATCTTTTAATTTTTTGTCCAATCTAAACTATGTACTTATTTTCATTAACTGTCAAAAAAAAAAAAGTATATTTTAATTATTAAACACAATTTAGATGTACAAAAAATGCCTAAAATATTTGTTTCTATTGAGTTTAATGACTAAAATATATATTTTTTTCAATAATTTTGCTAAAGAAAAAGTAGACAAATGATTTAAATTGAAAGCAAATCAAATATTAAGATTTAAATTGATAAAACTAAAAAGGATTTCTTATTGATAAATCTCATTTAGAAATGTTCTAACCCAAGAAATCTATGAAAGAATTTTTTAATCCACTTAGGGCGTGTTTGATTGGGGGGATAAGGGGGGGGGGGATTATTTACTGTGCGGATTGTAATCTGCACAGTAAATCTAATCCGATGTTTGTTTTTTTTTTAGTCCGCCGGACTCCATGTCCGGCCGAACTCCTAATCCCCCATATGGGGGATACCACTGTCCGGGGAGGGGGGGTGTGGGATAGAATTGGTGGGATTATTTACTGTTTGGATTAGAGGGGTGAGATGACCATTTTGCCCATTTTCTTTGTGTGGCTGTTGTGTTTGATTGGACCATGAAGTGTTGGATATAAATATTGAAAAAATATATGTTTCAAACATTGAAAAAAAAAATGGTGCTAAAAAAAAATATTGAAAAAATTTATTTAATTTCATTTAATTATTTATTTATTTATTTAATTTGTTGAAATAATTTTTTATGGATATTTTATTGATGTTTTATTTTAAAATTTTGTTTATGTTTTATTTAATTTCATTATTTAAATTTAATAGATGTTTTATTTAATTTCATTTTTTGATTATTATTTTTTTAAAAACAAATTTATTTAAAATCTTAATTAAAAAATAATATATATTTTTATTGATATTTTATTTATTTATTTTTAAAAAATAAATTTATTTAATTGTGTAAAAAATAAAATAAAATAATTTTTTATTTAATCTAGCTAAAAATAATTAAAATATTATAGATATGTTTAATATTGCTATTACTTAGTAAACAATTTAAAAAGGGTAAAATAGTCATTTGTTCATTTATCCTATCCAGTTCGTCCAACCAAACGTTTGATTCACTAAAAATAGTCGGGGGAATTCACAGTCCGGACATCTAATCCCATGAAAAAACAAACACAGGATACGTATCCAATCCGACCAAATAGTCCGGGGGATTCACAGTCCTAGGACTCAAGTCCGATGGATTCTAATCCCCCATTTTCCAGTCCGCCCAATCAAACACACCCTTAGTCCCATGTATTTATACATTTATTCCATAAAGTCTTTTTTCTTGATTTACATTATTTTCTTAGACTCTTATACCCTTCTATTTAATATTGATATTTAATGTTAAGGGAGGAGAGAGAAAGGAAAGGACCAAGGTATAGGAAATTTTATACAAAAATTAAATAATGTTGATGTTATTATTTTATATTATTATATAATGTGAATATATTTTTAATTGACAACACATTAAAAATAATGTGAACATCTTTTCTCATCTGATGTGAATATATTTTTAATTGACAATACATTAATTAAATAATATGAACATTCTCTCTCATCTGATGTGACCGTTCACAACATGTGAACCTTCTTATTTTTAATTGACAACACATTAAAATAACGTTCATTATATTTTTAATTGACAACATATTCTTATTTACAACATGTAGTGATATGAACATTCACAACATGTAAACATTATCTCTCATCTAACTTAGTAATGTGAACGTTCACATTCGTATGTTTTAGTATGAATATTCACATCATATAATTAACAACACAATGATATAAATTCATTTCAAATTAATATGAACATAATGATGTGAATATTAATTTCAATTACACAATAACAAAAATGTATTTCAAATTAATATGAATATAATGATAGTCAACATCTTGATGCATGGGAACTACCAAAATATAATGACAATCAACATTAATAAGGGTAGGAGAGATTGAGAGTGTTTTGGTCTTCTTACCTTAAATAGGACCTGATGGAATAGTCAAAATAAATATAGATTGAATGGAATAAAAGTGTTAGAAAGAGGATTTATCAAAAAAAACTTCCAATTAAAAACTCATATTTTATTAGGCTATAAGGCTCAAATTCTTTAAAAAAATTTATAATTTTTCTAAAATTTTATGTTACATTTAATTTTTTTAAACTAATAATAAATAATATAATGACTTTTTTTAACTAGATCCCAAAAGACCCTTTGATGAGAATGACAGTTGGAGGACACTTGAGTTCTACTTAAAAAAAATATTCATAATTTAATTACTGTTTGACATGAATAGAGGGGATAAGGGTTTTTTTTTTTTTTTTTTTTTGGGTTATGTAAGGTGTCCTAAGTCAACTTATGTGTATTAGACAAAGTCCCTACAATTCGAACAAACCTTTTGAAATAGGGCTTATGCCCTGCGGTCCATGACCCTAAAGTATGCACACTACAACATTTTCTTAGTTTAGTGACATTTGAAAGTGCCACAAAACTATTGGTTTAATGACATTTTTTAGTCTTGTGGCATTTTAAACAAGTGTCATTTGTATCTATGTCATGGTAGATACTAGTGCTACAGTAGATACTTGCAAGTGCCACTACACCATCATGGCTAAAAACTTTCAATGATATTTTGATGTCATTGTAGATATTATTTGTAGCACTATCAAGCGCTATTAAAAAAAGAGTTAGTGACACTTATAAGTGTCATTACACCATCAACACTAAAACCTTTCAGTGATACTTTAATGTCATGGTAGGCACTATTCGTGACGTCATCAAGTGCCATTCATGACTATAATTCGTTGTAGAACAATTTGATCCGCTCTTGCGGAGATTCGAACCGCCAACCTCCCGCACCATAAACCTTATACACCACACTCTTCCCACTACACCTCTATTGCACGACATGATTATATATGCAATATGTATTATTTATATAGTACATATATCCATATTAATATAAAAAGTATATTTATAAACATAATTATTTTATTGAATATAATTTATGTAAAATAAACTATTTACTAGCAAAATAAAAAAAAAGACCACTTTTGGTGACTAAAAATATTTTTTAGTCGCCAATTCTGTACTTTTGGCTACTAATTATTTTTTAGTTGCTAAAAAAACTCAACTTTTGCCGACCAAAATCGGATTTGGTCGCCGAAGATGCACTTTCAGCTACCAAAATTTTGGTCGCCAAAAAATTAAATTCCCGCTTTAGGATTTTAGTTCTCCCGCGCTAAAAATGACCACTTTTGACGACTAAACTTATTTTTTAGTCGCCAATTGTAGACTTTTTGCTACTAAAATTTTTTTTGGCACCAAAAAACTTTACTTTTGGCTACTAAAATTTTTTAGTTGGTAAAACCCTTGTAATCAGCGACCAAACTTATTTTTAGTCGCCAATTGTAGACTTTTGGCTACTAAATTTTTTTAGTTGCCAAAAAGTTTTACTTTGGACTACTAAAAATTTTTTAGTCACTAAAACCCATATAATCAACGACCAACCTTAGTTTTAGTCACCAATTGTAGACTTTTGGCTACTAAAATTGTTTAGTTGCTAAAAAGCTTTACTTTTGGTAACTAATATTGTTTTGGTCGTTGAAAGCTATACTTTCAGCGATCAAATTTTTTTTGGTCAGAAAATTTAGTCGTCAAATATGCTTTTTCCTGTAGTGTATATTGAGTTTAATTTATTTATTTTTAATCATTTACTGCATTTTAAAAACTTAGAAAATATATTGACATTTTTTGTTTTTTCAAAAATGTCATTATAAACTTAGAAAGTTTTTGGTTTAGTGACATTTCTCAAAATGCTATAAAATATTTGTTTACGACATTTTTCACCTAAGTGCCGTAAAAAGTAAATTGCATCTACCTAGTGTCCTGACATTTTTTAAAAAATGCTATTGCGACTAAAGTTTAGTGGCATCTGTTGGTAAATGTCACGAACATAATTTTTTGTGTCATTATTTTATAAAATGCCATAAAATTGATGTGACATTTCTTTATTGAAATGCCACTAAAGCCTTATATGTTTGTGGTTCTATGACATTTTTCTAAAACATTGAATGCCAATTTTTATTTTTGTGGCATTTTCTAAAAACATGACACTAGTGTAGTGTCACTAAAGTATAAATTTGTTATAGTGACATTTTTGTTGTAGTGAAGTAACACTTTTTTTAATTGAAATGCTACTAGACCCTTGTATGTTTGTAGCTCTATGACATTTTTTTAAAAAATGTCATCAAATATTCTTTTTGTGACATTTTTTAAGAACATGTCACTAGTATGGTGTCACTAAAATGTATTTTTGTTGTAGTGGCATTTACTGGCTAAAAAATTCGAACATAACACCTAAGAGAGAGCAAACCTTTAGACCCCAATCGTCTCCCACTAGACCTACCATCATGTGCTTAGGAGACCAGGGGTTAGATGAGGCTATTACATATTTTTAATTCTTTCTTTGTTTTCAAATGTCATATCATCGAGATCAACTCTCTCCGACTATCCCTCACGATACACATGGGCCGCTCATTGTAGGTAATTTCTTTTGGGGCCACATTTGATTATCTAATCAGGCTGTTTGAGATGTATTAAATTAATATATTTTTTAGTTTTTTATAAAAATATGTGTAATATGATAGATATGTGATATGATTTAAATAATAAGTGATGTGATCTAAATAAAATAAAAAATGTATTAAAATAATATATGCTAAACAATCCCTAAATAGAGCTGTGAGATGGGACACAATTACGAGTGATTAACCAAATAATTTGAATTTGACTCGTTAAAAGTTTGTTTGAGTCATTTCATTAAGTGAATATGTAAATCTTAAATATATTTTGAAATTTGTTATAGTTTTTAAACAAAGCTTAAACAATTAATTGTCTGTTCAGTTCGGTTTGATAAGTCTAAAATTATATAAAAATATAATTTTTAATAGTTAAAATTGTCTTTCAAACAATAATTGTTCATTATTTATGATTATCTATAAATGAATTTTGAATCTTGTTCCTGTTATTTATAAGTGATGATTTGACATTTATTTTGATTTTCAAAACTTTAAAATATCAACCTTCAAATTAAAGAAACTAAAAAAAAAAAAATTATGTGCAAAAAAAATAATAATAATATTTTTGTTCGAAAAAATTTAAAAAAATTGAATTACGTTTTTATGCAAAACAGAAAATTTTGTGTCTATAAAGGAGAATGATGATGGAACATCGATCTGCAAAACTGAAAAAAATAAAATAAAAAATAAAAAATAATTTAAAACTAAAAAAATTGATAATATTATCAATTTTAAAACTGGAAAAAACTGATAATGTTCTAAATTTTATTAGATAGTTGAATCAAACTAATAAGTAGAAAAAAAAAACGTTTAATCTCATGCTTTTTTTTTTTTTTTATCACTTAGTGAAACATTTGTTTGAAATATTATTATGCAAAATTGATAATATTTTTAGTTTATAAAATTGAGAAAAACTGATAATATTTTCAGTTTTACTAAATAAGATTTATTGGTTTAAAATTTTTTAGAGAAGACCTGAGCTACCATAATATTTATAAATAGGATTTTTAGGTAATTAACTCTATTTTTTTTAATTTTTTGTTTGTTTATCACAGTATTAAAAACTCTGAATAATTTTAATAATAATATAAAAAATTAATTAATAATATAAGAATGGACGAATTACATTAACAATCCCTATAGTTTGAGGCTCATGTTACTTTGGTCCCTAATTTTTCAATTGCGACACATTTGACCATGAATTTTGAATCTTGTTCCTGTTAGGTTTTTATTCTTGGCAATCCCGTTTGATAAAACTCCTTTCAGTTGTATTTGTTTTCGCACTTTTATTTCAGTGAGGCTATGAGTTTATTAGATGGGAATCCAACTCGAATCGAGCCTTGCAGAGAAGCTCGTGATGTTAATACTTTCAAGATTGCCACTTCGCTGATTATGATGAGGGTCGAGCTGCACAGTCAGCTCACGCCCGAAGTAAAATGCAAAATTGCATTCAAAGTTAGCTGTCCGCCCTTGCTCGCTCGCTCGAGCAAAGAAGTCCTCGCTCGAGCGAAGGATTGCGTCCACACAAAAACCTGAAAGAGTTGATTGCTCGCTCGAGCCAAGGATTCGTGGCTCGAGCCAAGGCACTAGTGGAAATCACGCGAGTTAAGGTTCTCGCTCGAGCGAGAGAAGCTTCACTCGAGCGAGCTTCAAAATCCGAATTTCTATAAGGAATTGGTTTTCTTCCAAAACTAGTATTACTTTGGATTTCTATAAGCAGTTGGTTTTCTCCCAAAACTTGACTGACTTCTCCAGATCTTCTTCTTGGGTTCTAGGGTTTATATCTGAGGATATTTTGCTAGTTTTCTTTAATGTTTAATTGAGTATTCAACTCATGGGTTAAGAAGAATACATTAAAGGTTTGTTTATTCATTATATACAAAAGAGAGAGTTATTCTTCGGTGGATTCTGAAGAATTCAAGCCTGAATCTTTGGTGGATTCTGGAGTGGCTCATCGTCAAGACAATTCCGAGGTGAAGACGGAGTTGGAAGAGGCACATAAAGGTTGGTTCAATTCGGGCATGGATTCGCTAGGTAATTGAGAGTATACCTGTGTAATTCCTTTATGTCTTTTTAGTGGATTGTCTTGTGACTTTTGCCCGTGATTTTTTATCACAATTGGAAGTGTCCAATTGTGATTTTTTTCCACGTAAAATCGTTGTGTCGATTTATCTTGATTGTTTGATTGGGATTGTTATATTCTGCTTAAATTTGATACATAATCACAAATCAACATCTAGGGGGATTTCTAGATTTTTCAGTTCCAAATAAGAACAATTGAATATACAATTGCTCAATTTCAAGAGCAAAATCGTCAATTTGATAAAATATAAACTAATTTGACAAAAATAAATATAAAAAAAATATTTTTTAATTTTTAAAAATAATTTCTACCTACCAAAGATGAAATTATGTAATGATATCAAATAGAAACTAATTTAATAAAAATAAAAACAGCCACTCATTACATGATCATCATCCAAACACAATAAAATTAATTTGGTAAAAAATAAAAAATAAATGTCTAAAAGATTTATTAATTTTACATAATTTTATCTTTAGTGGGTAGAAATAATTTTTAAAAATTCAAAAATATTTTTTTGACTTTTATTTTTGTCAAATTAATTTATATTTTATCAAATTGACGACTTTATCCTTGAAATTGAGCAATAGTAATGTGTCACAATTGAAAAGTCGGGAACCAAAATGACATAAGATCCAAACTATGGGACTGTTAGTGTAATTCACCCATAAGAATTGTAATATTATAGGAATTATGTCTTCTCGGATTATTTTTTTCCTTTATTTCACTGTAAAAAATAGGGAGACTTATTTATAAGTCCTTTTTCAGAACCTTGTGCTAGACTAAGTCCTATGTAATTTCTTATAGAGTCTCAAGTCCTATTTTCATAAGAATGTATTCCACAAGATCCTAATCTTTTTACCCTTCATTTTCACACCTTATGCTTCGCCAGCCTCCCTTCTACTTTATTATTAAATATTATCGCACACCGATGCAAGCATGGACGCTGTCCAGAGACGTCGTCTCAAGACGAGTAAAAATATTTTATATATGCTTTATTGTTTTTTATTCTATGAATAGATGTGCCGAACCTTGATTTGGTCGTTGAGAAAAACGGAGTAAAAGGGTCGTTTGGGTGAAACCCGACATTGATTTGGGTTTTCTTCCCCTTTTCACCTGGAAAACAGAGCAACATTGATTTTATATTTAGATTATTATTATTATTTTTTTTAATTGAAACTCATTTTTCAATGCGGGGTTTTGTTTGCAGAATTCCGAGTGATGATAGGTTGGATGGAGGTACTAAAAAAATAAAATTTTATTAAGTTTGCGAAACGTAACGTGACACATTACGTTACGTTTATGTAAGTGTCACATTACGTTTATGTAGGTGTCACGTTACGTTACGTTTATGTAGGTGTCACGTTACGTTCATATTGGTGTCACGTTACGTTACGTTTATGTAGATATGTCACGTTACGTTTATATAGGTGTCACGTTACGTTACGTTTATATAGATATGTCACGTTACGTTTATATAAGTGTCACGTTACGTTTTTGTAGATATCACGTTACGTTACGTTTATATCAATTTCCTATATATGGTTTTATTACTTATTTATGATATTAACAACTAATATTGAGGGTAAATGTGTCAACAAACTTCCCACAGGACTTATGGAAACATAAGTTTTTTAGTAGGACCATATGTAGCATAAGTCTCCATAATAGGACTTCTAAATAATTTTCCCTAAAAAATAATTAGATTGAATAGTACCCATCAAGCAATCACAATTAAGCCAAACAGAAGCAGTCAAGTATCTTTCAACATAGACTCATGCATCACCAAATCACACAAATAAAATAAAAATTGTTTGATTCATTGTGAATACGCGTTAAATACAATAAGTCTATCAACCAATGAAAATATTCAGAAATTATCTTAGATTTTTAGGTAAATGGTTGAAATTCTCAACATTTTTTCTGATTTTTTTTTGTCCCTAGAATGGTAATGCTACTTAGGGTTGCAAATGAACATAACCGCTTATGAACATGCTTGAGCTTGGTTCGGTAAAAGAACTTATTCGAATTCGGTTTGTTAAATTTTTATGGCGTTCAAGCTCAAATTCGAGTTTGTTAAAATTTTAATAAATAAATCTAAACATACTAAAACTCGATTCGTTAACTAACTCGTTTAACATTTATTTAAATAATAGAATAAATATATTATTTATATATTAAATAATATATAAATATGTATAAAAATTAAGATAAAAATGTTATTTATATATTTAAATAATATAAATGTAAATAATAGTTAAATTTATTATATGTAAAAAATAGTTAACTATATATAATATATTTACATAAAATATTAACTTTTTTTTAATATATTTATATATATAATTGTATAATCAAAATTTCAATTGTAATTTTAGTTTGATACACAAGTATGCATTTATAATTTCTTTAATTCATTAAGACTCATGAACAAACTCTAATTCGAATCAAGCCTAAGCCAACTCGATTCGAGGTCGGTTCGTTAAATTTTTTTTAAGCTTGGGTTCGAGCTCGAACTCGTTAAAACCTTATTACATAAGTCCAAACATACTAAAACTCAACTCAGCTCGGTTCATTTGCAATCCTAAATGTAATATATTTGTGAACCTGGGAGGGTGTGAATCTATTTTGATGATTCGAACGGTGTATATTGCAGGGTTTGTCATGTAAATCATTTATGTAAAAAATCAAATCAATTAGACATCTGTAACTCATTATAGGATCACATTTATGTTTAAATAAAATAAACGGTTAACATAATTTTAATAATTTTTTTAGAAGCAATTATGGTCCAATCGTGGGGTTATACATGTTTAATTAACTTCATTTTTTATATAGATGCTATAATCGATGAATCCTATAATATAAACGATTTGAATTATCAAAATAAAATTAAAACAAACCTCAATTGTTGTGGCTGCACCTTCCCTTATCCTATACTTAAAAACTTCCTCTTGATACGATTTCAGCTCTATCCCATTTTCATGATTCAAATTGTTCATTTTGTGGAGTTCATTGAGTATATAATTGATATAAAAAATTAAGTTGATCGAAAATTAATAACTATTTTTTTTTTTTTGATCGGCAAATGAAAAACTTTATTGATGAAAGACAACCAAATTATATCAATAAAGAGGAGAAACCAACAGGAAGAAGCTCCAAGTTGATGATACTCCAAGTTGGCGAGAAACCAACAAAACAAGGGAAAAAAAATGCAGAAACAGAGCAACTGAGCATCAAATAAACTAAGCCAGGTCACACCTAAATCAAAACAGACCAGCAGAAACTAAGTAAGCTCACACTTAAAACTTGAGACCAGTAGACCAGCAGAAACAAACACCAAAACTTGAAACTTGAGACCAGCAACACAACTAAATAGCCACAAATCTAATTAAAAGTAAGCATCAAAACAGCACCAAAATCTGAACAAGCTCACACCTAAATCTGAGACCAGCAGAAACTGAGCAATCTCCAACTTAACAGCACCAAAAAAACTGAGACCAGCAGCACAACTAAACAGCCACAAATCTGATTAAAACAAACACCAAAACTTGAGCAAGCTCCAGCTAAAAAACAACTCTGATTACCAAGCATAGCAGCCAATAACAATCAAAAAGAGCTGATTACCACCACTCTGCATCCCAGCTTGATCTTTGACAGACTTTCCCAAAGCATGGATCTTCTGGTACAGTTTTCTACACAAGCTTTCCTATTCCTAGCCCCCTAATAATCACCCCTGTACAGCACCTTACTGTTTGACCTTCCCCTCTTTGATGATTCTCTTTTTGTCCTTACGCTCTAGGTCCATGCTGCTGCTGGTCTGAATATGATAGATTTTGAGGTGGGTTTGTTGACAGCTTTGTACCCATGGAGTCTGGAGAAGGTAGTAAAACCCTTTAGGTAGGCCTTTTGTTTCCCCTTTTTCTTTACATTTCGAAGAGGTTTTGAGATAACAGCTGATTGCCTAATATGGCCTGAATGGTTTAGGCTCAAAGCTAAGAGCCCATTGCAACCAGGTTTAACATTACAAGGCTCAATAGGCCTGGAGAAAGGATCACTAACAAGGTTGTTGCTTATTGATTGGGCCAGATCCACTTCCAGATTAATGCCAGGCTGGAGACCTTCTCTAGACCCACTTAAACTTTTTATAAAACCCTGTGTAAAGACTTACTCAACACACCTCTGATTGCCATCATTACTTTTAGGACTGTGCACAGGCTCTTCCAGCATCATTACCTCTAGATACGCTCCCTCCTTGCTGCAGCTTTCTGAATCCAACTTTGTCTCCTCAACTACAGTGCTTGCCTTCTTTCCAATGCGACATGTAGTAGGCTTCTTTCTCGATACTACCTCATTGGTGCATACCAACTCAGCAGCAAGCTTGTCACACCCTGCTGCCACCTCATCATCATCTTCATACTCCCTACAGCCCTTCTCTAGGAAAGTCTCTGCCTCTTTACTGGAACAAAGAACATTAGAATACTTGCCCAAAAAAAAACTATTTAATTGAATCACGTTTGTCTAAAATTGATAAGCTATTTACTACAACTCCAGATCATACAGATCAATTATCTACTACAACTCAAGCAACAGCAGCAACAGCACATTAGAGTCACAGCAGAGGAGATCATCAAAGCAGAGCAGCCGTAGGTCACATAGCAGAGAAGAGTCACGTGTCAAGCTCAAAACAGAATTAGTTAGATCAGTTAGATGGTTATGAATTAATCAGAGTTAGGTTATATTTCAGTTACATGTAAACTGTTTCAAGTATAGTTACACATTCATCTTCTCTATAAATATGTATAAGCACTGTACTCAAGATCTATGAAAAAAGAGAGTTTGTTATTTTTTCATCATGGTATCAGAGCAGATTAGCTCTCACGAGCACAATCAAGATCCTCCAATGGCAAGTCCATCTTTGCCTTCATCCATGTTAGCTGCTTCCTCTAATCTGAGTTTGCTCTTGCCAAACTTCAATTCTTTGGTTACTGTTAAGCTAGATTCCAGTAACTTTCTCATATGGAGAAATCAGATGCAGAATGTGTTGCGTGCTACTGCCTTCCTAGGTTTTGTAATAGGTTCTATTACATGTCCAGCAATGGAGATTTTTGATTCCTCTGGAACTTCATCTCCAAATCCAGCATATGAAGAATGGCAAAAGACTGATGCACATCTTCTCAGCTGTGTAACAGCCACGTTATCTTCTACAGTGTATTCTTCTATTCTTCATCTGCAAACAAGTCATCAAGTTTGGCAGATTCTTGAAAAGAGATTTACTTCAGTTTCACGATCACATATTCATCAATTAAAGAATCAGCTTCAAACAGTTCATAAGAAATCTTCCTCCATGGAAGTTTATCTCTCACAGATTAAGGAGATCTCAGATCAATTGGCCTTGGCTGGTACACCAGTCGATGATGAGGATTTGGTGTTTTTGACTTTGAAAGGGCTACCTGATGAATATGACTCATTCAAAACCTCTATTCGAACAAGATCTGAAGGAGTCTCTATGGCAGATCTGTGCTCCT
Source organism: Camellia oleifera (assembly GCA_022316695.1). Classification (NCBI taxonomy): domain Eukaryota; kingdom Viridiplantae; phylum Streptophyta; class Magnoliopsida; order Ericales; family Theaceae; genus Camellia; species Camellia oleifera. The sequence continues at coordinate 33,522,996 of CM039305.1, forward strand.
TATTGTGCTCAGAGGAAATTCGCGTTGAAACCAAATTGAAGCATTCATCTAGTGATCATCTCAGTAGTGCTTACTCTGCAGTAAAAAATTCTTCATTCTCCTTCAACAACACAGGTGAATCTTCACATACCTCTTCTTTTGGTTCAAACAGAGGTTTTACCAATCACAGAGGAAGATTTCAGTCTAGAGGTTCTAGAGGAGGCAGATTTCATAATTCTCATGGAAGATACAACAACAGATCTCACAATACTCGAGGTAGAAGTGACTACTCTTCTCATGGTCCTATCTGTCAGATCTGTGGAAAATCAGGACACAGTGCTTTGGACTGTTGGTATAGGTTAGACACTACTTTTCAGTCTTCTACATCTCAGCCGAAGTCTTCACCACACTCTTCTCATGCCTATGCTGCCACAGTGCCTCAGTCCGCAGACTCATCTATCCCTCCTTGGTACATTGACTCAGGTGCTACAAATCACTTAACTAATGACCTTTCTAATCTGCATCACTTTCAACCTTATCAAGGTTCTGAACAAGTTCAAATAGGTAATGGATTTGCTTTGCCAATTCATTATATAGGTAAAGGTCTTTTGCCTACACCTACTTTTTCTTTTCATCTTCCTAATCTCCTCCATGTTCCTTCTATTTCCTTTAATCTCTTATCTGTTCATCAATTAACAAAGGATCACAATTGTCTTGTCATATTTGATGCTGACTCATTTATAATTTAGGACAAACTCACGGGCAGGGTCCTACATAGAGGATCTCATGTTCGAGGTCTTTACCAATTTATACCTTCATCTCCATCATGTTCCTCTGCAGCACTTCATACTACTACAACTCCTCATGCTTCTGCTCATCATACTACTACAACTCCTCATGCTTCTGCTCTGCTCTGGCATCAACGGCTAGGCCATCCCTCTTCTCTCAAGCTTCACCACTTGACTGAGAATCTGCCCAATAAACCTCACATCAATAAACATTTGTCTTGTTTAGACTGTAATGTTTCTAAAAGTCATAGATTGCCTTTCACATTGTCTAGCACTTCTGTTAATTGTCCTTTTTCACTTGTACATGCTGATGTATGGGGCCCATTTACAGTAAATAATGCTCCTTTTCGATTCTTTGTCTTGTTTGTGGATGATTGTAGTCGTTTTACTTGGATATATCCTTTACATTACAAAAGTGAAGTATATGACAAGTTAATTGAATTCAAAGCTTATGCTAAAACACAATTTCACACTCATCTTCAGATACTTCGAACTGATAGAGGAACTGAATTTGTGAACAACAAGGTTTCTTCTCTTTTATCTGCTCATGGCATTGTGCATCAAACTAGTTGTCCTTACACTCAAGCTCAAAATGGTGTAGCTGAGCGCAAACATCGTCATGTTATTGAAATAGCCATCACTCTTCTTTATCAGTCCTCTCTTCCCTTACATTACTGGTTTGATGCAGTTGCCACTGCTATGTATCTTATTAATAGAATGCCTAGTAGTGCTCTTTCTCATAAATCTCCCTTTGAAGTTCTATTTCATTCTCTTCCAGATTTTTCCCTTCTCAAAGTTTTTGGCTGTCAATGTTTTCCATGGCTTAAGCCTTACACAGTCCACAAACTTCAACCTAGGTCCATAGCTTGTGTGTTTTTAGGATATCATCCTACCATTAAAGGCTATCGGTGTCTAGATCCCCTTACTGGCAAAGTTTATATCTCTAGGCATGTCTTATTTAATGAGACTTGTTTTCCATTTGCTATCTCATCCCCTTCATCTTTTTCTTTGCCTACTCTTAATTCCTTCTTCTAGCCATGTTCATCTACTAATTCTTCTTCTTCAAAGTCTCCTTCCCAATCCAATTCTAGCTCATTTTCTCCATCATCATCTACTAATTCTTCTTCTTCAAAGTCTCCTTCCCAATCCAATTCTAGCTCCTCTTCTCTATCAGTCAAGTCTTCTTCTATTCCTTTGTGTTCCTCTCCAGCTCCTCATGCAATTCAAATTCACTCTATTTCTATTGATCTACCAGTTCCTCCTTCTTCTCATCTTCCTCATTCTTCTAATATTCATCCTATGACCACTTGTTCCAAAACTAGATCTTTTGCTCTCACTGCTGCTACTAATTTTCTTCAGATTGAACCTTCCACTGTCAAAGAGGCTCTTACTTCCTCTGTGTGGGTTACTGCAATGCAAGAAGAGTATCATGCTCTTCAACAACAACATACATGGGATCTTGTTTCTCTTCCACCTCACAAGGTTGCTATTGGTTGTAAATGGGTTTTTCGCATCAAACGAAATTCTGATGGGTCTGTGGCTCGCTATAAGGCTCGTTTAGTCGCTCTAGGCTACCTTCAACAGGAAGGTATTGGTTATCAAGAAAAGTTTAGCCCTGTTGCTAAACTCCCAACCATTCGGATTCTTCTGTGTTTGGCTCTTCATAACCACTGGCCTATCAAACAATTAGACATATCTAATGCCTTTCTTCACGGGAAATTAGAAGAGGAGGTTTACATGTTACAACCTCCTGGTTTTATACAATCTTCTCATCAAGTGTGTAAATTGAACAAGGCTTTATATGGTCTCAAACAAGCCCCTCGGGCTTGGTATTCTACCTTTGCTTCTTTTCTTCTTTCTCAGGGCTTTACTAATAGCAAGTCTGATCCTTCCCTCTTTGTTCATCATTCCTCTGCTGGGCTCCTGCTTCTTGTTGTGTATGTTGATGATATCTTGGTTACCGGCAGTAATTCCTCTCTGGTTTCTCATTTGATCACTCAGATGCATCAAGTGTTTTCCATGAAAGACTTGGGTTTTGTCTCATATTTTTTGGGCATCTCTGTGGAAAATCAAGGTGCTGGATTTTTCCTTTCTCAAGCTAAATATGCTACTGACTTGTTACACAAAGCTGGTCTCACTGATTGCAAGCCTTGTTCCACTCCTTCGGTTCTCAAGTCTTCTTCTACTTCTCATGATTCTTTTCCTTTTTCCAACCCCTCTTTATACCGTAGTCTTGTTGGTGGTCTACAATATCTTACCCTTACTCGCCCCGATATTTCCTTAGCTGTTAATCAGGCTTGCCAGTTTATGCATCTACCTACCAATGGCCATTTTCAGTTAGTTAATAGGTTGTTCTGTTACCTCAAAGGTACTCTTCATCATGGTTTACACTTTACCCCTGGTCCTTTCTCTATTCATGCATTTTCTGATGCTAACTTGGCTGGTGACTGTCTTGATCGCAAATCAACATCTGGGTATTGTGTGTTTCTCGGTCCTAATTTGATTTCTTGGTCTGCCAAGAAACAACCCACTGTTTCTCGTTCCTCTACCGAGGCCGAGTATCGAGCCCTTGCCCATGCCACTGCCGAAATTACTTGGTTACAGCAGCTTCTTAAAGACATGCACATTTTGTCTCATGTTATTCCCGACCTCTGGTGTGATAATCTCTCTGCAATGGCCTTGGCCTCTAACCCTGTATTTCACTCTCGCTCGAAGCATATCGACATTGACTGTCATTTTATCTGTGAAAAGGTGCTTGCCAAGAAAATTGCTCTTAAGTATATTTCTACTTCTGATCAGCTTGCTGATATCTTTACGAAACCTTTGTCTTCCTCACGGTTTCACTATCTCAAAGACAAGCTGCTTGTGCTTCCTTGCCCCTTCAGCTTGCGGGGGGATGATAAGCTATCTACTACAACTCCAGATCATACAGATCAATTATCTACTACAACTCAAGCAACAGCAACAACAGCACATTAGAGTCACAGCAGAGGAGATCATCAAAGCAGAGCAGCCGTAGGTCACACAGCAGAGAAGAGTCACGTGTCAAGCTCAAAACAGAATTAGTTAGATCAGTTAGATGGTTATGAATTAATCAGAGTTAGGTTATATTTCAGTTACATGTAAACTGTAGTTCAAGTATAGTTACACATTCATCTTCTCTATAAATATGTATAAGCACTGTACTCAAGATCTATGAAAAAAGAGAGTTTGTTATTTTTTCATCAAAAATAAAATAAATACACTATCTTCAAATGCATGCAATTTGTCTATATTTTTCTAAGCAAATATGATCTAATCAATTTAATTTTCAATATAAATAATTCACTCAACAAATCTTATAAAATAAAATCATGGAAACAGAATCAATATAAACCCATAGTAGACCGACTGGAGCTGCTGCCTCGTGACACACACTTCCATAGTCGACCGGACTGGAGCTGCTGCCTTGCGACACGTATGACAGACACATGCCAACTCTATTGATCTATTGTTTTTATTCATTTGAATTGGAGCAAAATATAATAAAATAATTACGTTTGTTTCACCAAAAAGGGTCTCTTTTTTGCCAGACGACTATGCTCTATACCTTCTATATTTTATTTTTTGAATTGAATGTATATTGTGAATTCTAATTGTATAATGAATCTAAATTCACATATAGATATTTTAAAATAATTTTTAAGTGAAATTTGTGAATTTGTAATATTACAGTATTTGTTAATTGTACAACAATCATCTCTTTTAGAATAATTCCTTTTTATTATTATTAAATTTTTAATCAACACAGCTATCTATTATCATTAATCCAACAATCATATAAAAGGAAAATATGTATTATAGCAACAAGGTACCGAAAGTAAATAAATAATAATTGAAATCTCCATTATTTGACTATATATATAGGGGCACTTGCAAACCAAGCTCACCACACAGACACAAATACAACTACACGGAGACTAGCCAGAAACAACATTGAAGAGCTAACTAATGGCTCACAACAATGATTCAAAGCTTCACATAGCCATGTTTCCATGGTTTGCCTTGGGGCACTTGACTCCATACCTCCATCTCTCCAACGAGCTCGCTCAAAGAGGCCACAAAATCTCATTTTTGTTGCCAAAAAAGGTCCAAATCCAATGGGAACCTACAAATCTCCATCCCGACCTCATCACTTTCTATCCCCTTACCGTCCCACACGTCGAAGGCCTCCCTCTAGGCGCCGAGACAGCTTCTGACATACCAATTCTCTTAACCACTCACCTAGGGACTGCCATGGACCACACTCGCGATCAGGTGGAAACATTGCTACGCAAATTGAAACCTCATGTTGTTCTCTTCGACACCGCTCATTGGATATCAGAACTAGCATCAAAGATTGGCTTCATGAAGACCGTGTTCTATAGTGTTGTTTCTACAGTGACGGTGGCAATCCAACTAGTCCCTGCACGTAAAGTTTTCGAGGACATAACACTAATGGAGGCCGAAATGGCAAAGCCACCACCAGGCTACCCATCTTCCACCGTGGTGTTACGCAGACACCAAGCTCTAGCACCGCCGGTCATATCATTTGAATTTGGCCGTGGAATAACGCTCCATGGTCGTTTCATAACCTCCATGAAAGAATGCGATGCAATCTCTATTAGAACATGCCAACAAATTGAGGGACAATTTTGTGACTACATAGGAAGCCAGTATGGAAAGCCTGTGTTTCTAACAGGACCTGTCCTGCGTGAAGTGATGAAAATGGAAAGGCCGCTTGAAGACCAGTGGGCGAGGTGGCTGGAGGGGTTCGAGCCCAACTCCGTTGTGTTCTGTGCATTTGGAAGCCGATTGATCCTTGAAAAGGACCAATTCCAAGAACTTGTTCTAGGGTTTGAGTTAACGGGGCTACCATTTTTAGTAGCCTTAAAACTGCCTGCAGGAGCGGCGACGGTGGAAGAAGCATTGCCGAAGGGGTTTAAAGAGAGGGTTGGAGGGAGAGGAGTGGTTTATGGAGGATGGGTGCAACAACCACAAATATTAGGTCACCCATCTGTTGGGTGTTTTGTGAATCACTGCGGATTTGGATCGATGTGGGAGTCTCTATTGAGCAATGCTCAAATAGTGCTTGTACCACATCTATGTGATCAAATCCTCAACACTAGGTTAATGGCTGAGGAATTGAAGGTAGCTGTGGAGATAGCAAGAGATAAAAATGGTTGGTTTTTGAAAGAGAGCTTGTGCGAGTCTATTTGCTCCGTAATGGATAAAGATAACGAGATGGGCAAATTGGTAAAGAAAAATCATCTCAAGTGGAAAGAAACCCTAACAAGCCAAGGCTTCATGACTGACAATATAGATAGATTCGAAAAACAATTGCATGAGCTTTCTGTTTGATTGATGTGTCTCTATTTTAAGAGTCTCACATTAATCTAATTGCAATTCTATGATCTTCAGGTGTGTGCGTTGTAATTTTTTTTGAGCTTCTAGTTTTTCAATGTTACTTATTTATGTATTTTCATGAGAAAGGGTGGTACGCAATTTGAAAAAATACTCAATAAATTATTAAAAATAAAATATGTAACTTGATGTTACGTACTAACTCCTGTAATAACTTTCTCTGGTGTAGGCTCTTAAGTTTCTCGTGGGTGACCATATATTTGTAATAATGATCTCTGTCTTCCGACATCATTTGTGTTAGTCAAAAACCTAGCCACAAATATCATTCTAGGCACACCATTTTTATGTCTCCTGATGCCTATTCAGAAAATAGACTCAACCGGAATTTATTCTCAATTACAGGGAAGATCAGTTATCTTTGAATTTATTACACAACCATATACAAAAGAATTAGATCAGATTAGAGATCTAGTTACTTTTAAACAGAATCAAATTAATTTTCTAGCCAAGGAAGTTTCGTTCTTAACAACAGAACAAAGGTTGCAACAACCTTCTTTGCAACAGAAAATCAAACTAATTGAAAATGAATTTCAAACAGAAGTTTGTGGTACTATTCCTAATGCTTTTTGGAATAGGAAGAAATATACAGTTACTTTACCTTATGAACCCGATTTTGATGAAAAATATATTCCAACTAGAGCTCGCCCTAGTCAGATGAAAAAGGAATATATGGAATTATGCAAAACAGAAATTCAAAGTCTTTTAGACAAGAAGTTAATCCGATCTAGTCACTCCCCTTGGAGTTGTACTGCTTTTTATGTCAATAAAAATGCTGAAATTGAACGAGGTGTTCCTTGCCTTGTTATCAATTATAAACCGTTAAATGACAAATTAAAATGGATCCGATACCCTCTTCCGAATAAAAAAGATCTTTTAGATCGTTTACAGGATGCAATCATATTTTCCAAATTTGATCTAAAATTAGGATATTGGCAAATTGAAATTACTGAACAGGATCGTTATAAAACTGCATTTACAGTACCATTTGGACATTATGAATGGAATGTAATGCCTTTTGGTCTGAAGAACGCTCCATCTGAATTTCAACATATCATGAATGATATTTTCAATCCGTTTTCTGAATTTACTTTGTCATATATTGATGATGTTTTAATTTATTCCTCATCAATTGAACAGCATATTAAACATCTTAATATCTTTAAGCATGTTATTCACAGAAATGGTTTAGTGCTTTCAGCACCAAAGATGCAACTGTTTCAGACAACTATCAGATATCTTGGACATAATATTTCAAATGGAAGTATTATTCCCATCAACCGTAGCATTGAGTTTGCTTCTAAATTTCCTGATGAAATTAAGGATAAAACTCAATTGCAAAGATTCTTAGGAAGTCTTAATTATATCCGTGATTATTATCCTAACATTGCCGCTGATTGCAGCATTTTATTTACCAGACTTCGCAAGAATCCTCCCCCTTGGAGTGAAGAACATACTGCAGCAGTACAAAAAATTAAAGCAAAAGTCAAACAGTTACCATGTTTACAGTTACCGAATCCCAACTGGAAGAAAATAGTTGAAACTGATGCTTCCAATGAAGGATTTGGTGGGATCTTAAAGCAACTTAATCCCAAGACCCAGAAGGAAGAATTATTACGCTTCCATTCTGGCCATTGGAATAAAGCCACTTTAAATTATTCCACAATAAAACAGGAATGTTTAGCCATTGTTAAATGTGTTCTAAAATTCCAGGATGATCTTTTAAATCAGTATTTTCTCATCAGAGTTAATTGCTCTGCTGCTAAACAGATTTTCAAAAAAGATGTTAAAAATTTAGCATCTAAACAGATATTTCTTACTTGGCAAAGTTATTTATCCAATTTTGATTTTGATATTGAACATATTAAAGGGGAAAATAACTCTTTGCCTGATTTCTTAACCAGGGAATATCTCCAGAAAGGAGCTCCTGAAGAGGAGCATGACCAGCAGGGGCCATAGAGGCCGAGGACGTGGCCGAGGTGGTCATACCCCTCGTTATGAAACAGAATATCCAGCCCTCTCACGAGGTCAAACCAGTACTCCATCCACCAAGGATATACTTCTGAAAACAGAAGAACCGTATACACCTAACAGTATTACTGAGGAAACTGTCCTCTGGATTGAATCCGCTGATGAACAATGGATGCAAGATCCATGGGAGATTAAAAAGCGGTATCTTACCACTCAACAATCTCCCCCTCACTTTGACCAGTATCGCTATATCTATGAACAGATATTAACCGAAATTGGAGCTTGTGAATTCAAGCATCATCTTCATGATCCGCATAAATCCACCAGTCCCATATCATTTAGCAAAATTACAATCCGTAATCTTATGCCCATTGCTACTTGGGGTATTCATCCGCATACATTACGCGATCTTGATCTCCGTAATAAAGAGACTAAATATACATACTGGGATTACATTGATGCTTTTACCCAGGTGTTTTATTACCAGAATCCTATCCGTTCCCATTCTTGTTTTATCCGCATTTGCCCTGATGTTCTCAAACACGATGTCCATAATTGGTTCCTCGTGTGGTGGGATAAATTTGGGTTATCTCTTGACATACTACCAGAAGAAATCCGACTTGGTTTCAATGATTGGCATTATGCCTATTCTCGGGCTTATGCTTATCTTAATAAAAATAGGGATTTGTCTATCAGTAAATCATTGGTTTATTTCTCCATCCGATTCAGCATCCCATGGATTTGGAAATGAGATTTTGCATGTGACTATCAGAATAAGGTGCCTCGCCTTAAAAGAATTTTCTTTGTGAAATGGTGGGATAAAGGCATGAATCCGATCATATCTGAAACCGTGACAAAAATCCAGGAACATGCACAGGCATGTCGAGAAACAGTTAAACAGCCAGCACTCCCTGCTGCACCACCAGCATTATCTACTAATCCGTTCATCCAAATTCAGAAAGAATTAAGAAATCAGTACCCTAATTTATCTGAAAATGAGATAATTATCAAAAGCATGACTTATCTCAAAGAACAATTCTTGCAAACTGTTCCTCCTGAAGATGATGTCTCCATGAGGTCAGGAACCAGCCAACCCTCATCCGAGCCAGATGTTGATCCAGCCGAACACGTGTTAGCTAGAGAAAGCCAATTACCAGAAGATGATGATGATAACAACTTTGGGGATTTTTGGGATTCCTTAACCGATATCATGGCCGACAAGCTCGATAAGCGCACCAAAAAAGGAAAGCGACATGACTAAGTGTCGGCAGAACCGGACAAAGAACTTTGCAAAAGTAGCTGTGCATTATCCGAATAATAATGCTATCCGAAGGCGTCATCCATGACCTCAGCAGTAAGGATAAGGTGAAAATCGTCGGTCGTATGACAATTTGACACCTGTCCCTATTATTTTACTTTGTTGTATTATAAAAGGGCATGCTCTCACCCTTGTTGAGGCAGAGTCAGAGTCAGTTTAAGTTTTATTTTCTTTTCTTGTAATAGTTTCCTCTCTTCCCCCTCTTGTAAAATAGTCGTACTTCTTCAATAAAATTTAGCTTTTCTTATGTATGCCCTCTGTCGATACACTTGAACAATTACTTTGGTTTTTACAATTTTGGGAAAATCAGAAACATCACTACGTTAATACACCAGTAGATTGGTATACCCAACCGTATATCACCGCTCGCATAGCAGAGTGTGATCAGCAGATAGCCAGGATCCAGGAGCTGATCCAGGAACAGGTAGTGGCCTGGGCGGCTAGGAGGAATCCTCCTCCAAATTAACAGTAAGTATATGAGATCATATATGTTATAATTTGTTTTCTTTATACCTGTATTATGTGTATATTTATTCCTGGATTTGTGCTAATGTAAGGTTAATTAATTGTTAAGGTTTGAGATTAGTGGGACGTCATCCAAGTCGCGTTAGGTTAGGTCAAGTGCAGAGTGCGTGAGGACCGTCGATGCCTGTAAATCGTTGACAGACGTGCTAATCATTGTCAAGCTAAAACCTTTAGTGAGCACCTTTATTGGTATCAGAGCCATGTTTAAGTATTTACATAATACTCGTATAAATTAAATAAATTATACATATATGATCAACATACAACCATGACAGACCAAGAGAATACCGTAGCCATACCAGAAAATGAATCCGTAACCTCTGTAGGAAATACAGTATCCTCTTTAGCCGAAGCAGCTGAAATGGTAGCTTACCAGGATGTAAAGGACGCTTTAGATAAGTGGACTATTCCGTCAGTGGATCCAAAAACAATTTACAAAAAAGGTAAATTTCAGTTTTTCAGTAAAACAATCATTAAAACCTTTGAGCATGCATCTTGCATCCAAAATAATGATGAAATAATCCGATTAATTCATATTAATGATTTTATTCCGTTTGTTAAAGACTATAAGTACATCCACATAGGATTGGTACAAATAGCCTTCAAACCTTTGACCCTCCTAGGTCAAAATACCAGTATACAATGTACCATTTAGGATGGAAGATGTCTCAACTGGAGAGCATCACTCATGGGAGCCATAGAAACCAGTTTATCCCATGGACCAGTATATTTTGATATTTATCCGAATTTAAGTATCTCAATGACAGATGCAAATATATCCGATGTACTTGAACTCCGAGTTCTTACTCATGGGTATGAGTATAAACCAGGATCCCCTCCATTCTCGGTTCATTCCAGAATTTACATTAAGGCTTTAACAACCTTAAATCCTTATGTTAGAAAGAAAACTGAAAATGGTCAAACAGTTTTGATTGAAACTAATCTGTATAGTTGCCAGGTAGCTGTACCTAGGAAAATCCCATGGTCACAAATAACTTTTCCAGACCAATGGCATATTCCTAATGCTGTGCCTCCACAACCGATAATACAACATAACATCGATGATGTTATCCAGACTCAGGGAGGTAATGTTTATCTCCAATTTCAGAAACCCAGGCTTACCCGGAGCACCTCTTCTAACGCTAGCTTTCGAACAGCTCCTAGAAGCTTGTCTAATAATAGTTTTAGAACTGCTAACAGAAGTTTTTCAAATAACAGTTTCCAATCTATTCCTCCATATAGGGTTGATCTACCAGAATCCAGTAGACAGTCTGTGGACTCTCTACAAATACCTGACAGACCACCGAGTAGACCTCCTAGTGATCCCTCAAAGGATCATCTAGATCCTATGACATCAGAAATACAAGGTATTAGATTATCCAGAAATAGGATACCTCATGGGGTTTATGCAGCCCCAATTTAACCACCAGATAGCCCAACGGCCAGTGATATGAATTTTGAAATCTGATGGATTTTATTCCAGGTAGTGAAAATAGGAAAATAATAAACCAGGAATTTTATCAGGATAAAAACAAAGAATTTAGAGAATGGTATTTTACCACTCATACTTCAGAACAATTAAACCAGTATAAAACTCAGTATTATCAACATCTTGAGTTACACCAGCAAATAATATTCTTTATAGAATGGTTTAAAATTGAAACCCAACCTAAAGTAACAGCTATAGAAGACCAGTATAAGACTTGGACCACGGCAGATGGCCACGCAATTAATTCTATTCATCCGCCTCCACAGGCTTTAGAGTTAGTTCCTAATGGTGAAACCACTAGGCAACCTTTAGTCGCCACTGCATATGTAGATGCCCAAGCGGGAAGATTCGCCAAAAATGAGTTCGCCCAACTCAAGGATCTTGGCTTAACTATCCGACAACATAATTATACTAATTTAATCTGTCAAACTATGAGTAAACAGTTAACTAGAATTGAAAATATAGTTTCTACCTTTAAAGATAGAAGCTTAGCTCCACCAGTAGCGGGAACTTCAACCATTCATCCCGTATCCATTAAACCTCCATTAGAACTCAGTAATTTCAAGTTAAAAGCTTCTAATACCGAGTTCATGGACACCCTTTTGCAGAAAATGCAACATTTAAATGTTCGCCCACCTGAACCTCCACAAGAATCCTCAAGTGGAACCATTAACATGCTTAGATCCGACCCTCAAGTTGGTGATGATTTATCACCCGAACAGATTAACGAAATACAATTGAATTTTCACAAACCGTTATCCGTTAATAAATTACATTCTTACAGTTCCGGTAGACCACACACTCTCCCATATACCAGGAATTATTATGCTCGGCCAACTCCACCAGACCTCCTCTATGAAGAAACATATCTTAATGACCAGGGAAGTTATCATGGCAAAACCATTTATGAATGGAATATAGATGGAGAATCCGAATATGCTATCCTCAAAAAATTACATCAGATGCTCATGTTTGCAACTGTATGTCGTCAATACAGTAACCAGGATCAAGCTATTGCTAAGTTTATTATCAATGGCTTTACCGGCCAACTAAAAGGTTGGTGGGATAATATCATTTCCTATACTCAACAGTAGGAAATTCTTAACTCTGTTAAGGTGGAAGTAGATCCTACTACTCATCAACCTGTCCAACAGCAAGATGCTGTTTATACTCTCATCCAAACCATTATTCTCCATTTCCTTGGAACCAGTACCAGTACTCAAGATCGTAGCCGTGAACTACTTCAAAATCTGCGCTGTCCATCCCTTACCCATTTCAGATGGTATAAGGATGTCTTCCTTATTAAGGTGATGCAACGCCCTGATGGTAACAGTGACCATCTGAAAGCCAAATTTGTTGATGGCCTTCCTACCCTTTTTGCCGAACGCGTTAGGAAAAAACTTCGGGATCGCCATGACCGGATATCTATTCCTTACGAACAGTATACTTATGGACAACTTTGTTCAATTATAACCGATGAAGGACTTTCTCTGTGTAATGATCTTAAACTTCATTACCAAATGAAACAACAGAATTTAACAGGAAGAAAAGAATTAGGTGAATTCTGTGACCAATTTGCCTACGAACCAGCGATTCAATATCCGCATAAACCTAGGAAGATATCTCATAGAAAATCTTCCAAACCTTACCAAAAATCACATAAAACTAGCCATCCTAAAACCAGTAAGAAGTTTTATTCTAAAAAACCTTCAACCAGTAGATCCGCAGGCAAAAGGAAAAATAAATCAGAAGTAAAATGTTACAAATGTGGACAAACAGGTCATTATGCTAACCGATGTAAATCCAAAGCCAAATCTAAGATTAATGAATTAATTTTAGATGAGAAACTAAAAGAACAGATAATTAATGCTTTAGAGGCAGAAGAAAATTCTTCTAGTGAAGAGTCCCCATCAAAAGATGAGATTAACCAGTTATATTCTACATCCTCTCCGAGCGATGAAGAACCAACAGAATCCTGCCCTTGCAGTACTAATCAGGAACAAATATCAAAAATTAATTACTAGAAATCCATAGTTGAAATGAATGGTTTATCCCTAGGAGAACCTAGTAGTATTAATGTTCTAACAGATTCTCAAAGAGATATGCTTGCAGTAGCAGACCAGATACAAGATCCAGAAATAAAATTAAAATATTTAAAAATGTGTTATGAACACCAACAAACAGTACAAGAAACACCAAATATACCCGACTATTCTTATAGCTTGAAACATGTCATTGATAGAATTCAAGCAAAACCAGTTAGTGAACATCCAACGACTCTCCAAGATTTAAAAATGGAAATAAATATTTTAAAAACATAAGTAAAACATTTGCAGACAGCTAGTGCAGCTGCCATCAAAGATATTAAGTATCTTCATACTCAACTGCCACAAAAACAGAAAGAAGCTATGAATGAAACTGAACAAAAACTTGAAATCAAAGAAGAATCTAATCAGTACTTGTTACTTGTAAATCAGGTAACTTTCCAAAAATGGTATATAAAAATATCTTTTATGATTAAACCTGATTTTATTATTAAAGATGCTATTGCTTTAGTAGATAGCGGAGCAGATATGAACTGTATCCAAGAAGGTATAGTTCCCATCAGATATTTTGAAACAACTACTCAGAGTTTAACCAGTGCAAGTGGTAATTCCATGCAAATCAGGTATAAGGTTCCAGAAGCATATATTTGTAATAATGATCTCTGTCTTCCGACATCATTTGTGAAAAAATTACTCAATAAATTATTAAAAATAAAATATGTAACTTGATGTTACATACTAACTCCTGTAATAACTTTCTCTGGTGTAGGCTCTTAAGTTTCTCGTAGGTGACCTTTAAGATCCATCTCCTCTAGTTGTAAAAAAATATTTAGTTTTAAAATACAAAAAATAAATCTTTATATCAAATTTATTTTTGATATTATTGGTAAATTTCTAATACCCTATCGATGAGCAGCTAAGTATTTACCAAATGATCAAAGATCAAGCAATTGTAATGATTCTGCTTTGCCTTGAAGATTCAAAAACCTCTTTAGAATAATCGCAAGAAAACAATTACGTAAAAAGGTTTAATTACAAACGATGGTAAAATTTCTTTATGTTCAAAATTCTTTTTAATTTGCTAAAATAACAATTCAACAATCAGTCACAGATCATCACCAGCTTCAACAGATAAATCAACACCAGCTTCAACAGATATCAAATCACTCAACAACTATTCTAATTTTTTTTTCTTAGCTCCCCAAAAGAAAGAAAAATTAAAATAAAATAAAATTGAACAAGAAATGGAACAAATTGAAAGAAAATCAAAAAAATCAAACACATTTTTTTATTTGTTCAATTATTAAACTTATCTGTTTAAATTTTTTCTGAAATATTTTTCTATTCAAATTTTTGTTTGTATAAATTTTCTGTCCAACTGTTTTTTTATCTGTTTAAATTTTTTTCCCCTATCTGTTGAAAACATCTGTTCAATTTTGTTGGACAGAAAAAAATAGTAGTATAGATATATGAAGCTTATCTGTTCAAAAACAATTCCCAAAACATACAAACACTTATCCAGATTGATATTCCAGTAGTTCCTAGCCAAACACTTATCTATTATATACTATTATACTATGTTTTGGGAAAATGCATGATCTAATGTTATTCCAGTAGACTGTATACTATTATACAACAACAACAACAAAAATCAAGCAGATCCAGCAACTCAAATCAATGTTTTCAAATTTCCTGCAACTCTTGCCACAACGAAGCAAGCCAGAGAGAGAGAATAAGATACAGAAAATAAATTAGTAAATATACACAGAGATACATATAGGTATATATATAATTGAAATTTGTATAAGAGGAGAAAGAGAAGGGTTACTACAACTCAGATTTACCACAGATCTAGCAGATCCGAAGCCTTCACATCTCAGATCTATCACAGATCCAGCAGATTTGGAGCCTTTACATCGCCAATTCAGCGATCGCGGCGACTAATGTCACAGGCGGTGATGATATCAACACCGCCACCGATACAAGCGGTGGTTCTTCGATCGACGATTGGTGATGAGTCGGCGGCAAGGCAGCGACGGAGGTGAGGAGGTGAGGAGAAGAGAGAGAGGGGGGTTCGTTTTGGCGAGGACGGCGACGGAGACGGCAACACGATAGTGGAAGTCGGCGATCGCAGGCTGTCGTCGGAGTGGATGACGCCGACGCCGACGAGTTGGTGGTGGAATCGGTGATCAAGAGAGGAGAGGGTCTGTTGTTTTACTTTGCCCACCGTGTATATATTGGGCATAAACCCTTTTTTTTTTTTTTTTTTAGTACCTAAAAATAAAATAGGTTAAAAAGTTAATTAGATAAAATGTCACATTCAAATTATAATTATTTTATATTTTCTCTTATAAAAGTCAAAAAAATTAAAAAGTCACATGCAAATCATAATCATTTCATTTTTTTCTCATAAAAATCAAAAAAAAAAAAACCTAAAAGCTCCTCCAAAACGAAACTTTTTAGTCTCAGATTAAAATAACAAAAAAATTAAAAAGTCAACGCACATCCTAAACGAAAGCTAATATATATATATATATGAGTAGTTTGATCTTTTTGGACAAAAAAAATAAATGTCTGGACTTTTAGATTTAGAAAAATCAATTTTGGATTTTTGGCTTGAATACCCTTGTATATAGGTATATAAAATTTAAATTAATATAAATATTTTATAATAAATAATTTCATGTTAAATAAAATATTAAATATAAATTAATGTTGAGACATCAAAAACATAGAAAAAAGATATAAAATATATGATTAAACACATGCTGTTTTATATATATATATAAAATTAGTTATTGTAATTGAAATTAAATTTGTATAGAACATTATATGTAAATACAAAGACATACTAATGTGATTTTTTTTTAAAACATATATTTAAAATGTACCACATAAAAAAGAAAAAAAATACCATTTATATATATGATTAATCCCCACAATGCTATCAATTTTCTCATCATAATCTAGCAATCAAATGTACTATTTAGTTTTAGCTGAAATCTCGCTGGTGAATATCTTTGAACGTAAGCAGTGACTGTTAGTAAGATCAATATAATGAAACTTCATCAAAATAATTAATAATTTTTTCTAGGGAAAAAAACGTACTTTTAGATCAAGCAATAGAATTGCATCTATTATACACTTTAAATGAGAACTCAAATAAAAAAAGTGGATGAGATGAACAAGCAATAGATCAAAAGACTATGGATAGACATATACATGTGTATATAACAATATTAAGATCTTATGAAATGTGGCGAGGAATTAATACGTACAGATTCGTAGGCAGAGAGAGAGGTGGATGAGAGATCTGAGTGAGGAACACATCCATCGCCATTTGAGAGTGGAAATAAAAAATGGATTGATCAAAATAGAGAAATGCAAGTTTGTTGAAGATGAATGAAGCATAATTACTTGATGAACTTTTTCTTCTTCTTCAATGGAGGCACGAAGTTTTGTAGAGATTCATCTGGAAACAGACTATTTTAATAATTTTTTAACTTTTTACGAAAAGATGTACAGAAAAATGAAAGAGTTACGTGAAAACTTATAATAACTTTTTAACTAAAATTGAAAGTTGCCAAACGACTATTTTAGTTGATTTTTTAAACTTCTATGAAAAGACATAAAAAAGTGAAGGAAGAAGATGAACAGTATTTTTGAACAATGTTGTTGTGTTGGCAACTTTAACTCTAGGTAAAACTTGTGCCAAATTTGATACAAGATATAACAAAAGTATAATTTAGCAACTTTAATAGTTCACTGTTGGAGATGAAAAAAGTGAATTTCATGCTATTTTATAGCAATAGAAGCTCCGATAGCTCACTATTTGAGTTGCTCCTAATATAGTTAGATTACAACTCAAAGAGTTCACCATTGCTATATTAGCTCAAACCTCTAACCTCCACCTAGAGGTGACAAATGAGCAAGGATTCTCTCCTTGCATTTCCTACTTCACTTCCTCCTTGCAATGGTCAATATTCATTTTAAGAGAATTTAATGGTGTAGATCCTTCCAAAAAATTATTTTTTAATTTTTAATAAAGTAATCTGAACCATTAAATTCTTTTAAGATAAATCCTGACCATTACAAGGAGGAAGTGAGGTAGGGAATGCAAGGAGAGGATCCTTGCTCGTGACGAATGGGTGGATTTGGGTAGGTTTAAATGTGTTAGGCACAAATCATCTTGACTAGCTCGTTTATTTTATTGAACTCTTTTCTAATGAATGCAAATAATTTCTCAAAACTAATTTTTATACAGTTGCAAAAATAATTTTGAAAATGATTTTTTTCAAGGATTAAATTTAAATTAAAAAAAAGACAATTACTAATTAATTAATGATTATTAAATGTATAAATATGACATAAAAGAAAATGTAATGTGATTTACTCATTAATAAATTAGTTGCTTTATTATTTTTTATTTATTTTTAAACTAAACAGTGGTAATGTAAGTATATTTTATACGAGACATATATCATTCTAGTGTATAGGTGAAATGGATGTATTAGGGGTGTTCGTGGTTCGGTTGCGGCCAAGAAACCTCTAATCTGTCATTCGTCTACCTATTGGATGCATTGGAAAAAATCAATCTTCATTCGTCCTCCGAATTGACGGATACGGATTGAATAGATTGGCGGATTAACAGATGGATGCGAATTGATTTGGCGGTTTAAACTTTTACAAATTTTGAACATAATACAACAATTTGTCTAATATTTTTTTTTGGATAATAATTCAACTCAACATAACCAAAAGATTATCAAGTAAATTGTCAAATATCAATAATAAATACATATAAGAAAATCATGCATTATCAAAACTATTTCATTACTTTTTTTATTCAAAAACTATTTAATTTGATTTTTTTTTTTAAAATAACAAAATTAAGCCCTATATTTTCCACACAAAAATATCAAATGTCAACCCTTACCATTTGATAAAATGATTTCCAAATTGAAAACACAACAAAATATCTAAACTATTTTTTAATTGAAAACACAAACAGAATATCTAAACAAATTGAAAACACAAAGTCTTACAAATTACTAGGGGTGCTCGCAGTTTGGCAGTTTGGTTGCGGCTAAAGGAACCTCAAATCTGTCATCCGTCCAAAATTAGGTGGATTGGAAAAAATAAATCTGCAACCGTCCGCTCGTCATCACGGATCTGTTCAAAATGCAGCGGATCGATTCGGTTTAGTTGGTTTGAGCGGATCGGAATATCCGCTGTTCACCCCTAGGATGTATTGCTTTGATTTGAAGTTTCTGCATAGGTTCAATTTCCTACTCATTAAGTTTTCAGACCATTCAACTGTGGACCCAGCCCAGTATGACCTCATCTTAAGCCAGACCCAAACATGTCCAAACCTGGAAATCAATGGTTGGGTTCAAGTCGGTACGGTCACCCCTAGTGGCGAAGCCAAAAAATAGTTTAGAAGGGGCACTTGTTAATTAAAATTTTGAATTTTTTTTTTCTCATAATCAATAACAATAGACAATAATTTTTAAATTAATATTACGCAAAAAATTTTAAATATTTAATATAAAATTTTTAAAATTTTTGTTTTTACAATTGACCTTGTGAAAAATCAAAATTAGAAATATCTGGTGTTACTTATAACTAATGTATTATAGACAATGCAAAAGAGTCTTATATGTCTTATCTTGTAATAGATTATAAAATAATATATAAATAATAGTGTGTAGACACCCCATTTTTGACCGTCCTCAAGACTTGAACGTCACCGTTGGAACACTCGGTGATTATCTATGTTTGTGTTCGTTTGGAGTTCCCGGAATTCTCGGCTACGCGCCCTGCCTCAGGACCTCCGAACTTGACCGTTTTGTGTCTGGTTTTGCACCAAACACTTGTTCTTTGCCTTTGAGGGGCAGGGAATGCCTTCTGAGGTATCCCCACATACCACCGGCTGTGGCTAGAGGCCACCGGCTGGCTGTAGTTGCCACCGGCACTATATTGTGCCGGTCGGCACTCCTTTTGGCAAAATGACCATTTTGCCCAGCCGACCACTTTACAGCTGCTTTCTGAGATATTTTAGACAGCTGTTTAGCTCTTGTTTCCCCTCCATACACGTGTATGGAGGGATGAACCCTTGAATGACTTAGTTTGTAAGTCTTTGTTGCCTATAAAGAGAAGGCTCTTCTCTTGGCTCAAGGGTTAGCAAAATCAGAGAGTTAGACATTTTAGGAGAAGGTTGAGCTCTGGTTTTAGGTTAGAAATTCTATATCTATCCTATCTCTCTCTTTCTCTCTTATTTTGTACACTAGGTGTTTGTGACTTACTATTGCTCACCAACACCTAGTGTTTCACCTTCCTCTTGGAACTGAGGTGCTAAGGGCTTGTTCTTGGTGTTCTTGGCTGGTTTGAAAGCTTAAGGAGGCATCAAGGTCACCATTGTTGAAGAGGTCTTCAAAGGTAACAAAACTAGCTCTTTTTACCCCATTCTTGCACCTTGTTTTTACCTATCTTTGAACTGTTTTTGTGCTTAGTATATAACACATAAAAGTTCCTTTTTTAGGCCCTCTTTATTTCTCATTGAGAGTGTTTTGTGGTTTGAGCAAGTTTGACCACTCTTAGACCTTGAAAAGGGCACTTTTTGTGCTATTTTGTGAGAGATCCGAGATTTTGATGATAGGATCTCTTCACCACTGAAATCTTGAGGGATTTCAGTGGTGAAGAGTATGCCTCGAAGTCTCAAAAAGGGGAGGGTCACCCCCTCTCCTTGATGTCCTTGAAAAGGGCATGTTTTGGTCTCTTAAGTGAGTCTATGCTTGAGTGTGTGTTGAGCATGTTTGGCTTGTTTTCCATGCTTATATTACCATGATATAACATGTTTTCAAGTTGGTTTTGGTCTCCTATGCATGCTTAGTATAGTCGTCTTGTAATGCCTCTTATTGCCTTAACATGTCTAGGAAGTGTGCCCCTATTTCTAGCATGTTTTAGACTTGTGTTTGTGAAGCTTGTACGCTTATTTTGCCATGGTTTAGCTCTGTCCATGGTCGTTTGAGTCAATCTTGACATGCTTTGTATAGTCCCTTTGCATTGTAGCTTGTATGCTTCAAGTAGGTGCATGTGTAGGATGCATTGCCTCCATGTTTTCAAGGGTTTGGAACCCTCTTACATGCTATTTCAGACCTTATAATGTGCTTGTATCCTTGCCTTAGTGGTCTTGTTAATGCTTTAGGAGCATGTGTTGTATGCCCCTTGTTTTGGTTTCAATGCATGCCTTTGATTTAATGACTCCTAGATGCCATCTAAGTAGCCATTTGGCTTTGTTTTGACATGCTAGAAACCTGTTTTAGGTTGATTAGTGCGTGCCATGTATGCTTGTGCAAAGTGTGGTTTAATGCCCTATTAGCTTGCCTTAAGCCTAGGCTATTCGCATGCTTTGTTTGATTTGATTTGTTACATGATTTGGCATCATGTGTGAAGTGATTTGAGAGCCTAAGTTGCATGCTAATAGTCCATGTTTGAGCCATCTCAAGTGTGCTTGAACGTAGCTTGTTTATGTCTTGGGTTTGGTACCTTAACATGTGCATGTGTGCGTGTGTGTTTAGTCCCCAATTGTAGGCACTTTGGTTACTAATTTTAGGCCTTTTTGAGTTGCCTAATTCATGTCTAAAGTCTGTCATTTCATTGGTCTTCATGCTTGCCTCTTATGCTTGTTTGTATGCTTGCATAAATGCATGGCATTGTACATCTCGCATCCTAGATGACATGCTTAGGTTTGCACCACATTGACATGCATGCCAAGCCTCTTGAAGTGAGTTTGATAGAGGTTTGGCACCCTTTTGTGCCTATGTGTTTTGCATGCATTCGAAAGTAAAGTTGCATTCTTGGTTCTTAGGACCATCACGCATGGAAATGCGCGATTGGTGGCCCGGGAATCGAGGCACACGCCCCTTTGAACCAATAACATGATAAGAGGCGTGTGTAGTGCATAAATACCTTGAATCACACTGCCATGCATTTTGTTGTCCTCTGCTGCTGTGGTCTGCAGGTTCTGCAGGAATTTTGTGCCGACCGGCACTGTTTAGTGCCGACCGGCAGCCAATTGGCAGCCGATAGCTTCATTCAGTGCCGGTGGCCATATCCTTTAGCCGGTGATGCTCTGCTCTAGCCGGTGGTACTCCCCAATGTCCTGAGAGGCACTCCTGGGACTTTGGAAATTTTCTGAGAAGGATAGCAGGGAAAACAGAGGCACACTTGCATGACAGTGCGGTTCCGAGCTGATTCCAAGCGCGCGCTGCATTTGAGCCCTCTTCCCGAGGCGTTTACTGCTTTAATTAACTTAGTTAATTTGTTAATTAATTTTGTTAATTTGTAATAATTAATTAGCTTGCGTAGTTAATTAATCTGTATTATTATTTTGGTCCCTCCGAGCGAGGGCAAAAATGTAATAAGTGTGTGTGAGTGGGTGTATGTCTTCCAATCCCCATTTCTTTCTCCCTTTTATTTACCCGCTTATGTTGGTAGATTAGGGCACATTCAAATTAGCATACCTTATGCAATGCATGTGTGCATTCATGCATTTGTTTACATGCATCAGGCCCGGCACATCATGCCAACTGCATCGTACTTTCAATTCCAAATTGAATACATGATAGTTGTTGCATCTCATGTGCCATGTTTAAGGTTAGCCGAGCCTGTTTAGATTGCACTCCTGTATTGTGATGCATTAGCCATTTAACATGAACTAGGTCATGCATGTTTGCTAACCAGTTTACTGTTTTGGCACGGAGTACGATGTAAGTTTTTATGGCTTTAGCATACCGCATGCGTGTGAATGCTTACCATGACAGTATGTTTACCATGTGGCTAAGTGCTTACATGATAAACTGTTTGAATGCCTGTGGGTGGAGGTTGGATTGCCTGAGTTGGAACAACTCATCGAAATCCGCATTTTAGCCTACTTGCGAGTAGCAAAATCTAACACGTTTTTCGAGACAAAACGGATATGCAATGTTTATTTCCAAATTAGGCAATCTAGTCTATACTTGTTTGCTGCGCGCATAACATAGTAATTCTAGGCTAATAATTGGAATAAGAGCATGTAATGTTTTCAAAAACGGTTATCACGGTTAGTAGAGGCCGGTCTTCGGACCGGGCGAAAGGGGGTGCTCATAGCTGACCTTCCCCGATCGTACCCAAGCTCCCGAGCCAAGACCACTTTGGTGATGACGGGCATGTGGCCTTCGGCACTGAGTCAGGGTTTCCTAAATTTCCCAATTAAAAAATATTTAGGTGGCGACTCTGTAATCTGGCAAAGCAGTCCATGTTTGGCACTACTTTTCAAAAATCTGTTTTCTCAAAACGATTTGCCGGATTTGGACTCTTTGGTTCAGATTAAGAACCGTGACACAAAGGGAGTCCGAACTGTAGCCGAGGTCCCCCGCGGACGTGCTACAGTTTCTGGCGACTCTGCTGGGGATTTTAGAGAGTTTGACTCGAACGCGTGATATCCTGTTTTGACTACGCTTATGTGTTTCTTTGCATTGCATGTGCATTGGTGCGCCTAGGACACAGTGTTGGCCATCTGCTATTCCTGAGCGGTTTGCCGGAGGCTTGTCTTGTCAAGGCATGTCCATAAGGCTGACCGGTTGCGGGCTCTGCCAGTATGGGAACACAAACCCCAGTTTTACCGGGGCACCCTTTTGGACCATTCGACCTAGCGCATATTCGGAATCCATAGTGACCATTCCAAACTAGGACAGGTTGCTTACCCGATATTAGGTTGTTTGAAACCGCTGCGTGCGTAGTGAAACCCTAGCTCCTGACAAAATAGGACAGGGAAACCCTACCCCAACATAGGGGTGTATTGACTCTCATTTACCTGCTATGTGCTTTTAGAGTGTATCTCTACAGGGAATGCATATACCAGTTTGCGAGTCTGGGCATCCGGCCTGCGGGCACCGGTATCAGTATCGTTGTGAATCAGTTATATCTGCGGGTGTCAGATTCAGATTTGGGACAGTGATTTTGGAGAACAGTGTTCAGTAGTAGAGTGCAGTTGTTCGACCACGCCCGTGTTTGATCTGTTTGGGGCTGAAATACTGCTTGTTTTCCGTTTCAGTTCAGAGATTCAGAGGGTCGATCCAGAACAGCTAGTGCCTTCTTCTTGCTGAGGCAGAACTGAACATGACGCAGAACTCGGAAGAGATTGTGGTCATGACGGCCGCACTAAGTCAGGAAACCACTTCACAGAATGATACTACTGTTGATATGCTGCACCCGCCTAGGTCGCCCGCTGCACACCCAATCTGGACCCCTCAGTTCTATCAGGCTCGCGAGCCCACTACATTCGAGTTAATAGGGATGATAGGCGATCTCCAGAGGTCCGTGGCGGATCTCGCTTACGGAATGTCAACCTCGCCACCGGTTGCACCGTATGCTGGAAATTTCGAACCCCAGGAGCCCCCGCTACTGGGGCGGATTGTGATCGAGCTCAATCAGTCGGAGATGACCTCCACCCACAACAGTGATGTACCAGTACCGACCTACACCTCTCATCAGGCTGAGGCCAGAGGCAAAGACAAAGCGAAGGTAGATGCCGACCCCGTGGAACAACTGCTGTGGGCAGTCCAGGCTTTGAAAGCCGGGGGAATGAGCAAACAACAGGTATCCGCGATTGTAACCAAAAGTGTGGATGATGTTTTCCTCACTCTACCCGAGGGTAGTCCAAGTCGGTCAGAAAATCGGGACAGGCCCCGCCATGCCAGAATAGCTCCTCTCACTCCCAATCCTGCACCAGGAAAGGATCAGAAATCCAGGTCCGCGCCTGCCGATCCGTTCGCCAGTGCGTCAAGCAAGAACATTCAGAATTCCAAATACCAGCCCCGGGGGCATAGGGCCTTTCATGCTCTCTACATGCCACTGTCTAGGGCGCTTCTCATTTTGGCCAAGAAGGGGCATCTTACGCCCTTGGAGCCGCGACCTCTACCAAGGAATCTCCCGGCAGGCCATGACGCTACACAATACTGTGCGTACCATCAGCAGACCGGTCATGCCACTGATAATTGCTTCCGCCTCCGTCATGAGGTACAGGATTTGATTGATAACAAGGTCATCCTCCCGCCTACCTCGGCCAAGTCAGTCACTGCAGAGTTCTTGGATTGTGAGGACACAGATACCGAGGACACCGATACTGCGAGTATATAATTGGGATTCAACTGCCTGCGGGCAATATCTGGTACATTTTTGGATATGGCGTTTGGCACGCATTTTTGAGCACCTGCCAATGCTAATTTTGTAAATCCTGACTCGAGTGTCGAGACAGTCTTTTGTTTTGTTTTGAGTCTGTCTCTCTGTATTGAGTCAGTCTTTTGTTTACAAGGTCTATCTTGTTGTAATGAGTCAGTCCCTTTTGTATAGTATACCAGGTGATTTCGGGGTTGTTGCCTCAAACACCGTTTTGTCTTTCAATTAGTTGCTTTTGTTGTTTGAGTTTGTTTCTGTCGAGGAGCCAGTTATGCCAACAAAATTGGATGAAACAGCCGTGGCTATCACATCCCGTATCTGTTACTATTCGAACCAACCGTGCCAGAGATGTGAATGGAATGATAGTACTTTTCGCCTGCTCTCTCGTGCTTTGAACATTGTCATAAAGACCTAAGTTTTTCAAAACCTTTTTGAACACTGCAGTGATAAAAACAAAGAGGGAGGAATTCCTTGGGATTTGCAAAAATTGATCAACTTGAGAGAAAGAGAGGCGTGTCAAGCCCTTAATGAATGAAATCATGCTTGTCAGCGTGAGTACTGAGAAGGACCCTAGCTTTGATCCAGATTGGTTCCACACCATCTTCAGCGCGAGCGATTCGTCGCCTTCTTAAAAACTTTCAAAAAAAAATGTTTTGCGCGGTCCTGCGAAGACATGTGTGGAATCGCTCTTGAGATTGTGCAGCTTAGGATCGCTCTCAGCCTCAAGATTCAACCCCTTTGCCCTCGAAAAACTTTGACCTTGGGTTCAGAATATTCAACGATCAACCATCAAGAAAGGCCTGTGTGGCCAAATTTGAAGCAACCCTCGAACAAAAGGCACCAAAGTTAGATCAAGAAGGTTAGACCTCATCAGAAGAAGCTTGCAAAGCTAGAACAGCAGTACCCTTCAGACTAGGGGCAAAAATGTCAGATGTGCTCGAAGAGCCAAAGGTGGATCTTTCTACAAATCAACAAAAGCCACTCTCCTGGATACAGAGGGTTTCAATCTCAAAACCATTTGGCATGGACTTGTTACACTTTTACCCTTTGAGAGGCTCGCTGGGCCGAAAATCCGAAAGGGCGACCCAGGCAAAAGTTAGAGCGAAGAAAAGAATGAAGAAAAAGAAAAAGAGCAAAAATGCAAAGATACAAAAAATGCAAAAAGAAAAGAAAAGAAAAATGTAAAAAGAAAAGAAATGAAAAAAACAAAAGAGAAGAAGAAGAAAGAAAGGAAAAGAAAAAAAAAACATAGCTCGCAAGGTCGAAGACCTGCAACAGGCGCCTTGGCAAGAATTAGAGCCTAAAAACAGTGAAGGTTAAAATACCCGAGTGTACCTTTACCGGAACTACGTAAGGCTTGATTCCCATGTTTGGGATACGTAGGCAACTTCATCCTGAAGTCCAGCCCCCAACGCTTCCATAGCGTCTCAGTCCATGTCATGGTTTTGATCACTTTTGCCCTCTCCGAATCCAATGTCCCGATTGCAGCAACCCGGAACTACGTGAGTAACTTCCTCTTGAAGCCAAACCACCAACACCTTCCAGGTGACTGTGTCCACATATTGATTCAAACCGTCTTCGACTCCTCCGCGTCCGAGGGTCCGATCATCATCAACAAAGACTGGCTTACAAAATGCCGCGGCATCATCCAAACAAGGGGCAGCTTTCCGTTGCCATGCATCGCCATAAGTCGCCCTGAGTTACCGTTCAAACCAGGGGCAACTTTCCGTTGCTTTCCCTCCTTTTTTAAGCCAGGGGCAATTTTCCATTGCCTCCGATCCGAATTTGCATATCTCGAGGGTAAGCTCCGCGCTCGTTGAGCATTGATTGTCTGCAAAAATAGTTTTTGAAAATTTTTACTGAGGTTGACTTATTTTCTCGAAAACTGTTTCGTTTTCAAAATTGGACCATGTTTGGACCCAAAAGGAGAATTTTCAGTGCTCACAGCCTGATTCGCATGATTTTCAAATCAAAAATCGAATGAGTGTGTTAATCCAACTCTCATTTTGGTCAAAACTGTTTTAGGAAGAAAACAAAAATGGTCAAAATGACGAACTAGGGGCACGATTGAGTTGGGTCCTCTGTCTTCCCCTCATTAATCTGCTTGCCCGGGAGGCACTTTATCTGCCAGAAGGAACGGCCGTGAGCTGACAGCGTTGGGTGTGAACCCGCGACTTCCTATTCATCTGTCATTCGCCCTGGGGGAGGGATGCAAAATGAGAGAATAAAGAATAGAGAGGTGTGAGTTGAGAGAAAAGTGAGAAAAGGGTTTTCAGAGAAAAAAAAAACCGAGCCTGAGGGGCCGAGTGACGTGAGAATCACACAAATCAGAAAGGGTGGGAAATATACCCGGAAAAACTGGCTCCTCGAGATCTGAGGTCTTTTGGTTTCCTTAAAAAAAAAGTAAGAAGAAAATGTCCGTGCGTCGTGTCTTTTGATTTGTCAGTCTCGACTTGGCTTCTGCTGAGTCTTTTCCGAGTGTGTCTCATTGTGTTTAGGTCGTGCGCCTCTTGATTTCTTCACTTGAGTCCCTCCGCTGTGTCTAGTCGTAGACTCGATACCCCGGTTGTCAAACCTTTTTCCAAAGTCAATCGTTTGTGCTCAGAATGCTGTGCCATTCTCTACATCCATGCGAGACAGGGGAAGAAAAAGGAAATCTGGGACATCCGATGTATGTTCCAACTCCAACCGCTTCAGTTTTGTGGTCCGTCCTGTCAAATTGGGCTGTTTGTTCAAGGTATGCTGTGTACAGAATGAACCGAATGTTGTGTTACGGGCCATAGGTAGCCTAATCCCCAGCAGAATGTGGGCTGTGTATTTAGTTTGAGCAGTGGTTTGTATGAGTTGTTTGCTGTTAGTTGGTTGGCTATCCGATTATCACAGTGCAAGTGCTTAATTCTCAGACAACAAATCCATTCCATTTACATTCAAGGTGTAATTTGATGCAATGCAGTGCAAAGTATGAGATATGTAAATATAACATTTTTCAGATAAAAAGTTTGTTCCATATCATCGTCTTTTCAAATACAAAATTTTTGAGAAAAGCAAAAAACCTGCCTGCGGCAGTACACAGTACTCTATCTACCAAAAAGAGAAAAGTACAAAAAAAAAAGAAAAAAAGAGAAATAAAGAAAAGGAGCAGCAGAATCATCATCATCAGCAGTAGGCCTCATGCCTAAGGATCAGTCCTCGCCCTCTTCCTGGGCAAAAGCACAAAAGCATCGTCGGAGCCGTCACTGTCGGAGCCCGAGCCCGAGCTATCCCCGGCCTCCTCCGCAAATGACTCCGTCCCTGCCTCCGACTCACCATCTCCTGGAACTGGAGCTCGTGAGCTGCTCCCCACGTGACCACGTCCCCCTCTAGTACGAGGGAATATCCTGACATCCCGAGTAGAGAGGGGAGGCCCAGCTGGAGCAGCGCCACCCACTGGAGGGATCGGGAAAGGAGGCTGAAAATATAAAGAACAGACACATCAGAAAGCTGTGAGCAGTTTATCAGTACAGAATGCAGTGTATGAGTACAGTGTGTGAACGCCGTGAGCAGTTTATCAGTACAGAATGCAGTGTATGAGTACAGTGTGTAAATGCCGTGAGCAGTTTATCAGTACAGAATGCAGTGTATGAGTACAGTGTATGAAAGTCGTGAGCAGTTTATCAGATTTTTGTGCAGTATAGCAGATTGTGCGAAACAGAGTATGATTTGAGATTGTGGTCAGAAAAACATACCGGCAGGCCGTAGACGGCCAAAGCGTCGAGAGTCCGCTGCAGCATCCCCATCAGGGAGGCATTCAGCTCCACAGACTGACGGGTATACTCGGAGGAAGCCTGCAAAAGTATTAAATACATCAGTATTCTGTGGGATATCTGAATGAACTGAAATGAAATAACAATGCAAGATGCAGAAATAAAGTAATACATACCGGAGGCAAGTCAGGAATACCGGCCAACTCATGACCAGCCGGAGGAGGAGCAAACGGGATCTGGTAGGTCTCCCCACTCTGCCCCCTGTAAGTCAACATGGTAGGCAGAGCAGGCCAGCCCGTCCCTCGTCCCCTCTGCACTCCCCTCCTGCCGCGAGCTCGAGCCCTCTGCGACGACCCCACTCCTGCTCCTGCCTCTGCCCGGGCCGCTGGCGCCGCAGGTCTCGCTGGATCAGCTCGGGAGCCCCTGCTCAAAGGCCGCATCAAGAAGGTCCGGACGTACTCCAAGTAATCGCCCTCGCCCCTGTCGGCATCTACGTCCACGGCCCAGCCAAGGGTGTAATCCTCCATCTGTTGGAAGCTATATCCCTCAGTCTCCCTCATACGCTCGGGAGGATGGATCGGAACTATCTGCTCCGGCAACCCTAGGGTCTGGCGTATGAAACGCTCACCCAGGTACCAGGCCCGACAGACTGGGCCCTCCAGGAGAATCCGGTAGCGCGAGGTCTCGATGGCACCGGCATACCGATCTCGTATCACCGCTGGTAGTGGAGCCCACGGCTGCCAGGTGACCTGAAATGAAATACAGTTGATTATCTACTGATACAGAAATATACGCTTGAAAGCGAAGCTTAAACGGACTGTAAGTAAAACATACCTCGGTGGGGGTGATGGTGTCGAAGAAACGGCGGAAGAAGCTAAAAGTGTCCCGGGGCCTCCGGACGCATCGCCCGTCGTAACGGCGAGAGAAGGGGACGACCAGAGGGGTCTCCGTCTCTGGTACTGGCTCTAGCCTGGGAAAGTAGGCGTAGACCCACAACTGCAAGACAGATAACAGAACATTTATCAGAAAAGCAGAATAAAGAATAAAGCAGAAATAGCGGAGCCGTGCGTTGTGCAGTGTATTGAGCAGATTGTACAGTGTGAACAGTGTACAGTAAGTATAAAGCGGGAGTATGTGTGTGCCGTGTGTACAGTATACAGTAATTGTAAAGCAGACAACAGTGTGTGCAGTATACAGAATACAGAAAGTACAGAACAGAAATGTAAAGCAGAGAAGAAGACATACCTCCCAGGCTCGCCAGTAGCCTCCTAGCAGCTGTCCACTGCCACGAGAGACTGAGCTCATATAACCGTAAAGGGTAGCCAAAGCCGCGCCCCCCCAGTCATACTGCACAATCCTCTCGACGTCCACCAAAGCGCTGAGCAGGCAGAGGGGCACTCTGTTCGCCCGGTCGGCAAACAGGGTGGTCCCCAGCAAGAACATGAGGAAGCCGCGTGCATATCTCTCAGCAGCCTCCTGGGTCATCGGAGCTGCGTCCACCAGCATGGTCTGCACTCGAAACTGCACCTCGAACCAGGAATAGCGGACGAACCCTGGACGAGCAAGTGGCGGCGCCTCGCCGAGCAAGTGAATCTGAGCGGCAATCCACTCGTCCATGTCTGTATCAAAGGGGATCGGATCACCCCCCACCCCGATGCCGGTGAGCATCGAGAAGTCATAAGGGGTCATCGTCATGTCCCCAGTCGCTGATAAGTGGAACGAATCGGTGGTGTCCCACCACCTCTCTGCCAGGGCGGCAAGAAGAGGTCTACAGGCAGAGAGCCTGGAGAGTCCCCTGCAGAAGGTGCCGAAGCCGGCCCGATCTACAATGCGGCTAACGGCGTCAGGCAGCTCGGCGTACCAATCGCGAGCGGTGACGTTCCCATACCCGCGGAGAGTATGGGAGTCTCCCTGTAGTCAAGAAATTGCAAAGCCATATGAAGATATGCAGTCGGTACAAATCTGGTATGCGTGCAGATTTTTAAAATTCAAAAAAAAAAAAAAAAAAAACCGGGTGCCGGTGTATTTACAGTGAACTACAAGCGCGTGATGCGTCAGTGTGTTTTCGAGTGGTGCAGTGTAAATATGGTGCACGTGTGTACGTTTCTCAGATGTAAGCAAATGTCAGGTTTCAGTGTACTGCGGTGCACTACGGCCTGTGATGTGTCGGTATGTTTGTGAGGGACAGCATACAGACATGGTGCATGTGTGCACATTTTTTTTTCAGATTCAAGCAGATATCGGGTTATAGTGCGCCTACGGTGGATTACAACGTATGATGTTACAGTGTGTCTATGTGATCCAGTATAAATCTAGCATGTGTGCAGGTTTTCAGATTCAAACAAATACCGGGTATTGGTGAGTTTGCAGTGAAATGCGATGTGCCGTGTGTTTGGGTAATTCAGGATAGTGCAGTGTGTGTGCATGTGTGTCGGTCCTAAGCAGATATTAGTTGTGAAGTTGTCTACAGTCAAATATAGTACATCACATCAGAACTAAGCAGTTAATGGGTTCAGTTAGCTACGGCGGTTGACAGGAAATCCTACATTGCAGAAAATAAAAGACGAGAATGTTACCTCGGCGACACCAAAAGACAAGTGGGAGGCCGGCTCGCGCAGCAGAAGCTCCGGGTCCAAAGCCCTGTCAAAGCCGTGGAAGTGGCGGAGTCCGTCGGGCGGTAGCACGTGGATGGCCGGCTGGTAAGTCGCCGGATCGAATGGGCGCTCGCTCAGTGGCAGGAGCTCGACCCCGGGATCCATCTCATGATCCGGAGGAGTCCCGACATCTGGAATATCATCGGCCATAGCAATGGAGATGAGAAAAATAGCCGGAAGATGAAAAACGGGCCGGAATGCGAAAAGTCAACCGACGAAGTCAACCCCGAGAGGGTCGGAAGTGGCCGGGAAAGCCGGAAGAGGAAAATGCACGGAAATGTAGAGAATATCAAGGGGAACAAGTCCCGAAAAAGGCGGAAACGGCGAAAAGTGCACCGAAACGAAGTTTTGTTCGGTCGAAAATGTCCGAAACGCGAAGAATATCGCGAATCCGACGAGAAAACGGGTGTAAAACGCGAAGAAATCGGCGAAAAATCGAAGGAAAAACACTCTAGAAAGAGAGAGGAGGAATTTTCGGCGGAAGAAAAGTGAAGAAAATAGGGTTTAAAACCCTATTTTATAAAGCCCGGAGTGAAATGGCAAAACTGCCCCCGATCAGGCATTTTCTGCCGGTCGGCACTTTTTTGTGCCGGATCGGCACTTTTTAGTGCCGATGCCTGAGTGGCAACCGGTGACCACCCCACCCAGCCGGTGGTGTTCCCAAGGATGTTTTTAGGCAAGATGAGGGGTCTTGGGTCTCCATAGATCAATAAAGTACAAGAAAATGCATCCCCGATGCGCAACCGGCCTCCATTTTGACTTCGGACTGTCTCTACTGTGCGTGACACTCAAATTCAAGTGAAGATTATATCCTTTTGTATCCTTTTGTCTTTTACGAGATTCAAAAGTTACCATCGTGTGCGTTGCATGCATCCATCACTTTGTCTAGTGCGGCACGGCGCGTCGTTTTGCACGTCCTCTGCGACTTGCATCTTTTTGTATTTTGTGCGGCACGCGTGTCGCACTTGCATCATTTTGTACTTTGTGTTGCAAGCATGTCGCACTTAGTGTTCATTTCTATTTGCGTAAGATGTGCCACCTCATGTGTTTCATTTTCATTTCTATGCACGCGAGGTGTGCCACCTCACGTGTCTCGTTTGCATTGCATTTCATATTCGCGTGAGGTGCGCCACCTCACGTGCTCCATTTTCATTTCATGTTCGCGTGAGGTGTGCCACCTCACGTACTTCATTTTCATTTCATATCCGCGTGAGGTGTGCCACCTCACGTGTTTCATTTCCATTTGCATTTCAATTCACGCGAGGTGTGCCATTTCGTGTGTTTCATTTTCATTTTGCATTCATTTCAATTCGCGTGAGGTGTGCCACCTCACATGATTCATTTCATCTCAAATCGCGTGAGGACCTCACACGTTTCATTTGCATGCATTTCAATTCGCGCGAGGTGTGCCACCTCACGTGTTTCATTTACATTCCTGTGGATGCTATGAGGTATTCAGGCCTCGTTTGCATTGTTTTTCAAATCCTGTGAGGTGTGTATGCGCCTCATTTGCCTCATTTGCATTGTTCGCGCTATTTTGCGCCCCTGCCTGTCTGCATTGCGCGTGCATTTCGATTAGCCCGGTCCGGCGGGACCTTAAACACGCCCGGTTTGACGAGACCTTAAACACATACGGCCTAGGAGACCTTAAATCCTCGGGAGGTGCAAGACCTTCGGTGCACTAAAGTTGCCCCTCATTGCATTTGGCATGCATTTCATCGCGCCGTTTGGCGCACCCCCATTGCACTTCATTTTCCATTCTTTGAGGCACGCGTACCTCATTGCACTTCATTTTCCATCCTTTGAGGCACGTGCACCTCCTTGCACGCGCGTCTCGTTTGCCCCATTTGCATCCGCATGCGCATCTCATTGTTGCCCCGTCTGGTCTGGCGAGACCTTAAACACGCACGGTCTAGGAGACCTTAAATCCTCTGAAGGTGCAATTCCTTCGGTGTTTGTCGTGCCCAAACGAATTTCGGTGGTCTGGTAAAGCCACCCGTCTGTGTTTGCGGTGAGTTCCTAGGAGACCGATGGGGACGGTGAAAACTAGAGTTCGAACGGCTTATGCCTAGAACACAAAGGTTCGGAATTTCCGAGACTAAAGTCTGGTTTAAATACCCAGGGGGTGTACCCTCGGCTTGAAATCTGTATGGAAGCCCTATAGGTTGAGGCGGCCTGTTTACACCTCAATTCTGGATACTGAACCGACCTAGTATATCGCCTTGTTGGTATGATAGGGAAAGCTGCAATCGCAGTCATTGCATCATAGTGCATTGTCATGCGTCATGTGCATTTCAAAAAACCAAAAACCAAAAAAAAACATGCATTTGTCATGCATCATTGTTAAATACTGCATATGTCATGCATTTTAAAAAATTCAAAAACATTCAAAAAAAAAACCATGCATATGTCATGCATTCCATTGTAGTATAGTGCATATGTCATGCATTTTCTGTAAATATCCATTTCTATTGCATTGTAATTGCATGCATCCACTGCATCATCTTCCATCTATGGCTTGCACCTTTCCTTGTTGAGCTTGGTCTGGTATGTGCCCTTACTTTTCACGTCAAAGCATGGTTCATGTGCATCGCGCCTATTCCTTGATGAACTTGGTTTGAGGTTGCGGCACCTTTTCTGTGTTAGACATGGCTTGTGCGTGTGCATGCCTTTCCTAGGCAAGATACGGTTTGGCCCGCGCGCCATAATCGCATATTACATCATAGTATAATTGTTGCATCCGGCTTTCGGATCATTATTCTCTCTCTAGCGGGTCGTTTCCTCACTTATGTCATTCCACCCATTACTTGTTCTTGTGTCCGTGCGAAGTACTCATAGATCAGACATCGTTCTATGGGAGACGGACTTGTCACCTCCATCAATCTATTTGACATTTGTGCGGTTTCGAACCATTCCGGTTTGAATCATGATTCAATTGCCCTTCATGTAGTTTGCTTTGCATAGTTTCGTTTGCATTGCATTTCCATTTATGTTAGTCATACATTGTTTTGTACATATTGCATATCATTTTGCATTTCGCATTGCCAGGCATATGGCTAACAATATTGTACCTGTTAAGTTTGTTTTCTTTGCAGGCACGATATTGTATGTACGGCTCATTTGAGGCCGGCGCAACCGGACGAGCCGCACAGGTATTGCATCCTCCGTGTGAGATGTTTTGAGAATTGCATAATTCTCTTACATCCTTTCTGCATTGTAGTGTAGATTGGCGTATGCTAGCTTATAACTGTTGTATGCGTGCTTCATTACAGCTTCCTTTGCATGATCATAAGTTATGCTCGGCTTATCGCATTGTCTTGCATTTTGCCCCTGCCTTCGGGCGCATATCTTATCCTTGGCATGTGTGCCTCCTGCTTGAACTACGCTGGTTGATTCCAAAAGGGATACGTAGGCAGCTTGCGAGTTCAACCATTCGCGCTTTGTATGTTTGTCCAAGTCTTCGGCCTTGACAAAAATGGGTCGTCTCTGGGCTTTGACATTCACTCCCGTCATTCTTATGACTTTCGAGTTCTGTCAAAGAGGGGCAACTGTAGACACCCCATTTTTGACCGTCCTCAAGACTTGGACGTCACCGTTGGAACACTCGGTGATTATCTATGTTTGTGTTCGTTTGGAGTTCCCGGAATTCTCGGCTACGCGCCCTGCCTCAGGACCTCCGAACTTGACCGTTTTGCGTCTGGTTTTGCACCAAACACTTGTTCTTTGCCTTTGAGGGGCAGGGAATGCCTTCTGAGGTATCCCCACATACCACCGGCTGTGGCTAGAGGCCACCGGCTGGCTGTAGTTGCCACCGGCACTATATTGCGTCGCACTATTTGTGCCGGTCGGCACTCCTTTTGGCAAAATGACCATTTTGCCCAGCCGACCACTTTACAGCTGCTTTCTGAGATATTTTTAGACAGCTGTTTAGCTCTTGTTTCCCCTCCATACACGTGTATGGAGGGATGAACCCTTGAATGACTTAGTTTGTAAGTCTTTGTTGCCTATAAAGAGAAGGCTCTTCTCTTGGCTCAAGGGTTAGCAAAATCAGAGAGTTAGACATTTTAGGAGAAGGTTGAGCTCTGGTTTTAGGTTAGAAATTCTATATCTATCCTATCTCTCTCTTTCTCTCTTATTTTGTACACTAGGTGTTTGTGACTTACTATTGCTCACCAACACCTAGTGTTTCACCTTCCTCTTGGAACTGAGGTGCTAAGGGCTTGTTCTTGGTGTTCTTGGCTGGTTTGAAGCTTAAGGAGGCATCAAGGTCACCATTGTTGAAGAGGTCTTCAAAGGTAACAAAACTAGCTCTTTTTACCCCATTCTTGCACCTTGTTTTTACCTATCTTTGAACTGTTTTTGTGCTTAGTATATAACACATAAAAGTTCCTTTTTTAGGCCCTCTTTATTTCTCATTGAGAGTGTTTTGTGGTTTGAGCAAGTTTGACCACTCTTAGACCTTGAAAAGGGCACTTTTTGTGCTATTTTGTGAGAGATCCGAGATTTTGATGATAGGATCTCTTCACCACTGAAATCTTGAGGGATTTCAGTGGTGAAGAGTATGCCTCGAAGTCTCAAAAAGGGGAGGGTCACCCCCTCTCCTTGATGTCCTTGAAAAGGGCATGTTTTGGTCTCTTAAGTGAGTCTATGCTTGAGTGTGTGTTGAGCATGTTTGGCTTGTTTTCCATGCTTATATTACCATGATATAACATGTTTTCAAGTTGGTTTTGGTCTCCTATGCATGCTTAGTATAGTCGTCTTGTAATGCCTCTTATTGCCTTAACATGTCTAGGAAGTGTGCCCCTATTTCTAGCATGTTTTAGACTTGTGTTTGTGAAGCTTGTACGCTTATTTTGCCATGGTTTAGCTCTGTCCATGGTCGTTTGAGTCAATCTTGACATGCTTTGTATAGTCCCTTTGCATTGTAGCTTGTATGCTTCAAGTAGGTGCATGTGTAGGATGCATTGCCTCCATGTTTTCAAGGGTTTGGAACCCTCTTACATGCTATTTCAGACCTTATAATGTGCTTGTATCCTTGCCTTAGTGGTCTTGTTAATGCTTTAGGAGCATGTGTTGTATGCCCCTTGTTTTGGTTTCAATGCATGCCTTTGATTTAATGACTCCTAGATGCCATCTAAGTAGCCATTTGGCTTTGTTTTGACATGCTAGAAACCTGTTTTAGGTTGATTAGTGTGTGCCATGTATGCTTGTGCAAAGTGTGGTTTAATGCCCTATTAGCTTGCCTTAAGCCTAGGCTATTCGCATGCTTTGTTTGATTTGATTTGTTACATGATTTGGCATCATGTGTGAAGTGATTTGAGAGCCTAAGTTGCATGCTAATAGTCCATGTTTGAGCCATCTCAAGTGTGCTTGAACGTAGCTTGTTTATGTCTTGGGTTTGGTACCTTAACATGTGCATGTGTGCGTGTGTGTTTAGTCCCCAATTGTAGGCACTTTGGTTACTAATTTTAGGCCTTTTTGAGTTGCCTAATTCATGTCTAAAGTCTGTCATCTCATTGGTCTTCATGCTTGCCTCTTATGCTTGTTTGTATGCTTGCATAAATGCATGGCATTGTACATCTCGCATCCTAGATGACATGCTTAGGTTTGCACCACATTCACATGCATGCCAAGCCTCTTGAAGTGAGTTTGATAGAGGTTTGGCACCCTTTTGTGCCTATGTGTTTTGCATGCATTCGAAAGTAAAGTTGCATTCTTGGTTCTTAGGACCATCACGCATGGAAATGCGCGATTGGTGGCTCGGGAATCGAGGCACACGCCCCTTTGAACCAATAACATGATAAGAGGCGTGTGTAGTGCATAAATACCTTGAATCACACTGCCATGCATTTTGTTGTCCTCTGCTGCTGTGGTCTGCAGGTTCTGCAGGAATTTTGTGCCGACCGGCACTGTTTAGTGCCGACCGGCAGCCAATTGGCAACCGATAGCTTCATTCAGTGCCGGTGGCCATATCCTTTAGCCGGTGATGCTCTGCTCTAGCCGGTGGTACTCCCCAATGTCCTGAGAGGCACTCCTGGGACTTTGGAAATTTTCTGAGAAGGATAGCAGGGAAAACAGAGGCACACTTGCATGACAGTGCGGTTCCGAGCTGATTCCAAGCGCGCGCTGCATTTGAGCCCTCTTCCCGAGGCGTTTACTGCTTTAATTAACTTAGTTAATTTGTTAATTAATTTTGTTAATTTGTAATAATTAATTAGCTTGCGTAGTTAATTAATCTGTATTATTATTTTGGTCCCTCCGAGCGAGGGCAAAAATGTAATAAGTGTGTGTGAGTGGGTGTATGTCTTCCAATCCCCATTTCTTTCTCCCTTTTATTTACCCGCTTATGTTGGTAGATTAGGGCACATTCAAATTAGCATACCTTATGCAATGCATGTGTGCATTCATGCATTTGTTTACATGCATCAGGCCCGGCACATCATGCAAACTGCATCGTACTTTCAATTCCAAATTGAATACGTGATAGTTGTTGCATCTCATGTGCCATGTTTAAGGTTAGCCGAGCCTGTTTAGATTGCACTCCTGTATTGTGATGCATTAGCCATTTAACATGAACTAGGTCATGCATGTTTGCTAACCAGTTTACTGTTTTGGCACGGAGTACGATGTAAGTTTTTATGGCTTTAGCATACCGCATACGTATGAATGCTTACCATGACAGTATGCTTACCATGCGGCTAAGTGCTTACATGATAAACTGTTTGAATGCCTGTGGGTGGAGGTTGGATTGCCTGAGTTGGAACAACTCATCGAAATCCGCATTTTAGCCTACTTGCGAGTAGCAAAATCTAACACGTTTTTCGAGACAAAACGGATATGCAATGTTTATTTCCAAATTAGGCAATCTAGTCTATACTTGTTTGCTACGCGCATAACATAGTAATTCTAGGCTAATAATTGGAATAAGAGCATGTAATGTTTTCAAAAACGGATATCACGGTTAGTAGAGGCCGGTCTTCGGACCGGGCGAAAGGGGGTGCTCATAGCTGACCTTCCACGATCGTACCCAAGCTCCCGAGCCAAGACCACTTTGGTGATGACGGGCATGTGGCCTTCGGCACTGAGTCAGGGTTTCCTAAATTTCCCAATTAAAAAATATTTAGGTGGCGACTCTGTAATCTGGCAAAGCAGTCCATGTTTGGCACTACTTTTCAAAAATCTGTTTTCTCAAAACGATTTGCCAGATTTGGACTCTTTGGTTCAGATTAAGAACCGTGACACAAAGGGAGTCCGAACTGTAGCCGAGGTCCCCCGCGGACGTGCTACATAGTGATACCACATTATCGTCGATATATGATATCACTAATCAATAGTAAAATAAAGCATGGAAGGTCAATCACACTTGTTAAATATAATTAACAATTCAATAATTTCTCATTTTCGTAGTAGGGTTAACTATGTTTACGTGTAAGTGATGATTTGATATCACTGTTGCACTAAATTTTTTTAATAATGTGGTTTGTTGTAATTTTTTCATTTTCAATCAAAACAACAATCATTATTTTCGTAATTTGAAAAATGTCATTAAGAAATCATTCTAAATGTTATTTCTATATAATTTTTTTTATTAGTTAATTATTTTCCTTATATGCAAAAATAAATAAATAAATAAATAAATTTGCAAAACTTGAGAGGGGGCACGTACCCTTCTAGTCCCTTCGTAGCTCCGCCACTGGCCACCCCTCCATCTCACCACACTCTTGGTGTGCCTACTAAACTATTAGGCCAAACCCAATGTTGAATGATTTAAACTAAGAAATAGAAATTTATTTTTTTTCTCACTACTATAAAAAAAAAAAAAAAAAAAAAAAACAAGATTATAACATTTAAATTATTTTTTTAGACATACAGTAAATAAAATAAATATATATTCTTTTAGGAAAAATTACTCATAAATCTCTTTTTGATAAATGTTGCTATAGTTAGTCCTGAGTGTTTTTTCTTAAACCATTTAGTCCTTTTTATTTTTAGTATGATATATGTTTTTCATATATTATGTATGGAGTTTACATTTTTGCCCATATTGTGATTTCATTTTAATTTTGTCACGGTATGCATATATTCTCTCCCTCTTTCTCTTATTTCTTTAACATCATCTAAACCCTTCTCTCTCTCTCTCTCTCTCTCTCTCTCTCTCTCTCTCTCTCTCTCTCTTGTTGGCTCTCTCAACGCTGTTCTCTAAATGCATCACCACACCATAAGCCTCAAATCCCCAATCAAATGCAATGGATTGTCCCCAAACCCAATCACTTTCCAAAACCCTAGACTAATTCATGCCATTTTCCCCACTGTTTCATCCAAGAAGTCTTCTTGGATTTTCAACCGCAAAGGAAATGAAGTCTCGGTTCCCAACATCATTAACGACATCAGCAACGTCATCAACATCAACTACATCATCAACATTAGCAACATCAACTACATCATCAATATCAACAACATCAACTACATCATCAACATCATCCACATCATCCACATCATCAACATCAGCAACATCAACTACATAAACTACATCATCAACATCACTGAATCACTAACGACGTTAGTTCGCCAACGTTACGGTATCACCGACAAGCAGAGTTCAAGAATCCTCAGTCCCCAAGGCGAATAGCTTCTAGTAATGTTAACGACACGTACACCTTACTTGGTTTCTAGGGTTTTTTGTGGGTCGTGTGCCATGTTATTGTGTCATTCAATATTGCAGGGTCAACATTGCCAAATGTGATTTTTCAATCACAAAAAATGAGGATCCAATCACTAATGTTGGGATACAAACCCAAATCTTCCATAATATCTTGACCGTTTTGTTTGGAAAGGAGGGAAATCATAAAAAAGCCTATAGTAAGCTTTTGGGCATTTTTGTCATTACAACATTAGTAAAAACTTATATTTGCCCTCTACCAAAAAAAAAAAACGTGTTAAATAAATGGATATATACTTAATTAACGTTCAAACAAGACTTATTAGTCTACAAATAAAATTTGGGACTTATTGGTGCTTTGCCCGTTCTTTTATTCATTGTTCATTCAATTAAAATAATGCAAAACTACAACTAAAGAGAAAGATTATGGTACACACCCCTCAAACTGTGTGTATTATATGCACCTTATTTGTAGAAGAAAATAATATAACTCTATATTTTCTG
Source organism: Camellia oleifera (assembly GCA_022316695.1). Classification (NCBI taxonomy): domain Eukaryota; kingdom Viridiplantae; phylum Streptophyta; class Magnoliopsida; order Ericales; family Theaceae; genus Camellia; species Camellia oleifera. The sequence goes on from CM039305.1 coordinate 33,563,330, forward strand.
AATCATAACTATACATATATATAAAAGTCATGACTTAACACAAAAAAGTCATAATCAAATATCTAAAAATAATATTATAATTAAATAATAAAATTGATTATAACTAAAGAAGAAAATAGCGTAATTAGAGATGCATGTGGTATGAGGTATGTATAATAAAATTCTCCACAACTAAAAGTTTGGAGTTGATTTTTTTAAATAATTTTGAAATATTGATTTTTTTTTTTTTTGGTAGAATCTAAAAAAATTAATGCATTCAGAAAATTCAGTGGCTTTTTTATTTTTTTGTTAGGGACAAAGTTGAGTGACTTTTTTTTATATTATTTTTACTGACAACAAAAATGCTTTTTAACTTGGGATTTTTTATTCACTTTCATAACACATTTTGTATTAGATTAAGCACAAACACTTTTGTAGTACTAGTACAACAAAATAAATTCTACATTTTTAATTTTATTCATTTTAATTCTAATTGTTTGCTTTATATTTAATGTAAATTATTTGTCTATTTTTATTAATTATAACTGTCTGTAAAAGTGTAACTTAGTTATTAAACTCAATGAATACGGGTGTTTTAGACACTTTTTATACATTTACATTGAGTTTAATGACTAAAAAATATATATTTTAAACAATTTTACTTATCAAAAATTATATTTTAACTCTTTATTTGGAGAAATTATTTAGGGGTCTTAAAATATTTTTCCATGCTATTTAGGTAGTGACACTTAAGATTTCTCAAAAATCAGCACACACAAAAAAAAAAAAAAAAAAAAGTGTTATTTGGTTTATTCTTATTTTTTTAACAATGAGTTAATTACCTAAAGATTCTATTTACAAATGTTATAGTAGTTTAGATCCTATCTAAGATTTTTTGAACCAATAAATCCTATTTAGTAAAACTGAAAATATTATCAGTTTTTTTTTTTTTTAATTTTTAAGACTAAGAACATTATCAATTTTGCATAATGTTTCAGATAATTATTTCACTAACTGATAAAAAAACAGAGCATGAGATTAAAAGTTTTTGCCCTTCTACTTATTAGTTTGATTCAACTATCCAATAAAACCGATAATATTATCAGTTTTTTCTAATTTTAAAACTAAGAATATTATCAATTTTTTCATTTTTAAAGGTGTTTTTTTCCCATCAATTTTGCACTTCAATCTTGCATCATCACGCTCCTTTACAGACACGAAAATTTCAGTTTTGTACAAAAAAAAATTCAATTTTTTCAATTTTTTAAAAAAAAATTAAGTAGCGTTTGATAGAGTTTTAGAATTATGATTTGAGAATAGAGTTGTATTTTAATTTTGTGAGTTTTGGAATTATGATTTGAGTGTGAAAAATTGATTTAGTTATGAGTTTTGAAAAGAGTTTTGAATTGAGTTTAAAATGAATGATGTGACATATGATATTTGATTCAAAAACTTACAACTCATAGCCAAACACAATCCAAAATTCTATTCAAAGCTCATAAAAAAAATTTTAAAAAAATTCTAAAAATATTTTTTATTTCAAATATTAAAAAAAAAAACGAACACAGTTTCAGTCAACCGGCCGAACGACTAGTCGGACGTCCAAGGGGACGTCTGGGTTGACGTGTTTTGAAAAGTGAGTGTGAAATCAATTTTTGAAAGCGCTAACCAAACACTATAATCAAACCAAGGGGTGAAATCAACTTTTCAAAGCCTTACCAAACACAGTCTTAGTTTTTGTTTATTGCACATAATTTTTTTTTAATTTTTTCAATTTGAAAGTTGATATTTTAAAGTTTTAAAATCAAAATAAATGTCAAATCATCATATTCCTTAATAGATAATTATAAATGAGGTTTTTTCTTCCGAGAAAGAACAAAACCGTGAGAAAGGGACAACAAGATACGTCCCTCAACCACAAAGTGGACAATATCTGCAGGGGCATGATAGGATAGATACGCAAATTTGGTGCTACAAGGAGAGTTATCCGGCAAACTCTCTTGCTGTTGCGGGAACATACGTTGGGGGGTTATGATGAGGATAATGTCCTACATCGCTTGGGAGGGACTCTCACTTCTACCTTATAAGCGTACTAACCCCCTCCACCTTGCATGAGGACTTCTCCCCCGAGAAGGAACAAAACCGTGAGAGAGGACAACAAGATCTGTCATTTAACCCCAAAGCAAACAATATTTGCAGGGGCGTGAGAGGATAGGCACGCAAATTTGGCGCTATCTGTGGGAATCAAACACACAATCACAAGGTGAAGGGGCCCAGTATGCTTATAAGGTGGAGGTGGAAGTCCCTCCCAGTCCCAGGTGATGTGGGACATTGTCTTCATCATAACCTCCCAGCGTACTAGGCCGCAACAACAGGCGAGTTTGCCGGACAGCCCTCCTTCTAGCACCAACTTTGCGTACCTGTCCTCATATACCCCTGCAAATATTGTCCACTTTGGGGTTGAGTGACGGATCTTGTTTACCCCCCCCCCTCCCAATCCTCACTATTTTTTTCCTCAGGGAAAAAGGCTACATGCAAGGTGGGGGTGCGGGTGCGGGTGCGAGTGCGGGTAGGGGGGGCAATATGCTATAAGGTGGAAGTGGGAGTCCCTCCCAGGCAATGTGAGACATTGTCTTTATCATAACCCCCCAGCGTACTGCGTCGGAACAGTGGGAGAGTTTGTTAGACAACCCTCCTTCTAGTGTCAGATTTGCGTGCATGTCCTCTTATGCCCCTACAAATATAGTTCAAGTAATTTTTAACATTTTGGCCATTTGACTCCATCTCTCTAATGGAGAGCTTGCTCAAGAAGGCCACAAAATCTCATTTTGTTGCCAAACAAGGCCCAAATCCAATGGGAACCTACAAATCGCCATTCCAACCTCATCCCTTTCCACCCCTCGCCGTCCCACATGTCAAATTCGTCGAGATAATTTTCTGATTTTTTAGATGGATAATTTATGTTATAGACACTAAAATTTAAACATTTCAAATCACCCCAAAGTAGAGCTAAAATGGACTCATAAATCTCTAAACTGCACCTTTTAGTCCAAATTGTACCAACAGTTCGGTCATAATTATTTATAATTGTCATCAATTGGGGGTCATAACCAAGACAAATTTAATTTGGAACAAAAAAATCACAAAATCTTTATAGTCAAAACCATTTTGATTAGTAAATAAAAAAAATCACCAAATCTTAAAACTAAAATCATTTCATAACAAAAAATAAAAAGGCCTCAAAACCACCCAAAAAAAAAAAATCACAAAATTTCAACAAAGTGTTTCTCATTTTAATCTTCATTTGATATCATCTTTGAATTAAAAACCACACGAAGAAATTATCAATTTATCCAAATCTGTGTAACTTAAAAAAAAAAATTCTAATATAAAAATACGAGGTCAAACTGTCTCCAAGTAATCAATCAACTATCGATATTTTAAAAATTGGATAGGTGAGTGAATTGGAATAGGGATCGGATGGACAAGTCACTGATTCAACCGTCGGATTGAACCGGAATCAAACCGTGATGTAATAAATATATTAAAATTATATTTATATAAAAATATAAGTAATAAAATTATAAATTAAAAATATTAAAAGTATTAAATTATATTAAATATTTCTCCTAATATTTTTTTTACTAAAAAATATAATAATATATTTTAAAATATTATTAATTTTAATTTTGGAAGAGGAAATCAAATATTCAATATTCTATTCATATGATTTTAATTCAAATAATTTGATTGAAAGAAGAGCAAAAATTTTGGAGGAATATCAAATTTTCAAGTCTCCCTCCAATAAATTTGATTGAATCCCATATGGATTTCTTGGATTTTTTTGGAAGAATTTTTTTTCCTATAAATAGATAGAGACTTTCACAATAATTTTAAGCTCTTAATAGGATTCCTCGTAAGAGGAGACTCTTGAAAAAGAGTTTCCAATTAAAATTTTCTTACATATAATATATATATATATATAAATAATAAGACAGAAAGAAGGAAAGAAAGAAAATAAAGAAAGAACAAAAAAAAAGTTGGAAAATATCAACAAAAAAAAAAAGTTCAAAATTTTTAATTTCATCGACCCCACAAACCGTTCCCAAGTTGACTAGTTTGGCAGTTCAATCATCAATTTTCTCGATTCTCTCTAAATATGCTGGTTTTGGCTTCGATTGGTTTAGAGGGTATATCCAGACTAGAACCCTGATCAGTCGACGGTTCAATCGGTCGAACCGGCCAGTCCGATCGAGTTTTCAAAACCATGCCATCTATATTCTGTTTAACCCTAAATTTTAAATCTCGTTCCAAATGAGAACAATTGAAAACATTGTTACTCCTTTTGAAGGGTAAAGTCGCCATACAACTTATTTTGTGTTTGTTTACTTATATGTTGTTTGAAATATAATTGCCTTTTTTTTAATGAATAATGTTGCAACATTTTTTTGTTATAAAGTTTTGTTTAATTTGGTTTTCAGAATCTATTTTCAGAAAAAAAAAATTTCTAAGAAACTAAAAATTAAATTGGTGAAAAAAATTAAAGATACATCATTTTTATATAATTTTATCTTTTGAGAGGGTCGAGATAAATTTTTTAATATTTATTTTGGTTAAATTAGTTTTTATTTTTTCAAAAATAAAACATGGTGACAACTTTAATGTCATTATCAATCCGTTAAATCAAAAAATCCAAAACAAAAAATATTTCATATATTAAACATATCGATTATACATTAAAAACCTATTAACTATCCATTACATGATAACCATTCAAAAATATCTATTAACAATAAACACAAACATCTATTACATGATAACCATCTAAACATATCAACAAAAACAATTACCCATTACATGATCATCATCCAAACACATACTAAAAATTAATTTGATAAAAAAATAAAAATGTAAAAAATTAATCATTTTTATATAATTTTATCTTTGGTGAGTAGAAATAATTTTTAAAAACTAAAAAATAATTTTTTGAGATTTATTTTGTTCAAGGTAGTTTATGTTTTATTAAATTGAAGTTTTTACCCTTAAAAAAGAGTAACAATGTCTTTAATTGTCCTTATTTGGAACGAGATTCAAAATTTAGGATCAAATATATCACAATTGAAAGGTCAAATATCAAAGTGACACAAGTCCTAAATTACAGAGACCGTTAGTATAATTTCGCACTAAATGACATGTTCTTCAACATATTAAAATAATTAAAAAGTAAAAAAAAAAATCACTATTAAAAATTTAAAATTTTCTTTATATAATTTTTTTGAAAAATTAATTAAAATAACTAATTCTTAAAATAATTCTAAATTGAATATTAATTGGTTTGCTAAAGAGAATCCATGCCCGATAAGTATTGGTGGTATTTTACATGCATATTTTCTTCATGCCTTTGCTTATTCCACTGGAATTACGAATAATGTGGCTGAACTTTGGACGTTCAGTTGCAATTTACAAATTATTATTCAAACTGTTTTTTTAGATTTGCATATAGAAGTTGACATCTTGTAAACTCTTTGTGACGCTCTAAGGCAACAAACTAACAAGCAGATGAATCAACATCTTTTACAGGACTGCCTGTAACTATTATCCGAGTTTCATAGTCTCATATTTAGTTTTTGTGTATAGGGAGGTAAATGTAGCAGCAAATGCTTTGGCTAAGGAAGTTCCTCAGTTACCTTTTCATTGTTTGTACCAGAAGGCCCCTCCCAACTTAACTCCTGTTATAAACCATGATATTTTGAAATCACTTTTTCTACAATTTGCTATAAATTTATGTTCCTTTCATTTCATTTTTAATAAAATGTTTGCTCCCTTTTGTTAAAAGGATGAGTAACTTTTCCCAAAATAGGTGGCCTGGAAAGTTGTCTGAAAATATTGTCGAAGAGTTGTTGCCAACAAGGAAAGGCTGAAGGCAGTGTGGTGTAAGGGTAGGAAAAACATCAATTTGGCCTGGCCTTGCATTATATAGTAAGAGGATATGTGTCAATCCAAGTCCGGTCTCACTTGATATTGGGCATGATCTAACCATTCAAGCCAAGTCCTACATGAGCAAGCCAGACTGGGTTAGGTTAGAACTTTTTATCCAAGCCTAACCCAAATAGGCATAAAATCTTAGCTCAATCTAATCCTATGGGCAAAATAATTTCCTAAAAATATCGGAGTAGACTAGCTAAGTTAAGTAGGCTGTCGAGCCGATGGCCACCCCATTGTGGTGTGAGTGTTGGGATATTTATTTATTTATTTAGAAAGGGAATTGGGCATTATAGTTAGAGGTAATATAAGTTGTCATTGTGACTCAAAAGAATAAATTTTGGACTAATTTCTTCAAAAAAAAAACTCAAAATTATATTTTGTCTGAATCCTCTAAAAAAAATTAATTACCACCTATTTTATTTTATACTTATTAAAGAATATTGATAACAATATTCTAAGGACATTAATTAATAAAATTTAAAATATTTATACAGTCTTCACAACATACATTTTTATAAAAATGAAAGCTTTATTTATTTATTTTTTCTTCAGAGCATGCACTAAGCTCATTGTAATCTTTCTTTGTTCATGATTTTTACAGAATTTTTGTTCAAGAATTTAGGAGAAACAAATGTTTAGTTGAGTTTGTAGTATTTTTGATAAAATATGAAAAAAGTAAGAATACTCATTGGTTTCGTATAATTTTATCTTATTTAGAGAATAATTAATTTTTAAAAATTCAAAAATATTTTTTATATTTATTTTTGTCAAATTAAAAATTTTGAAACCTCAACAAAATATAGGTGTTATTTTTGACTTTTTAAAATATTACTCCTACCCAAAACAGAGAAAATTATATAAACTAATACGGAGAATATCAAAAAAGTGGAAAGTGAAAAAATAATTATAAAATGATGAAAGTACAAGTGATTTATACATTCAATTATTCAAATAAATCTTGTACCTTCATTAATTGGAATTTTTTTAACATTTAATTTTTTTGAAATTCTCCCCAAATAATAAGTATTTTAGTTTTATTATTTTTTATTAAATTAAAATTTATAAATTTATAAAAACCCAATCAAACCTACTAGCTTTAGATCATATCCTCTATGTTGTTGTGTGTGTGACAATGGCCGCAAGTTGGGTTTGGTTTTTTTTTTTTTTTTGATTAAAATTATAAAAAGATAAAATAAATTAAAATAGTTAATAAGATAAAATGTCACATTAAATTTATAATCATTTTACTTTTTCTCTCATAATATCATATCAAACAAAAAAAAATTTAACTATCTTCACAAATACAATAATTTTAACCTTCTAAAATAACTAAAAATCAAAATAACTATAACTTCCCGCCAATATCTAGGCCAACATTGGAAGCCCACCAACATGTCTTTGTCCACGAACATGTTAAAATTCTGTTCAAAAAATACATGTCAACTTAAATTTAAAGTGCCAACCATCAACATCATGAACATGGGGTGGCCTGCTGAGTCTCGTTTGGAATCTTCGTTTTTTTTTTAACTAATTTTTTAATAAGATGAAAAATAGTAATATATTTAAAAATAAAATTTTAAATTATATAGATAGTTATATTAAAAACATGATTAATTAATGTGTATAATTTAATTTTTACTATTATTTCTCATTTTGTCTGGGTAAAAAATCAGGGCTTGGATTATAGCCTTGTTATAAAACTGAGGTTAAATTGGTCTTTTCAAACTAATAGGTGACTTCCTGTGTAAATTGATGTAACTTTTTCTTCAAACAACAAGTATAGTAACGTACAACTATTGTTTGGTAACATTACTTTTTAGCCTCAAAATTAAAAAGTCACTAAAAAAATCAAAATGCTAACAACTTATACCAAAAAGTCAAAGATTTCATTTTATCTCCACTTTTTACATATCTTTTAGTAGAAAATCAAAAAGTCATCCCAAACATATTAGTTTTTTTTATATCATATTTTAGTCAAAAAGTCAAAAATTTACTAACAAAGTCTGTTCCCAAACGAGGACTTAGAAAAACTAAATTTATATCAATGTGAACATTCACACTGCAACATGAAACAAAATTGAAAGGAAAAAAAAAAAGACTATTTCAATTGTTTAATGGTAATAAAAAATGATTGTTCAAACAACAAGTATAGTAACAAATAACCAATAATATGTGAGCATTCACATTTTGTAAAATATATAATTATGTCCATATTTATATTTCAACACTTATTTCTCAGACTTTTCAAACAATGTGAAATATGAACATTCACACTGATTGACAAAAAAATAGAAACAATGGCAACAATAGAATTAGAAATCCAAAAAAACTCAATCACTCAAAAAACAAAAAACAAAAATATCACCCACATCCTCATTTTCATCATCATCACAATAATTAACAATTTTGAGGAAAATGTATTTCTTATTACTTAATGTTGATAGTACATACAAGCTATATTTATAGAGGGTAAACCACTGCTGATCTAAGTATATAACTAACTCCTAACAGTGTAACTAATTCCTAACAATTAGCTAACCAATTCCTAACTGACTATATGAAATAGCAGGTGAAACTCTGTTCTTGAATTGATTGTTGAAGTAGCCATATCAGAAGCTACGGCTGAAGCTGAAGCTGCTGCTGAAGCTGAAGCTGTGGCTGTTCTGCACTAGAATCCTTATCACCCTCGGGCAAGCTGATGGGAGAGGGAGAGACCAGAAGCTTGGCTTGAAGGTAGTGAAATCGTGAAACTGAGAGAGGCTTTGTGAAGATATCAGCAACCTGATCAAGAGAAGGAATGTATTTGAGAAGTAGTTGTTTGGTAGCAATCTTTTCACGAATGAAGTGACAATCCACTTCAATGTGTTTAGACCGAGTGTGAAACACGGGATTAGAAGCCAATGCAATAGCAGACAGGTTGTCACACCAAAGGATAGGAGAAATAGGAGAGTGAAGTTGAAGTTCACGAAGTAACATGGTTAACCAAGTAAGCTCAGCCGTGGTGTGAGCGAGAGAGCGATATTCAGCTTCGGTTGAGGATCGTGAGGCAGTTGGCTGCTTTTTAGCAGACCAAGAAATAAGGATGGACCCAAGATACACACAGTAGCCTGAAGAACTGCGACGATCAAGAGCATCACCAGCCCAGTTTGAGTCGGAGAAGGCCTGAAGTTCAAAAGAACTAGGACTGAAAGTGAGGCCATGAGCTAAAGTCCCTTTGACAAATCTTAACAGTCGCTTGACAGCAGCAAAATGAGCATTAGTGGGAGCATGCATGTGTTGACAAGCTTGGTTAACAAAGAAAGATAAGTCAGGTCGGGTGATCGTAAGGTACTGAAGTGCACCAACAATACTGCGATAAAGTTCTGGTTGATTAAAGAGAAGAGCAGAATCTGGACCAAGAGAAGATTTAACGGTCATAGGGGAATTGCAGGGCTTGCAAGTGGTCATACCAGCTTTAATGAGGATATCAGAAGCATATTTGTGTTGAGACAAGAAATAGGAATCACCATAAGCTTGTATAGATATACCCAAGAAATAAGAAATATCCCCGAGCTCCTTCATGGCAAAGGCAGTATGCATTTGAACAAGAAGTGATTGAATATGAGAAGAGCTATTTCCCGTAACCAAAATGTCATCAACATAAACAAGAAGAAGAGTAACAGTGGAAGAAGTCCTTTGAATGAATAAGGAATTGTCACACTGACTATTAATAAAACCTTGCTACAGTAAAAAGCTGGAGAAGGTAGAATACCAAGCGCGAGGAGCCTGCTTTAAACCATAGAGAGCCTTCTTTAAAAGACAAACATGAGTGGGATGAGATGGACTAGTGAAGCCTGGAGGCTGTGTCATGTAAACTTCCTCTTCCAAGGTACCATGGAGAAAGGCATTACTAATATCCAGTTGTTTAAGAGGCCAGTGATAATGCAGAGCCACACACAATAAAATGCGAATAGTAGGTTGTTTGGCAACGGGGCTAAAAGTTTCAGTATAATCAATCCCTTCTTGTTGGAGAAACCCTTTTGCAACCAAACGAGCTTTATAACGAGCAATAGAACCATCAGAATTGCGCTTAATACGGAATACCCATTTACAGCCGATTGCAGACTTAGAAGTAGGCAAAGCAACCAAAGGCCAAGAACCTTGAGCAAGAAGAGCATTGTATTCATCTAACATGGCAGTGTGCCAAACAGGAGAGGTGAGAGCTTGCTGATAGGTAGATGGCTCAATGTCAGAAAAGGAGAAAGAAGAAGCCATAAAGACTTGAGGATGTGCTTTAGAGCGAGTAATCATAGAATGAGAATTAGTAGAAGGAGGAGGTAGAGGTAAATCAATAAAAAGAGAAGAAATAGGAGTAGAAATGGGAGTAAAAGAAGAGAGAGGACCTGATGGCAGAGAAGAAAAAACATCCTGAGAAGGTAATGCAGACTGGACAGATTGAGGGAATGCAGAGGACTGCAGAGGTGCAGACTGGACAGATTTAGGAAAGGCAGGGGACTGCAGAGGCACAGTGGACTGGACAGATTGAGGAAATGCAGAGGATTGCAGAGGTGCAGTCTGGACAGATTGAGGAAAGGCAGTGGACAGCAGAGGCACAGTGGATGGCACGGGCAATAGAGCTGCTGAAGAAGGTAAAGAGAAAGAAGAGGAAGGAGATATGGGAGCTGGTGGCAGTGAACTAACAGGAACAGAGAGATGATCCATAGTTGGAGAAGGAGAAGGAGACCAGGAAAGGATTGAAGCATAGACAAGGTCTGAGAAGTAGGAGGAGAAATACTAGCAAAAGGAAAAATATTTTCATGGAAGATGACATGACGAGACAGATAAACCTTACCAGATGAAGGATCAAGACACCTATATCCTTTGTAAGAAGGATGATAACCAAGAAAAACACACAAGGTAGATTTAGGTTGAAGTTTATGAGAAGTGTATGGCTTAAGCCAAGGAAAACATTGACATCCAAACACACGCATAAAAGAGTAATCAGGTGCTTTGTGAAACAATAATTCATAAGGAGAAGAATGAGGAGCCTTAGACTTAGGCATGCGATTAATCAGATAAGTGGCTGCAGAAATGGCATCAAACCAATATTTAATAGGAATAGAAGAATGATGAAGCAGTGCAATAGCAGTCTCAGTGATGTGTCTATGTTTTCTCTCAGAGACTCCATTTTGATGAGGTGTATAAGGACAAGAAATTTGATGAAGAATACCATGAGAATGGAAAAATTTAGTCATAGAGGAATTAACAAACTCAGTACCCCCATCCGTACGAAAAATTTGCAAGTGAGTGGAAAATTGAGTACCAACATATGCTGTGAATTCTACAAATTTATCAAATACTTCACTTTTGTAACACAACGGATAAAGCCAAGTAAATTTGCTATAGTCATCAACAAATAGTACATAGTATTTATAACCGGAAAGAGAAGGGGAAAAAGGTCCCCATACATCACTGTGAATGAGAGAAAATGGTTTTTGAACAGTAGAGTTCGACAATTTGAAAGGTAATCTATGACTCTTTGCTACACAACAATGAACACAAGTAAAATCATCATCTGTGGTTTTATTACAAGTGGAAGAAAGCAAGTGTTTGAGCTTATTAAACTTGAGAGATGATGGATGCCCCAATCTCTTGTGCCAAACAGTGGCAGACACTTTATTAGTAGTTGAACTGCAGAATGCATTATGAGACTGAAATGAAGAAGGTGGAATAGCAGCAGAAAAGTGCTTGGGCTTGGATGTATGAAAGTGATATAAACCATGGGAATTAAGGCCCTTGTGTAGGATGTCCTTGGTGTGCTTGTCCTGAACAATGAAGGAAGAATCATCAAAAGTGATTGTACAATCATTATCTTTAGTAAGTTTGTGCACAGACACAAGATTGGAAGCAATAGGAGTGTGCAAGACTTTGTTGAGCTTAAAAGTATGATGGGGAGTAGGTAAGAGACCCTTACCAGTATTAAGAATAGGGATAGAATTACCATTACCAACAGTGATGTGATCAGTGCCTTGGTATGGTTGATGAAGACTCAACTGAGACAAATCATGAGTCATATGATCAGACGCAGCAGAATCAAGATACCAATGAGAGGAATCATACTGAGATGGAGAGGAAGCAGAGGCCACAAAAGCTCTTGTGTTTGAAAAACCAGAGGATGATTGTGCTGAAGATGGCCTTGACAGATTTGGAAATTGCTGGGACTGATTTTGCTGTGACTGATTTTGAACAGAATAATTTTCATTCAATCGATGCCAACACTCCAGAGCTGAGTGATTAGGTTTTCCACATATCTGACAAATTAAATTGTGATAGTGACTGCTGTGTCGACCTCGGCCTCTAGATGAAAAATGTCCGCGAGAGCCATGTCGAGAACCACCTCTGTGACCTTTGAAATAAGATCGGCCTTGAGAAGAAAAATCATGAGAAGAACCACGAGAAGCAGCATATGCAACTGAAGGTTCATGAGTATTAATGTTCTTGATCTTGGAATGCATGTGAATAGATTCTGAGCATAGAAGAGATGAAAGTTCTTCCATAGAGATGGCTTCTGATCTAGCTCGGATTGTGGTTTTAAAAGCATCAAATTCTGCAGGTAAACCATTCAGTGTAATAAGAACAAGATCTTCTGCATCTACAGGAGAAGAGGCAAGAGCAAGTTGATCAGCTAATTCTTTAATCTGACTCAGATACTCTTCAATTGACTGAGAAGTCTTGGTCAGATTAGTCAATTGATTTTTCAGTTGATGAATGTGACTGCGAGACAGTGTAGTAAATCGTTTTGACAGAACTTGCCAAACCTCTGCACTATGTTGAAGATGTAAAACAGAAGAGAAAATTACAGGTGTGAGTGTAGCTGTTAGACAACTCAATAGATGTGCATCAATTTGTTTCCACTGCAGAAATTCTGGATTAGCTAATAGGGTTCCATCTGCATTTTTAATTGTTGATGGTGGAGAAGAATGAGAACCATCAACAAACCCTAGCAAATCTGTAGCACGCAGTATATTGAGAAATTGACTTCTTCAAATGATGAAATTTGAAGAATCCAGTTTTACAGTTATGAAAGAACTGAGATTTGAAATGAGAAGACTAAGATTTGAAGGAAGAGCATTTGAGGTAGGAGTTGCCATTGAAGAAGATTGAAGAACTTTGAAGAATGATTGACAAAATTTGAAGATTCTTGAAAGAACTGAGAAAATGAAATCAAGAACCCAAGAATGCTCGTGAGAGCTTTATAGCTCTGATACCATGAGGAAAATGTATTTCTTATTACTTAATGTTGATAGTACATACAAGCTATATTTATAGAGGGTAAACCACTGCTGATCTAAGTAGATAACTAACTCCTAACAGTATAACTAATTCCTAACAATTAGCTAACCAATTCCTAACTGACTATATGAAATAGCAGGTGAAACTCTGTTCTTGAATTGATTGTTGAAGTAGCCATATCAGAAGCTACGGCTGAAGCTGAAGCTGCTGTTGAAGCTGCTGCTGAAGCTGAAGCTGTGGCTGTTTTGCACGAGAATCCTTATCAAATTTATGCAATTTCACTATTCTACCAATTCAAATCAAATCAAACCCACCTTTGAAAAATATGTTTCTAACGAAATTGGCTGGAGATAAATAGAGTTTCGACTTACAACAATAGAGAAATATAGAGTTTCGAACACAGAGCAACAATGGATGAACACAGAATTTTGACCACAAAGTGACAATAGAGGAACACAAAGTTTTACTGCAACAATGGAGAAACATATATTATTTCGTCACCTTGTGTAAACTAGAGTTTCTAAACCCTAGCATAATGAAACAATATCACAATTGTGATTGAAACTGATCAAAAGAAAAATGTGAATAATGGTAACTACGAAAATAGAGGTAGCAATAAAAAGAAAATGTGTATATCATTTTCTATGTAATACATATCAACAATAGATATAAGGGTATAATAGTCCAACAAACAATATAAATCAGGAAAAAAAGACCTCATGGAATAAAAATATAAATACATGGGACTAACTAGATTATAATTTTCCTTGATGGACTTATTGGGTTAGAACACCTCTAAATGAGATTTATGAATAAAAAAAACCCTTTTAAATATTTAAAAATAATTTTTTGAGATTTATTTTTGTCAAGGTAGTTTATATTTTATTAAATTGACGATTTGGCCCTTGAAATGGAGTAGCAATATCTTTAATTGTTCTTATTTGAAATGAGATTTAAAATTTATGGTCAAATATATCACAATTGAAAGATTACGGATTAAAGTGACACAAACCCTAAATTACAGGGACCGTTAGTATAATTCGCCCTAAAGGATATGTTCTGCAATATACTAAAATAATTAAAAAGTAAAAAAATCACTATTAAAAATTTTAAAAAAATTTTTGTATAATTTTTTTTAAAAAATTATTTGAAATAACTAATTCTTAAAATAATCCTAAATTGAATATTAATTGGTCCGCTAAAGGGAATCCATGCCCGATAAGTATTGGTGGTGTTTTACATGCAAATTTTCTTCATGCCTTTGCTTGTTCCACTGGAATTACTACGAATAATGTGGTTGAACTCTGGATGTTCAGGTGTAATTTACAAATTATTATTCAAACTGTTCTTTTAGATTTGCATATAGAAGTAGACATCTTGTAAACTCTTTGTGACGTTCAAAGGCAACAAACTAACAAGCAGATGAATCAACATCTTTTACAAGACTGTCTGTAACTATTATCCAAGTTTCATAATCTCATATTTAGTTTTTGTGTATAGGGAGGTAAATGTAGTAGCAAATGTTTTGGCTAAGGAAAGTTCCTTAGTTACCTTTTCATAGTTTGTACTGGGAGGCCACTCCCAACTTAACTCCTGTTTTAAACCATGATATTTTGAAATCACTTTTTTTGCAATTTGCTATAAATTTATGCTCCTTTCATTTCATTTTTAATAAAATGTTTGCTCCCTTTTGTTAAAAGGGTGAGTAACTTTTCCTAAAATAGGTGGCCGAGAAAGTTGTCTGAAAATATTGCCGAAGAGTTGTTGCTAACAATGAAAGATCAAAAGGCAGTGGTGTAGGGACAAAAAAATCTCAATTTGGCCCAGACTTGCACTATATAAAGGATATGTGTCAATCCAAGTTTGGTCTGGCTTGACATCAGGCCTAAGGTAACCATTCAAGCCCAGTCCTGTATGAGCAAGCCAATCTGAGCTAAGTTAGCACTTTTTATCCAAGCCTAACCCAAATAAGCATAAAATCTTAGCCCAATCTGATCCTATGGGAAAAATAATTTCCTAAAAATATCAGGCTAAACTAGCTGGGTTAAGTAGGTCATCGGGCCGATGGCCACCCCAGTGTGGTACGAGTGTTGGGATATTTATTTATTTATTTATTTAGAAAGGGAATTTGGTATTATAATTAGAGGTAATATAAGTTGTCGTTGCGACTCGAAAGAATAAAATTAAAACCAATTTCTAAAAAAACTCAAATTATATTTTCTCTGAATCCTCTAAAAAAATTAATTACCACCTATTTTATACTTATTAAAGAATATTGTTAACAATATTCTAAGGACATTAATTAATAAAATTTAAAATTCTCATACGTTCTTCCCAAAATACATTTTTATAAAAATGAAAGCTTTATTTATTTCTTTTCTTTATAGCATGCACTAAGCTGATTGTTGTTGGGGAATTTTCAAAATGGGTTTTCAAATTTATAGTTTAGTTTTGAGTATTTTAAAAACCTTCCATGTTTTTCTTTGGAAAGCATTAATTAAGCTTGGAGACTTTGTCCCACATCGGAAAGAGAGGGAAACATGGAGCACTTAATAAAGTGTTACATGAAATATTCTTTTGAGTATGGATTTGTGAGGTAAAAGCTAGTGTGCATGCACTCATACTGCAAGGATAGTGCTTCGCACCATCCGCACAAGCATACGTGCGTATGCGTAGCGTGGGCAGTGGGCTGCGTAGCATTTGATGGCGCACTTTACACTTTGCACTTTGCATGGATGCATCAGCGTAAGGTGCCATGAGGGCGCTTTCCTAGTTGCATCGAACAGGTTGGAGCGATGACGTGGATCCGACGTGGCATGGTGACATGGAATACAGTCAGCTCCATGTGGCAATGACGTATCGTCCGTTGGCGATGAGTCAACCAACCGATCAAACGGTTGTATGTCCGATCTGGAGCGGGTTGATCATAGCCATTGATTAGAAATGTGCGCGATCATATGGATGAGATGGCACCCGATAATGATCAGATGTGATTAGCCAAGGCATCAATTCGGTGTAAGAATTATTTGCACTGTAGATCGTCGATCCAACGGTCAGATCTGATCGGATGCGATCAAGGGACATGACCATTCGATCAAGTGCATCAAGGCCTATAAATAGGCTGCAAAATTAGCCATTTCATTCCATCCAAAATATTCAGAAGCATTTCTGCAATTCTCTTTCTCTCTCTCTCTCTCTCTCTCTCTCTCTCTCTCTCTCTCTCTCTCTTTTGATTTTGAGTTTTCGATCAAGAGTTTCTTAAACAAATTTTTGTTTTTCTTACTGGTAATCAAGTTCTGCAGATTTGATTATCAGTGTCTTGGTTTTCTTGATTATATCAAGAGTATTCTAATCTATTGTCGTCAGTGCAGACGCCTGTAGATTTGATTTTTAGACCAGGTTTCATTGTATTTTAGAGGCAAATTTACTGTAACCCCCTGCATACCTTTTGGATGCAAATATTGTCTTTAGGAAAGCGACTTAGTAACGCGACTTGAAGCACCAAATTTCTGTCCTACATAGACAAGATCATCGCCAAATTTTGAAGATTTGAAGATCACCAACTGAAGATTTCAAGACTATTTATTCCAACAATTGTAACACTAAGCTCATTGTAATCGTTCTTTGTTCATGATTTTTTTTAGAATTTTTGTTCAAGAATTTAGAAGAAGCAAATGTTTAGTTGAGTTTTTAGTATTTTTGATAAAATATGAAAAAAGTAAGAATACTCATTAGTTTTGTAACGCCCTCAAAATAAACCCATAAATCATACATTCGTGACATCCATAAGCATAAGAGAAATAAACATATTTCCATTCATCAGAGTGTTTAATCCAAAAGTATTACATGTTGACGACAAAAGTACATGCCCTACGGGCTTACAACTTTCCAAGCGAACACTTGGTTACAAAAGAGAGTACTAACTCAAAACACAAAATAAGCCCTTGGCTTGAATTACATGTAATACACAAAATAATTACAAAAGTAAGCCTTCAGCTTCCAAAACCTCCTAAGCTAAGTCCTTGGAGGCGACATATCACTTACACCTGAAAATGATGTCTCATATAGGGTGAGCCAATACCTAGTAGAAATATGCTAAACATGATATGAGCAATGACTAAAACATGAGCATTCGATAAATATTTAACTCATATAAATCAGCTCATAACACATTTCAATTCCATGACACATATGTCCATGCTTCATTCCATTTTCCTTTACTTAACAATTTCAATTTATAAACATGGCTCAGAACCTGGCCAAACAATTCCCATAAGACTATGGCTCATGTTAAAAACTTTTCCAATATTAACAATTTAAATGAGATTATAACTCATAACAAAACACTTCCATACTTCATAAATAGATACACATATTTGCTGTATCAATGTCATATTCAAACACTTCCATACTTCATAAATGATACACAGATTCGCTGTATCAATAGAGTTCATCCCCTATCTCCTCCGAAACCGTGGAGTACATCCCCTATCTTCTCCCAAATAACATCCGGTTTAGGAGTCCATCCCGTATCTCCTCCCAAACCGTGGAGTACATTCCCTATCTCCTCTCACACAATGTAATGTATATAAACATTTATCATATACAAGATCAATCAATACACATATTCAATGTATTATTCCAACCGCCATATTCAATGACATATTCAACGTGATTAGTTTCAGTTTTCCTTAATCAACATACAGTGTCTACAACAATCAAGACTATCCTCCACCAATAGCCCAAAGCAATTATTTCTAAACAGATAATAAATGCACCAACAAATAAATTATCAATATTCTCAAAAGTGAGTGATTAATCAATCCAACTCCACCATTCTTTCTCATAACTTTCGAATTTCACTATTTCACAATAAAAGTTATTAATTACACTAATGACCTAATAAAACTTAACTGTGATATTTTTCCCTTTTTCCAAAATTGACCGAAAGGTTCAAATATTATCGTTAAACATCTACAATTACCCAACTTCAACATTACATCAAAATGACAGCAAGTTTATGTTAAAAACCATAAATATGAGTAGTTATCTCTACCTTAAATTCGGAGCCCAAAAGAGAAGGTGAAGAAAATCGAAAGTGCTCTAAGTCCCAAGATTTTCGAATTGATAGGTAGCCCAAGCCAAGCTCTACACTACTTGCAAAGGAACTAAGGTAGAAGATCACTCAAACTAAATCAAACCTTAGAGAGAAGATGAAATGTAGTGAGAGAAGCTCTCAAAATAGATTTTGAAAAGTAAGAGAGAGAAGGAGAATTGAAAAGGTGATCCAAAATGACCCAGCTGCCAACTGATATACGTATGACCCGCTCGAGCGGAGAATAGGACGCTCGAGCGTTAAACACAAAAACTGAACCCGCTCGAGCGCAAGGATACCGGCTCGAACACTAAGGCACAACTGCAAAACTCCACTCGCTCGAGCGCAAAGGGACACCCGCTCGACCGCAAGGATACCCGCTCGAGTGCAACCCGCTCGAGCGTAAGCAATTCCGCTCGAGCGTGAAAAACAAACCTGGAGTACTTTTGCAGACGCACAAGATGTTGAAAGAGTGCAAACTCCGCTCGAGCACGAAGCGATCCGCTCGAGCGGACCACCAAAAATCTGGGCAACAAGAAATGAGACTACAGCTCAACCAACCTGTTTGAAACACGCCCAATACATTTCTAAACTCCAATCCAAAGTATTAAAGGACAGAAATGAAATATAGACGACAACAACTATCAATGGAACCGAGTCCGGAATACAGTAAATAAGGAAGGAAAAAACCGGGATCGCTATAAGTTTCATATAATTTTATCTTCTTTAGAAAATAATTAATTTTTAAAAATTCAAAAATATATATTTTTTATATTTATTTTCGTCAAATTAAAAATTTTGTAACCTCAACAAAATATAGGTGTTATTTTTGACTTTTTTAAAATATTACTCCTATTCAAAAAGAGAAAATTATATAAAACTAATAGGGAGAATATAAAAAAAGTGGAGAGTGAAAAAATAATTATAAAATGATAAAAATACAAGTGATTTATACATTCATTATTCAAATAAATCTTGTACCTTCATTAATTGGAATTTTTTTAACATTTATTTATTTTTTGAATTTCTCCCAAAATAATAAGTATTTCAGTTTTATTATTTTTTATAAAATTAAAATTTTAAAATTTATAAAAACCCAATCAAACCTACTAACTTTTAGATCATATCCTCCAGGTTGTTGTGTGTGACAATGGCCCCGTAAGACAAGTTAGCCAGGTTTAGATTTTTTTTTTTAGCTAAAATTTAAAAAAGAATAAAATAGACTAAAATAATTAATAAGTTGTCATCATTTTTTTCTCACAAATATCACATCTAACTACAAAAAAAATATATAATTCTCTTTCTAAACACAATAATTTTAATTTATTAAAATAACCAAAAATTAAAATAATCCCACTCACATGTTCCCAAAAATTAATTATTAATTAAAATAATTAAGTTCCAAACGAAGCAAATATCAGGACCAACATTAGAATCCCACCCACATGTTCTTTGTCCACGAACATAAATTTAAAGTACCAACCAACCATCAACATCATGAACATGGTGTGGCATGGCGAGTGTGGTTCGGAATTTTCATTTTTTTAGTAATTTTTTAATAAGATGAAAAATATTGATATATTTAAAAATAATTTTTTAAATTATATAGATAGTTATATAAAAAAACATGATTAATTAATGTGAATAATTTAATTTTTACTATTATTTCTCATAAAAAAATCAAGGTTTGGTTTAGCCTTGTTGTAAAACTGAGGTTATATTCAATGTGTTTTGTTTGAGTTTTTTGAATTAAGTTTTTTGAAAATTGAGTTTTTAATTTTCGTGTTTTTTTGTTTTTAGTGAATATTTTTAAAATTTTAAACATTTTTTTTACTTTTTTAGATGCACCTTACTTGAACGTATCTAAAAAGTAAAAAATTTGTGAAAAATATTTTTAAAAATTAATAAATACATAAAAATATAAAAAATATACTGAATTCTCGTATTTTTTTAGTATTTTTGGTATTTAATAAATTTTTAAAAGGTTTTTTTCAATTTTTTTTTACTTTTTAGGTATATTTATGTTAGGTATATCTAAAAATTAAAAAAATTACTCAAAATATTAAAAAAATTCAGTAAAAATAAAAATATATAAAAAATAAGAAAATAAAACTTTTTGAAAAGTGATAATCAAGGATATTTTCAAACTACTAGCTGACTTCCTGTGTGAATCGATGTAACCTTTGTTTTTTAGATTGAATTTTTGACTTTTTATAGTTTTAAAAAAAAAAAAAAAAAATCGCAAACAAAACCTTATTCACTACTCTCAAAGCAAAGGTGTTCACGTGCACTTTGATAAGGGTGAAATTAGGAGAAGATTATGCGGGGCAGCTCTTTATTTTTGTGAATATTATTGTTTATTATAGAATTTTAAAAATATATATCTATATCATTTTATATATAAAATGGTCCTTCAGTATAAAAAAAAATATATGTTATTCTTTTTTCATCTTGAATTTTCTTTTATTTTACATTAAAAAAAACTTATTCATCTTATTAAAAATTACTTATATGGTATTTAATTTTTTATATATATATATAATCTATATATAATATATATACATACATGTGTGCTTTATGTATATGGTGAAAAAAATTATTTTCCTTTAGCCCCTCCGGTAATGAAATCCTAATTTTGTCATGTACTTTGGGTTTGGGTGGTTGCTGCACATAGGTGCAGTAGATGTTTTGGATCTATTTAAATGATTTGAATAGTTTATTTTTGAAGTATACTGAGTAAGTGGATTGGACATTGTTAGCCCTTTCATAAATTAAGGTCTTGTTTGGCAAGATAGTTAGAACTAATTTAGCTAACTAAAAGACAAAATAAATTAAAAAATTAATAAGATAAAATGTCACATTCAACCCATAATTATTTTATATTTTCTCTCACAAAACTACCAAAAATAAAAAATTCATCATAAACGAAATTTTTTAAGCCAGTCTAAAATAGCTAAAAAAATTCTTCCAAAACAAAAGCTAAATACACTATATGTTAAATATTGAGTCTCATTTTAAAGATTTCATTAATATCTTTTGAATGGTATTATTAATTTTATAAAAATCATATATATACTAAAAATTATATACATTTTATCCAAATAAAAAAAAATTAATTTTATTTTATTTTATTTTTTTTTTTAAAGTGAGTAAGGTTCTAACGTGTGAGAGAGTGTCTTGAGACGTGTGCATGTGAGGTGTGTGCATCGAATGTAACGCCCTCAAAATACAGTACAAGACAACCGTTCACATAATCAATAAACATAAGAGAAATAGTATATATTCATCAAAGTGTTCTTTACAAAAGATGTTACATGTTAACAAATGAAATAAATGTCCTACGGGCTTACATCTTTCCAAGTATAACTTGGTTACAGTAAAAGAAGAATTCTAACTTTTTACATATAAAACCCTTGGCTTGAATTACACGTACCACAAAAAGGTAACAACAAAAAGAAGCCTTCAGCCTCCCAAGCTATGTCCTTGAATGCGGCATATCACCTGTACTTGAAAAATGGTGTCCCAAGTAGAGCGAGCCAAAACCCAGTAGAGATATGCTAAACAGAATATGAGAATTAGCTAAAACATTAGCATTTGATAAATATTTAACACTTATTAAATCATATACATCATCTTTGTAACAAATCAACATTACACTATATACAATTTCCTTTCCATTATGTATCCAAATCAATTCATTGACATAGTCCAATGTTATCCAAATAGTTTAAACAAAATGAGACTATAACTCATATATCAACACTTCAATAGCAAACATCATTCAACACTTCTATTCACATGCCATTTCACGGAATTACGTCCGAGGGAACCGGCACCCAAATATATAAAAGATTTCGAGACTTGCACCC
Source organism: Camellia oleifera (assembly GCA_022316695.1). Taxonomy (NCBI): domain Eukaryota; kingdom Viridiplantae; phylum Streptophyta; class Magnoliopsida; order Ericales; family Theaceae; genus Camellia; species Camellia oleifera. The sequence continues at coordinate 33,585,530 of CM039305.1, forward strand.
TGGACACTCCGGCCAACTTAATTATCCATGGAGTCCATCCTCTATATCTTCCTAAACAATGGAGTACATCCCATATCTCCTCCCAAACAACATACATATACAATATATTTAAACACATGGTCATATACAATGACCCAACAATTCACATATTCAATGTGTTAATTTCACCTTCACATTCAATGACATAACCCAATTGATTAGTTTCAATTTCCCTAATCATTATGCAGTGACTACAATAATCAAGACTATCATCCACTGATAGCCCAAAACAGTTATTTCTAAATAGATAAATAAATCTATCTAACAGATAATTTATTACATTTTCCATCGGCGAGTGATTCGTCAATCCAACTACATCATTTAATCACAATTTTCCCCAATTTCAAGATTTTCAACCCAATCTCATATTCTCACAATTTACCAAATTAATTATACAAATTAATTATTTAAACTCAATTAGGGCATTTTCCCCCATTTCTCAAACTTCAACCCTAAGCCTTAATTTCATCAATTCTACACCAATAACCCCATTTTCCAAGGTCTCACATACACATGGAGCTTAACAATTGAAAACCCTTGTTTTATACATTTCAAATTTAAAACCCTAACTTTCCAAAATTTTCATAGTTTCACCATTTAATCAAAATGACTAAAATTTATGTCAAAGCTCATAAGATGAGTAGTTTATCCCTACCTCAAATGAAGGAACTCAAAGAAGGAGAGAAACTTGAAAGTGCTCCAAATGCAAACTTTTTCGGATCAAAGTGAAGCCCACGCAATGCTCTAGCTTTCTTATAAAGAGACTAGGGTAGAGAGACCCAAGAACAAGGTGTATTTGTAGAAAGAGAGAGTGTTTAGAGAAAGAGACAGCCAGATCTAGGGTTTGGGATGAAAAGGAGATGAAAAAGTGATGTATAAACCCGCTGCTGCGAACTGATATATACAGGTCTCGCTCGAGCGAAGGATTGGTCGCTCGAGCAACCAGACACAAAAGAACCTCGCTCAAGTGCAAGAAACGTTACTTGAGCGAACAATGCCAAGCTTTAGGTCTGCAACACAGAAGCACGCTCAAGTGCAAGAGTTTCTCGTTCGAGCGAAGAAACACAAAACATAGGGCTCGCTCACTCGAGCGCAGGAAAGCTCGCTGGAGTGAAAAATACCAACCTTCAGGTCTAAAAGAGACACAGACGCACGCTCGAGCGCAAGACTGCTCGCTCGAGCGAAGAGACACAAGGCACAAAGCTCACTCGAGCGGAAGCTGCATCTGAAAAAGAAACTTGAAGACCCACCATACTCGCTCGAGCGTAAGAAAGCTCGCTCGAGCGAAGAAACAAATACCCAGGCTTTGCTCGAGTGCAAAAAGCCTCGCTCGAACGAAGAAGCCAAATTCTAGATAGCAACCATTTGTTCTAATTCACAACCAACCTTTTTCAAACTCACACAACACATCCCAAAACTCAAATACAAAGAAACAAAGGATGGAAACGAGACACAGACAACAACATACCATCACTAGACCCGAGCCCAGAATACGATAAATGATGGGGAAAATCGGGATCACTATATGGAAGGTGTGTCAAAGGTGAGAGTGATTTGAGAGATACACCCAACATACACACCTCAATTCTATAGACAAGAAAAAAAACTTAAAACAGTCCAAAATTTATAATTAACGGCTAAGATTTTTCAAATTTAAAAAACCCAAAAACAACAAAAGTTATGTGCAAAAAAAAAAAAAAAAAAAAAAAAAAAAAAAAAACTAATCAGCTTGTTTGGTTTTCATTTTCATAAAACACTTTTCAGAAAATTCTATTTTTTTATTTTTCGTATTTTTTTTTTGTTTTCAATGAATTTTTTTCAAAATTTTAAGCAATTTTTTTTAATATTTAGATACACCTAATATAAATACACTTAAAAAGTATATTATTTGTGAAAAAAATATTTAAAAATTCACTAAATACCAAAAATACAAAATATAAGAAAATTTAGTACGTTTTTCGTATTATTGTGTATTTATTAGTTTTTTTAAAATATTTTTCACAAATATTTTACTATTTAGATACATCTAAATAAAGTGCATCTAAAAAAGTAAAAAATTGCCTAAAATTTAAAAAATATTCACTAAAAAAAAAAACCAAAAAAAAAAAATTTAATTTCCAGAAAACTAAATATTTTTTTTTTTTTTGAAAAAAATTTAAAAAACTGGAATATGTTTTGTGCAAAATTTAAAATTTATGTTTATAAAATAGTATGATGATGGAACATTGATTTACAAAACTAAAAAAAAAATAAAAATAAAAAGCTTTGAAAAATAAAAAAAACTACTAATGTTTTTAGTTTTAAAACTGGAAAAAATTGATAATGTTCTCAATTTTATTAGATAATTGAATCAAATCAAGAAGTTGAAAGACAAAAACGTTTAATCTCATACTCTGTTTTTTTAATTAGTTAGTGAAACAATTATCTGGAATATTACTATGCAAATTTGATAATTTTTTTAATTTTAAAAATTGAAAAAAACTGATAATATTCTCAGTTTTACTAAATAAGATTTATTGGTTCAAAAAATTTTACATAAGACCTAAGCTACTATAACATTTGCAAATAGGACTTTTGGATAATTAACTCTATTTTTTAATTATTTGTTTTTTTATCACAGTATTAAAAACTCTGAGTCTTTGTTTGAGAAGAGTTAAAATAGCTGATTTTTTTTTACTTTTTCGCTATTTTAGCCTGAGTTTTTTATTCTTGTTTGGTTTTCATTTTTGACTTTTTTGATTTTTGTAAAAGAAAAAGTGTAATGATTATGACTTGGATGTGATATTTTGTCTTATTGGCTTACGTAGCTAATTTTATTTTCAACCGCGATTTGTAGCTCGAATAGAGGCCCCCCCGAATCCCCCAAATCGAAAACGACGTCATTTGACGTCGTTTCAATTTTTTTTTTTTTTTGCAGATCGAAGAACGGAGAAGAAGAAGGAGGAGAGAGGAGGAGGAGGAGGAGGAGGGGGAGGAGGGGGAGGAGGAAGGAGGGACTGGAGGGGGCCATACCAGTGGGAGGTGGCGGGGGCGAGGCCGGAGGCAACGGCGGTGGTGCTGCGACGGCAGGGCTGGATAGCGACACGGGGCTGGGCTGCGACGACCGGGGCTGGGCCGACGGCGGGCGGCGAGGTCGCAGCCCTCTTCTTCCTTCTCTCTTTCTCTCCCTCTCCCTCTCCCTCCGAGCTTGCAGACTCGACAATGGAGGAAGAAAAAAGGAAAAAAAAAAAAAAACGAAAGCCCAAAACGACGTCGTTTTGGGCTTTCGGGGGATTAGGGGGGGAAGGGATTCGCGCTACCAAGCATTAATCTTTTATTTTTTGTGCTTTTTTAACCAAAAAACCAAAACCAAACATAGAATAATTATAATACTAATATAAAAAATTAAATAATAATATAAGAATTGTAATATTATAGGAATTATGTCTTCACAGATTATTTTTTTCCTTCATTTCACTGTAAAAAATAATTAGATCGAACAGTACCCATCAAGCAATCACAAATAAACCAAACAGAAGCAGTCAAACTGTGTCTTTCAATATAGATTCATGCACCACCACATCACAAAAATAAAATAAAATAATAATTGTTTGATTCATTGTGAATACGCACTAAGTACAATAAGTCTATCAATCAATGAAAATATTCTGAAATTATCTCAGATTTTTAGATAAATGGTTGAAATTCTCAACATTTTTTGTGATTTTTTTCCCCCTAGAATGGTAATGCTACTTAGAGTTGCAAATGAACAAAACTGTTTCTGAACATACTCGAGTTCAGTTCGGTAAAGACTTATTCAAACTTAGTTCGTTAAATTTTTATTACGTTCGAGTTGGTATTCGAGTTCGTTAAAATCTTAATAAATAAGCTTAAATGTACAAAAACTCAGCTCGTTAGTTGGCTCGTTTAACATTTATTTAAATAATATAAAAATATGTATAAAAAAAAAAGATAAATATGTTATTTATATATTTAAATAATATAAATATAAATAATAGTTAAATTTATTTATATGTAAATAATAGCTAACTATAGATAATACATTTATATAAGATGTTAATTTTTTTTAATATGTTTATATATATATAATTAATTGTATTATCAAAATTTCAATTATAATTATAATTTTATATATAAATATTGTGGAAAGTTATGAAACCATAGAACTCAAAACAGAACCGTAGAACTCAAAACAGAGATTCAACATTAGATAGTTTCTTTCATTGATAGCTCTCTTTCACACTCTTCAATTTACACAAGATAGTATCTATATATGGAGGTCTAATACAATATTCTAGAATCTCTAACAGTCTAACAGAATTCTAGAGTTAGTTACAACTGCAACACATGGACTGTATAACTACTTCAGTAACGGTTGCTTTTGTAACTGTGGCTGCAGGGTGGCTTGTGGCTGAAGTGTGGTTTGAGCTGAAGGGGCGTGCATATGTAACTATGGTTGAACTGGTTCAGTAGGCTCAACAATCCCCTGCAAGCTAATGGGCGGCGCAAAGAGCATGAGCTTGTCCTTGAGATACTGAAATCGTGAAATAGACAAAGGCTTGGTAAACAAATCAGCAAGTTGATCAACAGTAGGAATGTATTGAACAACAAATTGTTTAGCCAAATTTTATCGCGGACAAAATGACAATTGATTTCGATGTGCTTCGAGTGAGAATGAAATACGGGATTAGATGCCAAAGCCATGGCAGACAGATTATCACACCAAAGCACAGGTGTGGTAGATGAAGAGATACCTATTTCAGTGAGCAACATTGTAAGCCAACTAAGCTTAGCAGCAGTATGTGCTAAAGCATGATACTCTGCTTCAGTGGACGAACGGAACACAGTGGCCTGTTTCTTTGCAGACCAAGACACCAGATTCAAAAACCCACAATAACCTGAGATAGACTTTCTATCATGGATATCACCAGCCCAATTAGCATCGAAAAAACCATGAAGATCATAAGTACTTGGAGTGTAGTACAACCCATGAGGGAGAGTACCCTGCACAAAACGTAGAATTCTTTTAACAGCAGCAAAGTGACCCACGGTAGGAGCATGCATGTGTTGACATGCTTGATTGACAGCCAAAGAGAGATCAGGTCGAGTAATTGTAAGATATTATAAGGCTCCAACAAGACTCTTATAAAGAGCAGGGTTATCAAATGGAAGGAAAGCATTTGGATGAGTGCTGGGCTTGACAGATATAGGAGAGAAACAAGGTTTACAAGCAGAAAGACCAGCTTTCAAAAGGATGTCCTTGGCATATTTTTGTTGAGACAGAAAATACCCTGTAGTGGTAGATTGAACAGATATGCCAAGGAAATAGGAAAGATTCCCTAATTCCTTCATAGAAAAGGCAGTATGCATGTGAGTGATAAGGTGCTGAATATGGACCGAATTATTTCCAGTAATCAAGATATCATCAACATAGATGAGTAAGTAAGTAACAGAGGTAGAAGTTCTTTGAATGAAGAGGGAGGAATCACATTTACTATTGACAAAACCTTGGGAAAGTAAGAAGGTAGAAAAGGTGGAATACCACGCCTGGGGAGTTTGTTTGAGACCATATAAGGTTTTGTGAAGTTTGCAAACATGAGAAGAGCAGGTAGTGTCTACAAAGCCTAGAGGTTGAAACATGAATACTTCCTCATCAAGAATGCCATGAAGGAAGGCATTGGAAAAATCTAACTGCTTAAGAGGCCGGTTATGATGAAGAGCAAGGCAAAGCAAAATGCGAATAGTAGGTTGCTTAGCAACGGGGCTAAAGGTTTCATGAAAATCAAGCCCTTCTTGTTGTAAGTACCCTTTGGCTACTAAACAAGCTTTATATTGGGCAATAGATCCATCAGAGTTTCTTTTCACCTTGAAGACCCATTTATACCCAATAGCATTTTTACTAGGTGGAAGAGACACCAAGGACCAAGTGTTTTGTTTTTGCAAGGCATGAAACTCTTCAAGCATAGCCTTATGCCAGATGGGTGAAAGTAAGGCTTCCTTGTAGAAAGGTGGTTATGAATTTGAAAACAGAGTTGTAGCTGTGGCTAAACAATGAGGTGATGTAACAGATTTGGATCGAGTGATCATAGGATGGATATTAGAGGAAGTAAAAGGTAAAGGAGTTAGTTGGATGGCAATAGATTGAATGGGAATGGAAGACATTTGAGGAGAAGAAACAAAGGGAAGAGAACCAGAGGAAATCTAATTTTGTGTCTGAGTATGGATATGTTGAGATAAATTCTGATGCTGATGCTAAGATAAATTCTGATGCTGGTGCTGTGACTAAGATGAATGCTAATGCTGAGATAAATTCTGATGCTGGTGCTGTGACTGAGATAAAGGCTGATACTGGGTTTGAGTATGTGGATTCTGATTCTGAGTATGTGGATGCTGGTGTTGTGACTGAGAGTAATGAAAAGCAGACTATGAAGTCTGCTGAGGCTGTGCCTGAATTTGTGCCTGCTGAGTCTGTGCATGTTGCTGATTCTAAATTTATGCCTGCTGATTCTGTGCATGATGCTGATACCGTGCTTGCTGATTTTGTGCCTGCTGAGTTTGTGCCTGTAGATTGTGGGTTGGAATCTGATATGAATGGTACTGATTCTGTGAATCAGAGTGTGACCGCTGTATCTGAGAAGCAGACTGTGGAACATGGACCTTGGGCTGCACTGGAGAAATATGAGAAGAAGAATGTGATGGTGAGGATGAAGGCTAGAAAAAGGAATGTAAATGAGGAAGAGAATGAGCAGGTGAAGAGGAGGAAGCAAAAGGAAAAATATGCTCATGAAAGACAACACGTCGAGAAAGATAAACTTTGCCTCGATTTAGGATCAAGACACCTGTAGCCCTTAGCAAAAGGATGGTAACCAAGAAAGACACATGCCATAGATTTGGGTTGAAGTTTAGTAGACTGATAAGGCTTGAGCCAAGGAAAGCATTAGCGGCCAAAAGTTTTAAAATAGGAAAAATCTGGTATGGAGTTAAAAAGAACTTCAAATGGAGACTTGTGATTAAGATTGGAGGATGGTAGTCTGTTAATAAGAAAAGTAGCAATGACTATGGCATCAAACCAGTAGTGCAAAGGGATAGAAGAGTGATGAAGAAGAGCTGTAGCAGTCTCAGTGCTATGTCGGTGCTTCCTTTCAGCAATACCGTTCTGAGAGGGAGTATAGGGACAAGAATGCTGATGAAGAATTCCATGAGTAGTCAAATATGTTTGCATTTTGGATGTAAAATATTATGAGCCTCTATCAGTCCGTAAAATATGCAAAGTAGTGGCAAATTGATTTTCAACATAAGCTTTAAACTCCATGAATTTAGCACAAACTTCACTCTTATAAGCCAAAGGATAAAGCCAAGTAAATCTATTAAAATCATCAACAAACAGAACATAATACTTGTAACCAGAACTAGAAGTAAATGGACCCCAAACATCACTATGGATGAGGGAAAGTAGTGCATTTACAGTGGAATTAGACAAATGAAAAAGAAGCTTATGACTCTTAGCTACACAGCAGTCAGTACAATCAGGAGAAGTAGACTTATTATCAGACTTAGTAACAGACAAGTAAGGTATGAGATGATGCATCTTTATGTCAGATGGATGGCCTAATCTATTATGCCAAACAGAAGTAGAAACAGGTGCAGCAGCATGATAAGAACTGAGATGTGCATGTAACATAGGTGGTGAGATGACAGCAGGAGAAAGAGATGGATGAAAATGGTATAGGCCATTGATATTAGAACCTTGATGGAGAACTTTCTTTGAAGCCTTGTCCTGAATCACAAATGTAGAATCATCAAAAGTAATGGAATAATTATTATCTCTGGCTAATTTGTGAACAGAGACAAGATTAGAGGAAATAGAAGGAGTATGTAAAATATTGTTCAATTTGAAAGAAAAATGAGGTGTAGGAAGTAATCCATTACCAGTGTTGAGAGGGCAATTTATACTGAATTGGGCCGAGCTGATAGTTGGGCCGAGGTAAGCCCAAGTGAGTAGGACAGCTCGTGCATCGGCCGGAGTGTTGAGTTAGTCCGGTTGGCAGACTAAGTGGTGTAGCTCGGTTTCTACTGAGTTCGGTCATGACGTACGAAACCGGAGTAGGAATGAAGAAATGAAGAGCCGAACTAAGGGCAGTTCGGCTGAAGATGCTTGCTTACTTCGGTCAAAGCATGTGAGAAACCGAGGTGAACTTTGACTCAGAATGTCTTTCGGCTTGACTCCCTTATGTATAGCTCGGCCTTTGCATGGGTACACCGAGGTAAGGGAGAGAAGTAAGGACCGAGCTAACGGTTACTCCGGTCAGTAGGAGTTCGGCCGTAATAAAGCCATCTCACTTGGCCTGTGCAGTGAGGAGGGTGTTGGAGGATAAGCATGATCTTCCAGGAGTCATCATCCTAGGAGGACTCTACGTAAGAAGGGGTAATCCTAGAAGGACTCTACGCATGGAGGAATGCTAGTCTTGGGAGGACTCTTCGCATGGAGAAGTTAGAGTCCTACTAGGATTGTGCCACGCGAAACCTATATAAGCTCACCAATATCACCTTTGGAGAGGTAACACAATTTTGCTCCCTGAATACATTGAGCTTTTGCCTTCCTGTCTTGCTTACTGACTTAGGCATCGGAGAGGTTTCCGGCACACACCCGCCGGCTAGCTCACGTTGATATTTTCAGGTGGTGGAACGACATCGTACAGAGGAACGGAGACTTGGTCAACAGGATTATACGAGAAGGTGTAATTCTTTCCCGTACAATTGGCGCCGTCTGTGGGAATAACAGACAAGAACAACCTCTTGATCAAGCTTTCTCTTGAACATCAATGGCGAACAACGAAGAATTGCCCCAGTCCGCCGTTGACGGACTAACTCCAGAAGGAGGTGCAAGGCGCGAAGGCCTACCTTTGGTCCCTCCCATGGCGAGCCTGGAACCACAGAGGCAGAATTCCAGGAGGGATGCGAGGGGACGAAGGAGAAATAGCAGCCCTCATCCCTCTCGTTCGCAAAGTCCAGAAAGACAAAGGCGCAGAGTTGATCCTCAAATTCTGGAGGATCGCGTCCGAGAGCAAGACGAACTGATCCGTAAGATGGCGGCGGACATGGAGTCATTGAAGCGCCAGATAAAAGGAAAAGAAGTGGCGACAGGAGTGGGGCGCAACAACAAGACGCCCCCTCGCCCCTCCGAGGGTCGTGGAAGGAATTCTACACCCTCTCAACCAGAAGACAGAAGCCTCAGGACAGGCGACACGCGATCCGTAACTTCCAGGACTCGTCACTCCAGGTCTGAGAGGACGAGGCCTGAGAGGTCATACACTGAGGGGAGTACCTATTGGCCTTCACATACACACCATACGAGGTCCAGACAGACGGAATTACCTAGGTCGTCCGACCTAAGGTCCATGTTGGAAGAAAAGGCACGATGGAAGGAGGACGCCAGGACGCGCGATCCCCACAGGGTTCCTGCCTTGCAGCGATTGGCTCCTCGGACGCATGGAAGCGTCGAGGTTGGAATGCCAAGGCCGCACTTGGCATACGAACCAGCGGATAAGGCATTGGCGAGGCTGCAGACCTCACCATTCGTCCCAGAGATTGAGAACGCGCCCCTTCCGTCAAGCTTCCTACAACCCAAGTTCACGACGTATGAAGGAAAGACAGACCCTTACACCCACTTGAGCCACTTTCGCCAGGTTATGGCTGTATATCGGCGGAATGAGGCGTTGATGTGTATCCTATTCCCCTCAAGCCTCGGCGACCTAGGCTTAACTTGGTTTGAGAAGCTTCCAGAAGGCAGCATAGCCTCCTGGGCGCAGTTGGCAGAGGCGTTTGTAACGCGGTTCAGAACGAACACAAAGACCCCGGTGGAGATCGACCAGTTACTCTCCATCGACATGGGCGACAAGGAGACTTTGAGGTCGTACAACAGTCGCTACTGGGAGACATTCAACCAGATTGGGGACTGCCCAACCAACCTCGCCATTGCGCAGTACAAAAGAGGCCTTCCAGTCGGGAACAGACTGAGGGACTCTATCACCATGACTCCACCACTCACCATGGAGGCCCTGATGGAGAGAGTGCATCAGCACATCAGGGTGGAAGAGGATGGCGCTCGCGCCAAAGCAAAAACTGGTGCGACCGCAACACCAGAGAAGAAGACCTCAGCAAAGGTCAATACGGTAGGTCGCTGAAACCAAAACAGACAGGGCAGGCGAGACAATGATGAAGACCAGGACAAGAGATGGTTAAGAGTCCGAACTGCCATAACCACGGTGTTCAAGAAACCGATCTACCGTATACTCAGTGAGATTCGAGACGAGCCTTTCGTCAAGTGGCCTGCCAAGTTAGGCGAGGCCCAGAAGGATTATGATGACAGATCCAGATGCACCTTCCACAAGGAAAAGGGGCACCGAACTGAGAACTGCACGCCGCTGAGGCAACATCTGGAAGAATTGGTGGCGGCAGGCCACCTGGATAAATACATAGAATGAGGAGCGCAGCCAGCCCCACAAGACCATAACCTCCCCAATGGAGTGCCGATCGACGCCCCGCCACAAGGCACCATCAACGTAATCCATGGAGTCTTTGAACCAGAGCGAGTATGCGAGCTCAGCGGTTCAATAAAAAAGGCAGAGCACTTGAGAGAGGTGCTAAGTGCCCAACCAGTCGTCAAAAGGGGGAGGACAGAAGCCACAAACATCATGTCCTTTTCGGATAAAGACTTGGACAGAATTTATTGCCCACACAACGATGCCTTGGTCGTCACTCTCCGAGTCAAGGATTTTGACGTCAAGCGGATTCTGATCGACCAAGGCAGCTCGTGTGAAATCATGTATTATGAAACCTTCAAGCAACTCAAGCTGCAAGACAAAGACTTGGCCCCTGCCGTATCCCCTTTGATTGGATTCAATTCTATGCCAGAGTGGCCAGTCGGCAAAATCATCCTTCCAGTCAGGGCGGGAAGTGTGACGAAGCAAGTAGAGTTCTGGGTGCTGAAAGTCCCCTCCACCTACAACATCATCTTAGGCAGAACATGGCTGCACGCCATGCGCTCGGTGGCATCCTCCTACCACCAAGTGATGAGGTTCCCCAACGACGCCGGAATAATAGAAGAGGTATATGGGGACCAGATAATGTCCAAGCAGTGCTTCGTCGCAACGAATGGTAGCCGCGCTGCCAAAGGATATGTTCATTCGGTTGAAGAACCGGAGAGTAATGAACTATTCGCGGATGTTGGCAAAGCGGCTGATCAAAAAGCAGTGGAGGACCTGGTAGAAGTCAGAATAGATGAGAAGAACCCGGAAAAGTTCTTCCTACTTGGATCGTCGTTGTCCAGCACTGAGAGATTGGAAGTCTTGGAATTTCTGACCTCCAACATCGAAGTGTTTGCCTGGACCCCATACGACATGCCAGGCATTGATCCCAACTTCATTTGCCATCAACTCAATGTCCACCCTTCTGCTAGACCGGTCATCCAACGCACGCGCAGATCGGCACTCCACCACGCCGAGATAGTGGCAGAAGAGGTGGGTAACTTGTTAGAAGCAGGGGCGATTAGAGAGGTGCACTACCCCAGGTGGATCTCTAACACAGTAGTAGTGCCCAAGAAGAATGGGAAGTGGCGCGTCTGCGTCGACTATAAAACTGTCAACAAAGCATGTCCAAAAGACAGTTTCCCCCTGCCAAGGATAGATCAATTGGTGGACCTAACAGCAGGACACAGCAGGCTTAGCTTCCTTGACGCATACAGAGGCTACCATCAGATAGCCATGCACGAACCAGATCAGGAAGTAACGTCCTTCACCACTCCAAGAGGACTATATTGTTACAAGGTCATGCCCTTTGGCCTAAAAAACGCAGGGGCGACATTCCAGAGAATGGTCACCAAGATGTTTGAACCATTGTTAGGCAAAATAATGGAGGCTTACATCGATGATATGGTGGTCAAGAGCAAGAGTGAGAGTGACCATCTCAAGGACCTAAGCGAGATGTTCGAGATCCTGAAAAAGCATAAGTTACGCCTTAACGCGTCGAAGTGTGCTTTCGGAGTGGGATCAGGCAAATTCTTAGGCTTCTTGGTGACCAATCGAGGTATAGAGGCAGATCCTTCTCAGATCAAGGCAATTCAAGAGCTAGAGAGACCTAACTCAGTGAAAGAAGTGCAGCACCTCACCGGCATGGCGGCAGCACTTAACCGATTCATCAGCCGGTCTTCAGACAGATTGCGCCCATTCTTTCAGTCATTAAAAGCTAAGTTTGAGTGGGACGAAGAATGCGACAAAGCTCTGGCCAGTCTGAAGGAGTACATGTCTTCTCCACCATTACTCGTTACCCCCATACCTGGGGAAGAACTCTTCCTCTATTTGGCAGTCTCTCAGCACGCAGTGAGTGCAGTGTTGGTTCGAGCAGAAGGAATCCAACACCTGCCTATCTTCTATATCAGCAAGACATTGCTGGGAGCCGAAACAAGGTACTTGCCTCTAGAGAAGTTAGCACTGGCCTTAATGATGGCCTCCAGGAAGTTGGCACACTACTTTCACGCCCACACCATTGTCGTCCTCACAGCCTTTCCACTAAAAGCTTTGTTTGAGAGGGCGAACTTTTCTGGGCGGATTTTGAAGTGGGCAGTGGAGTTGGGACAATATGATGTAAAGTTCCAACCCAGAACCGCAGTAAAGGCCCAATCTTTGGCAGACTTCGTCGCAGAGTTCACCCTTGGAAGCCACCAAGTCTGCCCAATCGACCTGACTGACACAACCAAACTAGGGATGGAGGTTGACGCCGGAATAGCGCAACCCCTAGTACAAGCTACTTAGTCAGAGCCCAAGGCAGACCAGAGTAGAGAAGGCCAGGAGGAGGCCGACCTTACTGCACCAAGTCAAAACTCGCCAACAACTGAGGACTTGAGCCCATCAGAAGACAAGGGGCAGACTGCAACTATGGACTCTGAAGAAGACATTAGCAACCTGGAAGACCCCAAGGCATCATCTGATCCCTCCACAAGCTGGAAGTTGTTTGTTGGGGAGATGTGGAAGCTCTTTGTGGATGGGGCATCCAACCGACATGGCGCAGGACTTGGCATAGTCCTCATCTCTCCAGACGGTCTAGTGGTGGAACAAGCGATCAACCTTGGCTTCCCAGCATCAAACAATGAAGCAGAGTACGAAGCGCTTCTAGCAGGACTCAAGTCAGCGGCCTACATGAAGGCCACCGAACTCATGGTCTACAGTGACTCACAGTTGGTGGTGAATCAAATTTCTGGCGACTATGAAGCAAAGGATGAAAGAATGGCTAAGTACCAAGACTTAGTCAGGACAGAGATCAAGAAGTTTGAAGTCGTCAGAATAGAACAAATTGGCCGGGAGGAGAATAGTAGAGCAGACGAACTAGCAGGCTTCGCCTCAATGGCAGATACCTCCATCCCACATCCTCTACTGATCGACTATCTGCCCAGACCAAGTATTGAAGACCCAGAAGCTGAAGAGGTATATTGTGCGGAGTTAGGTCCTTCTTGGATGGATCCCATCATACTGTTCCTAAAAGACGGCACTCTACCAGAAGATAAGAAAGAAGCCAACAGAATCAGAGCCAAGTCGCAACGATTTTGGCTCTCTCCATCCTTGGCTTTATACAAGAAGTCGTTCTCAGGACCTTACTTAAAATGTGTCCACCCCAGCAAGGTAGAAGCATTCTTGTTCGAAATACACGAAGGGGTTTGTGGCAGCCATCAAGGAGGAAGATCATTGGCATACCGGGCTATTTCACAAGGGTATTGGTGGCCATACATGCAAGCGGATTCAGAAAAGTATGTCAAAAAATGCGAAAAATGTCAGAAGTTTGCACATCAAATACATCAACCTGCCAGAGAACTCCTACCTCTCACTAGTCCGTGGCCTTTCGCAATGTGGGGCTTAGACATAGTGGGACCACTCCCAACAGCACCAGGCAATAGGAAGTTCTTTCTTGCGGCAACAGACTACTTCACAAAGTGGGTGGAAGCAGAGGCCTTGGCGTCGATCAAGGAGAAAGATGTGAAGAAATTTGTCTGGCAGAACATCATTACTCGCTTTGGCATACCAAAAGCACTGATTTCAGACAACGGCACTCAGTTTGATGGCAGAATTTTCAGAAGCTTTTGTGAAGAGTACAAGATAGAGTTCTACAACTCCACACCGGCATATCCCCAAGCAAATGGACAGGCAGAGGCGTCAAACAAGGTAGTCTTGGACGGATTGAAGAAAAGGTTGGAAAAAGCCAAAGGCAAGTGGGCAGAAGAGCTCCCTCATGTTTTATGGGCTTATCGCACTATGCCACGACGATCAACAGGAGAAACACCATTCTCCCTAGCATATGGCATGGAAGCAGTCATCCCATTAGAAATTGGCCTTCCTACAATTCGGAGCGAAAATTTTGATCCAGACTTAAATGGCGAAGCAATTGCATTCGAACTTGACCTCGCAGAAGAAAGAAGAGAAAAGGCATTAGTTCACATCGCTTCCTACCAGCAAGAATTGTCCAGGAAATACAACAAAAGTGTTCATCCAAGACAATTCAAGATCGGCGATTGGGTACTTCGCAAAGTTATGGGCAACACATTGGTCCCAGGAGATGGCAAGTTAGGTCCCAACTGGGAAGGTCCTTACAAAGTGGTCGGACTAGCGGGCAAAGGGGCATACCACTTGGAAGATAAGGACGGCAAAGCAATTCCTAGGCCTTGGAACACGGCCAATCTCAAGTTATTTTATTTTTAGCCTTTTTCTTTTTTGAGCATGTGTAATTTTCTACTTTCTCAATAAAACAAGTCGATTCTTTTCAGTATATTTGTTTTCCATAGAAAGTAGTTTTAGCAAGATAGTAGCATTGTAAACATAGTTGGCCGGAATAACCAACTATTAACCCTCCTAGGCCCAGGATCAGGATCCAGGCCGCAGGACGTTTGGTCGGAATAACCAAACACTCTATTCTAAGTTGGCTGGACAAACCAACTTAGAGGTTGGCTGGATTAAACCAACACTTAGCCAAAGTATGGGAATGGCTACATAGAGGTTGGCCGGATTAAACCAACACTCTGTACTCTTCAGCCAAAGTATGGGCATGGCTGAAAAATGGTTGGCTGGATTAAACCAACACTTGTCACTCTTCAGCCGAAGTAAGTTTATGGCTGAAGAGCGGTTGGCTGGTTTAAACCAACTCTTTACTCTTCAGCCGAAGTAAGTTATATCGGCTGAAGAGTGGTTGGCTGGATTAAACCAACTCTTTACTCTTCAGCCGAAGTAAGTTATATCGGCTGAAGAGTGGTTGGCTGGATTAAACCAACTCTTTACTCTTCAGCCGAAGTAAGTTATATCGGCTGAAGAGTGGTTGGCTGGATTAAACCAACTCTTTGTACTCTTCAGCCGAAGTAAGTTATATCGGCTGAAAAGTGGTTGGCTGGATTAAACCAACACTTTGTACTCTTCAGCCAAAGTAAGTTACATCGGCTGAAGAGTGGTTGGCTAGTAAGTTATATGGTGAACCGAGATCACAGTTGTGTAATCAAGTTCATGGAAAAGTAAACATACAAGCAGGCAAGTACACAACCGGAATGAAGGTTCAAAATTTTTCATTGAACAAGCAAAGGAAGTACAATCAGGGGGCTGTAGCCCGGTTACAAAAAAAAAAAAAAAAAAAAAAAGTCATCCAAGGAGCGCATCGAGTTCGGCGTCAAGCTCCGCTTCAGCAGCTGCCTGGAGACCGGTTTGAGGAAGGAGCTCGGTTTGGACCGTAGTATCCGTTGGTGGGACAGAGTCAGCTGGTACCTCGCGTGATAAATCAACTGTTGGCTGCAACCGAGCTGCCAGATTGCCTTGTTGATCGGTGGCAACCGGGGTCAGAGTTGGTTCCCCCTCATCATCACCATCGTCATCATCCTCATCTTCTTCTTCGTCTCCAGACCCTTCCAGGAACGCCTTTTGAAGATCGTCTGCATATTGCTTGAGAGAAGCCGGAATGGCGTACGGTGGAGCGTTGTAAACATCGGTGTCAGGAGTGCAACCGAGCTTCTCCACCGCACTCCGCCAACCGCACTTGAAGAAAAGGTCCTTTGCTGCGCCACATTGAAGACCGTAGGCATCTTCAGCCTTCTTGAAACCTTCCTTTCTGGCCTTTTTTACTTCGGCCTTCAGCAGGACTATTTCGGCGTCTTTTTTGGTTTGCAGCTGGGCCATCTCCCAGAGGTAATAATCTTTCACCTCGGTCACGGCCTTTTGCTTATCACTTTCAGCCGAGGTAACCAGGCCGGTGAGACGTGATACCTCGGCCTCCAGTTCGGCCGCCTTGTTCTGGGCTTGTGTTAGTTCGGTAGCTTTGGCCACGGCGTCTTTCATGGCCTGCCTGGCGGTCTTACGAAGTTCCATCACCTGCCGGTGTGCAAGTGTGGTTTTTTGAAGAGCCTGCACAAAGTATGGTAAGTTTTTTAGTTGTTGACCGAACTGGAAGTTGGACAAATTTTAGAGACAGAGAGGACAGGATTGCTTACCACGATCATGGACTTCGAAGCAGACCGAAGTGACTTTACCTCGGTGTTGAGCTTCTTTTGATGGTGCTCCATGTCTTTTGGAAGGCACACACCTCTGGCCAAATTGAAGGCCAGAAGGTGGTCCTTATCCGAGACAACGGAGTCATCCTCGTTGATAGCCCGGTTGTTGAAGACTAGGGGGGGAGCCCACTGGGGGGTTTCAGACCGGTTTGATGACTCCGGCTGGGGGTTCGGCTGGGTGACTGCTGGTGGGCTTGGTGGCAGTACGTTCTCCTCCTCATCAACAAGTTGTGGCCCGGTTTGGTCAGTCCGGGCACGCTTGTTTCGGCGGGAGGCAGAAGGTTGTTGGGAGGGAAGAGCCACCACGGCCTCGGTTGATCGGCCGGTTTGTGGTACCTCGGCTGGGTTTGTTTCGGTGAGCATGGCCCTCAGTCTGTTTTTCTTCGCCATCTCTTGTTCAGCAGTTAATCGCACAAGGACGATTTCGGGTAAGGTTGGGTCTGGTTCTGGATCGTCTTCAAGAAGGAAGTCGGTCACCTTGCCTTTACGGCGACCGGAGTATCTGTAGGACGGTTGGAAATCTAGGAGTTTCTCCCAAAATCTCTCTTTGACCCGAAGTGCGGCCTTGAGTACTGAGATGTTGGGGTGGTTGTAGTTGAAGATGAGGTGGGACTTATCTGCAAAAAATAGATTAAGTGTTAGTTCGGTTAGAGAGAGGACAACCGAAATGAACAATGGTAAAGAATGCAACCGAAGTATGAATACCGGGCTCTCCTTTCTTCCAGTTTATTCTTTGGCCTGGAATGTGGGCTTCGAGGTCTTCAAAATTGCCCGAAACCCAGAAGAAGTCGTCATCATTAACGTCTTTATCCGGTGTGTGCTTTATTATCTTTTCTTTACCTCGGCGTACTCTCAAATAATAGCACCAACCTTGGTTTTTGGATCCTATTGAATAGTGATGTAGTATCTCGGCCAGACCTAGGTTCAGACCGGTTTGTTGGTTTAGAGCATCTATGCCCATTATAATTCGGTATGTATTGGTGGATAGTTGAGTTGGGCAGAGTCTGGTCTGCCTAAGGAATTCGCATATTAGTGGCTGGACTGGGAATCTGAGTCCGGTTTCTACTATGGATTGGAGGGTGAATGGGACAAAGCCTTCTTCGTCCCAGGGGTCGACTCCTTGTTCGGCTAGTTCTAGATTTACATCGGCTGGAATGTTGTACTGTTCTCGGAAATCGGCTAGGCCGCCTGGGGTTTCTACCAAATGTCTGTACTTCCCCATTTATTCTATAAGTTATGAAATAATTTATCTCGGTTGAAAAAGCGTGCTCAGTAGTCCGGTTGGACGCACAGAGGGAGTGCCTGGTAACCTAAGTCTGCAAAGTAGGAAAACAAGGAGTTAAGCACAGATCATAGACCGTGCTATGAAAACAAAGCAGGAAAAGACTGGTCTTATTTCGGCTCTACAGGGTGTTACAGTTTCTACCTCGGTTTCTGATAAGTTCTCGTTATCTCGGTCTATAAAAGGTGCTCGCTATTTCGGTTTCTGAATGTTTTTGTTATCTCAGTTGCACTTTTGGTTTTTATTACTTCGGTTAGGCTACAAGGGGCAGCTTTCTGAAGTTCGGTTTTAGAACACAGAATGCTGGCTTAGCCCCCCCAAAGCTTAGCTCGGTCAAGGGTTTAGGAACTTCTAGTTCGGTGGGTTCTCGTTTCGGCTAGTGTGAATCAGTTGATCCACTGGAGTTACTGTGATTTGCACAAGTTCTAGTTCGGTTATATACAGATAAGATCTACATATAGCACAAACACTATCCTAGTTCGGTTGGGGCATGTGCCAAGATCAAAAAGGTGTTCTGCGTGCTGTTTCGTTATGTTCATAGTGTTCTTGTGACTGGTTTTTTCAGAAACTACAAAATGGAAACATGCTTTGCAAATACACAAGATAGAAAGCCATGGATTAAACTGAAAGCAAAAAACAGATAAATGAAAGTAGGTTCGTGCACTTACCAAGAGGAAGAAGAGTGGGATGGAGGCGGAGGCAGCAACAACACGAGCACGGGTGCAGGAGCACGAAGAACACAAGGAGAGCAAGGAAGCTGAGGAAAGCAAAGATGAATAGTGTGTGAATGTGATTCTGAAGTGAAATGTTGTTTTGTGTAAAGGCGCTTTTTGGAGGGAATTATTCAAATATTACGAAACACGAGGACGGCGCTACAGCTGGTGGGAGCCGATCGGAGGCTGCCATGTGTCATGGAATACTGAACGCTTCAGTTTCTGAAGAGTGAAGAGACGTTTTGACCGGACGTGCACAGTACGGCCTAAGCCTAGCTCGGTTGGACAGAGTAAGAGGTCTTAGCTCGGCTGGAATGGCTAACTGGTGTTTTAGCTCGGCTGGAGAGGTTAAGACTAGTTCGGTTGTTAGGCAGGTAATCCCAATCATGCTTTGCAGATGGAATTAAGGGGCAATTGAGAGGGCAATTTATACTGAATTGGGCCGAGCTGATAGTTGGGCCGAGGTAAGCCCAAGTGAGTAGGACAGCTCGTGCATCGGCCGGAGTGTTGAGTTAGTCCGGTTGGCAGACTAAGTGGTGTAGCTCGGTTTCTACTGAGTTCGGTCATGACGTACGAAACCGGAGTAGGAATGAAGAAATGAAGAGCCGAACTAAGGGCAGTTCGGCTGAAGATGCTTGCTTACTTCGGTCAAAGCATGTGAGAAACCGAGGTGAACTTTGACTCAGAATGTCTTTCGGCTTGACTCCCTTATGTATAGCTCGGCCTTTGCATGGGTACACCGAGGTAAGGGAGAGAAGTAAGGACCGAGCTAACGGTTACTCCGGTCAGTAGGAGTTCGGCCGTAATAAAGCCATCTCACTTGGCCTGTGCAGTGAGGAGGGTGTTGGAGGATAAGCATGATCTTCCAGGAGTCATCATCCTAGGAGGACTCTACGTAAGGAGGGGTAATCCTAGAAGGACTCTACGCATGGAGGAATGCTAGTCTTGGGAGGACTCTTCGCATGGAGAAGTTAGAGTCCTACTAGGATTGTGCCACGCGAAACCTATATAAGCTCACCAATATCACCTTTGGAGAGGTAACACAATTTTGCTCCCTGAATACATTGAGCTTTTGCCTTCCTGTCTTGCTTACTGACTTAGGCATCGGAGAGGTTTCCGGCACACACCCGCCGGCTAGCTCACGTTGATATTTTCAGGTGGTGGAACGACATCGTACAGAGGAACGGAGACTTGGTCAACAGGATTATACGAGAAGGTGTAATTCTTTCCCGTACAAGTGTGATGGATAGGAACTGTATTACCATCACCAACGGTTATTTGATCAGATCCATGATAAGGAAAAGAAGAACTGAGATTGTTCAAATTAGGTGTGATGTGCTCAGTAGCTGTAGAATCGAGATACCAAGGAGCTGCAGAGGAAGAAGTAGTATGAGAGGAAGCAACATAGGCCTTTGCATTGTGCTGTGTTGTATTGTTCTGTGTAGAAATAGTGGACTGAAACTGTGGATCCAACCTATACCAGCAATCTAAAGCTACGTGACCGTGGCCACCACAAATTTGACAGGTCAGAGAAGAACCAGATCGACCTCGTTCTCGGAAAGTACCACGGCTAGGATTCTTAAGATAGCTGGACGAATAGAAAGAACCAGAGGAATTCGAATTCTGATTCTAAGGTGTATGAGATCCAATTGATCCATATGAACGACCTCCTCGTCTTCCTCTAGTATATCTTCCGCGAGATCCAGAACCTCGATAGGTACCTCGAACAGAAGAGAAGGCCATCGTAGGCTCAGTGTGATCCTTGTGGTGTTTATACTCGATATGTATGGCTTTAGAAAAAAGCAAAGAACTCAGTTCATCCATTGAAATAGATTCGGAACGAGCTCGAATTATGGTCTTAAATGCATCATATTCTTCAGGAAGACCATTCAAGATCAGAAGTACAAGATCTTCATCATCAATGAACGCAGAGGCAAGAGCTAACTGACTAACTAACTCTTTGATTTTTGTGAGATAGGCCTCCATGGAATCAGTTTTCTTGGTAACATTGTTCAGTTTGTTCTTGAGTTGATGCACATGAGATCGAGAAAGTGCAGTAAACCTTTTGTGCAAAGCACTCCAAACCTCAGAACAACTATGAAGGTGAAGCACGGTGGAATAGATTGCGGGTGATAGAGTTGCAGTTATGCAACTAAGAAGATGAGCATTTACAAGTTTCCATTAGACATAGGCAGGATTATCAACATCTGATCCAGAAACATCTTTGATTGTGACAGATGGACAAGGAAAAGTACCATCAACAATTCCAAGTAAATCAGTAGCTTTCAGAATATTCTGTGTTTGATTTTTCCAAATCAGAAAATTTGAAGCATCAAGTTTGACAGTGATAAACGAAGACAGATTGGAAATTAGAAGAGAAAGATTAGAAAGGAATTGAAGCCATTGAATGAAAATGGGAGATGAACACAGGTGAGGATTAACTCGCAAGAGATTCACATTCTGATACCATGTGGAAAGTTATGAAACCATAGAACTCAAAACAGAACCGTAGAACTCATAACAGAGATTCAACATTAGATAGTTTCTTTCATTGATAGCTCTCTTTCATACTCTTCAATTTACATAAGATAGTATCTATATATAGAGGTCTAATACAATATTCTAGAATCTCTAACAATCTAACAGAATTCTAGAGTTAGTTACAACTGCAACACATGGACTGTATAACTACTTCAGTAACGGCTGCTTCTGTAACTGTGGCTATAGGGTGGCTTGTGGCTGATGTGTGGTTTGAGCTGAAGGGACGTGCATATGTAACTATGGCTGAACTGGTTCAGTAGGCTCAACAATTATGAATTTATAGTTTCTTTGGTTCATTAAGGCTCGTGATCAGACTCGAGTTCGAATGAAACCTAAATCAACTCAACTCAAGCTCAGTTATTTTTATTGAGCTTGGGCTAAAACTCGAACTTGTTAAAATCTTAGTAAATAAGCCCAAACATATTAAAACTCGGTTCGGCTCGACTCGTTTACAATCCTGAACGTAATATATTTGTGAATTGGGAGGGTGCGAATCTATTTTGATGATTCGAACGGTTTATATTGTAGGGTTCGTCGTGTAAATTATTCATATAAAAAATCAAATCAATTAGACATCTGAAACTCATTACAAGATCACATTTATGTTTAAATAAAATAAACGATTAACATAATTTTAATAATTTTTTTAGAAACAATTATGGTCCAATCATAGAGTTATACATGTTCAATTAACTTCGTTTTTTATATAAATGATATAGTATGAATAGTTCGAATGATCAAAATAAAATCATGAAAAACCTCAATTGCTGTGGCAACACCCTCCTTTATCTTATACTTAAATACTTCCTCTTGATACGATTTCAGCTCCTTTTCCCTTGGAGAGATCTAATCTGACCTGCTGTCTGGTTCAAATTAATCCCAGTTTCACGATTCAAACAGTTCATTTTGTTGGGTTCATTAAGTATAATTATTTATATAAAAAATTAAGTTAATTGAAAATCAATAACTATTTAATCGAATCATGTTTATCTAAAATAAAATTAATACACTATCTTCAAATGCATACAATTTATCTATATTTTTCTAGACAAATGTGATCTAATCAATTTAATTTTCAATATAAATAATCCATACAACAAATCTTATAAAATAAAAGAGTAAATTACAAATACATCCCCTAAGGTTTGTTGAAAATATGAATTGCGTCCTATGATTTGGAAAATTACAAATATCTCTCTGTCAGAATTTTTTATTTAACAAAACTAATTTAAAAAAAAAAAGTGAAATTTCTAACTGTTCACCTTTGCAATATAATAAAATAATTATCAATGTGTTTGATTTTAGTTTTCTGAATTCAATTTTTTTAAAACTAAATTTTTTATTTTTCTTATTTTTTTAGTAAATATTTTTAAAATTTTAAGTAATTTTTTAATTATTTTTAAATGCACCTTACTTAGATGTATCTAAATAGTAAAATATTTGTAAAAAAATAAATACACAAAAATACAAAAAATGTACTATATATATATATTGTATTTTTCGTATTTAGTGAATTTTTTTCCACAAATATTATACTTTTTTTAGTGTATTTATGTTAGGTATGTCTAAAAATTTAAAAAAAAAATGCTTATAATATTAAAAAATTCATTGAAAAGAAAAAAAATATGGAAAATAAAACCGTAGAATTTTCTGAAAAATATTTTCTAAAAATCAAAACCAAACAAACTGGATGTTTGTTTTACCAACAAAGGTCTCTATGTTGCCGGTCATCACATAAGCTCAAGAGTAACAAAACTGTTTTGAAGCTCTAATTTGTGAGCTTTAATATCTTTAATGTGTATGTGGAACCCATCTAATGTGATATTTTGGCCTTATTTTTTCTTTTCTTTTTTTATTATTTTTTTTTAGGATTTTCCACCTCACTAGAGATCAATTAGAACTCTAGTTTTAGAGGGATGTATCATTGTTATCAAGAATAAAATACGTTGTGTCAAAAATCATTTTTATCAGGCATTACTAAATATATGAACAAATTAAATTTTATTTTTTAAAATAGACATTAATTATGATTTTGAAGTTGAATAGTCTATTTATAAAATAAAATACAATTTGTTCATTTATTTATTAATATTCAATAAAGCAAATTTTTGTACAAATAATTTTCATTGTAAAATTTACGAATAAATGGTTCAAATTATTGTTATGAGCCTAGAGGATGGTTCACAAAATAAAACATGAAGAATTATCATCAAAAAAAAAAAACATGTATTATAAATAGAATAATTATTTATCATTGTAAAAGAATAGTCATTGATTATAATGAGCCAACCACAATATTAAAACACTATATTAAAGTGTACACACTAACACAAAAGTTTTATAACATTTTGCATAGGGATGACAATGGAGATCCTATCCTATGGGTACCTGTGGAGATCCGAATCGAATATATGAATTTTTTTCCTTTTTTAATACCCGTCTGGTCAATTAAGTGGTATTTTATAAATATTCATAAGATATGGGTCGGGAATGAATATCCGTCCATTTCCCCATATGTTGTGTTTGGAATCTCCGTTCTTCTGTTCCTTTTTCCAAGTGGAAGAATCGAAATGTAGCTGTTCAATTCTTCAATTCAAGAAAGTTTTAACTGAATGAAACCAGAGAGAGAGTAGTGGAGAAAGAAAGTTGAGGGCTATAATGAAAGAGAGAGGGAAATGGCAACTTACGTAGTAATGATACATACCTTTAATACTAGAGCTCTAAATCAAGTTTTAGTGAGATGGAAAAGAATAATATTTGAGAGCTCTAATTTAAGAGCTCTAATGCAACACTAATGATGTGGAGAATGCCCATGTGAAAGTACAGCCCACACTCCTCTCTCTATCTTTCTTTACTCTCTCTCTCTCTCTCTCTCTCTCTCTCTCACTTCCACCTCACTAAAGCTCCATTTAGAACTCTAGTATTAGAAGTATGTATCATTATTGATAAATAAATGCGGACATGTCACACTGTCCTTTATCCACTCTCACTCTCACTCTCCTTCACTTTAAATTGTGTCCTGTTTAGCAATTTCTTTTCTTCTTTTTGTGAAA
Organism: Camellia oleifera; assembly: GCA_022316695.1. Lineage (NCBI taxonomy): Eukaryota > Viridiplantae > Streptophyta > Magnoliopsida > Ericales > Theaceae > Camellia > Camellia oleifera. The sequence goes on from CM039305.1 coordinate 33,609,728, forward strand.
TAAAAAAAATATTTATTTGAAATGCTTTTTTAGTTAAATACTAGATTATTATGAAAAACTTATTTGATTTTCTCAAAATTATATATTTGATTATTTTAAAACAAATTTTACATTAATTAATTAATTAATGTGTATTTGATTTTTTGTTAAACCAAATAAAATAAAATAAGATTGATTATATATTTAGTTTTTGTTAGGAATCTTAAAAGAAATAAAAAATAAAGGTCAAATTGGGTTGGAAAAAATCTAAACTCATTAGGGGATGAAAAGAATAGTACACATAGAGAATAGTGAATGGGGAATAGAAAAAAATTATTATAAAATAATAAATAAAAAAAAATTAATATCTACCCTATTAACTCCGTTCACATCCCTAATTTTGTAAGAACAAAATGAAATACGTGTTTTTCAACTGACGGAAACAAACCCACTTGGAGGACGTGGACCCCACCTGCTCAGGTGGCGGTATATTGGGCAAGCAAGGAGACCCTTTTTTTTTAATAACAATAAAGATTGGGATTCTCTTTAGGAAAAAGCTAGGGATCATGAAAAAGTTTTCATGAAAAAGATTATGAAATGATTATGACCTTTGGATTACCTTGATTAGTGTGTGGTATTTAATTTTAAGTACAATCCAAGGGTCATAAATATTTCATGATAATTTTCATGAATGTTTTTTCATGATACCTAGTATTACTCTTCTCTTTACTCCACTCTCTTTGACTCTCTTTTTTTTTTGATTGGTCACTTTTTTTTTTTTTTTCTTTTTTTTTCTTCTCCTCCAATCACCACCCGCCACGTGTGTGTGGGGTGGTAGGGGTTGAAATTTGAGGGGGTCTAAATCACTGCTGTAATAAAAACAGTAATGATAAAGACTCTACAAAACTCAACCCCCACAATTCTTAAAATGATCAGAACGATTCATGTCATTATCAGACACAACTCTAAAAAATAATTCAAACATATCAATAGTCAATACATTAGTGAGGTAGTGAGGGTCCTCCTTTGTAGAGATTCTAAATATTTTCCTAATAAAAAAGAATTGTCCTAAAAGAGAGGATTGTCGTCCAATTAACAAATACTATAATATTACAAATTCATAAATTTCACTCAAAAATTATTTAAAAATATCCTTATGTGAATTTAGATTCATTACCCACCTAGGATTCACAATATCTCCATTGTTGTCCATTGTTGTCCAACATTCTATCTCCATTGTTGTCCTCAATCTAAAAAAAAAACAAAAATACTTAAGACCACTAATTAGTGGTATCACTAATGATGTGACAGTGGATTCCACCCACTGCCATAGTGTTTTTGTGCTTTTTTTTTTTTTTTTTTTTTTTTTTTTTTTTAGTGGATGCCAACTCATTAAAAGAAAGGTGGTCAAAGAAGGTGGGAAAAAGGGGATCCCAATCTTTATTCTTTTTATTATTATTAAATTTTTAATAAGCACAGCTATCTATCTTCATCAATCCGACAATCATATACTGTAAAAGGGAAATATGTATTATAACAACAAACTACCGCAAGTAAATAAATAATAATTGAAATTTCCATTATTTGACTATATATATATGGAGGCACTTGCAAACCAAGCTCACCACACAGACACAAATACAAATACACAAAGACTAGACAGAAACAACATTGAAGAGCTAACTAATGGCTCAGAACAATGATTCAAAGCTTCACATAGCCATGTTTCCATGGTTTGCCTTTGGGCACTTGACTCCATATTACCTCCATCTCTCCAATGAGCTCGCTCAAAGAGGCCACAAAATCTCATTTTTGTTGCCAAAAAAGGTCCAAATCCAATGGAAACCTACAAATCTCCATCCCGACCTCATCACTTTCTATCCCCTCACCGTCCCACATGTCGACGGCCTCCCTCTAGGCGCCGAGACAGCTTCTGACATACCCATTCTCTTAACCACTCACCTAGGGACTGCCATGGACCTCACTCGTGATCAGGTGGAAACATTGCTACGCAAATTGAAACCTAATTTTGTTCTCTTTGACACCGCTCATTGGATACCAGAGCTAGCATCAAAGATTGGCTTCATGAAGGCCGTGTTCTATAGTGCTGTTTCTGCAGTGACGGTGGCAATCCAACTAGTTCCTGCACGTAAAGTTTTCGAGGATATGACACTAATGGAGGCCGAAATGGCAAAGCCACCACCAGGCTACCCATCTTCCACTGTGGTGTTACGCAGACACGAAGCTCTAGCACCGCCGGTCATATCATTTGAATTTGGCCGTGGAATAACGCTCCATGGTCGTTTCACAACCTCCATGAAAGAATGCGATGCAATCTCTATTAGAACATGCCAACAAATTGAGGGACAATTTTGTGACTACATAGGAAGCCAGTATGGAAAGCCCGTGTTTCTAACAGGACCTGTCCTGCATGAAGTGATGAAAATGGAAAGGCTGCTTGAAGACCGGTGGGCGAGGTGGCTGGAGGGGTTCGAGCCCAACTCCGTTGTGTTCTGTGCATTTGGGAGCCAATTCATCCTTGAAAAGGACCGATTCGAAGAACTTGTTCTAGTTTTTGAGTTAACGGGGCTACCATTTTTAGTAGCCTTAAAACCGCCTGCAGGAGCAGCGACGGTGGAAGAAGCGTTGCCGAAGGGGTTTAAAGAGAGGGTTGGAGGGAGAGGAGTGGTTTATGGAGGATGGCTGCAACAACCACAAATATTAGGTCACCCATCTGTTGGGTGTTTTGTGAATCACTGCGGATTTGGATCGATGTGGGAGTCTCTATTGAGCAATGCTCAAATAGTGCTTGTACCACATCTATGTGATCAAATCCTCAACACTAGGTTAATGGCTGAGGAATTGAAGGTAGCTGTGGAGGTAGCAAGAGATGAAAATGGTTGGTTTTCAAAAGAGAGTTTGTGCGAGTCTATTTGCTCCGTAATGGATAAAGATAACGAGATGGGCAAATTGGTCAAGAAAAATCGTCTCAAGTGGAAAGAAACCCTAACAAGCCAAGGCTTCATGACTGACAATATAGATAGATTCGAAAAACAATTGCATGAGCTTTCTATTTGATTGATGTGTCTCTATATTAAGAGTCTCACATTGATCTAATTGCAATTCCATGATCTTCAGGTGTGTGCGATGTAATTTTTTTGAGCTTCTAGTTTGTCAAATGTTACTTATTTATGTATTTTCATGAGAAAGGGTGGTACGCAATTTGAAAAAATTAATCGATAAATTATTAAAAAATAAAATATGTAAGTGGAGGCTCCTAGGGTCCTATTCAGTAGAGTTTTAAAACTTTAGTTCCACTTTTTGATTTGTACGTGATGTTTGTTTATAGTTTTTAAAAATTAATTTTACGCTTACTTTTGAAAACTCTGTCAAAGGCGGGAAAGGGCTAACCGGCCATCCTCCCGGACGTCCGGTCAGTTGACCGGAACAATGTATTTTTTTTTTTTACAATTTCCACCTATTATTTTTTATATTTTAAATATAAAAAATTCAGAATTTTTTTAAATTTTTTTATGAGTTTTAAATAGAATTTTGAATTATGTGTTTGTTATAAATTGTAAGTTTTTGTATCAAATATCATATGTCACATCAAAATTTCCTACTCAATTCAAAACTCTTTTCAAAATTCATTCACCAAACAAATTTTACACACTCAAATCAAAATTTCAAAACTCACAAACTCAAAATGTAACTTCTATTCTTAAATTATATTTAGAAAATTCTACCAAACACTACCTAAATTTCTCGTGGAAGGAGGTGACCTTTAAGATCCACCTCCTCTAGTTGTAAAAAAATATTTAGTTTTAAAATACGAAAAATAAATCTTTATATCAAATTTATTTTTGATGCGACCTATTATTGTTAAATTTCTAACACCCTATCGATAGGCCGCTAAGGATTTACCAAATGATCAAAGATCAAGCAATTGTAATGATTCTGCTTTGCCTTGAAGATTCAAAAACTTCTTTAGAATAATTGCAAGAAAACAATTAAGTAATAAGGTTTAATTACAAACGGTGTTACTACACATACAAATTAGTAAACCAATATATGTAATGATATTATTATTTTAAAATTATACCTCTATCTATTATACAAATTACAAATACTCAAAATTACTAAAATTATGTCACATCATTTATTAGTATACTAATCAGTATACTAAGGCCAAGTTTGGCTAAACTAAAAAAGTGCATTTATTTCATCTTTTTATCTTTTTGGGATCACATCAATCAACATCTCCTCTCTACTTTTTCTACACATAATACAAGAAAAGTGAAGTCACAGTCAAAATGAAGTCACAGTCAAAATGAAGTCACAGTCAGTGTGTTTTGTAACAGTGAAAGTGAATCAATGAACCATGTTTTAATTTGGTGCCCATTTGTGTGGAACATATGGACTGAAATGCTAAAGTGGTGGGATGTACAGACTGCTCTGCCATGTTCTGTGGAGAGCCTTCTCCTGTGGTGGGCTGGGGGAAAGTTAAAGAAGAAAGAAAGGTTGATTTGAGGGGCAATTTCATTGGCAGTGATGTGGTCAGTCTGGAGATGCAGGAATGAGTGTGTCTTCAGAGCTATTCCTCCAAATTTAGAGGATCTTTGTGAATTAATTAAGATAAGGATTGCTTTTTGGGTTACTCCATACCTCAGAGATTTTCACTTCTCTATGCAAGATTTTGGTACCAATCTGAGGCAAATTAGGAGGTGTTTGGGAGGGGTAGGTGGCATGTGTTGAACTGCTGTGGTGTGCTTTTACTGTTGGGACTGGTGTGTTTTGCTGTGCTTTTGTGGTCTGCTCCTAAACCTCTGTGATGTTGAAAATCTGAGGCAAGTGCTCTGATATGTGATGTTCTGTGAAGCCTTGCATCTGTGCATAGGTGTTTTTGGTGTGTGTTTGTGGTCAGCTTCTGAATATGTGTGCTGATGTCCTGTGAATATTTGAGGCACTTGTTCTGATCTGGAGTTCTGAAGGGTGGTTGTTCCTGAACTAAGTATAGAAGTGTAGCCTTTTAGCCTCAGGGGAGTTATGTCAAGGGCTGTGTATTTTGGGTTTTGGTGTCCTCATCCTTGTGCAGTCTGCTTGTTTTGGGGACTGATTTGAAAATGTTGTGTAGTCGGCTGTCTTGCTTTGTGCTGCCCATTTTTGAAGTGTGGTAATTGATCCAAGCCTCTCTATTTCTTTGGGCTTCAATCTTTTTCTTCATGGCCATGCAATACCTGCGATTCTGCTCCTTATGTTTCATTTGCTGCCCACATTTATCAGATTTATTAGTAGGGTGGATTGATGATTCAAGCCCAGTTGTTGGTTTTTTGGTGGCTTTTTACTTGATTCCCCTATGTTCCTGAACAGATTTTGGTGATGTGTTGGTTCATACAGATTTCTGGTGGAGCTTGCTCAGTTTTGCTTAGTTACTGATGGCATTCTTAGTGCATTACGCTGTACTGAAGTCTGCTCTGTTTATCCTCTCTGTAGTATGGGTGTAGCTTAGTTGGTCTGCATTCTTTCATTTCTGTCCATTGTCTGTTTCGTTTGTTGGCTTCTCACCAACTGGCGCTTAGAGCTTCAGTTAGCTCCAAGCTCCTCTTTATTGATGTTCTGTATCCTTTTTGCATACTATCATCAATAAGGATTTTCTTTTGCCGATCAAAAATAAAATAAAATAAAAATAATAATACAAAAAAAGTCAAAAATTGCACTTATTTAATCTTCCCAAACTTGACTTAATTGGTGTATATAGTATTATCCAATTACAAAAGAGTGATATATGAGGCCAGACTTAAGGAAGTCTTTAATTCCAGAGGTCATTTTAGGTGATGGTACATAACAAGACCACTTAATTATAGGATAAACTACTAATTTGTCTTAATAATTAGACTTAATTTTTATCCAGTCCTATTGAAAACAAATCATAGTAAAATCATCGCTAAAAATATTTTTTTGTGATGATTGTTTACGTACGTCGCTAAGCATTGATAAGTAGTGACTTTTTTATTACGATTTTTATAAATTGTTGCTAAAACTTACAATTAGTGAGATTTTTCTGTAACGAATTTTTTAAACTGTCGCTGAAAGTTGTAAATTAGTAACTTTTTTTTGTGACAACTTTTTTAAATTGTCGCTAAAACTTATAATTAGGCCTCGTTTGGGAATAGGTTAATTTACTAACTTTTTAGCTATTTAACTAAAAAGACAGGTAAATTTTTTTTGTATGTTTGGGATGACTTTTTGGCTAATTACGAAAAGATGTACAAAAAGTAAAGAGAAAAAATAATTTTTGACTTTTTGGTATGAGTTGTTGGCTTTTTGACTAATTTAGTAACTTTTTGACTTTTTGACTAAAAAGGTAAGTTCCCAAACGGGGCCTTAGTATTTTTTGTGACAAATTTTAAATTGTTGTTGAAAATTAATAATTAGTGACATTTTTTAATAGTGTTTAATGAAAAATATCATTAATTATCATATAACTTATTTGACAATAAATTTATTTATTAGAACTTACGCATAAATCTCCTTAATTTTATAGCAATAAATCACAAACTCAAAAATAGACGAGATTCGCCCACACTTCAGATACTGAATAGTGTTGACCCAAATAATTGACATTAAAGAGGATTAAATCTTGAGGCTTGTTTGTTTTTAGAGATAGAATGGAGTGGATTGATAATGAGAGGATTAAGTAAAATTGTGTTTGTTTTGATGATAGTTGTTAGTGTAGGAATTGTCAAATTATTTTTATATAAAATAAATATAAAATAATAAAAAAAATACAAAAAAATTAAACATTAATGTTTTAAAAAAAATACCCAACATGTAAAAAATTAAAAAAAAATTAAAAAAAAAATAAAAAATTTCCAGAAAAAAATAAAACAAATAAAATAATGATTTTTACTTAACAAAAAATACAAAAAATTAAATATTAATGTTCAAAAAAAATGCCCGACATGTAAAAAATAAAAAATAAAAATTTCTAGTCCGTCGGACTATTTTTCTAATACCAAGTCATAGAGGCCCATCTGAATCCCCTTAGAAAGGCCTATCCTAATCTGGAGCTCACTATCAATCCCCTCCCCATCTCTCAAAACAAACACAATATTAGTGGGTCTCACCTCACTACCAATCTCAATCCCCCCTCTAACTCTCTAAACAAACGGAGCCTCAGGAATAATAATAATAATAATAATAATAATAATAATAATAATAAAGAATAGTTAAATTACAAATACACCTCTTAAAGTTTGCTTAAAATATAAATTGTCTTATGTGGTTTGGAAAATTACAAATATTTTCCTGTCAGAATTTTTTATTAATTGAAATAAAATTATCTAAATTATTATCTAAATTATTTCAATTAATAACTGTTTAGTTTCTTCCAATTAATCGTTTCCATTGTTTATTCAATTAATCTAGTTTTCATTTCCATCTTAATCACCCACAAGATCAGTCTGTTATCCACCTGGTTTCAGTCACCCACTTCCATTTCTTGTCCAGAGTAAGTCCTTAGAGTTAGGCAGTGTGGACATTTAGGATAGGGTCTGTGCTAAACCCTTATGGTCTGTGGTAACTTGACAAGAATAGGGTATGTATTAAGATATCTGTAAAACTGATTAATTAGAAAGAACAATGAGTCGATTATTTAGAAGTAATTCATCAGTCAGTTCTAGGTCAACAACTTTACCTTCCATACCTAATCAAGGATTAGTCATTAATGAAGAAGATGTTGAAATACAAAATGATCAATTTAATAGAGATTGGAATATACCAAAATTACAAATCAAAGAAATTTATAAAACCACATTTCTACAGAATGTTTTTAAAGTTGCATTACATGTTAAAACAATTGAACAAGTTTATGCTTTAGAAAAACCTCGAGAAACTTGTCAGTTATTTGATACTAAATTAATTAAAAGACACAAAGATAATGGTTACAATTTTATTCACATTGGTCTAATTCAAGTTGGTCTTAATCCACTTACACCTGTTGGAAAAAATACTTCTGTTTTATTATGCTTAAGAGATGCTCGTTTTCTTAATTATAATGATAGTTTAATGGGAATGATGGAAACTGGTCTTCATAAAGGTCCAGTACATTTTAATTGTTTTCCTGATTTTACGCGCAGTTTAAGTGATCCAAATATTTTACATGCTTTAACATTAAATATTCAACTACATGGTTCATTCACTAATATGATGGCTAAGACACATAATATTGCTTTAATTTATCGTGTTCACTATAAATGTATGCAAACTAATTTAAATGTTCATGCTCTGCATAAATCACCAAAAGATAAAACTTTACTTATTCAAAGTAGTAGTCATAATGAATCCCATATTAATATTCCTAAAATGATTGAATGGAAAGATATTGATTTACCTGATGAATGGATTACTGTTAATGAAAATTACAAACATAATCAGCAACAATCCTCAGAACAAGATATTAAAGATATCAGACAATTTCATGATGGTTCTGTTCATATTAAATTTAACCGTAGTCAATCCTCTAGACATAGTACATCTAGTGTCCCTAGCGAAATAGAAACTGAAGATGAAATATTTACCACACCTCTATTTAGAAAAAATAGTCAACTTAATATCGGTCCAACCATAGGTCCTACAATCAATCCAAAATTAAAAGGAATTGATAATTCCTCAACTTCTCAAATTAGTAAACCTGTTTATTCTACACATACTCATTTCCTTGATGAAGAAGTTCATTCAACTAACTCTCCGACTCAAACTGATATGGAAGAATTTACACCACCTGTCAATCCACAATTATTGACAATTAAAAAGGAATTTACCCCCAATCTTGATAAATTACTTATTGATTTTAAATCTAAAGCTAATCGCACCCAGCGCCATGCTTATTATGCTAAATATACTTCTGCTCAAATGTCTCAAATCTCCCAAGAATGGTATAATTTTATGATTCGATATGGTTTTGAATTACCCTTACTAGAATATGAAGAAAAATATTATAAAACACTTACTACAATTACTAAACATAAATGGAAAACTTCTGCTACCACTACAATTAGTTCTAGTCATCCTCCCTTAGAGAAAATTATTCTTAATCAACAAGGTTCTGAAATTCCTGCCTCTCCTTTTAAATTACCTGGCGATGATAATGAACTCAAAAAAGTTATTGAACAAAATAATTATACTAACCAGTGTTTAAATACAATTGGTAAACAATTAGATAAAATAGAAATTAACTTAGAATCTGTTCACACTTCATCATCTAAACAACCTTTAGATGCACCTTTACTTATTGAAATAATTTAGATAATAAAAAATTATCTAAATTATTAATTGAAATAAAATTTTAACATTATTAAAAACTGTTAATTAACTTAATAATTTATTAATAAAATGACATATTTATTATAAAATTAAAAACCTTAGAAAGCATAATGTAAAAATTACAGAAAATAATTTATAATTTAAGTAAATTTTAAAGAATGTATTTATAATTTATCTTTAAAGAATTAGATAAATTTTGAAAAGGAAATGCTTAGTACACAGTACATCATATCTAACAATTACTCTACTCTAACAAATCCATATCCACAGTGTTTTCTCTGTCTTTTTGACCTGCCCCTGTTTAGGTCCATTTTTCACCATTGGCATCAAGAAAAATGATGCAGACCACTAATTAGTGGTTGTCTTAGGGATGTGGCACCTATTGCTATATGTGTTTTGTGTCTTAATTTTTTTTTGAAAATTGTTTAAGACCACTAAAACAATGAGCTCTAATAATTCTAAAAACACTGTAGCTCCAATTGATTTGATGTTTTGCTCTTTGTTTTTTTTATTTTTTATTTTCTGCACTGCCAGCTCATTAGAGCTGGCTTAGTGCTCCCTTTTTAGTGGTATGTATCATCACGGTTTTTTTTTTTTTTTTTTGGCTTGCCACATCATTAGTAATGGTGTTAGTGGTAGAAATTTAGTGGTATGTAGCATGACTGCTGGCATCAATGAGGCTGTTTTGGGCTCAATTTAAGTTAAAATTTATAAAAAAAAAAAAAAAAATGTTAAAATAATTAATAAGATAAAACATTATATCAAATTTATAATTATTCTATTTTTTCTCTCACAAATATCACATTTAATTATAAAAAAAAAAATTCAATCATTTTTCTAAATATAAAAATTTTAGGACTTTTCTTAAGTGTGCAACCCACTTATGGTTGCACACCATATGCAACCTCACAAAAGGTGTAAATGTAAGGTGTAAGTGTAAGTATAAGGTATAAGTATAAGGTGTAAGTGGGTTGCACACCATATGTAACCTCAAAAAATGTGTAAGTATAAAGCGTAATTTTAAATATAAAGTGTAAGTGTAAGGTGTAAGGTGTAAGTTGCATACCATAACAAGACCCAAAATTTTAACATATTAATATAATCAAAAATTAAAATAATTTATTAAAATAGAACTTCCCAACCATCCACAATAATAGTTAGCAGAGGACATGATGGGTTGGTTTCATAACTGTCATATTCACCAATTGTGACATCTTCTTTTTAAAAAAAATGTTATAAATGAGGATAATTTTATTAAATAAAGCTTCACGGTTGAGGCTCGAATGCTTGATTTTTTTTATTTATTTTTTATTTTTTGGCTAGTTGTGTTAATTTTTTATTTTTTATTTTTTTTAAGGGTGGTTATGTGTAGGGATGTGTCAAAAAACTAGACATTCCACATCAACTCAGTTTGTTTTGTTTGATAAGATAAGTGAGTTGAGTTGGACGGGTTGAGTGATAAAATTAACTGATTAATTAAACTGTTGGGTGATAAAATTAATTGATCAGTTAGGTTGCTGGTTAAAATTTGTTAATTCTATATAGTTTTGTACGAATTTCTATTATATTTTTATTTCAAATCAAGACTCGAGGGAAATTGAAATATTATTATTATTATTTTTATTTTTTTTTGAAAGGTAGTTATGTGTAGGAGTGTATTGGACTGATTAAGTAATAAAATTGATTGATCTGTTAGACTGTTGGGTGATAAAATTAATTGATCATTTAGGTTGTTGGTTAAAATTTGTTAATTTCATATAATTTTTTACGAGTCCTTGTAATATTTTTATTTCAAATTAGGAAGACTCAGAGGAAAATAAAATGCTATTTTTTTTTTTTCAAAGGTAGTTACGTGTAGGAGTGTGTCAAAAAATTAAACATCTCGCACTAACTCAATTTGTGTGGTTTGATAAGGTAAGTGAGTTGAGTGATAAAATTAACTGATTAATTAGACTGTTGGTTAAAATTTATTAATTCTATATAATCAGTTAGGCTAATAAATTAGTACGAGATGTCTAGTTTTTTGATACACCCTTACACATAACCACCCTTCTTAAAAAAAAAAAAAAAAAAAAAAAAAAAAAACTAACACATTCCAACAAATAAATTAAAAAAAAAAAAAAGAATTCGAAGCGCATTCGAGCCTTAGAAATTGAGGCCCCTAGCACTGCTGAATTTTATTATACAGACAAGCATATCATATACATCTTTAATTATATCATTTTTTTTCATTATAATTATTTTTTTCTTTAATTATAATATTATTTCAAGATATTTGGTTATGATTTACGTTTGTTTCTTTGTTTGGTTTTCTTTTTTCTTTTTCTTTTCTTTTTCTTTTATGACTTAGAAAGTATGGAATTGTACCATTTTCTTATAAGATGTATATGACACACACTCTTTGTCTTTTTACATATCTTTCTGGCAATCTTATGAAGGTGTATTATTAGTAATACTATAAATTTAAATTTTTTATTTAAGAGTTATTTAAGAAACATCAATAGGTGTCTTAAATATAAACAATAATTTTCGATGAATCATTTTTCTTAAAAATAATACTTCACACTATTTATCATTTAACACTTGTCAATTTATCTTCTAAAACTTAACAAAAAAAGTATTGAGCTCTATTATTTTAATTAATCAATATCAAATTGGACGTTACAGGTATATATAAATTATTCCTAGAAATATGATGTCTAACATAAAATCACAATAGAGTTAACTTTAGTTAATATAATGATATTTCATATTATGATATATGTTACAAAAGAATAATATTAATTTTTATTTAACATAAAAGTTTAATTTAGATTATTTATTTCAATAATTTTGACCTTAGCGTTCTATAAATATTACTTGAATACTTATATCTAATAAATTTAGTTAAATTATTTGTTTATTTGGATAATTTTAGTTCTATTATGCTATAAAAATATAATTATCATATAATGATTTTATACGATATATATTAAATTATGAGATAGTAAAATAAATATTTATTTTTATATTAAAAATAAATATATATTTTGATATTAAAAATAATAGTTAAATTAAAAAGATAATTACTAATATAAAACTAAAAGTGGTTCTTATTATTGAATTTTATTTTTATTTTTATATTTATTTGGAAAATAAAAATATATAGAAATAGAACTATACAAAATTTAGGATAAATTATAAATACACTCTTTGAGATTGGCTTAAAATACGAATTGTCCCATGTGGTTTGAAAAATTACAAATACATCCCTATCAAAAAAATTTATTTAACAAAATTAATTAAAAAAACAAAATTTCTAACTATTCACCTATACAATAATAAAATTATCTGAATTATTAATTGAAATAAAATTTTAACCTTATCAAAAATTGTTAATTAACTTGATGATTTATTAATAAGAGAACTTATTTGTTATAAAATTAAAAACTATAGGGGGCATAATGTAATTTCTAAAATCACATGAGATAATTTGTAATTTAAGTAAACCTCAAGGGGTGTGTTTGTAATTTACCCGAGTGTCTAAGGCATTAGGTTCAGTGTATATTTTTTTATTGATGAGAGGTTCACTATTTGTGAAATAGTTTGGTAAGTGGTCCTTTTACTTATTTTGAAAGACATTTTGTTTTCAATTTTACCCCTTAATTTATTTGTTGAATTAATTTATCTGTTCAATTTTTTTCACTATCTGCTCAAATTATTTTCTATTTATTCAAATTTTTCATATATCTGTTCAAATTTTTTTCTATCTGTCCATTTTTTTTCTTTTTCTCTTTAAATTTTGTCTATATAAATTTTTCATCTGTCCAAATTTTATGTGTCTAATTTTTTATCTGTTCAATATTTTTATCTATACAAATTTTCTATCAAAATTTTATCTGTATAAATTTTTATATCGATATAATTTTTTTCTTTTATTTGTTCAAATACCTATCCAATTTCATTATCTGTTCAATTTTTTCACTTATTTGCTCAAATATCTGTCACAGATCATCACCAAGCCAAATTTCTTTATGTTCAAAATTCTTTTTAATTTGTTAAAATAACAATTCAACAATCAGTCACAGGTCATCACCAGCTTCAACAGATAAATAAACACCAGCTTCAACAGATATTTGCGGGTTATTTGGGGTGTCCTAAATAAGTGCACTTTTTTTTTTTTTTTGACTAAAAAATTGAGGAAAAAAATATGGATATTTGGGTTAACTTTTGACTTTTTATGAAAAAATGTGTATTAAAAAATTGTATAAATTAGTGTGTAGAGGAAAATTATGATTGGAAGTTGTGTAGCTATAATTTTTGACTTTTGGTGAATAGTGATAACTTTTTAACTTTTTGAGTAATTTTTTTACTTTTTGAATTTTTTTAGAATTGCCAAACTTGGCCTTAATCTGTTAGATTGGACTTTTCAACATATCACCACCAGCCAAATTTAAAATCACTCAACAACTATTCTAATTTTTTTTCTTAGCTCCCTAAAAGAAAGATAAAATAAAATAAATAAGTAAATAAAATAAAATTGAACAAGAAATGGAACAAATTTAAAGAAAATCAAAAAAATCAAACATATTTTTTTATTTGTTCAATTTTTAAACTTATCTGTTTAAATTTTTTCTGAAAAAATTTTCTATTCAAATTTTTGTTTGTATAAATTTTCTGTCCAACTGTTTTTTCATATGTTTAAATTTTGTTTTCCTATCTATTGAAAACATCTGTTCAATTTTGTTGGACAGAAAAAAAAAATAGTATAGATATATGAAGCTTATATGTTCAAAAACAATTCCCAAAACGTACAAACACTTATCCAGATTGATATTCTAGTAGTTCCAGGCCAAACACTTATCTATTATATACTATTATACTATGTTTTGGGAAAATGCATGATCTATTGTTATTCCAGTAGATTGTATACTATTATACAACAACAACAAAAATCAAGCAGATCCAGCAACTCAAATCAATGTTTTCAAATTTCCTGCAACTCTTCTTGCCACAAGGAAGCAAGCCAGAGACAGAGAATAAGATCCAGAACATAAATTAGTAAATATACACAGAGATACATGTACATATATATATATATATATATAATTGAAATTTGTATAAGAGGAGAAAGAGAAGGGTTACTACAACTCAGATCTACCACAGATCTAGCAGATCCGAAGCCTTCACATCTCAAATCTATCACAGATCCAGCAGATTCGGAGCCTTCACATCGCCAATTCAGCGATCGCGACGACTAATGTCACAGGCGGTGATGATATCAACACAGCCGCCGATAGTGGTTCTTCGATTGACGATTGGTGATGAGTCGGCGGCAAGGCAGCGACGGAGGTGAGGAGGTGAGGAGAAGAGAGAGGGGGGTTTGTTTTGGCGAGGACGACGACGAAGACGACAACATGGTAGCGGAAGTCGGTGATCGCAGGCTGTCGGCAGAGTGGATGACGCCGACGCTGACGTGTTGGTGGTGGAATCGAGGATCAAGACAGAAGAGGGCCTACCAAGTAACTAAAAGATAAAATAAGTTAAAAATTTAATCAGATAAAATATCATATTCAAATAATAATTATTTCATATTTTCTCTCACAAAAGTCAAAAAAAATAAAAAGTCATATCTAAATTATAATCATTTCATTTTTTTCTCTCATAAAAGTAAAAAAAACCAAAAACTTATTCAATACAAAACTTTTTAACATCAAATTAAAATAATCAAAAAAATTAAAAAGTCAATCAACATTCTAAATGAAGGCTATAATATATATATATATATATATAAGAGTAGTTTTATTTTTTTGGATGAATTTGTCTTTTTGTGCAAAAAAAAATAAAAATAAATAAACCTTTGAATCTTTAGATTTAGAAAAATCAATGTACTCTTGTATATAGGTATATAAAATTTAAATTAAATATAAATATTTTATAATAAATAATTTCATGTTGAATAAAATATTAAATATAAATTAATGTTAAGACATCAATAGCATAGGAAAAAAAATATAAATATAAAAAAAAAAATTAATTTGATATGTACAATGTACATAATTAAATACATTTTGTTTTATATATATGGAAAATTAGTTATTATAATTGAAATTAAATTTGTATAAAACATTATATGTAAATACAAAGACATATTGATGTGATTCTTTTTTTTTTTAAAAAGTAATTAAAATGTACCACATAAAAAAGGGACACTTACAAATCAGTCCTATGATTAAGAGACACTTACCAATCAGTCTTATTAATTAAACCTATTTACCTATAGATCCTAACTGATAAATTTATCACTATAAAAACAAGAGATTGATAAATTTATCACTATAAATTTATTTATAAAAATAAGAGACTGATAAATTTATTAATAGGACTTAATAGGTAATAAGTCTCAAAAGTAGGATATATCGGTAATTTACCCTATGATTACTCCCCGACAATTCTATCAATGTTCTCATCATAATCTAGCAATCAAATGTACTATTTATTTTTAGCTGAAATCTTGCTGGTGAATATTTTTGAACCTAAGCAGTGACTGTTAGTAAGATCAATATAACGAAACTTCAACAAAACAATCAATAATTTTTTTTTTCTTAGAAAACAAACACACTTTTAGATCAAGCAACAAAATCGCATCTATTATAAACTTGAACTCAAATAAAAAAATGTGGATAAGATGAACAAGCAATAGATCAAAAGAATACGGACAGACATATACATGTGTACATAATAATATTAAGATCTTATGAAATGTGGTGAGAAATTAGTACGTACAAATTTGTAGGCGGAGAGAGAAGTGGAAGAGAGATATGAGTGAGGAACACATCCATCGCCATTTGAGAGTGGAAATGAAAAATGGATTGATCAAAACAGAGAAGTAAAAGTTTGTTGAAGATGAATGAAGCATAATTACTTGATGAACTTTTTCTTCTTCTTCTTCTTCAATGGAAGCACGAAGTTTTGTAGAGACTTCGTTTGAAAATAAATTATTTTAGTAATTTTTTTGACTTTTTACCAAAAAATGTGCAGAAAAGTAGGAGAATGATGTGAAAACTTATAAAAACTTTTTAACTAAAACTAAAAGTTGCCAAACGACTATTTTAGTTGATTTTTTCAACTTTTATAAAAAGACATAAAAAAGTGAAGGAAGAAGATGAATAGTATTTTTGGACAATATTGTTGTGTTGGCAACTTTAACTCTAGGTAAAACGTGTGCCAAATTTGATACAAGATATAACAAAAGTATAATTTATCAACTTTAATACTTCACCGTTGGAGATAAAAAAAGTAAATTTCATACTATTTTATAGCAATAGAAGCTCCAATAGTTCACTGTATGAGTTGTTCTTAATATAGTTAGATTACAATTCAAAGAGTTCACCATTGCTATATCAGCTCAAACTCCCAACCTCCACCTCGAGGTGACAAATGGGTGGATTTGGGTAGGTTTAAATAGGTTAGACACTAAAATTATATAATCCTAACCCGTACATTTAATAAATGGGTCTAAATGAGTTAGGTTAAACTAGATACGAGTTTGACAAGTCATTCTGACTAACCCATTTATTTTATTGAACTCTTTTTAATAAATGCAAATAATTTTTCAAAACTAATTTTTATACAATTGCAAAACTAATTTTAAATATGATTTTTTTAGAGGATTAAATTTAAATTAAAAAAGACAATTACTAATTAATTAATGATTATTAATGTATAAATATGACTTAAAAAGAAAATGTAATGTGATTTACTCATTAATAAATTAGTTGCTTTATTTTTTTTTATTACTTATTTTTAAACGAAACAGTGGTAATACAAGTATATTTTGTACCAGAAGCATGTCATTTAAGTGTACAGGTGAAATGGATGTATTGCTTTGATTTGAAGTTTCTGCGAAGGTTCGATTTCCTGCTTATCATGTTTTCAGAACCCGGAAATCAGTGGTCGGGTTCGGGTCGGTATGGCCACTCCTCCATCTCACCACTCTTGGTGTGTCTACTAAACTATTAGGCCAAACCCAATGTTGAATGATTTAAACGTCAGAAATAGAAATTTAATTTTTTTTTTCTCACTACTAAAAAAAAAATAAAACAAGATTATAACATTAATTTTTTTTTTTAGACACAAAGTAAATAAAATAAATATATATTCTTTTATTCATTGTTCATTCAAATAAAATAATGCAAAACTACAATTAAAGAGAAAGATTATGGTACACACCTTACAAAAGGTGTATATCATATGCACGCTCTAATTATAGAAGAAAATAATATAACTCTATATTTTTTGAATCATAACTATATAAAATAAAATAAAATAAAAAGTTATAACGTAACATAAAAACAGTCATAATGAAATATCTCAAAATAATGTCATAACTAAAGAACAAAATTAGTCGTAACTAAAGAAAAAAATAACATAAGTAGAAATGCATATGGTATAAGGTATGTATAATAAAATTCTCCACAACTAAATATTTGGAGTTGATTTTTTTAATTAATTTTTGAAATATTGAATTTTTTTGGTAGAATCTAAAAAAAATTTATGCATTCAGAAAATTCAGTGGCTTTTTTATTTTTTATTTTTGTTAGGGACAAAGTTGAGTGACTTTTTTTTATTATTTTTACTGGCAACAAAAATGCTTTTTAACTTGGGATTTTTCAAAAATGTTTGGGATCTCTAATTAGAGGTACCATTAGTGATGTGACAGTAGGTCCCACCCACTACCACTGTTAGTGTTGTGTCTGGTTTTTTTTTTTTTTTTTTTCACCTCATTAGAGGTGTATTTAGAACTTCTAAATTAGAGGTCTCTAGTATCACCGGGGATTTTTTTTGTTCACTTTCCTAAACATTTGTATTAGATTAAGCACAGACACTTTTGTAGTACTAGTACAACAAAATAAATTTTTGATTTTTAATTTTATTCATTTAAATTCTAATCGTTTGATTTATATTTAATCTAAATTATTTGTCTATTTTTGTTAAGTATAACTATCTGTAAAAATGTAACTTAGTTATTAAACTCAATGGCACATCTACATTGAGTTTAATTACTAAAATATATATATTTTAAACAATTTTACTTATCAAAAATAATATTTTAACTATTTATTTGGAGAAATTATTTAGGGGTCTTAGAATATTACTCCATGCTATTTAATATTTCTAAAAAATCAGCAAAAAAAAAGTGTTGTTCGGTTTATTCTTATTTTTTAAAAATGAGTTAATTACCTAAAAATTCTATTTACAAATGTTATGGTAGCTCAGGTCCTTTTTAAGATTTTTTGAACCAATAAGTCTTATTTAGTAAAACTAAAAATATTATCTGTTTTTTTTCAATTTTTAAGACTGAGAACATTATCAATTTTGCATAGTAATATTTCAGATAATTGTTTCACAAACTAATAAAAAAACAGAGCATGAGATTCAATGTTTTTGCCTTCTACTTATTGGTTTGATTCAACTATCCAATAAAATAAAAAATATTATTAATTTTTTCAAGTCTTAAAACTGAGAACATTATCCATTTTTTCATTTTTAAAGGTGTTTTTTTTTTTTCCTTCAATTTTGCGCATCAATTTTTCATTATCATGCTCCTTTATATATACAAGATTTTCAGTTTTGATTCAATTTTTTCAAAAAAAATTAGGTAGCATTTTGTAGAGTTTTAGAATTATGATTTGAGAATATAGTTGTATTTTGAGTTTGTGAGTTTTGGAATTATGATTTGACTGTGAAAAATTTGTTTGGTTATGAGTTTTGAAAAGAATTTTGAATTGAGTTTAAAATGAATGATGTGACATATGATATTTGATTCAAAAATTTACAACTCATAACCAAACATACAATCCAAAATTCTATTCAAAACTCATAAAAAAAATTTAAAAAAATTCCGCAAATATTTTTTTATTTAAAATATAAAAATAATAGGTACAAAAATAAAAAATAAAAATCGAATGCTATTTTGGTCAACCGACCGAACGTCCGGGGGACGTATGGGGAATGACCAAGTTGATGTGTTTTGAAAAGTGGTGGGTATCAATTTTTGAAAGCGCTAACCAAACACTACACTCAAACCAAGGGGTGAAATCAACTTTTCGAAACCTTACCAAACACAGCCTTAGTTTTTGTTTATTGCACATAATTTTTTTTTAAATTTTTTTTAAATTTGAAAGTTGATCTTTTAAAGTATTGAAAATCAAAATAAATGTCAAATCATCATATTCCTTTATAGATAATCATAAATGATGAACAATCATTGTTTGATGAACAATTCCGACTATTAAAAATTTAATGGGACTTGAAGGTTCAAAAAATCTTAGTTAGGACTTAATAGAATATAAGTTCATAAATTAGGATTTGTGTAGAAATGCCCTTTTAAAAATTGAGTTTTTTTTTTCTGTATTTTTTTGTTTTCACTGATTTTTTAAATGAATATTTTAATTATTATTTATTTTAATTTTTAGATACACACACCTAATATAAATATAGTTAAAAAGTATATTATTTGTGAAAACTATCTTTTAAATTCGCTAACTACAAATTTTTTTTTTTAAATTCAGAAATTAAGTACATTTTCATATTCTTATGTATTTATTAATTTTTTTAAAAATATTTTTTCACAGATAATTTACTTTTTGGTACATCTAGGCTAAGTGCTTCTAAATTTTTTTTAAAAAAATTACTTTAAATATTTTTAAAAAATACATAAAAAATAAAAAATTCAAATTTTAAAAAATAATCAAAATCAAACATGGTGATTAGATCTCACTATTTCAATCAATAAAAACCAATTTAAAACACAACATCGCCTTGCCCCAAGACAACAAATAAGAGTAATTATATTTTCACACACTTAGTTACCTTAGTGCACACACTTAATGGAATATTATTTTAATGACAATTATACTCAAAACTAAAATGACCATAATGGACATCTACTAACACCCATAATATTTTATGAAAATACTCTATACAAATCTTTTAAAAATAAAAAAAATCTCAATGTACACCTTTTGAGTAAAAAAAATAAAATAAAAATAAACTCTAGTTTTTCTATTGTTGTCACTTTGCTTGATACACACTCTATACTCTTTTATTGATTGCAAAGTAATACTCTCATAATAACTCTCATGTTGTTTTAATATCTAGGTTTATACTTTATTAGTGATGAAAATGTTAGTTTTCATGCAAAACTTTTTTTTTCCTTTCACGGTTTTTAATTAGACAACCAGTGCCGATTATTTCATTATATTCGGACATCAATTGCCAAATTTTTTATATTTTTTTCTGAACAAATTTATCGAAACTAATCACTTTTATTTAGAAGTAAATTTTTGAAATAAATACATAATTTCGGAAAACTACCACCGAAAGCTCACAATCAACAGTATCGATTCAAAAAACAAGGACTTTGGTTCTTCAATGTGGTCTTCATTTTGATTGTGTTCTTCAATTGGGTCTTCACTTTGACTATTGTAGTGTTGTGGCCCTACAAATTTTCAAATTGTACCAGTATATGGAATGAGGGACAAGTGTGTGGAAGGAGGATTGAGGGGGTGTGTGTACAATAGTTGAGTGAAGGGTATAATTGATACATTTACTGTGTAGATTGAGAAAATTAATGAATAATTAAATTACAAAGTGTGAGTACTAAGAAATGATGTGAATTAAGGTAATTAGGTGCGTGAAAATAAAATTTCCCCACAAACAATTATGGACCACAATTCGTACAATCAAATAATGCACCAAACTACCAAAAAGTGAAATCTCAATTATTCGTGTTTATATTGAGGCACTTGCAAACCCACTTCACCAACACCGACACAAATACACCATACACAAGAGACTAGCTAGAAAGAAGTCGATTGAAGTGGGAATTAATGGCTCAGACAAAGGACTCAAAGTTTCACATAGCCATGTTTCCATGGTTTGCCTTGGGGTGGGGCACTTAACTCCATACCTCCATCTCTCCAATGAGCTTGCTCAATGAGGCCACAAAATCTCTTTTTTGTTGCCAAACAAGGTTCAAATTCAATGGGAAGCTACGAATCTCCATCCCAACCTCATCACTTTCTATCCCCTCGCCGTCTCAAATGTTGAAGGCCTTCCTCTAGATGCTGAGACAGCTTTCAACATACCCATTGTCTTAACCACTCACCTAGCGACCGCCATGAACCTCACTCATGATCAAGTGGAAACATTGCTATGAGAATTGGAACCTGATTTTGTTTTCTTTGACGCTACTCATTGGGTGGCAGAACTAGCATCAAAGATTGGCTTCTTGAAGAAAGTGTTCTGTAGTGTTGTTTCTGCAGCAACGCTGGCGATACTTCTAGTCCCTGCATGTAAAGTTTTTAAAGACAAGATGCTAATGGAGGCCGAAATGGCAATGCCACCACCAGACTACCCGTCTTCTACCATGGTGTTGTACGTACATGAAGCTCTTGCATCACCAGACATATCATCTGAATTTGGTAGCGGTATAACATTCTACGATCATTTCACAACCTCCATGAAAAAATGTGATGCAATCTCTATTAGAACATGCCAAGAAATAAAGGGAAAATTTTGTGACCACATAACAAGCCAGTATGGAAAGCATGTATTTCTAACAGGATTTGTTTTGCCTTGTTAGATATATATATATATATTATTCTTTTATACTTATCTATCTGTATTGTAGATGTATCTCATCTTGTTTTCTATACTTATCTCTGATGTATCTTTATCTCCTTTTCTGTACTTATCTAGGTTTCCTCTTAGCCTATAAATACAGGCTTCTTGTATTTCATTAATATAATTCAATACAGAGTTTCTCTTTTCTCTTCTCTCTCTACTTTCATAATATGGTATCAGAGCCTAGGGTTCTCTCATACCCTTATTTTCTTCTTCTTCACTTTTTTTCTGTCCCCTGTTGGTTTTTGCGTATCTAGTCCATCCCTATTTCAACGTTTGGACTATACCAACCTCTTCGTCTCTTCAAGACGAAGCCAATGCCATAGCCAACGCCACTAGACTCACCTTCATCGGACTTGCCACGCGCTCTCATGCGCCTTCCAAAGACCCGCGCATCAGTTGACCTCGGTCTCACTCTCACCACGCTCCCGTACGTGTCCTCTTAATTGGCTTCCCTTGGCTTCGGCTGCTCGACTTCCGCCTTAGCCGATTCGACCTAAGCTTGCCCATTGGATTCCGCATCAAACGATTCCCATTCAGCTTCCGTCCGGCTTCTCTTAGCCAGGTGCCGCTACCCCAGCTTCCGCCTGGCTTGTCCAGCCGTTTGCCTATTTTTCAGCTGCTAACATCAACCCTACTCAACCTCTGACGTCATCATGCTCAGCCACTGCCTAAGCTACTAACATCATCACAGCACAGTATTGACGTTAGCCCTACCTGTTCCTAGAGTTTTGCAGTCTTCTGAATCTGTTGGTGACCTCTATTTTGGAAATTATGGATCGTACTGAAAACATCCAATATGTTTCTGTTATACTTAATGGGTCCAATTATGTTAGTTGGGTCCAAGCTCTCTCTAGCTTCATCAAAAGAAAACACCTTTTGCGGATCAATACTGGTGCTCTTTCCAAACCCAACCAGAAAGAAGATAAGACTAACTCTGCATTCAATGACCGTCTTGACGAATGGAAAAGTAAGAATTATCAAATTATCACATGGTTCTGGGCTACCTCAGTTCCTTCCATCAACCTTTATTTGGATGCTTTCAGAATGATGTGTAGACACCCCATTTTTGACGACCCTTACGACTTGGACGTCATCGCTTGCATATCCAATGATGAGTTTATATGCTTGTCAAGTGCTCGAAGTTCTCAGTGGAATGCCACAGCTTTGAGCCTTTCAAACTCTACACCCCTATTGCCTTGTTTTGGACCAAAACCTTGGGTTTTCAAGCCTGTAACCTCCGGTGGCTTGTCGTAGGGGCTGCTGGCCATTGCTTCTGGTTACCGGCCACCAATGTGTTTTACAGATATTTTGTGATAGCTGTGCCAGCTGTTTGCATAGATGCTTGCATCTGTTCCCACGTGTATGGCTGGATGTTTTTGAGGGAGATTCATGTTTTTCTATATATAGAGAACCTCCCTTCTTGCTTTGGGATTAGAAAAATTTTGTAGCAAAATTTTTTCTCTCTCTACAATTCTCTTTCTCTCTCTCTCTTGCAAATTTTTTCACCTTTGCCTATACACTCCTAACCAAACCTCTCCATCTTTGAGTTGAGGTATCTTTGAGCCTTGTTGGAGCTCTTGAGGGTGTGTTTTCCTTGTTTTATTGCTTGGAAATGATCTCCTCTTCAAGAGGTATAAGGCTTTGTCTCTTTACTTGTTGTATTTACTCTTTTTTCTCACTATTTTCCAACAGTTTTTGGGCTGTAAAAATTCTTTATTTTTGGGCTGAAATTTTGGTTTTAAGGCCAATAAAGGTTGAGGGGTGGTTCACCATTCTTTATACCTTGCTCTCAAGGTCTTTACTATTGTGTTTCCTACCTTTGCACTACTTTTTTTTTGAGCTTTTAAACACTGATTTTTAGAGTTATTTCAGTGGCTAAAATCATGGTTTGAAGTCCAAAATTGGAGGGGTTAGCCTCCTCTCCTTGTGTTTTGCTTACTAGCCTAGCATGATCTATGTTTTAGCTTATTACTCTAGCTATTTTTATCTTAATTCCAACATGTTTTAAGACTTATTTAGGACTGTTTTAGGATTATTTTTAAGTGTTTGTTGCATTTGAGTTTTGTTTTGCATGCTTGTAGTGTAATTGTCCTCATAGACTTTGTGTTTTAGGCATTGGACACCATCTTATTTGAGTTGATAGTGTTTATTTATGGCTTTCCATACTTGTAATCACTCTTAATCACATTTTTAGCCTCCCTCCATTCTTGGTTTTTGTTTTTCTTTGAAAGTTATTTGAAATTACTTGTTTGTTTAAGCATAAGATTAAGATGTCATGCTAAATGGTTTAATCCCTTTGGGGATTCATTACCAACGGTATGATGTCTCTTTCATGCCCAAAGCAACTCTTGGTTTGAGCCCTCTTTCCATTGGAGGACTTAAATTCACCTTTGGATTCAATTGACTAAAGAATGGATGGTAATATAAAATGAAGTAATAAAATAGAGGCTAAAAAAGGTGCAAGATAATAATTGGTTAGGGTTCACTTGAATGTTAATTGAACCCTTGAGTCTTGAGTCGTTTCATACTGACTAGTGATGAAAACGGTTCAAGATTCATTGTTAACTACTTCTCTTGATCTTTCATGATAGGGAGGTGGTTTTGAGAGTCTTGTTTTGTTGCATTCAATGAACTTGCACACTTTGGTTCATAAGCCATCATGTAATGAAATTGCATAGATTGATGGTTCGTGAATCAAGTTTTACTACTCCTTTGAGCTATTCAAATGATAAGGAGAGGTAAATTGTGCAAACAAACCTTTGAGAATACACTGTCTTTGCTCTATTTGCTCTTTGTTACAACAGGACAGCCCAATCAGTAGTGGCCGGCAGGCTATCTTTTGTGGCTGGCAAGACACCTTCAATGGCCGTCAGGCCCTCTGTCGGCCACCAGTGCAAAATAAAAGCAATGTTCTTTTGAAGTAGAACAGAGTTGGTCTGGAGGTGGAAATCAATGCAAATGTTTTACTGTGCAACAGAGGCATTCAGCAGCAGAAATAGTGGCTTCTTCGAGTGGAAATCGTATTCATGTATGAGCCCTCCATTGATCCTCGAGATCCGTGCTATAAATATATTAGTATTGTGATTGAAATAGTGACTTTGTAAATAATAAGTTAGAATAGCTAATTCGTCTCGTGTTGTAATTATTTTAGTTAGCTAGATTAGTTAATTAATTAATTCATTCGGTTTGTAATAATTAGTTAAGTGGTTTAGCTAAATTATTCATTTATTGTTGTAATAGCTAGGTAATTAGTTAGCTAGTTAGTTCATTCGGATCCTCCAGTGTGAGGGCGTAATGTTGTAATAACGTGTATGTCTTCTAGTGTGACAACCACCTCCTTAGTTAAAATTAATTTAATTAATTAATTATTTGTTTATTGTTAACTGAGTGCTTATGTGCTTAACTGTTATTGATTGTCTTGATAATTATTGACTTGGTTGATTGTTTGATTGAATAGATAGGTGAGAATAGAAATTAAACCTGTCTGATTCGCTAATTTTAACAAGTTAGAAAACAACAAGTGGATAGGATTTAGAGCCTAATTCACATTAGTATAATTGAGATTATTTAATATAGAGGATTAATTTATTTGGGTAGAAATGAGTGTTGTTTTTTTTAATTATTTATTTATTTGTATTTAATTTAATTGGAACCTTAATTTAACAAACTAATTGAAAAACTAAATAGTAAGTTATATGTCTACTCATCTCATAAACATAGACTAAGAGAGAGAGAGTGCTTGGTTGCCTTAGTCATCTTTTTTCACATACTCACAGACCCACATAGAGAGAAAGAATGAGAGGAAGAGTGAGTTGAGCTCATAGAAGAGAACTTGGAAAGGAAGAAGAAGAGGAATCTTAAGAAAGCTGAAATTTTGGTCTTGAAGCATCAATTAAGGTAAGAAATTATTCCAAATTATTGATATTGAAGCTCTATTACATATCATCTTCCAAGATATGAGTTTAAATGAATTGAATTTGTCCTTAAATAGGAGATTTGCTCATGTAATTGAGAGCTTAAGGCATGCATGTGAAAAAAATTGAAGAATTGATCAATTTAACTCATAATCCTTACATGCATGACATATTTTCAAGAGAACAATGATTCTAAACTTATTTTCAAACATGATTCATAGAGTTTAAGGAGAGATTAAACATTTATTAAAGTTTGGGTTCAAGAAAATGGATGTTTCATGAAATTGAGTTTCAAAAATGGAACAATGGGTTTAATTTGATATTAAGAGCCTTATAAGAATTCAATTAAAAATTTGATTTAGGTTCATAAAATTAGATGTAGTCAAATTAAGCCGTAATTAAGAATTAATTAAATTTAATTGAAATTAAGTTAGACTTAAGATTATGGAAATAAATGTGAAAATTAATTATTTGGTTCTTGATTTGCTTGAAAATAGAGTTGAAATTGCAAAATGTACATTTTTATGAGTTTCTAATTCAGTAATTTAAACATGACTGAACAATTTTAATTTAACGTGTATGAGCCTAATTTAGGTTTGATTGTGTAATTAGTGAACTTAATAAGGGTTGGTTTATGATTAGATTATTTATATTTAATTAGTTTGGTTAATACATAGCTAAACATATTTTAATTGGAGGTTAATAATCTAATTTATTCCTAATACTAGTCATTCATATTTAAAAGAAATGGAAGAAAAATAAATAGGAATAGCTGAATGAAAAATTAGAATCAAATAAGAGAAATCGAAAGACAAACAAGTAACCAAATTAAATAAATTGTAAAAGTGTAATTGTAATCGTGTTGTGCTTGACTTATTTTTTTTAGGTCAGACGCCGAACGATTAGCACGTGTTTTTTAGGAGCCCGCTGTGAATAACACTATTGTAAAGATATGTTCAATCATATTTATTTTCTGATTGATAAATTTTATTGTTTCCTGAAATGATGCTCTTTTTTTTTTATTGATTGAATGATGATCCTAATTTCTAAACTGTATTCGTGGCATTCATAGCATATTGTTATTGTTATTGTTATTGTTATTGATACAGAGATCTCTGTCAGTTCCAATTCTTGGAACTATTGTCTATTGTCTGATGGCCATCAAATGATTGTTCAGTCTTTAAGACCTATTGCATTGTTGCTATTGGATATACCATGTATGACTTTTACGAATATGATTGATTGAATTGTACGATTGAATGATTGATTGACAAAAAGATGTGATTGCAACTAATCTATTGATAATTGACTATTTCAAATATTGTAAGGACGTCATTCTAACCTCTTTACACAACTGTTATTCACTTGGCTCTAGCTCACTGTTTACTATATATTTGTAGGTGATTGTCACGACCCAAACCCGGCCCTATGGGTTTAGCACCGTAACTGGCAAGTAATCCGAGATTACCGAAGGCCTACAGAACAGTAATATAGTCAAACAGAGTAGAGGGCCTGGCGGAAGCCAATACAGTAAATAACTAGTGTCCATAGAGCTGTGAAAATCTGAATGTCAAAAACATTTTTATGCATTCATACAGTTCAAAACAGTACAATCCATAAACAGTCTATACAATCATTCACAGTCAGTCAGTACAGGGATCAAGTCCCTAGACAACAGTACAGTATAACAGTCGACAGTCTATACAAATGTACAAAACAGTGAGGAGACCGACGGGGACACAAAAACACCCCAAGCCATAGCATGGCAACTCGGAACCTCGCAGTGAGGCACTTAGGCTGGCTTGACAAAATTGGGGACCAAACCCACGCTCCTAGCTCCGGTCTGGTTGCTGAGAACCTACATATATATATAAACAGTGAGCTAAAGCCCAGTGAATAACATAACGTGTAAAGAGGTTATGAATGAATGTCCTTTACAGTAATGAAATCAATTCATTATACAGTATTTCAATCTTTTAGTATTTCAGTCAATCAGTATTTCAATCAATCAGTCATATGTGGTACATCCATTAGCCTATAAACAGTAGGTCCAAAAGGACCAGGCCTTAACAGACCCAATAATAATGATGGCCATCAAACAGTATGGTTCCACAAGGAAACCGACAGAGCTCTGTAACAGTCAATAACAGTGGTGCTAAGGATGCCACAATACAGTTCGAAATGCAGGACATACATTCATTCAATAAACAATATCAGTTCAATAAACAGTTCAGTTCAGTATTCAAAATATAACCATTTAAACATATCTTTACACAATCTGTTACTCACAGTGATTGGGCTATCAGTAGCTAGAGCGCGTCCCCGAGAGCCAACCCTAAACAGTTAACAAATAGAACACACACTAAGTTTCACAATCGAAAAGATGATAATTACATCCCTAAATTTCCTCGGTGTGGTTCTATGTCTAAATCCTCATTAAGATGCTTTAAACTAGGCCTAAGGATGCCTAGAATGGAATGAGGATGCAAAAATACAGTTGGAAGGCACTTTTCAAAAGTTGCTGAAAACAGGGGCCTCGCTCGAGCGAGCCTTCCTTCGCTCGAGCGAGGTTGCAAAATCAAGGGCTCCGCTCGAGCGAACAATCCTTCGCTCGAGCGGTCTGATGAAACAATAAAAATACTGGATGCTCAATTTTTACGCGCGATGCTCGCACGATTCTCGCTCGAGCGAGCTTCCAAAATCAAAGGGTTCGCTCGAGCGAGCCTTCCTTCGCTCGAGCGGTCTGATGAAACAGTAAAAGTACTGGATGTTCGATTTTTACGCTCGAGCCACCAATCCTTCGCTCGAGCGGGGCTCAGAGGAAAACGTTGGTCGCTCGAGCGAGGAATCCTTCGCTCGAGCGAAGAAGCCAAATTTGGAATTTCCAGATTTGCCTTCCTAGCTCAAACCAAGCATTCTCAACTCAATTCTCGACCTCTTGGGCTCAAATTCTGGAGAATACATCCCAAAACAATGTATAACAAGTTTCAAAAGCCAATTTATGAATTCAAGCCCCAAAGGTGAGTCAATTAAATCCATTTTCAAACCCATTTTCAAGAACAAGTTTAAAACATGCAATGCATGAGCTTCAAACCCAATTCAATCTTCAAATCTTGCTCTAGAGAGCTCAATAGTTGGAAAACATTCTGAAAACATGAGCTAATTTATAGACATGGACATGCATGTATAGTTCAAGCATGAATTCAACTCCAATTTCACTAATTCAACCATGCATGCAACAATTGATCTTCAATTCAACACATATGAGCAAAATCATGACTTAACTTCTCTATAACCAAGATGTATGCAAGATGGGACTTAAAACATAACAAGAAGATGGTAATTTTCTTACCTAAGTCTTCAATTTCTTGACTAGAAGTTCAATTTATGCAACTACACTTCAATGTACTTCAAGTCTCCAAGCAATCTCAACAAATGAGCTTAATGAACTCACACATTCCTCTCACTCTCTCTTCTAGTCGGCAAGAACAACCAAATGTGCTGAGGAAATGTTGCTAAGTGTATAATACAAGGCTTCAATATGTCTAGGATAGTGGCCACTAAGGGTGGCAAAAGTGTAATTAACTCAAAGTTTGTAATAAAACCATTTTTAATCTAATTTAATCATTCCTAATCAATTTTCGGATACATATACCATTAAATCACAAATATTCTACTGATTATAAAACACTAAACGGTTCCTAAATCGGCCGCCGATAAGGCCTTCAATTAACAGTTTAAACATAAACTACAAACAGGTAAAATCATACAATCAAACAAATAGAATATGCAATTCAATAGGCAGTCTTATTCAGTTTCAGTTTCGATTCCAATCAGTCTGTCCAGTACTTTAATCAGTTCAATTATCAGTCATTAGCGGTTCAGTTTAGCATTAATCAGTATATAATTCAGTGGTTATACGGTAATCAGTACGAGGGTTGTTACAGTGATCGAGCACCGGATCAAAGCTAGTAGTGTTGACCTGAACCCTTGTTTTGTCAAGCCAGCTATTGCGCCTCTTCACGAGGTTCTGAACTAACATGTGTCAAGGCTTTTTGGGTGGTTCAAATTCACCCTTTTGATATTGCTAAGTGAAAAGAATGTTTTATAACTTTTGTTAATACTACTTTTGATTATGGGATTCAATTCCCTAACTTGTGTTTTGTCTTGTATATATGTGTTTTATGGATTTAAGTGTTCGTGGATATAACTATGTATATGAAAGTTTATTTCCATTTAGGTCCTCACAGCTCATTGGACGATGTATGTTATTATTGATTAGCTTCCGCCTGCCCCTTTATATTGTATTATTGTCATTATCGGTAGGTGCCATTCTGTACGGAGCTTTGGATACTGGCTGTGTACCTGGTAATACTTCAATAGTGAACTCTATCTCCCTATCAATCAAATCCCCTGGCAAGTCATCTGGAAAAACATCTGGGAATTCTCTGACTATAGGAATACTGTCGACATCAGTTTTAGTATCAGTAAGTACAGTCAATACACAACATAGATATCGTTTACACCCCTTTTTAATCAATTTAAAAGCTTTCATGGACGAAATCAGATACGGGGGATGTACTACACCAACTCCACTAAACACAAATTCAGGCAATCTAGGTGGACGAAAAACAACTTGTTTTGTTACACAGTCTATGGTAGCATGATATTTTGTTAACCAATCCATTCCCAATATTACATCGAAATGATTAATGTTCAAAGGCAGTAAATCAATATACAAATGCACATCCCCAATAACAATTTCACATGCAGGATACACATAAGCACAAGTCATGGATCCCCCAGCAGGTGAAGATACAGCTAACAAGTAGTTCATGGGTTCCAGTGGTCTATTTAATTTTCGTGAAAAAGCATGCGAGACAAACGAATGTGTAAACCCCGAATCAATCAGAACATAAGCATTTTGAGCACAAATTGAGAGTATATCTGACACAACTGTCTCGGTATTCTGCACATCTCCCGACACGAGTGCAAACACTCGGCCTTGCCTTAAAGGCTCCTTTCCAGTGGCTTTGGGGTTGGGTTTTGGCATGACAGTTGATGCTGCAACGCTAGCTACAGCTTTACTATTGCCTTAGGAAGTGGAAGGGCAATCTTTGACCATGTGGCCCACCTTGCCACACCTGTAACAAGCACCAGAGATTTTATAGCAAACCCCTTTATGCCTTTTTCCACATTCAAAGCAGGGTGGTATGGAATTGTTTCCTTGACTAGAGCTGGTCGTTGACCCAATATTTTGCTTCTTATTCGATGAGTTGTTTTGGCCTTTCTTAAACTTGAAGCCCCATCTCTTACTACGCCACTCAGATGCTGGTGTTTTAGTCTGTTTCAATGCCTCGATATTTGACTCAACTATTATTGCTCGGTTAAGAACATCCACATGTTTAAGTAACTTCAGAACATTAATTTGATCAAGTATTTCTACATTGAGACCGCCTTCAAACTTCCTGGCCTTTTTGTAGTCAGTATCCACCATGTGTGGTGCATATCTGGCGAGTTCAGTGAATTTAGATTCATACTCTGCTACCGACATGGTGTCCTGTTTCAACTGTTCAAACTCAGTCACTTTACGGTCTTGGACATACTGGAGAAAGTACTTTTCAAAGAAGGCTTCTTTAAACTGAGCCCAAGTCATGACATTATCTGTATCACGGACAAGCATCCATCACCACCTAGCTTCTTCTTGTAAGGTAAAGGTGGCCAATAACACTTTGTGTGCTTCAGAACACGGAAACACCTCAAATAATTTTTCAGTTTCCAGAACCCACGCTTCGGCCTTTAATGGTTCAAGGCCTCCTTGGAATGATGGTGGTTTCATTTTGCTGAACTTCTGTGTCAAAGCAATTATGTCATCATTAACATTCTGTTCGGGTTGTACTGGAGGAGGTGGAGGCTATTGGTTCTGTTGTTGTCTTAAAGCTTTAATCAACAGTTCAACTGTCCTTTGTAACCTTGCCATTCTGGCCTCAGATGATTCAAATTCGTCAGTAGTTCTTGCATTGTCCATTTCACTATATGCAACACAGTGATAATAAACATAGGAATTGCTTACTTAAAACACATTAGCACATATATTCATGTCATAGCCACACACACTTTCATGTTGTTCATGCAGTGCCCTAATCACTTTTCCAGGACATCCTATAGCTCATTTGGACACGTGTGTGTGGTATAACTCGTGCTTTGACATCGCTCTGATACCACTCTGTCACGACTCAAACCCACCCTTATGGGTTTAGCACCGCAATCGGCCAGTAATCCGCGATTACCGAAGGCCTGCTTGATAGTAAGGACAGTATTACAGAGTAAAGGGGCTGGCGGATGCCAAAACAGTAAATAAAAGATGTCCAATGAGCTGTGACAATTTGTATGCAAAAGACTTTTTATAAACATGCCACGTTGATAACCAAAATATATGTACATACGACATATACACAAATATCCATGTCAGGGACCAAATCCCTAACTATAACTGTACAATCAAGTCTTAACATTATTACAGAATAGAGGCAAAAGGGGGAATCTAAAACACCCCAAAACAGCCTTGGCTTTAACACATTCGGAACCTCGAGGTGAGGCACAATGGTTCGCTTTGACAAAACGGGAGCTAAACTAACGCTCCTAGCTCCGGTCCGGTGCCTGGACGCCTATATATAAATATAAACAGTGAGGTAAAGCCCAATGAATAACATATGCGTAAAGGTGTTAAGAATGAATGTCCTTTCAGTAATTAAAACAGTCAATTGCATCAGTAAATCAGTCATTTAGAACCATAATAGTCATATGTGGTACATCCATTAGCAAAACAGTACAGTAGGTCTTAACAGACCTAACAGTCAGTTGATGGCCATCATAATAGTAAACAGTAGTGGTTCCAAACATGGAAACCGACAGAGATCTCTGTGACAGTAGCAGTAACAATACAGTAATAGTAAATTGCTATGGATGCCACGAATACAGTTTACAAATAGGACAAACATTCATTCACTAAACAATAATGTTTCAGTAAGCAGAACAGTTGATCATTTAGAAAATAATCATAATTGAACATATCTTTACAACATTGTTACTCACAGAGCACTGGGCTATAGACAAGCTAACGAGCGTCCTCAGATGCCAACCCTATAGAGTAACAGAACGAACACACACTCGGGATTAATAACTTAGCCCTTAACTATACTTGGTGTGATTCTATAACATTATCCTCATTAAGATGCCTTAAACTTGGCCTAGGAATGCCTAGGATGGAATGAGGATGCAAAAATACACTTTAAAACACTTTTCAAATTTTTGCTGAAACAAGAGTCTCGCTCGAGCATGGCTTTCTTCGCTCGAGCGAGCGTGACAAAACAGTGGGGTCGCTCGAGCGTGGACTTGCTTGCTCGAGCGTTCTGTAAAAATGCAAAAAGTGATGGATGTTGAAAATCCCCGCTCGACGCTCGCTCGATGCTCGCTCGAGTGTGAGACACAGCTCTTCGCTCGAGTGTAGGTCTCGTCGCTCGAGCATGCGTCTGCGTGCACCAAACATTTGAGAGCTTGCAATCTACACTTGAGCCAGCATTCCCTCGCTCGAGCGGAGCTTTGGACAAAAGATGGTCGCTCGAGCGTGGAAGCCAAAATCTGGAATTTCCATATTTGCCTCCCAAGCTCAAACCAAGAATTCAACACATCAAAACTCAACCTTTTGGGCCAATTTTCTAGAAAACACTTGAAAACTCATACTACAACATATTTTGAAGATCAATTTTGTAAAACCAAGCCCAAAGGTAAGCCAATTGCACACAAGTTCAAAGAATCTTTCATGAATAATGCAAGAACTCAACATGCAAGAGTTCACATGAATTCTAATGCTCTAAAACATGACTAAATGCAAGTTTGAACTCAAAATCATGGTGAGTTCATGGACTACAACCAAGATGTGGACGTACATGTGGAAATTCATGAAGAACAACCTCAAAATTCAAGAATATGCACATGCATGCATGAATTAATTCTCAATTCAACTCTTTAAACCAATTCTTGACTTTAAACTCCAAATTCCATGATCCATGCAAGATGCAACTTAAATTTACAAGTAAGAAGATGTATTCTCTACCTTAGGTCTTGAATTCCAAGTATTCTAGCTCAATTTTGCAAAATCCCTTCAATTCCTTCTAACTCTCCAAGTTAATCTCTTGTTGAAACCAATTCTCCTATCTCACTCTCTCTCACAGTTTACTTCAGAAAAAGGGTGAAGAATGGTGCGTCAAGTGTGTAGGTAATGGGGATTAAACAATAGTTCTTGAGGGGGTCCACTAAAGGGCAAAAAGGTAATTAACTATATTCAACTAAACTAGTATTATTTAATCTAATTTAATCATTCCAAATTGAATTTTAATTAAACCTACCATAAAATCTCATAAATTCTAATTAACATATAACACTAATCAATTTCTGATTTGGCCGCCGATAAGGCCTTCAATTTGTATTTCGAAATAAACACACGAACAGATTCATTCAAAATCAAACAGATAGAAATGCATTTAAAACAATACACTCCTACAATCAATTCAGGATTTCATTCTAATTAGTTACTTATCATGCTTAATAATATATTAGCACTAATTAGAGATGAGGGTTGTCACATAGCCCCATGTCTTTCTCTCTTTTATTTACTAGCTTATGATGGTTAGTTTAGGGCATCATGTTTTGTTTAGCATACTTCATGTTTGCATCTACTTGTTTTGCATGCACTGAGACTCGGTTCATCATTCTAACTTGCATTGTTAGTTTAGTGTTTCTTTGAATATGTGCTTAGACCACATGCTATCAATTGTCATATTAGTAGCCAAGCCTAGTAATTGCATATCGCATGTGTTGCATTAGTCATATTGCCTAGTTAGGATCACGCATTTTTCTAACTCTATCATCTTTTTTTTTTGGCTTAGAGTACTAGGTAAGCCTTTACTCGCTTTGGCATATTGCATGAGTGTGATTGTTGCCATGTCCAGTATGCTTGCCATGAGGCTAAATGCTTAATTGCTATAATTCTTTGAATGCCTATGGATGAAGGCTAATTGCTTGAGTTGGGATAGATTGATTTATGTACATTTAAGCCCACTTTTTCAAGTGGCACATTCACAAACTCTTTTTCAAAAACAAACATGAATCAAATGTTCCAATTCTTGCAAGCTAGTCTATACTTGTGTGTGTACGCATCACATAGTAATGCTAGCCTAATAACCGGAATAGGAGCATGAAATGTACATAAGATTCATATCATGATTAGTAGAGGTCGATCTTTCATAGGGCGAGCGGGGATGCTCAATTCATGACCTTCACCTCTCGTACCTAAGTTCCTAAGCCAAGACAATCTTGGTAATGACGGACACGTGGCCTTTGGCACGAGTCATGGGTTTTCTAAATTTCCCAAAAAATATTTAAGTGGCGACTCTGTATCTGGCAAAGCAATCCATTTTTGGCAATTTGATTCAAAATCGATTTTCCAAAAGATTTGTTAAATTTGGACTCTTTGGTGTTTGTCTATTTCACATTGCACTTGTGAGATTAGATTCAGAACCGCGGGAATCCGATACTGTAGGGCTTATTCGACTTCCGAAAGGGGGCACGAAAAGTCAAACTACAGTTTCTGGTGACTCTGTTAGGGATTTAGAGAACTTGACTTGAACTTCATGATGTGAAATTTTATCTACACTTATATGTTTCTTTGCATTACATTTGCATTGGTGCATTTAAGTCAATGTGTTTGCCATTTGTTATTCCTAGACAATTTGCCGAAGGCTTGCCCAAAAAGCTTGCCAAAAGGCTGGCCGATCACGGGCTCTGCCATGATGGGAGCACAACCCTTGGATCTAGACTACCGATGTACCGTTTGATCCTCCTTTCACTTCTTGGTGTTAGGAGTGAGAGATTTATTAGGTAGTCTTGCTGAGGTACACTTCTGACCATTTGGCCTAGTTGCATATCAAAAAGCCATAGAGACTGTTCCAAACTAGGACAAGATGCTCACTCGAATACAGGATTGCATGAACCCACTTTGTTTGAATAGTGAATCTTAGTTTCTGATGAAACTAGGATAGGGTAACCTTACCCCTTCATAGGGGTGTTTTGGCTCTCACTTAACTAGTATGTGCGTATCAGTTGCAAGTTTGGTATCCGTTTTGGGGGGCCAAAATTCAGTGTTGAGTGCAGTCCTACAACTTTGATTACATCTATGTTGGTAACGTCATTAGCTGAGGTGTTGTGCGGTTTCTAATTATTGCTTTATTTTTTCTTTATTTCTTTTGCTACGTAGTTTAACACCATAGCTTCAGAAAGTTCGAATATCTCCCAAGTGCTTTGGAACTGAGTCAGAAGGCTTTGCAAAGTCGGGGATCTTGTTAGAGGATAGCCCGTGTTTACTTCACTCCCACCAGTTACGAGACGGAGAAAAGTTAGGCAGAGTTCACCGGTCCAGTTTTTATCGCAGTCACCCCTCAATTCACCTGCATTCAGTTAGGCTCAGGGACAGTCTTCTACTTCTAGTCCAGCATGAGATCACTCAACTATTCCGATGACACAGTATCCCCCAGTCAATATGGAGATTTAATAAATCATTTTCAGCAAACAATTGAAACCCTAATGCAAGATGTTGCTCGTTAGGCCGAGGTCACAGCCCGTCAAGCGGAGGTAATAAACAAGCTATAACAACAACAAACACAGCTAGCAACGGCTTCTGCATCCCATGCACCTCCTACGGGTATCTCAGCACCTGGAGCCACTGCCCATACTTCTAATGTCCAAGAAAA
This sequence comes from Camellia oleifera, assembly GCA_022316695.1. Taxonomy (NCBI): domain Eukaryota; kingdom Viridiplantae; phylum Streptophyta; class Magnoliopsida; order Ericales; family Theaceae; genus Camellia; species Camellia oleifera. The sequence goes on from CM039305.1 coordinate 33,646,425, forward strand.
TCAGGGGAATCTGGTAGAGCCGATCCTAGCATAAGCCTCCAAAACACATGTGTATCAAACCGAGGCTCCGTTTGAGTTTGAGGTTGACCCAACTATGCTTAAGGTCAACAAACTGGAGAAGCTATTTAAGAAAGCACAAGGTGTTGATTCCATTCCCGACATAGAAGATGGGTATACTGATTCTGCAGTGACATTGCCAGATCGTTTCAAAATGTCGCATATCGATCGATTCGATGGCTCCGGAGATCTCATGGTTCATCTACGGCTATTTTCAGATATCCTGCGGCCGATGGGCCTAACCAGATTACAAAAGCTCTTTTTTTTTTGCCGTACCATGTTTGGTATAGCGGACATTTGGTATGCAAAGTTAGAGGATTCTATTAAGTAGAATTTGGAGGAAATGGCTAAGGCCTTTATTGCTTAGTACTTGTATAACACGCAGATCGAGATCATAACTCGTGATCTTGAGGCAACGTGCCAAGAGCCAAAAGAGGGCTTCTCAGAATTTGTAACGAGGTGGAGGGCTAAAGCTTCAATGATGACCACAAGGCCTTCCGAGAAAGACCAGATAAGGATGGTAGTCCGCAATCTGCACGGGAAGTTATTACAGAAAATGATCGTCCTATCTCTTTTCACATTCACTGAGCTCCATGAGATAGGAGTTCAGATCAAAGACGCCGTGAAACAAGGGATGATAACAGATGAGAAAGAGCAGACAAAAAGGCCTTTTGTGCGCAGTTCCAATGCTACCATTAGTGGTAGCACAGTTGCGAGGCCATCAGATGTGAGTGTTGTCACCACCACAACCAAGACTGCCAATCCCTTTGCCAACACAATTGCACAAACTTCAGCCAACCCTACCCGATCCTAGAGGACCTTTACCCAACTCTACATGACCCCGTCTCAAGATATGAAGGTGTTGGTAAAAAAAAAAGGCACCTCAAACCATTAAAGCCTCTCCTATTTCCTAATCCTCTTCCACCCAAACACAACCCAGCAAAGTATTGTGCATTTTAACAGCAACATGGTCATAATACCGACCAATGCTTCCGATTGCGTCATAAGATTCAAGACCTCATTGACAACAAAGTGATCGCACTAGCCCATAAACCAAATGTAACTACAAACCCTCTCCCGGCCCACAATCAAGTCCCCCCATCTCAAAATCTAAACCTAATCCATACACTGGCCATTTCCTACGACCCCAACGTATATATTAGCCCTTCCCACCTACCAAGACCGACATTGTTCATTCCTGAAAGCACAGATTTGTGCATGATGGACACGTCCATACTTCAACCTAAGCCTGTGGTGGTGACAGTTGCAGTAAAAGAGAGGCTAGCCTTAGAGGAAAGTATGAGTCCGTTGCCGGAGAGCTCTGAGGACTTGCCTAAGGGGGTGTATGATCCAAGCTACTACATTGTGCCAATTGATCAAGTTAAGCCGGAATTAGTGTTACCGACTATAGTAGACGTTAATGTGGTTAGGGAGGATGGCTCGAGCCAAGGGTTGGATGATTTGGCGGAACTCGATGAGGATTTAGACAACCTGCAGTTCTTTGACGAGCAGGATCAAAGGGATGTGCAAATTGGTTGGTTCGACTTGAATGGATTAACCGACAACTCTGGGTGGCTAAGTGATGAGTCGGATAAGGAGGAAGGAACTGAAATGAAATTCGAGGAAAAGTGAGCAGGAATTGCTGTAGTGGCCGGAAAGGCCGATAAAAAGGGAAAATTGTCGGAGAACACTTGCATGGAAAATTCAGCTCAGGAACTGGGCGTTATGAGCACTGTAGACACAGAACAGGAAGTTGCACTGAAGAAGTTTGAATGAGAGAAGGTTGAAGACAACCAGAAAGTAGTGTTAGCCCAACACCCTGTAGGGGACACTTGTGATGTGAAAGCGATCCGAACGAAGCCGAACAACTATTTGTTAGCTGCTAAAGTTGTATGGTGGAATGATGACGATCTACATCTAGCCCATACCGACGAAGATTGGGGTGAGTGCCTTCCAGATAATACGTGGTATGCAGAAGAAATAGATCACATGACAAGAAGTGGGCGGTATTTTAAGCCACCGCACTTAGATCAAGCTGAGGCATCTGGAAAAGACAGAGAGGTTAAGAAACAAAAAGAGAAGCAACTGGAAGAAGAGGCAGTGTTAAAACAACTTAAGAAAATCCAAGTTGACATCTTAATCTGGGGTCTTCTCATGGCCTCTAGGATATATTGACAAGCAGTACTGTCAACAATGGACAAAGCTAAATTGTCCATTAACACTACCCCTGAACAGCTTGTGGGATTGGTCTTCCCAGGTGGTGTTAGGCCAACCATAACCTTTTCTGACAAAGAACTGCCGCTAGAAGGCTCAGTTTACAACAAACCCTTATACATATCTGTTGAGTGTAGGGAAAAATAGGTATCGGTGGTGTTGATAGACACCAGTTCGGCTATCAATGTCTGTCCTTCCCGTACAGCTTATGCCATCGGCCTTAGACCGGCAGACTTTGTGCCCACAGTGCAAGTAATTCAGGCATATGATAATATGAGTAGGGAGGTCATGGGCATGGTGCAAATCAGAGTCCAGGTGGGCCCAGCTCAGCAAGATGTCAAGTTCCATGTCCTGGATGTGCTGGCCACATTCAACTTATTGTTAGGGAGGCCTTAGTTGTATCTTGTGAAAGTTGTCTCCTCTACCCTTCACCAAATGCTGAAGTACCCTCACGAAAAAGGAGTGGTGATTATTTTCGGGAATTCATCCATCCATCCACTGCCAGAGATAACTACACCACTGTTGGAGATCACTCATGGCGATGAGGATATATTCCTCTTAGGTTTCACTCTGGCTGAGGCCCGAGTAGTACAGACCATTCTAGCCGCAGATGAGGGCATGTATGTCAGCTCTCAGTCTATCTATTTCATGAATAAACTGCAGCATGTGCCAGGAATGGAACTTGGAAGAAGTGGCTGGAAAGGCGTTGTTGCATTAATAGATGTGATGCATAACCCACATGCCTTTGGTTTGGGCTGTGTACCCACCAAAGAGGACTAGGTCAGGAAAGGTGAAAAAATCAGAGTTAGAGGTAGAGCCAGAGCTAGAGCCAGAGCCAAGCAAGTCGGGAAACACTATGAGCTCAGCCACAGGCTAATCTAGGGAACGCTGAATGGCTACTTTGTTTGGAAGGAAGAAGATTTCCCCTTTTGCAGCTTTCCCGAGCCCTAGATGAATTCCGCGAAGCAGCGTGTCCTAGGGTTCGAAATCTTCTTTGACCTGCAGCTAAAAGATAGCGATACCGAGAAGAAGACTAAATCAAGCATTGAAGCTAAATAGAGTATGGAAAGTGACTCAAACAACAGCGAGCTTGAAGTAGGGGCAGCACTGGCATGTCTCCTTCCAAATCCTGCAGCTGACTCAGAGAACTTGTGGGATAACCTTACCATCTCCATGATTGGGGAAGAACCGGGTGTGAACCCATCCAACAGCATTTTGGATGTATAAGAGGCATCATCTCTTATCTGGCAGCTAGGGGAAGGCTATTTGTCTAGTTCTGAGTCAGGTAATGAACTAGAATTTGATTTGACTGAGTCTGTGGAGTCAAAATCAGATTCCAATTCTTCTGAGTTTGAGTTTGGTATTCCCGGGGGTGGTAACCCGGATACTAAGGTCTTGTCCGGGTCCTCTTTTTCTTTTGCTTTTAAGTTGGTTGTAACCGAAAATCTAGATCTTATGAATGAGAACATTACTGATTCTAAGTATTTATCTATGCCGCTTATTTGTTATATTGACCAAGATTTTCAGAATTTTAATGAAAACGAAAAGGAAGAAATTCCTCTAGTTTTGAAAAACTTGATTAATCGAGAGGATGAGAGGTTTGCTAAACCCTGTGCTAATGAAATCATTGCTATTAATGTGGGTATTGAGAAGGATCTGCGTCTGGTCTAAATTGGGTCCACGTTGTCTTTGGAGGAGCACAAGCGCTTAGTCGCTTTATTAAAATATTTCAAAGATGTTTTTGCGTGGTCCTACGAAGACATGCCTAGAATCGATCCTGAAATTGTACAGCATCGGATCCCTCTTGACCACAAGGCCCAACCCGTCAAATAGAAGTTCTGTAGAATTCGTCCTAATTGGGCGTTGAAAATAAAAAAAAGAGGTCACCAAGCAGATCATATTAGGTTTCTTGTTAGTATCTGAATATCCGACTTGGTTGCCCAACATCGTCCTAGTGCCGAAAAAGGACTGTAAAATATGGGTATATGTAGACTTCCAGGACTTGAACAGAGCCAGTCCAAAGGATGACTTTCCTCTACCGCACATTAATAAGTTAGTGGATTTCACTGCAGGCCATGCATTGCTATCCTTTATGGACGGGTTTTTCGGGTACAACCAGATTCTGATGGTACCTGAGGACAAAGAGAAAACTGCATTCACTATGCCGTGAGGTACTTACTGCTACCGAGTTATGCCGTTTGGGCTAAAGAATGTCAGGGCTCTATTAGAGGGTTGTGACCACTATTCTGCATGACATGATCCACAAAGAGGTCGAGGTGTACGTGGACGACATGATTGTCAAGTCCAAAGAAAGAGAGGGCCATTACACCACCTTGGAGAAATTCTTTCCACGGATCAGAGAATATAGATTGAGGTTAAACCCACAAAAATGCATTTTTGGCATAACAGCAAGGAAAATGCTGGGCTTTTTTATCACACAGAGAGGTATCAAAGTAGATCCTTCCAAAATCAAGGTCATCCTAAAAATGCCACCACCGAGGACTGAAAATGATGTGCGAGACACTTTGGGTAAAGTGCAATTCATAAGATGGTTTATTTCCAAATTAACTTTGACTTGTGAACCACTTTTTGGTCTCCTGAAGAAAGGGAAGAAATTCTGATGGGATGATCGATGTCAATTTGCCTTTGAGCAGGTTAAGCAGTACCTCCAGAATCCGCCTATGTTGTCGCCACTAGAGCCAAGGAAGCCTTTGATTTTGTACTTTTCAGTGACAAACACGACCATGGAATGCATGCTCACTCAGGAATCTGAAGATAAGGTGGAGAAAGCCATCTACTACTTGAGTAAGAAAATGCTGGAATATGAGACCCGCTATACTCTGTTAGAGAAAGCTTGCTTAGCCTTGGTATAGGCTACCAGGAAGTTAAGGCACTACTTGTTAGCTCACTCTGTAATCTTGATTTTGAGATTAGATCACATCAAATATTTCTTTGAGAAACCAGCGCTTACTGGTAGGCTAGCCCGTTGGTTGTTCCTCCTCTCCGAATTCGATCTCAAATATGTCACCCACAAGTCGGTCAAGGGAAGAGCTGTAATAGAGTTCCTGGCAGATCACCTAGTAGAAGGAGATGAGGCGGTGGAATACTTGTTTCCAGATGAAGCCATTCTACAAGTTGAGAAGGAAACTTGGACGATGTACTTTAACGGAGTAGCCAATAAGTACGATTATGGGACAGGTGTGTTGCTGATAGCACCCAATGACTTCCATATACCTTTACCTTTCAAACTCCGGTTCAAGGTGTCTAATAACAAAGTAGAATATGAAGTGTGTATCGCTAGTTTAGAAGCCACACTGGAACTAGGGGTAAAAAGGTTGGATATTATCAGGGACTCGAACTTAGTTGTTTCTCAAGCAAATGGAGACTGGAAAGTCAAAGAAGAAAAGATGAAGTTTTACCACCAGACCCTAGACATTCTGATTCCTAGGTTTGAAAAGCTGACTTTCACACATCTACTGAAAGAGAACAATAGGTTCACTGATGCTTTAGCAACTCTATCTTCTATGGTAGACATCCCGCTTGGAGTTCTAATGCGTCCAATTATCATTAAGCAGAAATACACACCGGCTTATGAAACTATCGCCGCAATAGATGAAGCGTAAGACAAAAACCCTTGGTACTACGATATTTGGAACTTCTTGAAAAAGGAGATTTATCTATCAGGGGCAAATGCCAAGGACAAAAGGGGAATACGGCGAATCCATCCAATTTATCATCTGTGGAGGTAAACTGTATAAAAAAGGTCATCTACAAATGCACAAGCTATGTATCAAAGAAGAGAAATCAAAGCGCCTGATGGAGGCCATCCATGTAGGAGAGTATGGAGCACACATGAACGGAGTGATGCTAGCTCGGAAGATTCTCAAGCAAGGTTACTATTGGTCTACCATGGAGGAGGATTGTATTGGTTTTGTTCGGCGATGCCACGAATGCCAAATCCATGCCAATCGCATGAATATCCCGTCGTCAAAATTGTACAACATGACTTTACCATGGCCTTTCTCAGTCTGAGAAATCAAAGTTATCGGTGCAGTCACACCAAAAGGGTAGAATGGGCATGAATATATCTTGGTGGCAATTGATTACTTTACAAAGTGGGTGGAAGCTCAGTTCTATGCAGTGTTGAAAGCATCGCACGTGGCCAAGTTCATAAGAAACAATATCATTTGCCGATACGGAGTCCCAAACGAGATCATATCAGATAATGGTTCCCACTTCAAAAAAGAGGTAATAGACTTGTTGGAGAAATACAATGTGGCTTTCTATAAGTCGTCTACATACAGGACGCAAACCAATGGAGCTGTTGAAGCCGCCAAAAAGAACATCAAGAATATCTTGCAGAAGATGGTTGAGACCTACAAAGACTGGCCAAATAAATTGCCATTCACACTCTGGGGCAACAAAACTTCAATCCGGACGTCTACAAGGGCAACTCCTTATTCTCTTGTCTACGGGATGAAAATCGTTTTTCCAATTGAAATAGAAGTCCCGTCACTGCAAGTTATGGCTAAGTGTCAAATAGAAGAGGCAGACTGGCAACAAAGTAGATTTAAGAAGTTGATGCTGTTTGATGAGAGAAGGCTGAAGGCATTGTATCATGTTCAGGGCTATCAACGCAGAATTGTTAGGGCTTTTAACAAGAAAGTTAAGTCTCGGAATCTTAAGGAGAGAGATATAGTGCTGAAAGACAACCGAGCTCCCATTCATGACCCTAGAAACAAGTTCAGACCCAATTAGATTGGTCCTTACATCATCAAAGCTATCTGGTTGGGTGGAGCTATTGTTTTCATGGACATAGATGGCTTGGAATTTTCATAACCAATCAACATGGACAAGTTAAAGAAATACTATCCCTGAGAGGCTTGCTAGGCCAAAAACCTGAAAGGGCGATCTAGGCAAAAGTTAGAACCTAAAAAATTAGAAATAAAGAAAAACTGAGCTCGCAAGGTTGTAAACCCTTAAGGGCAACTTTGGCAAAAGTTAAAGCGCAAAAGGAGAGAGTTAATACTCGAGTGAACCTAAACTAAACTACGTAAGGCTTGATTCCCATCTTTGGGATACGTAAGCAACTTCATCCTGAAGTTCAGCCGTAATCACCCCAACTCAACTGTTCTGTCCATGTATTTGATCAGGTCATCTCTATTTGTCCTTTACCTAAGAGTTCGGTTGTGATCTTTACTTTGAGAGAAGATCTAGTTACAATGCAGAGCAGTGGTGTTCAATTAGGAGTATTTCTAATCTTTTGATTCGGGGTTGTACATCTTAAGGATTGATTCCATGCGTGTCAGCTGGTGATCATTTTCGCAAATGGTTTTGGAAAGTTTTAATAAAAGTTGATTTTGTTCAAAATTTCAGTGCTCACAACTTTAATTTCATTGATTTCAACATAAAGTTCTCCAACTCTCTGATACAAATCAAAGTTGCTTTTATTAAATCGAAAAAACTTAAAAAGAAAGGTCAAAGTAATAAACTAGGGACATAGATGAGTCAGGTGCTCCTGCATCCTCTACTCGTGCTTGTAGAAGGTTTTGAAGCCAAAGTGGGCCCAGTTTGTGCCTCATCCTCGAGCCTAGCCAAGCATTCCCCAGAAAGGGTGTAACTGAAACTAGGGGTAGGGGCCAGAAGCTCTCTCATCCTCCAAGCAGTGAGGTACCTAGCCAAGTGTGAACCACGAATGGGAAATGAAACCGGGTACTCTATCGCCTCCTCTGGGCGGGTCTGATCATGCCCAAATTGACGAGTGAATCGGAAAAGAAAGTAAAACATGCAATGCGTAAGGCCAATCAATTGTATGCCAGATTGTCGAGCCATGCTGTAACTCATCTCGGTCAGATTAAGCTAGGGGCAATGCCAAGCTATGTTAGCAACAAACCTGTTGTACATCTAGTTGCACCACTATCCCTCATTTGGGAAATCCACTAGTCGGTGGCGGAAAAAATAACCTCGAGCTGAGTACTTAAAGAAAGAGTCCACTACCTTTAGCTTATCCATAAGCCACACCTAAAAAGGGATGAAAGAAAAGAGAGATTAAAGAATAGAGAGATGTATGTTAAGAAAGTAATAAGAAAAGGGTTTTCAGAGAAAAATAGAGCATGAGTGCCGAGTGATGTAAGAAACACATATGAGGAAGGATAGGAAACAATACCTAAAGAACTAGTGGACTCCCCGTGAATCTGGTAGTCTCTCGCTGATGAAAGGCATCTACGCTCATCAAGGTCTTGGCCAGTGCCAAACCAATGCAACTCTTACCTTCTTTCAGACCTTGGGTCATTTCAATCAAACGAATGCTGGACCCACCAAAACTAGGGGCAAGAAGGAAATGTGTAAGCAAACATAAGCAGAGGACATGTTGCCAAAAATCTTGCCAGAGAAGGTCACCTCTGTTACCGATATCGGAGAATCAATGAATCAAGCTAGGTTTGTCTGCTCTCTGTTGTGGGCCAAAGATTGAGCCTCGTGCAGAGTGAGCCCACAGATCCGTCCCAAAGCTTGGGCGTGGCCAAAGCTGAGGCATGATTTCCTCATCGCGCCGGGATTCCATTAGTGTCTGAAATTCTTCAAGTGTTAGGCATATTTCTTGTCCCACGAAGCGAAAGACATGTGTAATTGGGTCCCAGTATCAGGCCACGTATAACGACCCCGATTTTGCCCCAACCTTGGTAATGTTCTGGACTCGGGTTCCGTAGTTGAATATTGTATCCATGTCTTGTTTTTCCCCTTTTGACCCTTTGTGTTTGAGCTTTGGTACTTGCTGGGCGAGTTTGGAACAGGTTGGTTGTTACTTAGTCTAGGTTGTTGCTACCCTGATTTTGGCTTCTTCGCTCGAACAAGGCTTCTTGCGCTCGAGCGAGCCTTGTGTAATTGGCTTCTTCGCTTGAGCGAGGTTTCTTGCACTTGAGCGAGGTTTGAGGGTCCTCAAGTTTCTCTCCCAGACGCAGTTTTCTAGGAAGGGGAGGTTCTTCGCTCGAGCGAAGCTTCTTGCGCTCGAGCGAGTCTGGTGAAATTTCTTCTTCGCTCAAGCGAGACTTCTTGTGCTCGAGCGTGCATGTGTGTCTATGGCAGACCTGAAGCTTTGTATTCTGCGCTCGAGCGACGCTTCTTGTATTCAAGCGAGGTCACTTGTTGTGTCTGGTCGCTCAAGCGACGACTTTTTCGCTCGAGCGAGGACTGTATATATCAGTTCGCAGCAAAGGATTTTTGTATCACTTTTTGTATCTCTTTTCACTCAAAACCCTAATCCGACAACCTCTCTCTCTCTAAAACTCTCTCTCTCTCTACAAATACTCCAAGATCTAAGCACTTCTACCCTACTTCCCTTGAGAAAAAGGTGGAGCATTTTGTGGGCTTCCATTCCATCCGAGTAAAGCTTGATTTTTTGCATTTTCAAGATTCTCTTTCTTCCTCTTTGAGCTTCTACACTTAAGGTAGGGATATTCTACTCTTTAATATAGGTTTTAACCTAGGTATTTGTCATTTTGTATAAATGGTGGGATTTGGAAATATTTGGGCGAAGTTAGGGTTTGGGTTTGAATTTTGAAAGAGGGGTTTCCTATATTTGGCTTCATATATGTAGATGAGGGCTTGATTATGGTGTTATATAAAAATAAGTGGTGAGATTGGGTCTTGGGAATGATATTGGAAAAAGAGTAACGTTTTGCCCTAATTTGTGTTAAATGACTATTTTGAATAAATAATAAAATTGTCATGGGAAATATGAAATTGGAAGGGTGTATAATCGAATGGTGTAGTTGGATTAGTTAAATCACTCACCTATGGAAATTTGATAAATTATCTGTTTGATAAATTGTATATCTGTTTAGAAATATCTGTTTTGGGCTATCGTGGAGAATAGCTATGATTGTTTTAGAAACTGTATTAGGATTAGGTAAATTGAAACTAATCATTTGAATTATGTCATTGAATATGACGGTTTGACTAAACTATTGAATATGTGATTTGGTTAGTCATTGTATATGACAATGTTTTTAAATACATTGTATATATATCATTGTTTGGGAGGAGATAGGGGATAGACTCCATTGAAAATTAAGTTAGCCAGAGTGTCCAGGGTGAAAGTCTGGAAATCTTATATATATATGGGTGCCAGTTCCCTCCAATGTGATTCCGTAAAATGGCAAGAAAATAGAAGTGTTTGAATGATGGTTGTTATTGAAGTATTAATAAATGACTTGTAGTCTCGTTTGAATTGTTTAGAATTCAATGAACTATATCAATGAATTGATTTGGATAAATGAGTAGAATTGGACTGAAATATAGATGTCGATATTTGGTTTGCAAGTATTAAACGTTTATCTAATGCTGATATCTTAGTTAATTCTCGTATATTGTTTTAGCATATCTCTACTGGGCTTTGGCTCACCCTACATGGGAAACCATTTTCAGGTATAGGTGACATGCCACCTCCAAGGGAATAGTTTGAGAGGACGAGGCTGAAGGCTCTATTTTTGTTACCTATATGTTTATATGTTTTCTTCTTAAGCCAAGGGCTTTAATTGTAAAGAGCTCATGACTCTCACTTTTGTTGTAACCAAGTCATCTCTTGGAAAGATGTAAGCTCGTAAGGCATTTATTTTGTTGTTATTAATTAGTGTTACATGCTGTAGTTTCAGAATGAATATTTATGAAAGTGTAATGCATGTAATCTCTTTTGTAATATAAACTCTGATGAATGAAAGTAATACATCTCATATTATGCTTGTGAATCTCTTGGATTGATTTATACTATATTTTGAGGGCATCACGGCATAAAGGAACGGAAAACAAAATGGAGTACGGCTCAACGGAAAAAGTGCATTTATGCCGAAACCCCAGAAATTTACCTTTTCTGTGCCGTCTAAAGCAGCTATCCAATCCATGAACTTTTCGGCAAAAAAATGGCTCCATTTGTGAAAGAAATTGCAGCTGAAATGAGGTTCTGGAGAAGAAATCACGAAGCTGAACCTTTTGTAGAAGATAAGGCTATGAGTGGAAGCTAACTGTCAACAATCTGGAGGTTACTCACACTGCCGGCCACCTCTTGTAATCGGCAGGCCACTCCCCTCTAGCCAACAACTTTTCTTTGTGGCCGGCAGTCCCTCTTTCTGGCATGCTATCCATCTGCATGCTGGGTAGTGTTGGCAACATGTGTTCTGCCTCGATCTTTGAATGTTTAAGGTCTTGTTTTGAGTCTTTTTGGTTTCAGCAAGTGCGTTTATTTGTATTTGAGTTGTTTTTGCTTTGTTTAGCAAGTTGTATTTTGTATTTCGATTGTTGGTCGGCTCATTACCCAATTAAGAACATTGTTTCAATCAAGCACGTTCTTGGCCAATTCAATTCCATGTCCATTCCATGCAAATATGGTGCTCATGATGCAAAAATAACAACACTTTTCATAAAAACTGCGGGGTTTTATTCGGATCAGGGTTTTTACAAAATGGTGTACAAGTTTCAAAGCAAAAATAAAACCTATCTGAAGCTATACATGTGCTAGTGCTACCAAAAAAAAAAAGTATAAGTACAAAAATCAGCGCCAGTCACCCTAGGCCCGAGAGGCCCTCTTTGTCCTCTTTCTCGGAGGGGAGGACTCGGGGGCACTATCTCCATCAGCATCGCTATCAGAATCAGACTCTGAACCAGAGTCGATATCGTCTCCGCTTTCTGCCTCAGAGTCCACCTTAGTGTCACCTCCGCTCTCGGACCCCGAGCCAGCATCATTATCTCCACTCTCGAATGACTCAGAATGCCGACTCAATGCCTCCTCGGAGTCACTAGTCTCTGCATCGTCATTGCTCAAAATGGGCTCTGAAGGACTGTTCTGACCTCGGGTGCCCCTATCTCTGCCTCGACCGCGACTCACATCTCGGCCACGAGCTGAGGCCTGTCTCTCTCTCTTTCCTCCATGCTACTGGAGGAGGTACTGCCAGTGCTGGTGCTGGTGCTGGTGCTGGTGCTGGTGCTGGTGCTGCCGCTGGTGCCATCGGTGCAAATGGGATCTGAAAAAAATAATTGTCAACATATCAACTACCGTGTGTGTATCAGATGCAAGCATAGTATACAGAATAAGTGGTATACAGAAATCAGATACAGTATAAGTACAATGTGTGAGTACAGTGTGCCAATGCAGTGTATCAGTGTAGTTTGGGAAAGACTACAGTTAAAATACATGTGTATCAGTGGAAATATGATAGTATGAAACGCAAACAGAGTTAGTAATGAAATGCATGCTTAACTAAAGGAAATTACCTAGATATCGTGGAGACCAAGCAGCGTCTCCCTCCTCTGCACCATACCCATTAGGGAAGCCACCAGCTTGAGGAGGCTCCCCTGTATACTCTATAGATGCCTGCAAATGCATTTAGGTGATCAAAGTCTGGGATAAATATATCTAAAATGGAAATATGGAGGTGCAAATGATAAAGTGTGGTTCATACCTAGGATGGGCCTCGAACTCTGACAAGCTCGTATCTAGCCTCTGCTGGCTCGATCGAGATTTGGTAAGCAGTCCCAGTAGGCCGCCAACATGTGAGTGCAGTGAGAAGCTCTGGCCAACAGATAATCTGCTCCACGGGGGAGCCCTTCTATCATAGGCCCTAGTTGCCCGAGTCGTCTTGCCCGCCACAGGAGCCCTTACTTCTTCGCCTGCGTGAGCCCTCGTCAGAGGAGGCATAAGATGGGTCTGAATAAAGGTCGTATAATCACCCTCTCCTTTAAATAAGTCAGCATTTAAGCCCACCATGAACTGTATGACTGCGTCAACAAATAGGCTGTCTACTGTCCTCATAGACTCGGGGGTGGCATCAGAACAACCAGATTAAGCAAGCCCACAGAATCTCTCGCTCAAAAACCAAGCCCGGTAGACTGGGCCCTCCAACAGAATCTGGAAATGCGATGTACTCCATGCTCCCGCATACTGGTCCCGCACACTGACCGGCATCATGGCCCAGGGCTACCACGCAATCTGCAAATAGAGAATGTACAGATTGTTAGTTGCCATTAGTTGTTAAAATGTAAATCAGAACAGTAGTAAAGCAAAATGACTGTGTTTCGGGTTACCTCGTGGGCGGCCATAGTATCAAAGTAATGGCGAAAGAAGCCAAAGGTCTCACGACTCCAGTGCCAACACAGACCATCGTGTCATCTCAATTAGAGAACCACCAGGGAGAGCTCCTCCATGGGCTCTAGAGTGAGGCTGGAAAATATACATAAACCCATAGTTACGAAAAAAATGCAGAGATAAGCATAGAGCATGAACAGAAATAGAAAGTACAGAGATAAGCACAGAGCATGAACAGATATAGAAAATGCAAAACAAAAAGCATAGAGCATGAATAGATATAGAAAATGCAAAGCAGAAAGCACACAGCATGAACAGATATAGAAAGTGCAAAGTAGAAAGCACAGGTGTTGAATAGATATAAAGCAGAAAATATGAAGTAGGAAGTGTAAAGTGCAAAGAGAAAATTAAAATGCATACCTCCCAGGCTCGCCAATAGCCTCCGATCCGCTCTCCCCTCAGGTGAGAGGTGGAGCTCATATAGCTGTATAAGGTGGTGAGGCCAACTCCGCCCTAATCGTAGAAGCGTACCCGGGAAAGGATCACCAGGGCACTCAACAAATATAAACCCACAGTGTTTCACCTGTTCAAAAACAAGGTGATGCCGAGGACAAACATCAAGAAGCCCCGGGCATACTGCTCCATCTCCTCTAGCGTCTCGGGCTCACTCCTACGGAACTGCTCGGCGAACCAACTATATCTCACCGTGGCTAGCCGGTACAGAGGTGGGCCCACTCCCAACAAGTCGACCCAAGTAGCCTCCCACTCCCCCATGTCTATGTCAAAGAGGATCGAATCGCCCCCTACTTCTAAGCCTGTGATCATGGCAAAGTCATAGGGAGTCATCATCATTTCTCCAACAATAGAGAGGTGAAAAGAGTTGGTGGTGTCCCACCACCTCTTTACTAGCGCTTCTAAAAAGGGGCAACTCGCTATGACGCGTGTCAAGCCAGAGCAGAAAAGGGTCTCTTGACCACTGAAATCTTGAGGGATTTCAGTGGTAAAGATGATGCCTTGAAGTCCCAAGAAGGAGAGGGTCACCCCCTCTCCTTATTGTTCTTGAAAAGGACAAGTTTTGGCCTCTTGAGGAAGCCTATGTTCAAGTGTGTGTTGAGCATGCCATGACTGTTTTTCATGCTTATTATATCATGATTTAACATTGCTATGTGTTGGTTTTGGTCCCTTATGCATGCTTAGCATAGTTGCCATGTAATGCCTTGTATTGCCTTAACATATCTTAGGTTGTTAGCCCTAATTTGAGCATGCTTTAGGCTTAGATTTATGAATGTTTTGTGCTTATTTTGACATGTTTTAGCTCTGTCCATAGCCATTTGGGTTGATCTTGGCATGCATTATATAGCCCCTTTGCATTTTAGGCTTGCTAGCCTTTGAGCATGCATATGTAGCATGTGTTGCTTACCTCATTTTGATGGTTCGGAACCATTTGGCATGTCGTTTCAGTCCCTTTGGTGTGCTTGTATGCTTGCCTTAGTTTCCTCTTTAATGCTTTAAAAGCATGTATTGAATGCTCCATGTTTTGGTCATTGTGCATGCCTTTGGTTTCAAGCCTTTTAGATGTCATCTAAGTAGCCTTTTGGCTTTGTTTTAACATGCTAAAAACCTGTTTTTAGTTGTTTAGTGCATGCCATAATTGTCTTGCATAAGTATAGTTCAATGCCTCATTGACTTACTTTAAGTCTTGGACCATTTGCATGCTTTGTTTGGCCTATCTTGAGTTGGTTTAGCACCACACTTTGACATGATTTTAGAGCTCATGTTGCATGCTAATCATCCATGTTATCTCCTTTCAAGTGTACTTGAGAGTGGTTTGTTTAATGCCTAAGTTGTGTGCCTTAACATGTGTACATGTGCATGTGTGTTTAGCTCTCATACTTAGCATTTTGGCTACTGATTTTAGGCCTAGTTAGAGTTTCCTAGATCATGTTTAAGTCCACCCCATTGTTTGGTTTACATGTTTGTCTTGTAGGTGTGTTTGCATATTAACATCCTTACATTACATTGTCCATGTTGCATGCTAGCCAACATGCTTAGGATTTCATTGCATTCACATGCATGCTAGGCCTCTTGAGATAAACATGATAGAGGTTTGGCACCCTTGTTTGTTTATATGGTTTGCATGTGTCACAGCCCAAACCCGGCCCTATGGGTTTAGCACCGTAACTGGCCAGTAATCCGAGATTACCAAAGGCCTGCTGAACAGTAATACAATAAAACAGAGTAGAGGGCCTGGCGGAAGCCAATACAGTAAATGAACAATGTCCAATGAGCTGTGATAGTCTGTATGCAAAAAGATTTTCCATACATATGCATATTAACAGTCGGTACAGAACAGTATATACAATATTCACAAACACTCAATATAGGGACTTAATCCCTACTCAACAGTGCAGTAAACATTCAACTATACATTCGATCCAGTTATTACAAAACAGTAAGACAGTACGGTAGGGGAAATACTAAAACACCCCTAAGCCTTGGCAAGGTAGGCTCGGAACCTCACAGTGAGGCACATAGGCTGGCTTGACAAAACTAAAGTAACCCTGACGCTTCTAGCCGCGGTCTAGTGCCTGTACACCTACATATGTATATGAGCAGTGAGCTAAAGCCCAGTGAATAATATAATGCGTAAAGGGGTTAAGAATAAATGTCCTTTTAGTATTAAAACCCGTCATTTCAGTCAGTTTATCAGTCATTCAGTTTGTGGCTCATATTTCAGGCCATAACAGTCGTTCAGGTAAAATAGTGATATGTGGTACATCCCTTGGCGTAACAGTACAGTAAACGGTAGGTCTTAAAAGACCGGGTCTTAACAGACCAAACAGTAAATGATGGCCATCAGTAGCAGTACAGTAACAGTAGCAGTAACAGTACCAATTCAGAGAACAGTACAGTACTTGTGGATTCAAGAGGTGGCTCCCACTGTAGCACTTAGTTCCGTAGATTCTAGAAGTGGCTCCCAGTGTAGCACTTTGCTCCTTATCAGTAATACCGGGATTCAAGAGGTGGCTCCCACTGTAGCACTTAGCTCCGTAGGTTCTAGAGGTGGCTCCCAGTGTAGCACTTTGCTCCATATCGGTAATACCGAGTGGCCATCACAACAGTAAACAGTAGTGGTTCCAAACTTGGGAACCGACAGAGATCTCTCTGTCACAGTATGTGGATTCAAGAGGTGGCTCCCACTGTAGCACTTAGCTCCGTAGATTCTAGAGGTGGCTCCCAGTGTAGCACTTTGCTCCAAATCAGTAAACAGTAGGTGCCAAGGATGCCCTAGTACAATTCAGAATATAACTCATACGTTCATTTAGTATACAGTGTCAGTTCGGTGGACAGTCCAATTCAGTAAGCAGTGTCAATTCAGTAAACAGTTTAGTTCAGTGAACAGTATCAATTCGGTAAATGGTGTCAATTCAGTAACCAGTTCAGTTCAGTTCAGTAAACAGTTCGATAAAATAGACAGCTCAATGAGGTAAGCAGTTCAATAAAGTAAACAGTTCAGAAGATAATCATTTTTGGACATATCTTTACACAGTTGTTACTCACAGAGTTCTGGGCTACAGTATGCTAGAGCGTCTCCTCGGTAAGCCAACCCTACACAGTTAACAAATAGAATACACACTAAGTTCACAGTCGAAAGGATGATAATTAAATCCCTAAATTTCCTCGGTGTGGTTCCATGTCTAAATCCCCATTAAGATGCCTTAAACTAGGCCTAAGAATGCCTAGGATGGGATGAGGATGCAAAGATGTGCACATAATTCAATTTCAGAATTTTCAGTGAAACAGGGCCTCCGCTCGAGCGTCAACTTCCCCGCTCGAGCGGACAAGCAAAACAAAGGTCCCCGCTCAAGCGTCAACTTCCCCGCTCGAGCGTGACACACAGTCCTCCGCTCGAGCGCACATTCCTTCGCTCGAGCGGGCTGATGAACAGTGCAAATGCTGGATGCTCGCTTTCCCCGCTCGAGCGTGAAACTCTCCGCTCGAGCGGACTGTAAAACAATGCGAAGAAATGCTGGGAGCATGAATTCCCCGCTCGAGCGGCACTTCCCCCGCTCGAGCAGACGGCCAAATTCTGGAAAATCCAGATTCGACCTCTGAGTTTCAAACCAAGCTTAGATGCTCCAAATTCAATCCTCTTGGGCCCATTTTCTGGAAAACTCTTTCAAACACATAGAATAACAAGTTTTGAAGCTCAATTTAAGAAATCAAGGCCCAAGGATGTTCCAATTAAACTCAATTTCAAATCATTTTCAAGAACAATGCTCAAACATGACATGCATGCATTCAAAACAATTTTAAGCTTCAAATCAAGCTCAAATGAGCTCATTCCTTCAAGAACAAGATGAAATCATGGTTTTAAACATAAACATGTACATGCATGTAAGATTTCTATGAAATCAAACCTCCAAACTCAACAATATAAACATGCATGCATGCTAGAAGCTACAATTCAACATTATAAGCCATATCTTGGCTCTAGACTTTAATAATCCTCTAAACCATGCAAGGAGTGATCCAATTCATAATCAAGGAGGTAATTACTCTACCTTAGCTCCTCAACTACAAGTGTAGAAGTTCAATCATGCAAGAATCCTTTCAATCTTCTCAATTTCCAAGCCTTACAAGATGAATTCACTCTAGTCTCTCTCACTCTCTCTCTCTAGCCGGTTCTTACATCACAATATGGCTGAAGAAAATGTGTTGCCTAAGTGTATAAGGCTCAAACATATAAATAAACAAAGGCCCACTAGATGGCAATATGGTGATTAAGGCCAATTCTTTGATTTAGCTTATTTTAATCTAATTTAATCATGCCAAATCGATTTTCAGATAAATATGCCAGTAATTCACATTAATTACGATGAACACAGAACATCAATCAATTTCAGATTTGGCCGCCGATAAGGCCTTCAATTTGCAATTTAATGCATAAGACGAGAACAGATAATTTGGCAGTCAAACAGATAGATTATGCATTTGAACAGTTACAGTTCGATCAATTCAATTATCGATCATAATCAGTCTCGGTTTAGCAGTAAACAGTGACAGTATCGGTAATCAGTGGTCAATCAGTGATCAGTGATGAGGGTTGTTACAGTCTCACCTCCTTATAAAGAGTTTGGTCCTCCAAACTCGAAGTAATATATAACAACAGAGATGATACCTAGCATAAAGGTAACTTCCACTCTTTACAGGAGCATAATCATATTCATAAACAGGTTCATAATAAAACAGAATCTTATGCACTTTCAGTTTTCAGTCCAGGACAGGTTTGGATACATGTCCATCTTCTTTAGCACTACTAGAGCAGATACAGAACAGATACAGTGCAGAAGCTGAGCCCCTCATGACGAGGCCTCCGGTACGGGTAACAGAGTGCAGACAGATATAAGTTCGATGAAGGAACTCCCGATACCGGGCAGCTAATATATATTACATAATACCAAGAGTCACGAATATATAACAGAAATCGAACAACTATTCAGTATACAGTATATAGCATTTCAGAAACAAAATTTATTTCGTGACCCAGAACATGAATACAGTTGCACAGTAGTTCGTAACAGTGTCGGAGCAGTAACGGTAACAATACAGTAACGGTACAGTAGCAGTATAGTAGTATTCACACTACTTATAACAAGTACTTATCGGGGTTATAGGTTTGCACCGGTCTCAGTTTCATAAGTTATTTTTCCCCCGTTAAGTTACAGAGTTTCGATGCGTTCTCTTCCGAGTTGTTCACTCGGTCTCAGTTTCATTCGGTTCTTAATTCGGTAATCCATCACAGACAGTCCAGTTCGTTCGGGAGTTATCGGGAATATAAAGCGGATTGTACATTACTCCCGTAGCAGAGTTCTGAAGTAAGTATTCATTTACTATTCGTCAGTTCCCGTCCTCACAGATCCAATCATGGCACATGTCGATACGAAAGCAGTCATACAGATTACATATACTTCCAGACAGTCAGAGTTTATGATCAAAACCAGTCTGTGGTTAACAGATCCTATCAGTTCTGAAGTACAGTAATCACCAAAACAGTCATTTCCTAGTCAAACAAGTTCTTAGTCATCCGATAATACCGGATAAGTAATCACATGCCACATACCCGGTTTTTTCCACATTGTAAGCAATTCAGATAATAGCTCTCAACAAGAGTTTTCTCGGATCAATTCGATGAGAGTTCGACCAGGACATGTCAGATGCAAGTTCTGCCCAATCATTTCAAGTAAAAGTTCAAAGCACAAGCATCTAACAGAAATTCTATCAGTTGCACAAAGGGTTTCATCAACCCACGATTCTATTAGATCAGTTTAGGTAACAATTCCATTCTTATCATCTCCAGATGAAGTACATTAGTTCATACCCCATTCGTTGAGGTACGTAGTCAGTAGTTTCACGATTTGTCAACCGACATCAGGATCTTGTAACATTACAATTCATATCAAAGCAGTACAGGTCATATACAATGTGTTCCTCCCAATAAGTCTACAGGAAATGCACAAGCATGCAGTTATTCATATCGAGAGGTAAGCATCACAGTCAATACAGCAATTTGGTATACGGTAACACATCACCCAAGGTTCTCGGTGACGCATAATAGTGAGTTGTCCTACGAGGGTTCCAGATCGGTCATACAGTCACTAAAGTATAGGCTCGCAGGTTTACTCGAACAGTCATGTCAATTTTTCTACAATCACAATTCACAGTCTAGGGTTTATCAGTTGGGATCTTTATTTAGCCATGCAGTTCCAGAGTCATAGTCCCAACAGTTAGATCATCACCAATTATCATAACAATCACTCCGAGCAAAGGCATTGTCATGTAAGTGTATGTTCAGAGTCTACTAACATTCCCAGTACGGATTCCACAAGTTCAGTGTACAATACAAAATAGTTTCCCCAGGTAGGGTAGTTAAGGTAACCAGTCCTACGTCTATTCAGTCTAATAACATCCTTAAGCAAGGGTAAGCAGATATGTACGTAGTCTAACAGGTTCCATAGCACAGGTAAATGTTAGCATAAGGTTTTACAGTGTCGCACATATAGTCCGTATCAATGTTAGCAAGGGTAAGCAGATATGTACGTAGTCTAACTAGTTTCTTGTTTTGGCACGGAGTACGATGTAAGTATTTTACGCTTTAGCATACCACATGCGTGTGAATGTTTCCATGACAGTATGCTTACCATGCGGCTAAGTGCTTATATGAGATCAACTGTTTGAATGCCTGTGGGTGGAGGTTGGATTGCTTGAGTTGGAAAAACTCGTTGAAATCCGTGTTTTAGCCTACTTGCGAGTAGCAAATTCCAAAGCATTTTCAAAACGAACGGATATGCAATGTTTATTTCCAAATTAGGCAATCTAGTCTATACTTGTTTGCTGTGCGCATAACATAGTAATTCTAGGTTAATAATTGGAATAAGAACACATAATGTTTTCAAAAACGGATATCACGGTTAGTAGAGGCCGGTCTTCGGACCGGGCGAAAGGGGGTGCTCATAGCTGACCTTCCCCGATCGTACCCAAGCTCCCGAGCCAAGACCACTTTGGTAATGACGGACATGTGGCCTTCGGCACCGAGTCAGGGTTTCCTAAATTTCCCCATAAAAAATATTTAGGTGGCGACTCTGTATCTGGCAAAGCAGTCCATGTTTGGCACTTCTTTTCAAAATCTGTTTTTCTTCAAAACGATTTGCCAAAATTGGACTCTTTGGTTCAGATTAAGAACCGCAACACACAAAAAATTGAGTCCGAACTGTAACCCGTGAGTTCCCTCGCGGGCGTGTTACAGTTTCTGAAGGTGGTTTTGAGAGTCTTGTTTTGTTACATTCAACGAACTTGCACACTTTGGTTCATAAGCCATCATGCAATGAAATTGCATAGACTGATGGTTCATGAATCAAGTTTTACTACTCCTTTAAGCTGTTCAAATGGTAAGGAGAGGTAAATTGTGCAAACAAACCCTTGAGAATACACTGTCTCTGCTCTATTTGCTCTCTGTTGCAACAGGATAACCCAGTCAGCAGTGGTTGGCAGGCCATTGTTAGTAGCCGGCAAGCCATCTTTTGTGGCCAGCAGGCCATCATCAGTGGACAGCAGGCCCTCTGCCAGCCACCAGTGCAAAATCAAGCAGTGTTCTTTTGAAGCAGAACAAAGTTGGTCTGGAGGTGAAAATCAATGCAAATGTTTTATTACGCAACAGAGGCATTCAGCAGCAGAAATAGTGACTTTTCGGGTGAAAACCGCATTCATGTATGAGCCCTCCATTGATCCTCGGGATCTGTGTTATAAATATATTAGTGTTGTGATTAAAATAGTGGCTTTGTAAATAATTTGTTAGAATAGCTAATTCGTCTCGTGTTGGAATTATTTTAGTTAGCTAGATTAGTTAATTAATTAATTCATTCGGTTTGTAATAATTAGTTAAGTAGTTTAGCTAACTTATTCATTTATTGTTGTAATAGCTAGGTAATTAGTTAACTAGTTAGTTAATTCAGACCCTCCTATGTGAGGGCGTAATGTTGTAATAACATGTATGTCTTCTAACCCCACGTCTTTCTCCCTTTTATTTACTAGCTTATGATAGTTAGTTTAAGTCATCATGTTTTGTTTAGCATACTTCATGTTTGCGTCTACTTGTTTTGCATGCACGAGGCTCGGTTCATCATTCTAACGTGCATTGTTAGTTCAGTGTTTCTTTGAATATGTGCTTAGATTGCATGCTATCAAAATTATTCATTTTCCATATTAGTAGCTAAGCCTAGTAATTGCATATTGCATGTGTTGCATTAGTCATATTGCCTAGTTAGGATCACGCATTTTTCTAACTCTATCATCTTTTTTTTGGCTTGGAGTACTAGGTAAGCCTTTACTCGCTTTGGCATATTGCATGAGTGTGATTGTTGCCATGTCTAGCATGCTTGCCATGAGGCTAAATGCTTAATTGCTATAATTCTTTGAATACCTATGGATGAAGGCTAATTGCTTGAGTTGGGATAGATTGATTTATGTACATTTAAGCCCACTTTTTCAAGTGGCACATTCACAAACTCTTTTTCAAAAACAAACATGAATTAAATGTTCCAATTCTTGCAAGCTAGTCTATACTTGTGTGTGTACGCATCACATAGTAATGCTAGCCTAATAACCAGAATGTAGATAAGATTCATATCATGATTAGTAGAGGCCGATCTTTGATCAGGCGAGTGGGAGTTCTCAATTCATGACCTTTCCCTCTTGTACCTAAGTTCTCGAGCCGAGATAATCTTGGTGATGACGGACACGTGGCCTTTGGCACGAGTCATGGGTTCCCAAATTTTCCAAAAAATATTTAGGTGGCGACTCTATATCTGGCAAAACAGTCCATTTTGGCAATTTGATTCAAAATCGATTTTTCAAAAGATTTGTCAGATTTAGACTCTTTAGTGTTTATCTATTTCACATTGCACTTGTGAAATCAGATTCAGAACCGCGGGAGTTCGATACTGTAGGGCTTATTCGACTTTCGAAAGTGGGGCACGAAAAGTCAAGCTACATGATGATTCCCTTGCCTTTCCTGCCAAAACAATTTGGGATTTCTTGAAGGAACGTTATCAGACCACTGGACATGCTCATCAATATCAACTGTTGCAGACTCTTAATCACATGCACTAGGCACCCAGTCAGTCTCTTAATGACTTCTTATCCCAGATGTCGTCTATTTAGGACCAGCTCGCTCTTTTTGAACCTCTATGGGCCCATTCTGAGGATGCACAGCTATTTATTACTTATCGGAATCGTTAGTGACTATTACAGTTTCTTATGGCTCTTCATAGCACTTTTGAGCCTGTGCATGCTTCTTTGCTCCATCGTTTGCCCTTGCCTACTTTAGAGCAAGCCATTACTGAGCTCTAATTAGAGGAGACTCATTTTGGGATTCTCAAATCTCAAAACATGGATTCTGTTCTTGCTCCACCATCTTCTCAGAGTCCCTCATCTTCACAGCCAATCATTTGCAGTTATTGTCGCAACCGAGGCCTGCCAGCCAATCATTCTCTTGTTCACTGCCAAGTTCACGAATGCTTGACTTGTCACAAGACTGCTCCAGGCCATCTCCAAAGTAATTGTCCTCGAGCTCCCTCTACTATTTCATCCAAGAAAGGGGCTTCTCATTCCGGGTATCAGTCCAAATTTGGCCACAGTTCTTGCCTTGCTGCTATTGCCTCTGAGGATTCTTTTGCTCCTTTCTTCTCTATGGATGATGTTGAGTCCATTATCCACCAGGTGCTCACCAAATCTAGTACTCCTCCCTCTACTGCTCTTTCAGTAACCTCAAGTAACTCTTCATGGTATTTTGATTTTGTATGCTGTAATCACATGACTTCTGACTCCACTCTATTTTCTTCTTTATCATCATCATCTTCTGCTTCCACTATACACATTGTTGATGGTTCTCATATGCCTGTTAGTCTTATTGGCCAAATCTTTACTTCCACTGTGTCTCTTTCTGATGCTTACCATATTCATGCTCTTCAATTGAACCTTATCTCTGTTGGTCAGTTATGTGAACTTGGTCTAACTATTACCTTTTCTGCTAATGGTTGTTTGGTATAGGACCCTCAGACGAGATAGATCATTGGGATAGGCTGTAAGCATGGACGTCTGTTCGAGCTTATCCATCTTCGCAATCCACATAAATCATCTACTGCTGCTGCTGCATCTACTATGTCTTCTTTTCATCTTTGTCATTGTCCTTTAAGACATGTCTCTTTTAGTCGTTTGAAAACTTTAGTTTCTAGTTGTCAGTTAGGTTGTGCCCGTCTTGAAGATGTCGATTGTTTATTTTATCAAATCGCTAAACAACCTGTCTTACCATTTAATCAAAGTAATTCTATTTCCACTGCTCCTTTTGATCTTGTGCATTCAGATATTTGGGGACCTTCCCCCACACCAACCATGGAGGGGGGGTGTCCAGACATTTTGTGATTTTTTTGATGACTTTTCTCGCTATAATTGGCTTTTTCTTCTAAAAAATCGCTATGAACTTAAACAGATTTACTATGATTTCTCTGCTATGCTTCACACTCAATTTTCTCGTACTATTAAGCTTTTTCATTTTGATAATTCTAAGGGGTACTTGGATTTTGATTTTCTTTCTTTTCTTTGGGCTCATGGTACCCTATCCCATCAATCTTTTATAGGCACCTCTCAACAAAATGGACGAGCTGAAAGAAAGCATCGTCATATTCTCAACACTACCTGGGCTCTTCTCATCTCTACTTCTTGCCTTGAAAATTTTTGGGGGAAAACTGCCCTTAGTGCCATCTACACCATCAATCGTGTCCCTACACTTGTAATAGCTAACACTTCTCCTTACGAGTGCTTGTATGGTTCTTCTCCTGACTATACCACTCTTAATGTTTTTGGTTCTGCTTGTTTTGTTCTACTTCAGCCTCAGGAACACACTAAACTAGAACCTCATTCTCGTCTTTGTTGTTTTCTAGGGTATGATATAGAATATAAAAGGCATCATTGGTGGGATTCTATCTCCAAGTGTCTTCATATTTCCCACCATATGGTCTTCTGGGAACACAAAATGTTCTTCACTCTTTCCAAGTTTCACCTACCTCAATCCACTCACTCACCGGTCTTTACTGATATTTCTATAGATCTGCTTTTTGATTACTTTGATGCAGATTCTGGCTCCATGCTTCCACAGCCGCTTGTGCCTATCATCCATCCTGAGGATCTTATGTCTACTGACAGTGTACGCCTCCTCCAACTCCAGTGGAGGTTCCTCCATCTCCACCTCCCATTGAGGTTCCTTCTCTACCTGAGTGTCATTCTATACGGGTAAGACAACCTTTTGTTCTTCTCCATGATTATATTGTTGGTTCCACTGCCTTTTGCTCTCATGAACCTACTTCTTATCGAGAAGCTTCTTCTAACCCACTTTGTCAGCAAGCTATGACTAATGAACTGCAAGCTTTCGATCAAACTCATACTTGGGATGTAGTTGATCTTCCTCCTGGAAAATGTATTGTTAGTTGTAAATGGGTTTACAAGATCAAAACTCATTCTGATGGTTCCATTGAGCGTTACAAAGCTCGCCTTGTCAAGAATATGTGATTGACTATGAGGAAACATTTGCTCTTGTTGCTTTTCTTACTTCAGTTCGCAGCTTACTTGCCATCACTGCTATTCGCCACTAGAGTCTTTATCATATAGATGTCAACAATGCATTTCTCAATGGTGATCCCACTGAGGAAATGTATATGCAACCCCCTCCTGGTTCTTATGTTTCATCAAACAAAGTTTGCAAACTCCATCGTGCTTTGTATGGTTTGAAACAAGTGGTTTGCTAAGTTCAACTCTACCATTCGTGACTTTGGTTTTTCTTCTAGTGCCTATGATTCTGCCTTGTTTATATGTAAGACAGAGGGTGGTACTATTCTCCTTCTTCTCTATGTGGATGACACGATTATCACTAGAGATGACACAGTGGATATTTCTAGTCTCAAACAGTTTCTCCATCGTCAGTTTGAGATGAAAGATTTGGGTTCGCTTAGCTACTTTCTTGGCTTGGAAATTTCTCAAGATTCCTTTGGTTATTTCCTTACCTAGGCCAAGTATACTTCTAATCTCTTGGCTCGTGCTAGGCTTACCGATTGCAAGACTGTCACTACTCCAGTTGATCCTTAGACTCGTCTTACACCCCTTGACGGTCCCCTATTGTCTGATGCCACTTTATATCGTCAACTAGTTGGCAGTCTTATCTATCTCATAATTACTCATCTAGATATTGCTTATGCTGTTCACATTATCAGTCAATTTATGGTTGCTCCTCGCTCTCCACACTATGCTGCTCTAGTTTGTATTTTGCACTATCTCAAAGGAACTCTGTTTCATGGTCTTCACTACTCCCCTCACTCTTCTTTACAATTGCATGCATTTTCTAATGTCGATTGGGCAGGGGATCCTATTGATCGTCGTTCCACTACTGGGTTTTGCTTCTTCTTGGGAAACTCTCTCATTTCCTGGCGTAGCAAGAAGCAAACCCTTGTTGCTCATTTTAGTACCAAGGGTGAGTATCGTGCTCTTGCTGACACTACTCAGGAGCTTGTGTGGCTTCGTTGGCTTCTTTCTGACATGGGTGTTTCTTATTCTGCTACCACCAATCTTTATTGAGACAGTCAGAGTGCTATTCAGATTGCACATAATGATGTCTTCTATGATCGCACCAAGCATATTGAGATTGATTTCCATTTCATATGACATGTTACTAGTGGCCATGTTCGTTTTCTCTTTGTTACCTCTGCTAATCAGACCATCGACCTCTTCACCAAAGCTCATCTTCCAGGACGCTTTTCTGATCTCCTCTCCAAGCTCAAGTTGATATCTGACTTACCACCTTGAGCTTGAGGGGGGGATGTTAGATATATATTATTCTTTTATACTTATCTATTTGTATTATAGATGTATCTTATCTCCTTTTCTAGACTTATCTTCGATGTATCTCTACCTCCTTTTCTATACTTATCTAGGTTTCTTCTCAGCCTATAAATACAGGCTTCTTGTATTTCATTAATATAATTCAATATAGAGTTTCTCTTTTTTCTTCTCTCTCTACTTTCATAACATGCCCGAACAGGCAAAAACTCCACTTGAAGACTAGTGGGCGAGGTGGTTAGAGGGGTTCGAGCCTAGCTCAGTTGTGTTTTGTGCATTTGGAAGCCAGTCGAACCTTGAAATGAACCAATTTCAAGAACTTGCTCTAGGATTAGAGTTAACAGGGTGACCCTTTTTTGCAACCCTAAAACCGCCAATCGGGGCGGCAATAATGGAAGAAGTATTACCGAAGGGGTTTAAAGAGAGGGTTAGAGGCAAAGGAGTGGTTTATGGGGGATGGGTACAACAGCCACAGATAATAGGACACTCATCCGTTGGGTGTTTTGTGAGTCATTGTGGATTTGGATCAATGTGGGAGTCTTTAATGAGCAATTCTCAGATAGCGCTTGTACCACATCTAGATGATCAAATCATCAATACTAGGTTAATGTCTAATGAACTCAAGGTTGCAGTAGAGGTAGCCAGAGATGAAAATGGCTGGATTTCAAAAGAGAGCTTGTGCAAGGCTGTTAACTCTATAATGGATGAACATAGTGAGGTGGGTGGAGTGGTAAAGATAAACCATATCAAGTGTAAATAAACCCTAGCAAGTGAAGGCTTCATGACTAGTTATATCGATAGGTTCTTGCAGCAATTGCAAGAGCTTCAAGTTTGACATGTAAAATATCAAGGAAAATCTTTCTCTTTGTACTCAATAATTTTACTTTTAGTTTCAATGTTAAAATCGATGTACTTTTTAGAGAAGAATTGCTATGGAGATTGAAAAATTATTCTAAAATTGTCAAAAAAAAATAAGGTAACATGGACCACAATTTTTGGGAGGTGGGATCACTGCTGTGCTAAAGGCAGAGCAGTGACTGTTGTGCCTCAATTTGAGGTGTATTATGAGCTTATTTTTATGATCCAAACCGTTATTTTGTAGGGTTTGTTGAGTATTTCATACCTACCAAATATCATATTAATCGGATATCAATAACTATATGATTGAATTGCATATTTTCTATGCTATTTCTCAAAAAAAAAACTTATTGTTTATTTTTTTGGTTATCGATTATATAGTTATTGATATCCAATTGATATGAATTTTGGTAGGTATGAAGTACTCAACAAACCCTATAAAATAAACGATTCGGATCATAAAAATAAGCACATAATACATTTCAAATTGAGACACAACAGTTACTGTTGTACCTTTAGCACAGCAGTAACCTCATTTCCCAATTTTGTGTAATGAACATATTATCCCCTCTACTTCCAAAAAAATTATTCAGCTTGTTTGGTTCTTATTTTCAGAATTCACCTTGTAAAAAATTAAAATTTTTTATTTTTCATATTTTTTTATTTTTATTGAATTTTTTTAACATTCTAAGCAATTTTTTTAAATATACGTAACTTAAATACACTTAAAAAGTATAATGTTTATGAAAAAATCTTTAAAAAATTCACTAAATACCAAAAAAATATATAAAAAAAATACGAGAATTCAATAAATTTTTCGTATTCTTGTGTATTTATTAATTTTTTAAACTATTTTTTAAAAATATTTTACTTTTTAAATACATATAAGTAAAGTGCATCTAAAAAAGTAAAAAAATTACTTAAAATTTTAAAAATATTCACTAAAAATACAAAAATATAAAAAATAAAAAACTCAATTTTTTAAAAAATTAAATCCAGAAAATCAAAATCAAACACACTAATTGGCTTGTCTTTCACCATTTTTTGGGTGTTTTCTCTTTATGCAGATCATTCTCTTATTTCTTCCACTTCAACTGTTTCATACTTTCACCTTCGCTTTTCTGTCTAACTTCTTTTTCTCTCAAATTAGATGTATTTGATTTCAATTTTCCAAAAATTGAGTTTTTTATGTTTTGTATTTTTTTATTTTTAGTATTTTTGGAATTTTAAGCAATTTTTTTTTATATATACATCTTATTTAGATGTATCTAAAAAGTAAAATATTTTTTAAAAAATTAATAAATACACAAGAATACGAAAAATGTACTGAATTCTCGTATTTTTCTCCTTTTTTTATATTTTTGGTATTTAGTAAATTTTCTAAAAAAATTTCACAAATATTATATTTTTTAAGTGTATTTATGTTAGGTGTATCTAAAAATTTTAAAAAATATTGCTTAGAATATTAAAAAAAAATTAGTGAAAGTAAAAAAAAGATATGACAAAAAACATTTTAATTTTCTAAAAAGTAAATCTTAAAAATCCACCAACAAGCTAATTATTATTATTATTATTATTAGGGAGACTTATTTATAAGTCCTATTTCGGACACTTATGCTATGTTAAGTCCTGTGCAATTTCTTATAGAGTTTCAAGTCCTATTTAGATATGAATGTATTTCACAAGATCCTATGAGTTGTAAATAAATCGTATTAATATACTATTATACACTATAATGGCAAAACTATATATAATAAATTGAATGTTACCATAGATCATATCTATATGAATATGAATTTCAAAATACACGAACAAGTAACATTTTCACATTCAATTTAAAAAATCAAAAACCTAGTAGGATTGCGAAACGTAATATGACACGTTACGTTACGTTTATGTAGGTGTCACGTTACGTTACATTTATGTAATTCAATTTAAAAAATCAAAAACCTAATAAGTTTGCGAAACGTAACGTGACACATTACGTTACGTTTATCTAGGTGTCACGTTACGTTATGTTTATGTAGGTGTCATGTTACGTTTCACAAACTTAATCTATGGTAACATTCAATTTCCTATATATGGTTTTACCATTATTTATGATATTAACAACTAATATTGAGGGTAAATGTGTGAACAAACTTCACACAGGACTTATGAAAATATAAGTTTTTTAGTAAGACTATATATAACATAAGTCTCCCTAATAGGACTTATAAATAATTTTTCCTTATTATAGGGAATTTTCAACCTAGTGAAAAGACAGTTCTAATGCACAAGAGACCATTGCCAGTCTCATCACTACAAAGTCTAGAAATGGCCAATGTTCCAAGCCAACAGTAATACAATTATGACAGAAATTACTAACAAATAAAATGTGTTGAATTGGATTGACAACTGGAGAAAATCCAATCCCATTTAGAATCCATCTAATTCAAATAAAAAAAACACAAACACAAACAATTCAAGTTGTACACAAAGAAAGTTGACATGAGTTAAAAATACAAATACATTTATACTCTTCCTCATGATACGCATGCCAATACTCAAGGCAATTTCCTTTAGACCATGTTTGATTGTCTCACCAAATGGGATTAAACTAGTGAGGGAACAATTGGGTCCATCTCAAAAATAATTCGTCTTTTGATTGCAGTATAAGAAAGGGGATAAAAGGTGGGTTCAAACATGTTTTTTGGACTGTTATTTGTTTATCATGGTATTAAAAAGAATAACCTTAATATTGGTATGGTGATTAAATAAGAAAGATGTAGATTAAATAGCACCATAGGAATTGTGGTATTAGGGTGATTAGGTCTTTCCTGATTATTTTTCTTTTTCATTCCATGTTGGAAATTGGGCTGGGTATTGAATCCGGGTTTGGACGCCCATATGGCATGACCCATAACTCATTCAAATTACCCATGTAATTTGAATTTAATTTCCTGATTATCTTATTTGTTGGGATAACCCACTATCTATCTATATCTATCCTATCCTTAGGAGATGTGGATAGATAGTTAGTCTATATATCAAATACGGTATACGGGATGTAGGAATGAATCAAATAACAAATGATTTTTTTTCCATACTCTCTCTCTAACTCTCTCCCATTAGAATAACGATCAAGCCTTTGCACTGTGATTAGAGTGGGTGATACTCATACTGTAATATCACTCCATTGCTGGGTGTTCTTAGTTCGTGGTTGTGAAACACATGATTTACCTACAAGGTTCTTCGTTTTAGATTCTAACTCATGAGGTATGCATGAATCCATTTATCCGCTACATTATATATATCTTACGTTGGTATTATAGCCATAAATGGGTATTTTCATGCTTTTTTTTGTGCATTAAAATATGTATATAATTATATATATATATATATGTGATATATGCATGAAAAATTAATATTTTTTAGAACTTTCTCTGATCAACCTAAAAATTACATATGTTATAGTATATTTCATGTAGAACATAGCTGCAAAGTTTCATGAAAATCTAACGGTTAGATTTCAAGAAAAATGAAGACCCATTTTATATTCCTGAAACTTTACATACATGATGGTTTTACATGCTTTAATTTCAGTCTACAAATCTTACATATTTAGAATCTTTGTTTCGAGACCTTCAAAACCATATATTATTTGTTAGATTTGGACTTATGGTTGATGAGAAAAATCAAACCCTAATTTGGGTTCGTTTTGGTTTTTTGGTGGCTTAAGGAAGAAGATGAAGTACAGAGTTTATGCACTTCCACTCTCATTAGAGAGAGTGTGTGATACACCTTGTTATTTGTATTTGTTTAATGTCATTTTTAAGTCCACCATTATTTTTATTTTGGAAAATGAAGTTCAACAGCACCAAAATTGGACCATAAATCACCCCAGAAGGCAGTGCATGTGCCTCACGCGCCAGCTGACTCCAACAGCACCTGCCATGCGTCCCAATGCGTACACGCCGTACGGGCTACCCACACGCTGCGCGCTGTTAGCATTATCCATGTGTGCGCCATGTGCACTGCCATACGTGCGCCAAGCCGCCCGCGCTGTTTTTTGCACCGGCTTGGTTGTTGGATGTAAGGCTTTGTTTGTTTCTTTTAAAAATCCAAAATTGCTTTAAATGGTCATAAGTAATTCATTATAGCTTTGTTTTAAGCGTGGTTGGTACAGTTAGACTCAAAATTACATTTTTTATCTACTATAATATTTTCAAAATTTTATGAAAATAAAAAATATTTTTCCTAAAAAATAATAATTCATTATTTCTACTTTAAAATGCTTCCTGGTGTTGCATGACTAAGCTTCTGTGGCTGGAATTTTTACTGTAGACTATTGTACTGGTTTACTATTTACTAATATGATTGTTGCATTTTTCCAGATTCTAGAATATTTATTTCTGATTTAATATGTGTTTAATAATTATTTAAAATTCCAGAAAATTTTAGAAAAATTTCAGAAGTTATGTACTTTCTGTTATGGCATAATCTGAACATTAAACACAGCATATTATTGTTTTTTGTCTAGAGTTTGTAATATGTTGTGATTAAAATAGCATGATTAATTTTAAATTCCATTATTAAATGAAATATAGCAAGAGTTGATTATAAATTTATATTAAGATGCTATTGTATAGAATTAGAATATTTTATCATACTTTAGACATGTCATAGTTTGTGGGAGGTTGTTTGGTTGAGAGAAATCTTTGTAGATTTACTTCCGAAAATTAATGTTTTGAGCATGAATTAAATTAAATTTTGGATAATTGTCACTTGTGATATAAGAGATGATTACGAGCATAGCGGATTTTCAATCTTGCGATTTATGTAATATTGTCACTATTTAATTTAGATTTTTGCATCAAAGTTATATTATACTAATCAAATTAATCTCAATGCGCATTTTTTTTTCTCTCTCTAAGTTGACTTGGCTTATGGAAGTTAATTTGGTTGGCCTAGACTTAATAGAGATGCTCAAATGTGAATAATGTAATCCTATTCTTTAGATAAGCAAAAAGTCTTAGAGACTTTAGGTCAGACCTTAATTGAGCCAAAGTAAGAAAACATGACTCAAAGTCGCCGTGGTTTTGTTTGCCTTGTTTGGCGCAATAAAAACTAATGTGTGCGCTATGGTTAGCGACATGCTAAGTAGTTTTGATTGGCAAGTTTGAAGTTGTGAAATGAGTAAGCCCTCAATAGATCTAGATATGATATTGACTATTAAGCTGCGTAGATTGACTTTTGTAATTTGACTTATAATAATGTTGCATAATTGGATGAAACAACATTCAAGAGTTACGTCATCCAAGAAATGCGAGCTTAAATGAATTAGTCATTAAGTGTAAGATGAATAGCCAGTATAAGCGGTGTTTTTCTCTCTACCCAACTGATGGGAGTGGATGGAGCAAACTTTCACACACTATAATAGTGTGCGTTGAAGTATCACTTGAAGTTAAAAGATTAGCACTTAGAAGCTGCAAAATCTATTAACACTAAGTGAAAAGATTAGCGTCTAGTGGCTGCAAAATCTATTAGCATTGCCAAATTGTCTGAGTCTGGACATTTACTGTTTCCACACTTGAGTGTGAGACATGACGAGGTGCTTCTTTGTATGATTCCTTGGCTAGGCTAACGATTTTGAATAACGTTTACCACTAAGTGCAAAAGTTGTAGCATAGTAATGAAAGGGTCAAGGCCGACAAGCTTGTTATGACTTTAAGAATTTGACGTATAGCTCGTGAGAGCATTGTGTTGAATTAGACTTTTAACCTAATTCACTCTTATGTTACTTTAGGAGCTATCATAGATTGATAGCTTATTTTCTCCTTCTTGTGGATAGTATAATTAATTACAACTAACAATGAAGCGAGAAATAGAGGTCGCAAGAGGAGTATCGTTATGTTTCAACTAGATGTAGTAAAGTGTATGGAGAATAAAATTGGCTTGAAGGTGCAGGGGATTAGCACTTACTAGTTAAATTTGTGACTTAGGCGCACTTGATATCTCTATGACATCTTTTTATGATCTAGTGAACAAGAATTAGTCGTGAGTCATTACCTAGTTGGGCCTAAACCTTTGCACATGTCTTTAAGAACTCACACATTAGGATGATTGGAATTAGTTTATGACATTGGTCATGAAACCGGTGGCTTATTATACTTAATCACATTAACGAGAAGATGACATGGATGGTTTGAGTAGGCCCTCTCAGGCCCACTCGCTTATGATAGCCTGCTCTCATGTGAATATGTAACTTTGTTCGTAATGGTTGCGCACAAGTAAGTAGGAAAGCTGTAGAAGAGCATCTGTATTGTCGCATTTAGTGCACTATGTTTTTTGTGACTGGATATGTGTAAGGGTATGATAGCTAGCCCCAATCTCGACACATTTATAGATTACGATACGCATCTTAGTCAAGACTATTTGATCCCTCCTAAGTCAAAAGTTTTGAGATGATTTTTGACATTGCACATATGAGGTCGAGATCAATTAGATAAGAGCTTTTGTGCTTTTAGTTTTGACCAAGGTAACGAGTATCTATTTGAGTTGTTTTTTAGAAAGCTCTATGAAGAGAAATTAATGCTTAGAAAATTGATTATTCCTAATACTCATCAATACAGTGGTGTAGTAGAGATAAGAAATCAATCATTGTTATGTTACGTAGATGATGGTGTAATATGTTTCCCAATTGGGAATTGTACTTTAGTTTGTTGCCTATGTCCCTAACTAAGTGCCCTCCATATCAGATTTTATACTCTATTTGAGTAATGGGTTAGCGGAGAGCCATCTATAGGCAATCTGTAACCATCAAGCAGCTTATCTTTATTTTACTTCTCATAAGGGTTGAGAAGTTAAGACCTAGGGCACATTATTATATGCTATCTTGTAAACGCTTAAGGCCATGTGGCACATTATTATATGCAGTTATGTAAACCCTCTGGGTCATGTGCTTATAGGTAAGTAGCTTTGTGGGAATGTAACTAAATCACATAAAGTTTTCTTACTAACGGTGATGTAAATAGAGTTCTGGAACTCTATAAGATAGAGAATTCTAAGTATGGCACTTTATGTAGCCTAGTTGAGAGTGGAAAGAAATTTCCAATATCCTAGGGATAGTGAGAGCGACATACCTACTAGTGGATTACTCCATTAGAGAAGAATACTCTACATTCTTAGTTGCGTGGTAGCGAATGTGAAATTTTTCCACATCATCACTGGGTGATTGAGAGGGAAACATTCACGATTGTTCCGCAAGATAATAAAGAGCCTAGAACAATGCCAAAGGCTCTCTAGTCCCCTACTTTTAGAAAAGTGGATCAATGTTGCGCAGTTTAAGATAAAGTCTTTGAGGATTAACCATTTCTAGGATTTGGTTGACTTTCCATTATGTTCTAAAGTTATAAGCAATTTGGATAGTCATTTTTTGAGGCATAAAGCTCGCTAGATACCGAAAAGTCGCACCATTGAGGAAGGTGTAGACCATGAGAAGAGTTCCTCCTGGGAAGTGAAGTTACTTTGACTTAGGCTATGATTGACATGAGTTCAGAACTTTGATTTGTGGACGTTGTGACCCAACTTCTCGTTGGAGAATTGGATAAGTAGATCCGTAGGGCTTTACCGTCTACTTTTATGGTGAAAAGTTAGGAGCGCAAAAAGATTGCTAGTTCCAATAAATCTTTTACGGCCTAAAGCAGTTATCCAAGTAGTAGTTCTTAGATTTCGTTGAGCTATGATACGCCAACGATGGTCAATGAAGACCACTAAGGCATGATCAATGGTCTAAAAAGAATTTTTTCCTTACTTAATCATTATGGGCCAGGAATTTATGAGGTTGTCGTCACCTAGGGTTGGCAGTCCTCTGTTTTAGACATGATGGACATGGGTGTTATAGCGATCTCGGTTTTGTCTCGACCTTCATTGTGTCCCGGACTTGGGGGCCTTGGTTAAATATTATATCCATGTCTTGTTTTTCCCCTTTGACTCTTTGTATTTGAGTTTTGGAACGTGTTGGGTGAGTTTGGAACAAGTTGGTTGTTACTTGGTCTAAGTTTTTGTTGCCTAGATTTTAGCTTCTTCGCTCGAGCGAGGCTTATTTTGCTCAAGTGAGCCTTGTGTAATTGGCTTCTTCGCTCGAGCGAGGTTTCTTGCACTCGAGCGAGGTTTGAGGGTCTTCAGGTTTCTCTCCTAGACGCAGTTTTTCTTGGAAGGGGAAGTTCTTCGCTCGAGCGAAACTTCTAGTGCTCAAACGAGTCTGGTGAAATTGCTTCTTCGCTCGAGCGAGACTTCTTGTGCTCAAGCGTGCGTGTGCGTCTGTGGCAGACCTGAAGCTTTGCATTCTACACTCGAGCGACGCTTCTTACGCTCCAGCGAGGTCACTTGTTGTGTCTGGTCGCTCGAGCAAGGACTGCGTATATCAGTTCGCAGTAAAGCTTTTCTGCATCACTTTTTGTATCTCTTTCACCCAAAACCCTAGCCTAGCTCCTTCACTCTCTAAAATACTCTCTCTCTATAAATATACCTTGATTTGGGGTCACTCAACCCTAGTCCCTTTGTTAAAAAGGTAGAGCAACTCATGGACTTCCATTTGATCCAAGAAAGTTTGAGTTTTGGGCATCTTCAAAGTTTCTCCTTCTCTCCATTGAGCTTCTCCACTTGAGGTAGGAGTATTCTACTCTTTAATATGAGTTTTAACTTAGGTGTTTGTCATTTTGTATAAATGGTAGTTTTTGGGAAGATTTGGGTGAACTTAGGGTTTAGATTTTAATTTTTGAAAGAGGGGTTTTCTATATTTGATTCCATATATGTATGTGAGGTCTTGATTATGATTTTTTATGGAAATAAGTGGTGAGATTGAGCCTTAGGCTTGATATTTGAAAAAGGGGGAAGATTTTCTCTAATATGAGTTAAATAAATTATTTGTATAAATAATGAAATTGATGCGAGAAATATGAGATTGGAAGGATGTGTAAATGAATGGTGTAGTTGGGTTTGATAAATTATTCACCTATGGGAAATTTGGCAAAACATCTGTTTGATAGATTTACTTATCTGTGTAGAAATATCTATTTTGGGCTATCGGTGGAGGATAGCTATGATTGTTGTAGAAACTGCATGAGGACTAAGTAAATTGAAACTAGTCATATGAATTAGGTCATTAAATATGACGGTTTGATTAAATTGTTGAATGTGTGAATTAGGTAGTCATTGTATATGGCACGCTTTTAAATACATTGTATATGTATCATTGTTTGGGAGGAGATAAGGGATGGACTCCATTGATAATTAAGTTGGCCGGAGTGTCCAAGGTGAAAGCCCCGAAATCTTATATGTATATGGGTG
This sequence comes from Camellia oleifera, assembly GCA_022316695.1. Taxonomy (NCBI): domain Eukaryota; kingdom Viridiplantae; phylum Streptophyta; class Magnoliopsida; order Ericales; family Theaceae; genus Camellia; species Camellia oleifera. Next base: position 33,683,404 of record CM039305.1, read on the forward strand.
CCAATTCCCTCGGATGAGAATTCTGTAAAATGGCATTGAAATTGAAATGTTTGAATAATGGTTGTTATTGAAGTGTTAATAAATGAGTTGTAGTCTCATTTTGAACTGTTTAAATTACAATGAACTATATCAAGGAATTGATTTGGATAAATGAATCGAAATGGACTGAAATAAAGATGTCGACATTAGTTGGTCATGGAAAGGTTGTAAGATTGGTTTGTAAGTACTGAACATTTATCTGATGCTGATATCTTAGTTAATTCTCATGTATTGTTTTGCATATTTTTACTAAGCTTTGGCTCACCCTACTTGGGAAACCATTTTCAGGTACAGGTGACATGCCACCTCCAAGGACACAGCTTGGAAGGCTTAGGGGCTGAAGGCTCTATTTTGTTATTTCATTTTGTGCTAAATGTTTATTCAAGCCGAGGGCTTTATATGTATAGAGCTAGGACTCTTTCTTTTGTTATAACCAAGTGTTATCTTGGAAAGGTGTAAGCCCTTAGGGCATTTATTTTATTGTTATCAATTAGAGTTACATGCTATAGTTTCAAGATGAACATTTATGAAAGTATAATGCATGTAATATCTTTTGTAATGTAAACTCGGATGAATGAAAGTAATATGTTTCATATTATGCCTAAGAATCTCGTGGGTTAGATTATCCTCTTTTTTTTTTTTTTTTTTTAGGGCGTGACAACTTAGTATCAGAGTGTACCGGTTTGAATACTTTGGATACAAATGGTTAGTACCACAATGGGTTTGTCTCGCTTGCTAGAGACTTAAGTATGAATGATTATGTGCTTACATGATGACATGTTTACGTGAATATATGGGTATGTGATTTAATTTCTAGGATGTTGATCGGGTCCATGGGTTTCTGGGAATCCTGTTAGAAAGGCACTTGATTACTGCCATTTCTAACTGGAACTCTAGCAACATCACGGGGCGGTCATTATCCGGAAATGAAATTCGTATGTGTTTATGTGATTATGTGCTTATGTGGAGTGAATTATAGTTGTCTATCGAATTAGGATGCGAGTGAGATAGCTTCGACACATTTGTAAATATGCTAATCTCTTTTGTTACTTTTATTAAGATGTCAGGACGAGGTCGTAGTGGTACGCGTAGTAGGCCTAGGGGGACGAGATGCCAATACCAGATGAAATTTCGGCACAGGAGGAAGAAGTGGGTTAGGCCAAGTGGTCGAACCGCTTGGTCAGTAGGCCATGGGCGCCTTAGCCTGCGAGATGGTTGGAGCTTTAAGGGAATCTATGGACATTCTCAGGGCTGAGAATCAAGTCTAGGCCCAAGTAGCTGAAGCTGGGCCGTCTTTTCTGAAGAGGGAGTTCTCCAGTCCAACCTGGACGAGTTTTTGGGAGATCCTAAGGAGCCACTGAAGGCTGATAAGTGGCTGGAACAGATGACGAAGACATTTGAGATGCTTGGCATCGAAGACGAACGTTTGAAAGTGACCTTGGCATCCTTCCAACTGCAGGGAGACGCGGGTTAGTGGTGGAAATATGCATAAGGGCGCATTGGTGGGACTTGGGAAGCATTTGTTGAAGCCTTCCTGGACAAGTACTTGCCTGCTATAGTGAAAGAGAAATTGAGGGATCAGTTTTCTCAGCTTAAACAGTTGAATATTCCAGTAGCTGAGTTTGAGGCTAGCTTTACTAACTTGTCTAGGTTTGCATCGGAGTTAGTGGCGACTGAGGAACGCCATTGTTTGGAGTTCGAGAAGAGACTGAGGACCGGACTCATGTTTAGAGTTGCCGGATCCATGATTAGGGATTATGGGTGCCTTATGGAGGCTGCAGCCCATTTGGAGACTATTATGCATGCAGAGGAGGAGAGAATGAATGGCTCCAAGAGGAGTCAGGATAGTTAGGGGGACAATAAGAGGCAGAGAGGTTCTAACCCTCAGCAATCCCAAGGAGCGGGAATGGCAACGGGCGAGATGGGGCCGGGGATCACACTCCCCATCCCCAATCCCCGATGATGGAAATTTCCCCGATCCCCGACAGGGAACCTATCACCGCGCCAGCCCCCCGCCCCTAACCGAGATCGGGTTTCCCCGACCCCGAAAACTCCCCAGCCAAAAAAAAAAAAATCAACTCCAAAAAATACAGGAACTCAACTACAACATCAACATCATCGACAACAACAACATCATCTAACACATTAAGCAGATCTAAGCTTCGCTGATCAAAAAAAAAAAAAAACAAATCTGAGCTTCATCATCTAATACATCATCTTACATATTAGATCATCAACAACAGATCTGAGCTTATTTATCAACAAAAAAAAAAAAGCAGACCTAAGCTCAACATCTTCATCTTCATTTTCATTATTTTCCAGATCTGAAGCTCATGCTCATGCTCATGCTCATCTTCATCTTCATTAACTTCTTAACGGATCTGAGCTCAACATCTTCATCTTCATTAGTTTCAGAGAGTAGAGGAGAACGAGATGAGAGAGTGAAGAGATGAGAGAAAGGGAAGACGGTTTCAGAGAGTAGATAGAGGAGAACGAGAGAAAGAGAGTGAGAGAGAGAGAGAGAGAGAGTCGAGATAGATAGAATAGAATAGATATTATATTATATTATATAACCTAAACATATATATATACAGGGAAGTTTCGGGGCGGGGGCGGGCCGGGGCCAGAAAATTTATCACCGTCCCCGGCCCGAAATTGATCGGGGATTTAATTTTGAATACTATCTCCGTCTCCATGGGGACATTTTTCGAGAAAAAACCATTCTAATCAAGGTCAGGGGGTCGGGTCCCCATCGGGCCGGGTTGAAATTGCCATCCCTACCAAGGAGCGCATCCGAGGTCTACCTTTCCAGTGCCGAGTTCGGGTTCTGGGAGAGGTGGTCAAAGAGGCTTCACTTGTTTCAAATGTTGTCAGCTGGGCCACAAGTCTCCAGCTTGCCCGCAGAGGGGAGAAGGGCAAGGAACAGCTTCATCTTCAGCTCATTCTTAGGGCCAGAGTCAGGGCAGAGGCTAGCCACTCACTTGTTATCATTGTGGGCAGGCGGGACACTTGAAGTGGTTTTGCCCACAGTTGGGTGGCACACCTGGTGCGTCTGGTTCGAGGCAGACACAAAGTCACCAGCCAACTCAGTCAGTGCAAGCCTCGAGGGCCAATCAGGGAGCCTCTTCGGCTCAGTCTGTGCAGTAGTCTTATGCTCCAAGAGGTGAGCAGGTAGATCAGAGACCTACGGGCAGCGTGTATGCTGTTATCGCACCAGATCTCATACCGGCTCCATCTGTTGTGAGAGGTACCTTTTTGTTTTGTAACTCGGTTGCTAATGTGTTGATTGATACGGATGCATCCCATTCATTTATTTCGTCTACATTTGTATCTGTTTTGGGGTTGGAGTTGGCACAATTAGCATCTCTTATTTGTGTTATGTCACCTATCGGGGGTGAAATGGTTTTGAAATAGGGGTGTCGAGGCTGTGATATAGAGGTCGCCAATCGTCGGCTCTCTTTTTCTTTTGTATTGATGGACACGTTTGGTTTTGTTGTTATTTTAGGTATGAACTGGTTATCGTCATACCGGGTTGTTATAGATTGCTACCGTCAGAGGGTTACTATATGTACCTTGAACGGTGATTGCTTTTATTTCTTGGAGGGCCGGGTGGATAGAGTCTTATCACCGGTGTATGGTTTGCGTAGCCACAGTAAACTTAGTTGTCTTCTTGCTAACTTCTTGAGTAGTGAGTGTGATGAAGTTCAAGTTGAGTTGCCAAGAGTGCTTTGTGATTACTCGGATGTCTTCCCGAGGACCTTATTAGTTTACCACCTCACCGAGAGATTGAGTTCTCTATTGATCTAGTACTTGGCACGACACCGATTTCCATGGCACCGTATCGGTTTGCGCCAGCTGAGTTGAGTGAGTTGAAGATTCAACTCTAAGAATTACTAGATAAGGGTTTTATTCGCCGTAGTACTTCACCTTGGGGAGCATCGGCCCTCTTTGCTAAAAAGAAAGATGGAGCCTTGCGACTTTATATCGATTATTGGAAGTTAAACCGGGTTACGGTTAAGAATAAGTATCCTATGCCTCATATAGATGATATGTTTGATCAGTTGAAATGGTCTCGTTGTTTCTCCAAGATAAACCTAAGATCGGGTTACCACCAATTGAAGGTCAGGGAGGAGGATATCCCGAAGATGGCATTCCGTACATGGTATGGCCATTATGAGTTTCTTATCGTGCCTTTTGGGCTAACCAATGCCCCAGTTGTGTTTATGGACTTGATGAACCGAATCTTCTGTCACAACCCAAACCCGCCCCTATAGGTTTAGCGTCGTAACCGACCAGTAATCCTTGGATTACCAATGGCCTCTTAACATAATAACATATAATTAGGGGCTGTGAAAGCAAATGGCAATTATACAACATCCATTGAGCTGTGCAGACTTATATGAGACAGAAAAATTTTAAACTTTATATACATACATATACACATCATCATATATATACATATATAAGCTAGACAAAAAGGGACTTAGCCCTATTTACAAAATGCACAAAGACTTGTCTAACTGAGCAGGAAAACAAAACTTCAAGCCATAACCACTAGACATGTCCGGAACCTCCACAGGGAAATACATAGGTTGGTTGTCGAAAATTGATTCTAGGTAGACGCCTCTAAGCTTGATCATGCCCCTGATCACCTACATACATATATATAAACAGTGAGCTGGTGCCCAGTAAATAATAACAAAGTAAAGGGTTTAATGAATGATGTCCATCACAAAGTTAGAAATCAGATTCTTATCAGAAACAGAGTCTGATGCATATTCAGATTCCAAATCAGAAACGGATTCATATACATATTCATAATCATTTTCAAATTCAAATTTTGCATATAATCATACATGGTACATCCATTAGCGCTAAAAAATCCGATGACCCATAAAGGGACGGCCTTGAAGGAATTTTGATGACTCATGTGCACAGAGATGTTTCCGATGACCCATAAAGGGACCTGATGACCTATAAAGGGATGCATATCATATGTTCCTAAGGATGCCATGAATGAATTTCAGAATCTTGGACAATCATTCATTCATTTCAAACATAATGTAGCATTCCAGAAAAACTAATCATTTCATATCATAATGTTCAGAAAATATTTAACATTGAACATAACTTTACAAAGTTATTACTCACAGATAATTGGTAGCTCCAAATAGATGGCAAAGTGGCAATTCACCTATCTTAAGGTGCGTAACCTACATAACATGGTAGATTCATACATTGAAACCCACGCTTGGATTGTACGTAACTTATTTCATTTGTTCTTGGTGTGTTTCTAGCCTTTAACCTCATTATAGGGTCTTAAACATGGTCTAGGAGTGCCTAGGATAGAATGAGGATGCTAGAATGCACTTGAAAACATTTTTCAAATTTTTTCGAAAACAGGGTCCACGCTCGAGTGTCGCTTTTCTCGCTCGAGCGGAAATGCTAAAAGTGAGGGTTCGCTAGAGCGTAACTTCCCTTGCTTGAGCGGACTGTAAACTCAGAAAAGTACTGGTTGCTTGCTTTTTACGCTCGACGAACGCTCGATCCCCACTTAAGCGTGAGGCTCAGACCCTCGCTCAAGCGTGCTGCAAAATACGTGAACTTCTGGATACATGCATTTCACACTCGAGTGGCTATCATGTCGCTCGAGCGGAAGTACACGTATTCAGAGTTCTCGCTCGAGCATGAACTCTTACACTAGAGCATAGATTCAAATTCTGGAATTTCCAAATTTGATCTCCAAGCTTCAAACTCAAACTAAACACTTCAAAACTCATCCTCTTGGGCCAAAGTTCTAGAAAACATTTAGAAATTCACAAAACATTATGATTTAAAGATCATTTCATGAAATCAAGGCCTAAAAGCATGCCAATTGTTCGCAAATTCAACTTAAACTTCATGAACTCTCCAAAAACATGACATACATGAAATGATTGAGCTTCAAGTTTCTAAATCATGATCAAATGAAATAAGAGGATGTAAAACATGATGAATTCTCAAAACATAAGTGAGATAAACACATGCATGAAAGAATTTTGTGAAATCATGCTCAATTTGTGAAGAAATGGATATGCATGCATGGTATGGCTCAATTCTCTTTAACTTTAACTCAATTCCCACATGAATTCATCTAATTTACTTGAGGTCTTGAAAAATCTAACTCAATTACACAACTAAGAATTTGATCCCTTACCTAGAGACTTGAATTCACAAGTGTTGAAGTTAAACTCTCTAATCCTCTTCCAATAACAACAATTGCCAGCAAATCCTCTATTTGGGTTCAATTCCCAAGCCTAGGACCAAATCTTCCTACTCTTTCTGTCTCTCACGTTTAGAGCATCAATTTGAGGTAATGAGTGAGCAAAATGGACTAGTGAAGTCAAGTGGGCCTTAAATAGGCTTCATGGAATTGATTTAATTAGTTTGGCTTAATCTAAATTAATGAGCATTAATTAATCTACTTTAATCGTTCCAAATCAAATTTCAATTGACCTTATTAGAAAATTCTAAAAATTCCAAATAATTCATAAATCAAATCAATTTCAAAATCAAATGCCGATAAGGTCTTCAATTCACAGACCGAAACTAAAACATGAACAGATCTTTCTACGTTAAACAGATATAACCACAAAATGATGCAATGCACATGTAATTAACTCAGGATTTCTTCTTAATTACTTATTAGGCATACACAAACATGAATTAGCGCTAATCATGGGTCGGGATTGTTACATCTTCCGAGAGTTCTTAGACCATTTTGTAGTCGTCTTTGTGGATGACATCTTGATCTACTCACCTTCTAAAGAGGAGCACGAGGAACAATTACGAGTGGTGCTCGAGTTGCTTAGAGCCCATAAGCTGTATGCTAAGTTCGGGAAGTGTGAGTTCTGGCTATGAAAAGTTAAGTTCTTAAGCCATGTGGTATCCGGGAAAGGGATGACTGTAGATTCATTCAAAATTGAGGCAGTGCAGGATTGGGTACAACCTAAGAATGCTTTCGAGATTCGTAGTTTCTTGGGGTTGGCCAGTTATTACCGTCGATTTGTGAAGGATTTCTCCAGATTAGCTTCGCCTTTGACTAGGCTGACGAGAAGGGGGGTTAAATTTGTGTGGAGTGACACCTGTGAAAAGTCATTCCAAGAGCTTAAGGTTAGAGTTGCCACTGCTCCAGTCTTGATTATTCTAGAGAGAGGATTGGGTTATTCAGTGCATTGTGATGCCTCACGAGAGGGTTTGGGTTGTGTATTGATGCAAGAAGGAAAAGTAGTAGCTTATGGCTCATGACATTTGAAAACACATGAGAGGAACTACCCTACTCACGACTTAAAGTTAGTAGCTGTGATATTTGCCTTGAAGATTTGGAGGTACTATCTACATAGGGAGAGACTTAAGGTGTTTTCTAATCATAAGAGTCTGAAGTATTTGTTTACACAGAAGAACTTGAATTTGAGGCAGAGAAAGTGGATGGAGTTCATAAAGGATTATGATTTTGAGTTGCATTACCATCTGGAGAAGGCCAATGTGGTGGTCGATGCCTTGAGTAGGAAATCTATTGGCAGTGTAGCTTGTATTGCCATCTGGGAATGAGAAATGTTAGGTGCTCTTGGGGATTTTAACTTGCATTTGGGTGAGTCTGTTGAGTCTGCAGCCTTGTTCTTTGTGGTTGCACAACCTACACTTGTGAATCGAGTGTTAGAAGCGCAGAGGGGTGACTTTGAGGTAGAATCCCTTCAGGAGAAGATCTCCGGTGGGAAGGTAGAGAAGGGTTTGACTGTGTATCCCGACCTAAGTGTGAGATACCGTGACTGCTTGTTTGTGCCGGAGTCTTGCTGAGAGGAAGTACTCCGAGAGTTTCATCATTCACGCCTTGCGGTGCATCCAAGAGGCATAAAGATGTATCATGATTTGAGTCGCCAGTTTTGGTAAAGGGGTATGAAGAAAGATGTGGCAGTGTTTGTATCGAAGTGCCTTACTTGTCAGCAAGTGAAGGCCGAACATCAAAGGCCAAAGGGTTTGTTGAAACCCTTGCCTATAGCTGAATGGAAGTGGGAGCATGTCACGATGAATTTTGTTATGGGTCTTCCGAGGACTCAACGGGGTAGTGATGCCATTTGGATGGTAGTTGATCGACTGACTAAGTCGGTGTATTTTATTCCTATGCGCGTAAGGGATTTGGTAGATTACCTTGTTGACGTGTATATTCGGGACATAGTGAGGTTGCACAGAGTCTCTGTGACGATCTTGTCAAATAGAGATCCGCGTTTTATTGCTCGATTGTGGCAGGGTTTACAGAGTGCCTTGGGCACCAAATTGACTTTTAGCACGGCTTACCATCTTCAAACTAACGGGCAATCCGAGCGTACTATTCAGATCATTGAGAATATGCTTCGAGGCTGTGTCCTTGACTTTAAGGGGTCGTGCCAGAGTTGGTTCGAGAGACGACGGAGAAAGTGGCACTTATCTATAAGAGGTTAGTTACAGCCCAGAGTTGCCAAAAGAGTTATGCCGACCGTAGAAGGAGACCTTTGTCATTTGAGGTGGGTGATCATGTCTTTTTGAAAATATCACCTAGACGGGGTTTGATGAGATTTGAGAAGAGTGGGAAGTTATCCCCTCGGTTTATTGGCCCTTTTGAGATCCTTGAGCGGATTGGGGAGGTTGTCTATCGTTTGGCATTACTGCCACAACTTTTCGGGGAGCATGACGTGTTTCATATTAGCATGCTTCGGAAGTATGAGCTAGATCCATCACATGTGTTAGATTGGACCGACTTAGAGGTAGACGAGGATACCTCATATGAGGAGAGACCAGTGAGAGTCTTGGATAGACGGAACCAAGTCTTGCGAGGCAAGACAATTCCCTTGGTCAAAGTATTGTAGAAACATCACGGGGTTAAGGAAGTAACTTAGGAGCATGAATTGGAAGCCCGAGAAAAGTATCCGAACCTATTTGTTGATGTTTTAGTGTATGTTGAAATTTTAGTTTTGTTGATGAACTATAAAAATGTTGTATATGTTTTTGGATTATGAAAGCATTGTAAATGTTAAATGTGTTTCGAAAATGCAAGTTGATTTGGACATTGTATATGTTGTATCGATTTTGAAAATGCAAACTTATCATAAACATTGAATATGTTTTGAAAATCTGAGATGTATGTATTGGAATTAGTTAAATTTTGAAAGATGCATATTGGTAATACATGTTGAGCTATATGTTGTGGATTGTTCTCTTGTGAAGAGATTGAATGACCAGTGGATGGGTCATGGTAATGAGAGTTGAATGGTAGTCATTTTGAAAATTGGGTAATCATGATTTTTGAAACTTGTACTAAAATTTGGGGACGAAATTCTTTATGGGGGGGAGGTTATAGCGATTCCAGTTTTGCCCCGACCTTCATTATGTCCCGGACTTGGGGGCCTTGGTTAAATATTATATCCATGTCTTGTTTTTTCCCTTTGACTCTGTGTATTTGAGTTTTGGAACGTGTTTGGCAAGTTTGGAACAGGTTGATTGTTACTTGGTCTAAGTTGTTGTTGCCCAGATTTTGGCTTCTTGCGCTCGAGCGAGGCTTCTTGCGCTCGAGCGAGCCTTGTGTAATTGGCTTCTTCGCTTGAGCAAGGTTTGAAGGTCTTTAGGTTTCTCTCCCAGACGCAGTTTTTCTGGGAAGGGGAAGTTCTTCGCTGAAGCGAAGCTTCTGGCACTCGAGCGAGTCTGGTGAAATTGCTTCTTCGTTCGAGCAAGACTTCTTACGCTTGAGCGTGTTTGTGCGTCTGTGGCAGACCGGAAGCTTTGCATTCTACACTTAAGTGACACTTCTTGCGCTCGACCGAGGTTACTCAGTGTGTTTGGTCGCTCAAGCGACAACTCCTTCGCTCGAGTGAGGACTGCTTATATCAGTTCGCAGCAGAGCTTTTCTGCATCACTTTTTGTATCTCTTTCACCCAAAACCCTGGCCCAGCTCCTTCTTTCTCTAAAATACTCTCTCTCTATAAATATACCTTGATTTGGGGGGTCACTCAACCCTAGTCCCTTTGTTAAAAAGGTAGAGCAACTCATGGACTTCCATTTGATCTAAGAAAGTTTGAGTTTTGGGCATCTTCAAAGTTTCTCCTTCTCTCCATTGAGCTTCTCCACTTGAGATAGGGATATTCAACTCTTTAATATGAGTTTTAACCTAGGTGTTTGTCATTTTGTATAAATGGTGGAATTTGGGAAGATTTGGGTGAACTTAGGGTTTGGATTTGAATTTTTGAAAGAAGGGTTTTCTATATTTGATTCCATATATGTATGTGAGGTCTTGATTATGATTTTTTATGGAAATAAGTGGTGAGATTGAGCCTTGGGGTTAATATTTGAAAAGGGAAAAGATTTTCCCTAATATGAGTTAAATAAATTATTCGTATAAATAATGAAATTGATGCGAGAAATATGAGATTGGAAGGATGTATAAATTAATGATGTAGTTGGGTTTGATAAATTACTCACCTATGGGAAATTTGAAAAAATATCTGCTTGATAGATTTACTTATCTGTGTAGAAATATCTGTTTTGGGCTATCGTTGGAGGATACCTATGATTATTGTAGAAACTACATGAGGATTGGGAAAATTAAAACTAGTCATATGAATTAGGTCATTGAATATGACGGTTTGATTAAATTGTTGAATGTGTGAATTAGGTAGTCATTGTATATGGCACGCTTTTAAATACATTGTGTATGTATTGTTGTTTGGGAAGAGATAGGAGATGTACTCCATTGTTTGAGAGGAAATAGGGGATGGACTCCATTGATAATTAAGTTGGCCGGAGTGTCCAGGGTGAAAGCCCCGAAATCTTATATGTATATGGGTGCCGGTTCCCTCGGATGAGAATTCCGTAAAATGGCACTGAAATTGAAATGTTTGAATAATGGTTGTTATTGAAGTGTTAATAAATGAGTTGTAGTCTTGTTTTGAACTGTTTAAATTACAATGAACTATATCAAGGAATTGATTTGGATAAATGAATCGAAATGGACTGAAATAAAGATGTCGATATTAGTTGGTCATGGAAAAGGTGTAAGATTGGTTTGCAAGTACTGAACATTTATCTGATGCTAATATCTTAGTTAATTCTCATGTATTGTTTAGCATATTTCTGCTGAACTTTGGCTCACCCTACTTGGGAAACCATTTTCAGGTACAAGTGACATGCCGCCTCCAAGGACATAGCTTGGGAGGTTTAGGGGCTGAAGGCTCCATTTTGTTATTTCGTTTTGTGCTAAATGTTTATTCAAGCCGAGGGCTTTATGTGTATAGAGCTAGGACTCTTTCTTTTGTTGTAACTGTGGAGAAGTGGTTTGGAAATACTCTTTGGATCCTGTAGGACGCTCTTGATCCTCAGCTAGTCACCTGAAAAGGAATGAACACTCCAATCAAGGGTGTCGGAATTAGCACTCCGACGAATAAGTCAGTGTATACTTTCTTAGTTACTTATATCTCAAGTTAATCTTACTTGTTCTCACATACCTTTCTTTGGCTGATGCTCCTCTATTTATATTTTTCTTTTGGGCCTCAAGATCGGGCCCACCCTTAATCCATTGCACGTTTACTTATTCGGCTTTTGTTCAACTAGTTCTATGGCCGATCAATGTATTCAGCTTTGGGATCGACTAGGATGAAGCCAGATACAAATCCAGTCCTCGACTGTCCTTATACCATTATTCGGCTTTATTGCCCCCACAATATCCGACTCCCACAATTGCCCCCCAAACATCCTATTAACGCTAGTTAGTCGACATGTTTGGTTTCAAACAGTGTGTTTGGTTTCGAACTTGAAAAGTCAAGGAAAGAACGGCGGTTAACCTCATTCCAACGCATGTCAGAACACACGCTTTTTAGGCATCATTACATCTTCTCGCCTCTTCGTACGCTTTCTTCATTTAATGCGATTTGAAACTCTGTTGTCCCTTCGAATGTAAGTTTTTTTTTAATACTCAAAGCTTTTGGTTTGCCATCCAATATACCTCCATTTCGTGACCTCTGCAACTTCTTCCTGTTTCTCATTGTCTCTTCTACTTCTTGTAAGTTCTCTTCTCCTTCATTTCGAATCCCATTTCCTTGTTTATTTTTAGTTTTACATAATCCTTAGGCTGGCTAGGATGGCAAAACACTTGAAAGAACTCCTTTCTGCGGATTGAATTTTTGGTTTCCGACGCCATTATTCCATCATCGACGACGTCCATTTGTCACTCGTAGCAGACAGCACCACTGATATAGAGAGGACTGATGAAAGTACAATCATCTTTCCTCTTCTATCAATTGCTAAGGGCGGAGTTCGTTTTCCCCTTCACCCATATTTAAGGGCCGTCCTTCGACACTGGGGTCTAATCCCTTCCCAACCTAATGTAAATTTTTTTCGAATCATAATGGGGATTATAGAGTTGAACTGACGCCTTAGGATTAACCTTGGTATATCTGCAATTCGGCATTGTTATGCCTTAGCCAAATCTTCTGGCCGGCTGGGATGCAATTTTCTCAGGGTTAAGGATACCGATCATCACTTAGTGACTATGCTTGCCAGCTCTGGCAAGCATGTTGACGATGTAATGGCCGTTGTCCGAGGCAACTGGGAATTCAGCGAGGGTGAAGATCGCCTAGATCCTGTGCCAAGACAAAAAGGCGAACCAGGTGGCCATATAGCTCATTTTTTTATTATCATATATTTATTCGGCTTTCCTTCTATGTACTTACCATTTTTCTTATATAGGCAACGATTTGAAGAAAGTTTTGGTTTCAGTCGACGGCGCCATACTTGTGGAAATTAAAATTGCACTCTAGTTCTTTGGTCATCCAAGCCTTCAGAAACAGGGGAGGGCGGCCCACATTCTTCTGAGATACGAGCCGATTTATGCAACGTTTTCAGCGGCAGACAACATTTCAATTCCGAGGGGCGAAGAGCATCTTACAGCCCTTACCTTCCCCAACTTCACAAACCTAAGGCAAATTGGTTTGGAAGCCTCCGATTCGAAGCAGGTGGAAGAACAAGTAGCCAAAGAGGTCGCCGAGGAGCCGAACCAGTCGGAAGTTGAGGTAGACGAGGCTCTAAACTTGGCCTTTGAGGAAGCCGACCTCAATTTATCCAACACTCCATCTACTTCAGGCCGAGGGGACGTCTCCTTTGAAGACATTTTTACAAACTTAGGAGACCTTCCCAGCGCGTATCCTGAGAATATGGCTGGGGAGTCGCTCACGCAACTTGCCAGGAGTAAAAACGCCGAAAGGATGGCCGCCTGGAGGAGAGCCGAGGCTATCCGATCGGAAACTCCACCCGCTGTCTTCGCTAAGTCCTCTCTGCCTGTTATTGAGGAAGAAACGGCTTAAACCGAAATGGCCGAGACGGAGCAGGTAGAATAGGGAGATCAGGAGGTTGAGCAAAGGGGGAAAAAGCGCCCCACCGAGCGAGAAGCCGTCTCTGGTGAGGAACAAATCGATAAACGGCCACGCATTGAGGAATCGGACTTGGTTGTTTCGTTTATTGTTCAACCAAAGATAAGGAATACACCAATTGCCTCTGATGCGTCGGCTTTGAAGGACCCGACTGTGGCCTTGAGCATGGCTTCCTCAATTTCCCTGCCGGTTGACAGAGCCATATTTTGGGCGAAGCTAGATCTAATGTCAATTGCATTAGCCGCTCAATCGACCTTATTGGTACATTACTTGCCTTATCTGCAGTCTTCCGCCTAGATATATATATATATATATTTCTTATTTTTTGTAACTCTATTTCCTTGTTTTGCAGACAATGGGCAAGATAGCCAAAATCGACCGCCAACAACATGACACTATAGAACAGATCGGCTTGTTGAAAGTCAAAATTGAAAATGAAAAGAGCAAGGCTGTGGAAGCCTCTCAAAGAGCCGATTCCGAGGTATCGAAAGCAGCAGAGGAACGTGCGAGAGCCGACTCCGACACCGAGAACGTAAGGAATTCCGACCAACTAAGGCTGGCCGCTGAAGAGAGAGCAAAAGCAAGTAAAGATGCACTCAAGTTAGCCAAGGAGGTGATCGCTAAGCTAGAAGTTGATTTAGAAGAGTTGAGGAAGGCAAAGGAAGTAGTCGATTCTGAGATATCCAAAGCGTTCCAAGCTGGAAAGGACGCCGCCTTGGAAAACTACGTGGAAAAAGTGCCCAAGTTCAAGAATCGGGCTTCAAACACGGCTGGCTCAAAGCCCTCACTACCGCGAATGTGACATTGGCACAGCCGATTCCATACGAGCAGGTAGACGTTGAGCCGTTGGAGTCTGACCCTGAAGATTGATTAGAGTGATATTTTGATTTTTGTTAGGCACCTTAGATGCATAGTTCTTGTAGGTTTTTGTTAGTAGATTTTGATTTCTTTACTTCGACTGGAAGTTTAAATGTAAGGTAATTTTCATGTGTAAAATGACTACTATCTGTACTCAATTTATTAATGAAAATTTTCTATGCTTTTCGGTTTACTGCATATACTATTTGTCTTCAATTTGTTAATGAAAATTCCTTATACTTTTCTGTTTGCTACATATAAGTAAATTAAACATTCGATAAATTAACCGAATCAATTAAACATCCTATGCTTGTCTTTGCTATTTAGCCGAATAAATAAATGAATCGGCAGTTAACAATTTGGAAAGCTGCATGAATATTCGATAAAATAACGAGTAAACCGCTTCAAGGCCTCAACGTCTGGCCGATTAAATTAATGAATCTGCCCCTGACCCAGCTAATGCATGAACTGGAATGTCGAATGCTATTAGTTCATAGAGAGGTTGGGGCACACAACCTGATCGGCGCAAGGGCTCGACATATGGCTAATCAGATTAATGAATCTGCCCTTGACCCAACTAATGCATGAACTGGAACGCCGAATGCTATTAGTTCATGGAGCGGCTAGGCACATGAGATGATCGGCATAAGGGCTCGACTTCTGGCCGATTAGATTAATGAATCTTCCCTTGGCCCAGCTAATGCATGAACTGGAACGCCGAATGCTATTAGTTCATGGAGCGGTTGGGCACATGAGATGATCGGCACCAAGACTGGACATTTGGCCGATTAGATCAATGAATCTGCCTTTGCCCCAGCTGATGCATGAATTGGAACGCCGAATGCTATTAGTTCATGGAGTGACTGGCATACTTGAGATGAGCAGCACTAGGTTCTGAGATTTAGCAATAATGAAATCGCCTCGGGGGTGCTACACCTGTAAGGAATAAATTGGGTGGGTGCTGGGTGCGCGAAGGGGCCATTATTGCGTTCAGAGCCAATAAATTGAGGGAGGAAAAGAGCAGTGTGGACGATTGTGGATGGCAAGAAGATTATTCTTCAATAGTAGAGAAAAATGGAGAACACTGACGGAGTTGGACGCAGACATAAATCGAGATGGCGAGCCCACGCGCACGGGAAGTAGGACGTCGAGAGAACGTGAAAAACGCCAATCCCCGCATCGTCGAAGTAGGTCACCCAGAAGGGAAAAACAGCAATGGGGCAGCTCCCCTCTACCATGCTCGAGAGGAGAAACCAGTGCGACGCCACGCCGTTAAGTTTTGCAATTTTTGTAGGGAACAAATCGATGATGGAAGCGGATTCAATTGTTCACAACCCAAATGTGGCAGACGAGTTTGCTTGACAAATTTTTCCACCAGAAGTCCAGCAGTCGATGGTCGATCGACCTGATTTCGACGTGTTTCGGGAGGGCATCCATGGAGTAGTAAAAGGGCTGTATACCGCCTATAAAATCGACATGCGTCTTTGTGTTGCGTGACGGGAGATAGAGCAGAAGGATGAACACATTCGACACTTAGAAGCTCGCACGGAGAAGGCTGAACGTGAACTAAGAAAGGTCAAAACTGCCGCCACACAGTCAGCCGGCCAAGCTAACCCGATTGTGGAAGAAAGGGTGACCCAACGGCTTATAAGTCATGCGATTTCCAATTGGGATACCGCAAGCATGTTTGCAATAGAGGCTACAAAGACCAAGGCTTATGAACAAGGCTTCCATGATGGCCGAAAAGTTGGGATACAGAAGACTAAGGAAAAGATCGCCGATGAGGTCTACCGATACAAGAATTGTGGATTTAAGCATGGGTGGGTCAAGGCTCCAGGCCGTAGAGGCTCTTCAAGCAGCAGGCGTTGATTCGGCGTCGCTGTTATATCAAGGTCATCATTTTCCCTTTGCGGCTTTCGAAGTCGAGAAGAGCAATGACGAAGGAGATGCCGAATAAAACTGAACATATTGTACCGCTTTAACGTAGATTGGAAGCGAATTATATATTATTGATTAATTCAATAAAACATATTATTTTAAATGTTTGCATGTTGCTTCAATTTATGTTTATAAATTCAGTTATGATCATCTTCCATTTGTCGTCAACTACATTTATGCTTGTTAATCATAATATTCACGAAAAGAGCGCTGAATTTGGAGGCATTTTGCCTTGGCCAAACGTGGTTTCTACGAAGGGTGCTCTGGATTCGGGGGCTTATTCCCTTGGCCAATTGGTCCATGAAGCCGAATTCAAAGGCTCGTTCCGCCCAAACGTGTCTTGCACAGATGGGACTCTGAATTCGAAGTCTTTTGGCCAATCGTGAATTCCACAAAGGGCGCTCCGAATCCGGAGGTTTATTCAGCCCAAACGTGTCATTCACGGATCGGGCTCTAAATTCAGAGGCTTTCATCTTGGCCAATCGTGGTATCCACAAAGAGTGCTCCGAATCTGGAGACTTACTCGGCCCAAACGTGTCATTCGCGGATGGGGCTCTGAATTCGGAGGCTTTTATCTTGGCCAATCGTGAAATCCACGAAGGGCGCTCCGAATCCGAAGACTTACTTGGCCTAAACGTGTCATTCACGGATGGGGCTCCGAATTCGGAGGCTTTTATCTTAGCCAATAGTGAAATTCATGAAGGGCGCTCCGAATCTGGAGGCTTATTCGGCCCAAACGTGTCATTCATGATGGGGCTCCGAATTCGGAGGCTTTTATCTTGGCCAATCGTGAAATCCAAGAAGAGCGCTTCGAATCCGGAGACTTACTCGGCCCAAACGTGTCATTCACGGATGGGGCTCCAAATTCGGAGGCTTTTATCTTGGCCAATCGTGAAATCCACAAAGGGCACTCTGAATTCGGAGCCTTTTGATTTGCCGAACTAAAATTTCATATAGTGAGATAAGAAGTCTTGCATTATAAAAGTGAAAGTTGTACACGGCGAACATTCAAAACAAGTTATCATGCCCCACAAGTCGGGTTAATGATAAAATTTATGCAAATGTGTGGAATTCCAAGGACGTGGCAAACTTCTCCCAGACATGTCTTTGAGCCGATACGCCCATGTTCCTGCGATTAAATCAATCTGATAATGGCTGTCCCAGTTAGGACCCAGTTTTCCGTCAGCCGGATTCCTGGCAGCGAGAAGTACTTTCTTGAGGACCAATTCTCCTAGTGTATAACGACACAGCTGAACACGTTGATTATACGACTTAGCGAGCTATTGCTGGTACCGTGCCATGGATGTAAGGGCACGGTCTCGTCATTCTTCAATCAGAGTCAATTCCAAGGCTAACATCATATCATTTCGACCCATATTAAAAACTTTCGATTTCAAGGTTGGGAGGCCGATCTCTAGGGGGATGATTGCCTAGGTTCCGAAGCATAAAGCAAATGGCGTTTCCCCAGTGGATCGCCTCGGAGTAGTGCGATGAGCCCACAACACACTGGGCAATTCTTCGACCTATCTGCCTTTAGCTTTCTTCAGCCTCTTCTTGATGCCGTCCAAGATGGCTTTGTTGGAGGCTTCAGCTTGACCATTGCTCTGTGGATAAGCCGGGGTGGAGAAATAGGGAACACCATACGTGCTTCATAATTATTGGTAGACGCCACAATCAAACTGGGTGCCGTTGTCTGAAATAAGTGCTCTTGGAATGCCGAATCGTGTTATGATATTTTTCCATACAAAACGCCTAACATCAGCATCTCAAATGTGTATTAGTGCCGCCGTTTCGACCCATTTTGTGAAGTAATCTGTCGCGACAATCAAGAATCGCTTGTTCCCTGGGGCCCGTGGCAATGGCCCGATGATATTAAGCCCCCATTGAGCGAACGGCCAAGGACTGGTGATCGAGCTCAACTCCTTAGCAGGCAAATGGGTTAATAGGGAAAACTTCTGGCACTGTTCACATTTCTTGACGTAACACTCGGCATCAGCTCTCATGATCACCTAATAGTACCCCTGTGTTACAGCTCGGTGAGCCAAAGAACGCCCACCAGAATGGGCACCACAACTACTTTCATGAATTTCAGTCAAGAGTTCTTCGACTTTATCCAAATGAATGCATTCTAGGTATGGACTAGAAAGAGATTTCTTGCAGAGCTTTCCGTACGGATCTAAGTAATATCGCAGGGCTTTCTTTCGCAGTTTGTGTGCTTCTTTCTTGTCCATCGGGAGCTATTCGGAAGATAGAAATGCAGTGATGGGGTCCATCCAACTTGGACCTGATTCTATGATATTTATTTGAATTGACTCTGAGGGGGCAATGCTCAGCTCAGGGATGAATCCTACTTCAATTGTTCGTTTAATTTCTGAGTTGATAGCGGAGGCTAGGTAAGCCAAGGCATCTGCATGTGTGTTCTGATCCCTGGTTATTTGGTTTAATTCATGATGGTCGAATTTTGCCAGCAAAGAATTCGCTATTTTTATGTAAGCCGCCATACAGTCATTTTTGGCTACGTATTCCCCCTTCAATTGGTTGATGACGAGCTTTGAGTTGCAGAAGATAAGCAGACACCAAGCTCCAAGGATAAGTGCATTCCGTAAGCTGGTTAACAATGCTTCGTATTTGGCCTTATTGTTCGATGCTTCGAAGCCTAGTTTGACAGCCTGCTCGATTATTACCCTATCGGTAGGGCTGAGCAAGGAATCCGTGAAATCCGTAATCCAATCCAGTCCAGTCCAATCCGATAGGTTTGGATTGGTTTTTTGAATCTGCGGTTTGGTTCCAGATTGAAGAATTAAAAATTCGTAGTCTACGGATTGGTTCCGGATTGAATCCCACGGTTCCGGATTGGAACCGATCCGGACCGTATACAAATAGTCTATATTTTTATTATGCACCCTCCCCATAGTATCTTCTCTTATTCTATATAAAATCTAAACTCAAACCTAAAACCGTATAATATCTTCTTTTATTACTTTTGTTTGTTAGTTTTTAGTTTTAATTTGTAATGGTCTAAATACTTATTGTGAAACCAATTTTCTTATTGTTGTTTAAATTATAGAACAGTATGTCGCTATTATAAAAAAACATATTGCTATTGTGGAACTAATATAGCGCTACGTTTATGTTTTTATGAAATAAAAGTGTTATATATATATATATGTTTCTTATTTAATTATGTGAATCCGTGGTCCTAAACCGATCCAATCCGTATATAAATGGATTGGTTCGGATTGGTTCCATGATTTAAACGGATTGGATTGGTTCCAATTTTTCAGGAACCGTAGATAACGGATTGGTCCTGGTTTTACCCTAATCCGGTCCAATCCGGACCATGCTCACCCCTACCTATCGGGAGCCATAATCACTATGCCCGCCCCACTACCATATTAGTTGGATGATCCATCACAATACAACTGCCAAATGTCCCTAACGTAAATTCTCCAGTTCAACTTAGGTTGAATTTGATCAGACTTAAAGTCGGCGAGGCATCCAATGAATTCAGCCACAAAGTCGGCAAGTACTCGCCCCTTGATTGAGGTTCTGGGCAGAAATTGAATATTGTACTGGCCGAGTTCGAGAGACCATTTTGAAACACGCCCTGATGCTTCTACACTACGAAGTATTGACCGAAGGAGGTAATCCGTTAGTACCCCAATGGTATGCCCTTGAAAGTAATGCATCAATTTTCTTACTGCCATAACGAGAGCAAGGACGAGTTTTTCCAACGGAAGGTAATGTGTTTCGACGTTAACCATTGCTTTGCTCACATAATAAACTGGCTGCTACTCCCCTAGTTCTTTCTTTAACAATACGGTGCTGACGGTCCGGTCGGAAACTGCCAAATATAAATGAGCGGATCACCTGCCAAAGGTATTGTCAAGAGTGGAACTGATTGGAGGTAAGTCTTCAAACCGTCTAAAGCGGCTTCGCACTCGGGGGTCCATTCAAAAGCTTTACCCTGCCGAAGGGTATGAAAGAATTTTTGACAACTATCTGTGGAACGATTGATGAACCTATTGAGTGTGGCGGCCATTCCTATCACCTTTTGAACCTCTTTGACCGACTGGGGATAGCCGAGTTCTAGAATTGCTGTGATTTGCCTTCGATTCTGTGGTGGTTAACAATATAGCCAAGGAATTTGCTGGATCCGATGCCAAAGGCACATTTGGAAGCATTCAACTTTATTTTATATTTGTGAAAAATGCCAAATGTCTCTTTCAGATCTGCTAGATGAGTTTGCTCTTCTTTGGACTTGACCACCATATCATCAATGAACACTTCCGTCGTACGGCCGAGTTGCTCCTTGAACATAGCAGTGACTAGTCTTTGGTAGGTTGCCCCTGCATTCTTTAACCCAAAAGGCATAACCTTATAGTAATAGATTCCTCTAGGGGTGAGGAATGCAGTTTTGTCTTGGTCCTCCGGATGCATAGCAATTTGATGGTAGCTTCTGTATGCATCCAAGAAGCTCATACGGTGATGATGTGCCGTTGCATCTACGAGTTATTCTATTCTGGGGAGGGGAAAAGAATCCTTGGGACAAGCTTTGTTTAAGTCCGTGAAATCCACGTAGACATGCCAAGTTCCATTTTTCTTCTTTACAACCGCAGTATTCGACAGCCATGTAGGATAGGTCACTTCGTGGATTGCCCCGGCATCAAGCAACCGGTCAACTTCTTCAACAACAGCAGCAGTGTGTTCCGCGGCTGACCACTGGCTTTTCTGAATAATCGGCTGACATTTGGGATCAACGTTTAAGTGGTGCTGAGACACAGATGGATCCACCCCGGCATCTCATATAGTGACCATGCAAATACATCAAGGTTGTCGAGTAAGAAGGAGATGAGCTCCTGCCTGTCGACTTTATTCAGGGAAGCGCCAACCATGAAGAACTTGGTAGGATTCCCGTCAATTTCAACTCGATCCAGGGCTCCGGTTGTCTTTTCACTTGAGAGCCGCCTAATAACGTCGAGGCTCTCTCGATCCAGCACCTCAATTGAATTCACCTCCAATTCTCTTGGTGTCTTTGTGGCAAGAAGATAACATGCATACGCCGATTTCTAGGAACCTCGAATTTGCTCAATGTCGCGTTTAGTCAGAAAGAGAAATAGTTGATGATAGGTGCTTGGCACAACCTGTATGGTATGCAGCCAATTCGTCCCATGATGAGATTATATGGTGAAGGAAGCGTGACAACCAAAAATTCTACATCCACTGATCGGGAGCCCACCCGAACTGGTAAGGTGATTTTGCCTAACGGATATTCCGGATTAGCGTTGAAGCCGAATAACGGATAATGAGTTGGAGACAGATCCGACTCAGTGAAGCCGAGTTTGATGAAGGTCTTGTAATACATAACTTCTGAAGTACTCCCCTGGTCAATGAGAACACGTTCAACGATGAATCGGTTTACGCGTAGTTCGATGACTAAAGGATCAATGTAGGGGAGCGTTACGCCGACCAAATCAGAATCATCGAAAGTAATACTCGCAGTTTCATGGGGCCGTTTCGCTGGTGTGATTTGCTTTTGGGGGTTAGGATGCGACTGAATTGTATGTACAACGAATGCCGTCGGCAAGCTGTATATCATATGGATTACGCCGAGTGGAGGTAAATCCTGCCGTAAAACAACTATTTTGGTTGAGTTGTTCTTTCGGACGTGTTGCTTAAGCCGACCATCTTATACCAACTCCTCAAGGGGATCCTTCAACGCATAGCAACTGTCGATATCATGACTGTGGTCTTTGTGATATTCGCACCACCTATTCCGTCTCCTCGTGTCGGGAGGTCCCACCATCTTGGGTGGCCATTTAAAAAACAGAAGGTGTTGAACTTTAAACATAACCGTGCTAATCGGCTCTGACAACTCTGTATATTTCTTGTCTGCGCACCTTATGCGCCTGTTATCCACTTGAAGTTGTTCATTAGCTCAGTGTGAGCATTGGTCATTTGATCGGTGCGAATCTCATATTTTGTCTCGTTTAGCCCGATTCCGTAGTTCAGGGTTCCATGATGGTACAGAATTTGTCAACTAAACGATTTCAAATGGGGCCATCTTGTTAGCCTTGTGCCAGCTTTGACCTGCAGGGCGTCATCTTCCACTTTGCAGTATTCCTCGACTTTCTTTATTAATGGCCAAACTACTTTGGGGGGCGTTCTGGTCAAGGAGCTACGGAGGGCACTATTATGATGCAATCCCATTTTAAAGGCAGTGATGGCCATGGAGTCATTGCAGGCATCATTTACTAGATTAAAGCATTCCCAATAATGCGCCAAATACGCACGTAGGGTTTCCTCTAGTTGGATTTGCATTGCCCAGAGAGAATCGGCCTACTTCAGCTGGACCTCATTGGTGATGAACCTTGCCCTGAAGGATTTTTGGAGTTGCTGGACGCTCTTAATCGATGCTGGTTCCAATTTATAATACCATCTGACGACCAATGGTCCCAAACTGCTCGGAAATATTCGACACATGAGGGCCTTGTAGTCTACATGAAGCGTTATGGCTTGCTTATAATGATGAATGTGATCAGTGGGGTCCGATTTTCCATCGTATAAGGTGAACAATGGAGCTTTGAACTTTTTTGGTAGCACTACCCTTGCGATCCGTCGCACAAAGGGGTCATGTTGATCTTCTTCGTCTGAATCATTTCTTCTTCGCTTATTCTGTACACACGGACTTCCTTCGGAAGAACTAGAGACTTCGAATCGTCCCTTCTTTTTGGATTCTAGCATTGATAAGTCAGAATCACTGCCGCTATCATGTCTCTGAATTCAAGGTCGTCGACCATCCTTTCTCAGAGGTCGTCCCAGATCTTAGCGCATGGCCTGTTGGGATTTTTCCACCTCCAAGGCCAAATCCTATCGAAGGCGCTCATTCTCAACCATCATGTTTTCCAACCTCTGTTCATTTTGCTTCGCCTGGTCCACAATCGCTTGCATTGTCTCATGTGATGATGTCGAGGGTGAGGTCTGGGCAACTTAGTCAAAGTTCAAGGCCCTTCATGTGGTAATGTTCTCTAGCCCAAGCATGTTGCTTAGAGTGGTATCATCTCGTGGCATAAGGTCGTCAGCGACTACCGGAGGATCTTCCGTCACGCCCGCCATGGATGTGCTGGAGTATTCCCACAGATGGCGCCAATTGTGGAGAAGTGGTTTGGAAATACTCTCTGGATCCTGTAGGACGCTCTTGATCCTCAGCTAGTCACTTGAAATAAATGAACACCCCGGTCGGGGGTGCTGAAATTAGCACTCCGACGGATAAGTTAGTATATACTCTCTTGGTTGCTTATATCTCAAGTCAATCTTATTTTTTCTCACATACCTTTCTTTGGCTGATGCTCCTCTATTTATATTTTTCTTTTGGGCCTCAAGATCGAGCCCACCCTTAATCCATTGCACATTTACTTATTCGGCTTTTGTTTGACTGGTTCTACAGCCGATCAATCTATTCGGCTTTGGGATCGTCCAAGATAAAGCTGAATACAAATTCCGTCCTCGACTGTCCTCATACCATTATTCGGCTTTATTGCCCCCACAATATCCGGCTCCCACAGTAACCAAGTGTTATCTTGGAAAGGTGTAGCCCTTAGGGCAATTATTTTGTTGTTATCAATTAGAGTTATATGCTATAGTTTCAAGATGAACATTTATGAAAGTGTAATGCATGTAATATCTTTTGTAATGTAAACTCGGATGAATAAAAGTAATATGTTTCATGTTATGCTTGATTAGATTATCCTCTCTTTTTTTGAGGGCGTGACATGGGTGATGTAATTTATATGCTCGGATGTAAGATCCTTAGAGATTGTTCTGGGAGAATTCCCGGTGTGTCTTTGATGACTTACATAAGGAATATCTTAGAATGATTCTAGATGCGAAATTGCAAACCCATTGACTTACCCATCGGTAAAAGCTAAAGCCTTAGCTATTGAGTAAATCCTCGAATTGTCTTTGGGAGAAACAGATGACCTATATTCCTTTTTTTTTTTTTTTTTTTGTGGGAGCCTGAAGTACGCTATGTGGGCGTATTCAGCAAGTTGAGTGTTATTTTTGGTAAATGGTCAACTGAGTAGTTTAGACCTTGACCTTGCTCATTAGACTGTGGATATGATGCTTTACTAGTAGTGTATATATTTGCCTTTTGTAAGATTCAATGCGCTTGTTTGGCGTATCTTGAATGAACACAAATTGGTCACCAAAATATCTTTAGAGGGGTGATTGTGCAAGAGGTGGTGATCTTGAACCACTTCATGAGAGGCGCACATAGGGGATTCCGTTACGTATGCTTATCGCAAAAGGTGCTGATAAGGCTTATGTTTGGAACCTAGAATTGCGCAAACTGTGATTGTGTTTTTCCAATCAATCACTTATTTTTGTGAGATTATGGAATGTTGATACTATTATGGTTTGTATCATAAGATTAGCAGATGATGATGTCAGCAGACAAGATTGACTCACTCACACAAGTAATCATCCTTAACGCTTGGGAGCAAGCAAGGATGAGACTAGTGATTTATTTTATTTTGAAGCCAAAAAAAGGCTTAAATTATCCACTATACATGTCGCCTTGGTTACAACCAAGATGAGGTCGTGTTAAAGACCAAACATGGATGTTAGTACCTACTTTCCATGTTGTGCCTGTTATGATTAACCAAATGCGAGATCTCATTTGACGCCTAAAAGGCGAGCAAATAGAGAATTAAGGTTAAGCGCTAGAAAGAGACTAGACTAAGATTTGTACGGTGTATCGAGTATGACGTCACTCTTTGGAAGAGTTGCTCCAACGTAGCATGTATTCATACTACATGTGCTTAGCGACCGAGTAATGAGGTGAGATAATGGATCCCTGTTTCCTTACCGTGTGAGTCTTACGTGTTATTATTGATATGACTTTCACTTATGTACCCTTTTGTAACCTTTGACTATGTCATAAGGTAAGAAGTTGATGTTCTGCTACTTTGGTATGTTGCCTATGGTCATGTATGATTCGACCTTAAGGGACATCACAGGGAAAGTCTTCGATCCTAAACTAAATAGCATAAAGGCAAATGAAAGATCATCTAATATTACATCAATATTGTATATTCACTGCCGACAACTCACATCACTCTGTATGAGAGGCGGATTGAGTGTGAATATATTGCAAGAATTGAAAGGGTCAAACATGCTTTCTTGTGGGATTAGAGATGTTTTTTGGACCGGTGTAATTAGATGGATCTGGGATATATGAGACACTATTTCTATTCTTTTTGGGTTAATATCCCTATGCTGGCTCATTTTGAGATAGTGCTTCCACATGCAGGTGTTCTCAACGGTTGCACGGTTCATTGGCTATTATGGGATTGTTCAATATTTGGGGAGATTGAGATAGAGATGTGGTTGTGTCATGCCAACTCATGTGCGAGTGGGAGATGTTGGAAATTGGACTGAGTATTGGACTCGGGTTATGGCGTCCATGCGGCATGACTTATGACCCATTCAAATTACCCATGTAATTTGAATTTGATTTCCTAATTATCCTGTTTGTTAGGATAACCCACTATCTATCTAAATCTATCCTATCCTTAGGACATATGGATAGATAGTCAGTCTATATATCAAATACGGTATATGGGATGTGGGAATGAATCAAATAACAAATGATTTTTTTTCCCATACTCTCTCTCTCTAACTCTCTCCCATTAGAATAACGATCAAGCGTTTGCATTGTAATTAAAGTGAGTGATACTCATACTGTGGTATCACTCCATTGCTGGGTGTTCTCAGTTCATGGTTGTGAAGCACCTGATTTACCCACAAGGCTCTTCGTTTCGGATTCTAACTCATAAGGTATGCCCAAATCTATTTATCCGCTGCGTTATATATATCTTACATTCCACAATCAAAAATAATTATTTCTTTTTATCGATTCTAACCAAACATAATATAATACCACACTCTCTCTATCCAATCTATTTCTTAGATTCTATAATTTATTTAGGAAAATGTTATGGTATGCACCCCTAAAATGCACCTTATCATAAAATATGTAATTTTATTACAAAATGTTAAAATATTAATCATAAAATGCATAATCTCACCAAAAATTAATGTAACAAAAAATATCATAACCAAACCACAAACTTTTACAATATCAATTACAAAATTTTAGATATTTTGTTACACTAATTTATAACGAGATTGCGTATTTTTATATTTAATATTACTAAATTTTGTAATAAAGTTACACAAGGTGCAAGATTTTTCATTTATCTAATATATAATCCTTTATCCCGTCTAATCCTACGTAATATAATTAATCCCCACAATTCTATCAATATTCTTATCATAATCTAGCAATCAAATGTAGTATATATTTTTAGCTAAAATCTCACTGGTGAATATCTTTGAACATAAGCAGTGACTGCTAGATCAATATACGGTAACAAAACTTCATCAAAATAATCAATAATTTTTCGAGGGAAACAAACATACTGTTAGATCAAGCAAACAAAATCGAATCTACAATACACTAAAAGAGAACGCAAATCATAAAAGTGGATGAGATCAGAAAGCAATACATCAAACGACTACATACATAGATATACATATATGTATATAACAATATTAAGATCTTACGAAATGTGGTGAGAAATTAGTATGTACATATTCTCAGGCAGAGAGAGAAGCTGAGGAGAGATCTGAGTGAGGAAGACAGCGATCACCATTTGAGAGTGGAAATCAAAAATGGATTGATCAAAGCAGACAAGTGCAAGTTTGTTGAAGATGAAGCATAATTATTTTATGAACTTCTTTTTCTTCTTCTTCAATGGAGGCACCAAGTTTTGTAAAAATTGAAATTGATTATTTTAATTAACTTTTTAATTTTTATGAAAATATATATAAAATATAAAAAGAATAGTACAATTTGATGTTTTAATTTATTAATTATTTTATCCCTTACATAATTTGCCAATCCAGACTAGGGGCGGAGGCACGTGGGGACCTGGAGGGTCACGTGCCTCTGCCCTCCCCCCCTCAATTTTTAGAAATTGTACTTTTATCCTTATTTGAAAAATAATTAATTTTTAAAATTCAAAATATGTCATAATTTTTTCTATCTCATTTTCTTTTCTTTTTTTCAACAAAATCTTTGCAAAACCAACATGATTAATCTATTAGTCAAAATTCATGCATTTTTCATTATGAGGTTAGAGGTTCAAATATCTCAATCTGGTTATTGATTTTATTTTCCTTATTATTTATTTATGATTTTTCTCTCTTATTTTTGAAAATATTTATTTATATTAGTTATATGGTGTATTGATTTTCATTATGATTATAATTCATTAGTTTCATTATAACATGATTCATTAATTAAAAATAAAATGCAAATTCTTGTAATTTGTCACTCTAAATATTTAATTTTGCCAAAATATTTTCTTTTAAATGCTATATTATTTCTCTCTTTTCTCTCATATCTTTCCCTTCCACTCTCTTTTTTCTTTGAGTGTATTTTGGTGTAATTTTGTCATTCTCATTTTTAATAATAGCATGTGATCGCATTTTAAATTATAATGATCATCATGTTCACAAAACTAAAATAGTAAATCATATTAATAATAAATAAACAATCAAAAATAATAATAAAAAAAAACATAAAGAAAAAAAAACTAGCTAACTTGAGCATAACTTTAAAATTTTAAATATGAAACTATGTTCATTTTTAGTTGTTTTATCCTCAATTAAGAATCAAAATTATTTATATTATGGTAGATCACTATGATCTTAACTCAATATTGCCCCTTCTAAATCAAAATCTTGGCTCCGCCACTGATCAAGACCTTAGAACTCAAGCGAATTTTTATTTTTTTTTGTCTGAGTTCTGACATTTGTAGAGACTTGTTTCTCTCCTCTTTTACAAATGGGCCTGTGTTTGTAGGTTTAGTAGGGCTACATATTTTTAGAATTTTCCAATTTAATCTTTGATTGGCTGAAATCAAGAGAATTTGGGCCCTAGAATTTTAAAAACAATTTTAAAATTTAAATTTGAATTAATCCAGTTCACATGTGTCACTGAATGACACGCATCCATGGGTTGATTCAACAAATTGATCCAGATTTTCAGAATGGGTCGATCCTTTTCTATTGTCATCAAAGAAGATATATCCACATGAAAAAATTATTCTTTATTTTTTTATTCTTTTTATTATTTAACAAATTATTTTTCTTTTTTTTAAAAACAAATTCTTAAACAAATTAGACTACACAAATTACATCTTTTCACAAAATTGAATGATAACAAGTGACCGATATGATCCGTTAATTAAAAGGTTAATTACACCAAAAAAAATTCAGTTATTGGTGAATATTACTTTACTCTTCTTATTTATAAATCCATACATATGAATTACCTCAATCAATGTTTTCAAACCCAAACTAGACTAGCCAGTCGGACCGGTGACCAGACTTAGTTCCGGTCCAAATGACCTTTCAAACCCAAACTATACTCAAAACTGACTTAAAATTTGAAAACCAGAATAACTGCCAGTTCAACCGGTCAACATAAGAACCGATCAGGTTTTAAGAATTGAAGTTTCTTTCAAAAATATGCTGTGGAGATGACTTGAACATGGAATCAAGTACATAAAAAATAAGCACTCAAACCATTAAGCCAACAACGTAACAATCCAGATTTTTAATTATTCTGTAAAATTTATACTAATATTATTTAATCATAGTTAGAAAAATATACGATTTATTTTGTATTATTATGTATAATTTTGTAAAATAATATAATTAGTACAAAAATTTAGCGGTCAAAGTATAAATAAATAAATAATAATATTGGTAATAATAATAATAAAAATAATAATGAAAGTGGTAGTGAAATAAATAATTAATTTTATGTTGGTATACAATAAAGTGTAATTTAATTAAGAATTTATTTATTTATATAATTATATTAAAAAATTGGGTCAAAATGTAATTATCTTAAATATCTATTAAGGATAAAAATAAATTTATGAATTTATTATCGAATCTGGCACGTATGCGCCTTATCTCCCTATAAATAGGGAGGCGTTTCACCTTGAGGAAGAAAAAAAGAAGAAAGAAAGGAAATGAAAGGAAAGGAAAGGAAGAAAAAAAAGAAAGGAAGAAAGAAAAGAAAGAGGAAGGAAAAAAATAATGGAAGGTGAAAGGGTCTTTGATAGTGGAAAGAAAGAGTAAGGTATTAAAGTTAAAATGAGTTATATTATACTTTGAGTCACCATAATATATTTTACATATGTTTTGACTTACCATAATTGATTTTATACAAGTTATGTTTTATAAATTATTATAAACTATATTAATATTTTAGTTACGTAATTTAATTTATGAACCCTATTTGTTTAAAATGAAATCCATGGATATGTTTGCTTATATTTTAAAGAATATTTGATTATAACCTTATAAACAATTATGTTTTGTAAGTACCACCACAGGAGTCCCACGCCTTGGGACACTTAAATAACCATTGACTTCTATTTAACCACTTTGTGACCCTTTATTTGTCATGAATTCATTGACCTCTGTTCGGTGCGGAGCAAAGTGCTGTACGGAGCTAAGTGCTACACTATTGTGGGAGCCACCTCTAGAGTTCGTACGAGCCACCTCTTGAATCCGTACCTCTGTTCTGACTGTCACTTCTGTGACCTCTGTTCTGTTCTGTTCAGTACCGTGGTTATGGTAATTTACTTACATAATTTCTGTATTTCAGTTTCTACCACTTAAATGATTTGTTTACTAAATTACCATGGTTGTGGTTATTTATTTACACAATCTCAGTTTTGTTACTTAAAGAATTAATTGTTCCGACTAAGTTATCTTAAATGTTTTGGCCTAAATAACTATTCATAGTTATTTCGTGTCCCTTATACTCTTGGTATAATATTTCTCACTTTGCCATGTGCTTGTAGTTGTTTACCAATTTTCAGGAAATAATGCAATTCAGAAATAGCTTTTGGAAAGTCTTAGATGTGGGGCTACGGAATAGACGCACACAATACTTTTATAATATTTTTTATATATAAATATCAGCCTTTTTGGTCAATACATTTTGTAATAAATATAGAAGTTCCGATAATTATTTTGGTACCCTCTTTTAAATATTACTTCCGCTTGCGTTTATTAATTTGTTCAAGAATTTGCCGGAGGTAACTTCAGTTACTAGCCATCATGATGCTTAACCTTTGGGTACGGGGAGCGGGTCGTGACAAACAACACAATTGTTAACAATGTAATAAGTATATATGCTATATATTCAATATTATCTTAATTATTTTTACTAAAAATCAGTGTATAAAAAACGTAAAATAAATTTTAAGAATTTTTTTTTTGTAAATGTTTGTTATTTATTAATTTTTGTAATTTTAATATCTATATTTTTTATACTTATAAATTTTAATATATTTATGATATAATTATGATATCACGGTTCAATTTGAATTCACCCGTTGTTGAACGGGTGACCCATCTATCTGGTTACATTTTTTATTTGCTCACTGGTCCGATTTTCAAAATATTAACCTCAATTTTGAAAATTATATAAATATATCTCCCTTAGAGGTGATATTTTTATAGTTGAAAATATCAAGATTTACAAATTCATGAATAAAGACCTTAAAATAATATTCACTAATAAGAGCATCTCCAATGTCAAATGCTATAATAGTATTGCCATTGCAAAATTATGGCAATGAATAGTAAAAAATGGTAGAATTATAGCATTGGTACTCCAATCAAGACTTGTCAGTTTTGCTATTTTGACATAGATTTTGGTGTGTGTGGGACATCAGACCGAATGACTACCTGATCGATCACAGGCGTTCGTCCGGTCAGACGATTGGCAGGACGTCCTACACACACCAGTTTTCAGCTTTCATCTGCAAAAATGACAGATCGAAAAAAGGGAGGGATATTTTGCTAGGAGAGAGGGCTACTCTATTTGTGAGTTGACAGTTATGGTAACTATCAAAACTTGCCATTGGAGCAATAGGGTGTTTTGAGAAGTTGGTAAAAAGCTGATTTTTGACTTTTTATTAAGTTTTTTAGCTTTATTGAGGGTGATTTGGGAAGTTGGTAAAAAGTTAGCTTTTTTGATTTTTGGTTTAATATTTATTTATGGCATCAAATCAAAATAAAATGATCAATATACCCTTGCCCAACTTTGAAATTTTAGGTAATTTATTAACATGGAGGGTATTTAGGTAATTTCACAAGATAGCTTTTTTGTCACTTGCCAAATGCAACAAGGCAGCGTTGTTTGGCAACAAGGCAGCGTTTTCGGCCAGACAGCTTTTTTTCACAATGCCAAAAACGCAACGTTTTTGGCATCTTCCCAAAATGGCACAATGTTTGGCCTTTCTTTTACCAAATTTTGGCAATAACAACTCTCATTGGAGATTCTCTACGATTTTTTTTTTTTTTTTTTTTCAAGATTGGAAGATCTTAATATAATGGCGCTCAAGTCAAAAATTCAATTTTAAACTTTGTTTGATAAAAGGTCCAGCGCTGAAATAGTTTGTCCATAAAGATAACTTTAGATTAAAAACCAGACTCTCTCACTCTGTCTAGACACTGCTGCCGCTTCGTCACAGCAGATTGTACTCCGACTGTCGCCGCCGAATCAACGGCGGTTTCCGCCGCCGCAGACCATCATCATCGCCGCCTCTGTCTCTCTCTCTCTCTCATCTTCTCTTTTCATCTTCTCTATTCCTACCAACGGTGGTGGAACCCCCACGATGGTATCCAGATCCATCGCCTGGATTTTTTAGAGATGTGAAGCTGTTCTTCCAGATCGTGATATCCAAATCCAGATACGTTGCCTCATCCTTTGTGGCTTTACATAGGTATTCAATCTCCTTCGGCATTGTAGAAAATTATCTTCAAATTTGAATCGAGTGCTTCAGTTTCTCTCCTCTACTTCAGCAATGGCGTCTTTCGATCAAGCTGCTCCTGGCGACTCCAAATCTGGAGAGAAGATCTTCAGGACCAAGTGCGCTTAGTGCCATACCGTCGACAAAGGCGCTGGGACGGTCCCTGAGATCCGATCTGTGCCACACACACACTCTCTCCTCTCCGACCTCAACAACACAGATTTGAGATCCATGAAACAACATATCAATCTGTTGTTTGTTGTTGTTGCTTGAATCTGTTTTTTTTTTTCCTTCTTCTTCTTCTTTTGGTGTTGTGTTGGATATGAAAATTTGAGACGTGTTTTATATATATATAAACATAGATCTATTTATACAGACATAAAATAGGTGACTTCCTCTTTATAAATATGCTCTGGAATTTTTATTTTTTTTGGATTATTATTATTGTTGTTGTTGTTGATGATGATTGGCAATAGATAGTGAGAGAGAGAGAGAGAGAGAGAGAGAGAGAGCATATCAAATTTGGTCAGTTATTTGAACAGATAAGGGGTTAGTTTGGCTATCAAATTTGGTTAGATATTTGAATATGTAAGAGAGGAAATTGAATTAGACAGATAGAATTTCAACAAATAATTTGAACAAATAGGATTTTTGAAGAGATAAATTTCAACAGATAGCTTTTATTTGAACAAAAATTAAACAGATAAAAATTTTGACAAATAAGAATTCAACAGATAAAAAAGTTCAACACATAAAAATAATTTGAACTGTATGCAAAAAAAATTAAATAGATAGGAAAAAAATTTCAACAAATAAATATAAATTTGAACATATAGTCAATGAAAAGTTAAACAGATAAAAAAGTCAACGGATAAAATTAGAAACAAAATGTAACGCCCTCAAAAATTACAGTATAAATCAATCATTCATAAATCCACAAACATAAGGAAAATATTATAGTTTCATTCATCAGAGTCTTCTATACAAAAGGTATTACATGTTAACAATAAAGTAAATGTCCTACAGGCTTACAGCTTTCCAAGTTATTACTTGGTTACAACAAAAGAAGAATTCTAACTCTATATATAAAAAGCCCTTGGCTTGAATATACATGTAATCATTAAAACAAACAACCAAAAGAGAGTCTTCAACTCCTAAACCCCCCAAGTTAAGACCGTAGAGGCAGCATATCATCTGTACTTGAAAAATAGTATCCCAAGTAGAGTAAGCCAATGCCCAGTAGACATATGCTAAACAGTATATGAGAATTAACTAAAACATTAGTATCCGATAAACGTTTAACGCTAGAAAACCAGTTCATATCCTTTACATAGTCAACCAACATTAACGTCCACATTTCAATTTACTTGCATTAATTTATCCGAACCAATTCGTTGACATAGTTCATTATTATCCGAACAATTCAAAATGAGACTACAACTCATATTATTAATACTTCAATCATAAACATCAAACATACACTTACATATCTTTGTCATTTTACGGATCTATATTCGAGAAAACCAGCACCCAAATAAATAAGATTTCGGGACTTTCACCCAGGACACTCCGGCCAACTTAATTATCAATGGAGTCCATCATGTATCTCCTCCCAAACAATGGAGTACATTCCATATCTCCTTCCACACAAAAATACATATACAATGTATTAAACACGTTGGTGTAGACATCCCATTTTTGACCGTCCTCAAGACTCAGATGTCACCGATTGAGCGCTTGGTGATATTGCATACTGTGCTCGCTCAGAAGTTTCAGAGTCTCGGCTACGAGCCTTGCCTCCGGACTTCCGGACTCTTTGTGCTTTGCCTCGGTTTGCGAACTAGGCTCCGTTTTCTCTGTTTTCTCTTCCCAAAGGGAGGGAGAGGTCTCGTGGACCATCTCTCAGTGGCCGTAGGCTACGTTTTGTGGTTGTAGGCCATTTTGCCCATTTCGAAGCCCGGTTCCCGGTTTTCGGAGCCGTCAGGCCGTGTGCCTCGGTTCGGGACCGTCTAACCACCTCCGTTTGCCCCGATTTTTGGCATGCATCTTATTTACTCCCTTTCGAGGGACACTGGGGTCTGAGAAACCAACTTCGTGGTCGAACACCACTTCCGGTGCCTAACAGCCCACTTTCGGGGCCCCGAACTGCGTGTTTCGGCTCCCGAGCCTTCGTTATACATTTTTGGGCTCTGACCCAAACTTGAGATAGTCATATTTTGAGGTCCTTTTCATGTTTGATTAAGGACCTTTTACTGTTTGACATCTCCATCTGTCACTTGCCTCTTTACCTCTTTTTGGGCCTATTTTTGCACGGTATTTTAGGCGTACTTGTGGGCTGTTTTGGACTTGGTCGTAAACTAAAAAGTGTCTCATTTTGAGCCCCTCTTCAACTTTGTTGAAGGGATATCGGCTATTTGAGACCCTCAGATATCACTTATCCCTTTAACCACCTTTTGGCCCTTTTTGGTGCACCCTTTGCTCAAGGCTTCTTGAGGAAGCCTTGACCCCTTGTCTTGGCTTCCTCAAGAAGCCTACCAGCTGTCCAAGCTTCTCAAATAAGCCACAAACCCTTTGCACCCTTTGGCCCCTTTCATTTGGCTTCTTGGAGAAGCCAAGAACCTTTGTCTTTGCCTATTTAAAGAGCCCTTCTCTCCCATTGCAAAGGGTTGGAGGTTTTGAACAAAAAAACCAGAGGATATATACATACATTCTGATATATACATATATCCCTCCATCTCTCTTTATATCTATCCCATCCAAGCCTCCAAACACCCTTGTTCTTGGGCCATTTCTTCATCAACTCATAGCACAAAGCATCCTTACTCCATTGCAGCGACTTGGGGCTGTTCTTCAGAGTTTAGGAGCACCCAAACTTGATCCAAGAGGTGCTGGTTTGCTGCTCATCAAGGGTAAGCCATCTTCTTCCCTTTTCTAGTATTTTCTTGCTTCACATCTAAGCCTTGCTTGCAAGCACTTTTGGGCTCCGACCCAAACTTCAAATCATCATATTTTGGGGTCCTCTTCATGTTTTATTGAGGACCTCTTACTTTTTGAGGACAGTAGCTAGCACTTCCTTCATTAGCCCTCTTTATGCCATAATCTTGCATAGTATGTTTGGCTTGTGTATAATCTGTTTTTGAGCATGTAATAAACTGTAAGTAGGCTCATTTTGAGCCCTTCTTCAACATTGAAGAAGGGCTCAACCCTGTTTGGGACCCCTATCTTGCACTTGCTTCATAATTTCTTCTATTTACCGTAATTTTGCATGTTTCTTTAGCCTACCATGCTTCTGTTTTTGGGCCTACGACAGGCCTAAAAAGTGTCTTATTTTGATCCCTTCTACATGTCTCATGAAGGGTCTTCGACTGTTTGGTGCACCCTTTTGGTACTTCATGTTATAGCCCTCTTGTGGCCTTAATCTTGCATTGCATTTTAAGCATGTTTGTATATGGATTTGGGGGTTGTTATCTACTGTGAGTAGTCATATTTTTGGTCCCTCTTCAGTTTTGTTGAAGGGTCTTTTTATGTTTGAGCTTTGTATCTACCACTTGTCTCATTACCCCTCTTGCAGAGCCATTTTTGCATGCTGTTTTTGCCCTATCTATGCTCACCGTTTGGCCTTGCTTTGAACTGAAAACATGCTTTTTTTTAGGGCTTTCTAGCTTCTGTCTTCATGCTTCATGTCCGTATTGTGCATGTTTGATATAGCTATAGGCCATTTCATGCACCAAAATTCATGTTTCGGGACCATTCCATGTATTGAGTGTCATTTCGCCATGATTCGGGGCTGTTTTGCATCATTTATCGCCTCTGAAATTTGCGTGCTTGTATGCAATTTTGCATCCCTTGCCATGCTTTGGTAGAGTTGCATTTTTGTGCTTTAAGTTTGGTTAATGCATTGTGCATGCATTCCATGTATTATGTTGCCTCACTTGCCTCATTATGGCCGCTGATTTTGGCATGCTTGCGAGCTACCCATGTTAGTTTAAGTCCATCATTGTATGTTGTTGCATGCCATGTTCATTTACGTGTTTAGGTTATGCGCCTAGTCTACTTTGCTCCTTTGCATGCCCATGTTGCATATTAGATCACATGCCTAAGTTGCATCGCATTGGCATGCATGCCTTGCCTCTTGATCAAGTGATAGAGGTTGGGCTTTATGTGTTTGTTTGGTTTGCATGACATTTGATATCAAAGTTGCTAACTTGGCTTTTGGGCCATTATGCATTGAAATGCGTGATTGATGGCCCGGGGGTCGAGGGCCATGCTCCCTTGAGTCCATTGCATGATAGGGAGTGTGTTCGTGCACACATTTGCTTGAAATTCCATGCCATGCACTGTCTGTCCTTTGTTGCTGTCAAAACTGTCTCCTGCAGGAATTTTGTGCCGATCGGCAGTATAGAGTGCCGACCGGCACTATATAGGTGGCCGATAACATCATTGACAGCCGGTGACCATTGTACACGGCCGGTGGGCATTCTATTTAGCCGATGGTGATCTACAGTGTGCAAGGAGCATGTCCCAGGACTTTGGCAATTTTTGGAAAGACAGGGCAGTAAAAATAGAGGCAACAGTGGCATGGTGCGGACTTTCCGGGCGAGTCGGATTCGAGCATGCATCATTCGCATATCCCGAGGCAGGGCTGAGGCCCCCTTCTTTTTACATTTGATTTAATTTTAATAATTAGAATTCTGTAATAATTTATTCGTTTATTCTTCGGACTATATTATTATTTGGTCCCTCCGAGTGAGGGCAAAATTGTAATAAGGGTGTGTGAGTGGGTGTATGTCTTCCAATCCCCATTTCTTTCTATCCCTTTTATTTACCTGCTTATGTTGGTAGATTAGGGCATTTCTATCTTAGCATACCTTATGCAATGCATGCGTGCATCCATGCATTTGTTGACATGCACCGGGCTCGGTACATCATACAAACTGCATTGCAATTTTCAATTCCAAATTGAATACGTGCTACTCGCGCATTTCACATGCCATGTTTAGGGTTAGCCGAGCTTACTCTAGATTGCATCTATGCCTGTGTTGCATTAGCCACTTAACATAAACTAGGTCATGCATGTTTGCTAACTAGTTTCTTGTTTTGGCACGGAGTACGATGTAAGTTTTATGCTTTAGCATGTCGCATGCGTGTGAATGTTAACATGACAGTATGCTTCCCATGCGGCTAAGTGCTTATGTGAGATAAACTGTTTGAATGCCTGTGGGTGGAGGTTGGATTGTTTGAGTTGGAATAACTCGTTGAAATCCGTATTTTAGCCTACTTGCGAGTAGCAATTTCAAATTGTTTTCAAAACAAACGGATATGCAATGTTTATTTCCAAATTAGGCAATCTAGTCTATACTTGTTTGCCGGGCACACAACATAGTAATTCTAGGCTAATAATTGGAATAAGAACATGTAATGTTTTCAAAAACGGATATCACGGTTAGTAGAGGCCGGTCTTCGGACCGGGTGAAAGGGGGTGCTCATAGCTGACCTTCCCCGATCGTACCCAAGTTCCCGAACCAAGACCACTTTGGTGATGACGGACACGTGGCCTTCGGCACCGAGTCAGGATTTCCTAAATTTCCCATTTTAAAATATTTAGGTGGCGACTCTGTAATCTGGCAAAGCAGTCCATGTTTGGCACTACTTTTCAAAAAATCTGTTTTTCTTTAAAACGATTTGCCGGATTTGGACTCTTTGGTTCAGATTTAGAACCGACACAATTCGAGTCCGAACTGTAGTGACCCCAATATGAACGGAACGGGACTTAACCCTCCCGGGGCGTTCGGGGACGTCTACAGTTGGCATATACAATGACCCAACAATTCACATATTCAATATTTATATCCAACCATCATATTTAATGACATCAAGCAAGTGATTAGTTCCAATTCACCTAATCATCATGCAGTTTCTACAACAATCATGGCTATCCTCCACCGATAGCCCAAAATAATTATTTCTAAACAGATAAATAAATTCATCAAATAGATAATTTATTAACTTTCCCATGGATGAGTGATTCACCAATCCAACTACACCACATAATTACAATTTTCCCCAATTCCTTAATTTCCATATCAATTTCATATTTCCATAATTGACTTCATTAATTAAACAAACGATTTATTCAATTCAAATTAGGGCATTAATCCCCCTTTCTCAAATATTGCACCCAAAGCCAAATTTCATCAATTATACACGAATAACCCTATTTCAAGACCTCATATACTCAATGGAGCCCCAAAATAGAAAACCCGTCTTTTATAATTTCAAACTCAAAACCCTAACTTCCTAAAATTTCCAAATCACACCATTTATGCAAAATGACTAATATTTATGTTAAAACTCATAAAAAAAAAAGAGTAGTTTATCCTTACCTCAAATGGAGAAACTCAAAGGAGAAGGAGAAGGAAACTCAAGATGCTCTAAATCCACACTTTTTCGGATCAAAGTGAAGCCCACGTAATGCTCTAGCTTTTTTACAAAGAGACTAAGGTAGAGAGACCCAAGAACAAGGTGTATTTATAGAGAGAGAGAGTTTAGAGAGAGAGACAGGCGGATTTAGGGTTTGGAATGAAAAAGAGATGAAAAAATAATGTGAAAACCCACTGCTGCGAACTGATATATACGAGGCTCGCTTGAGTGAAGGACTTGTCGCTCAAGCGACCAGACACAACAAATACCTCTCTCAAGCACAAGAAGCGTCACTTGAGCAAACAATGCGAAGCTTCAGGTTTGCCACTCACGCAGATACACGCTCGAGCGCAAGAGTGCTCGCTCGAGCGAAGGAACACAAAACACAGGTCTCGCTCGAGCGTAAGAAGGCTCGCTCGAGCGAAAGATACCAACTTTCAAGTCTTCATAGAGAAACAGACACACGCTTGAGCGTAAGAGTTTTCGCTCGAGTGAAGAGGCAGACACCCAAGGCTCGCTCGAGCGCAAAAAGCCTCGCTCGAGTGAAGAAGAAAAAACCTAGGCAGCAACTATTTGTTTCAACACACAACCAGCCTGTTCCAAACTAGCCCAACACATCCCAAAACTCAAATACAATAAATTAAAGGATGGGAACAAGACATAGAAAATAACTAACAATCATGGAACTCGAGTCTGGAACACAATAGATGACGGGGAAAAGTCGGGATCGCTATACAAAATACTCTTCAAAACAAGTAAAATGACCTCTCACCAAAATATTCTAATGATGCAGAAAGAACGGTATGCATTGTTTATCGTTGGTCAACCATTAGGTTACCACTCATCTTGGTGCACAACAAGACGTAAGGGAAGCTAGAGCAAGCTTAAGCACAGAAGAAGCTATCCTGGTCCTGCTAGTACAAATGGGTTGTTTGTGCCTTTCCTTTAAATTGTATTTAGGGCAAACTTCATTTTACCCCCTTGTGGTTTGGGCCAGGTGCAGTTTACCCCCAACATTTGGAAATCATCACATAATCCCTATGTGATTACTAGATTGAAATGCACACTAACTTCTGTTAATAGAAGTTGTAAATTAACAATTATATCCTCATCTTCATCTTTTTCTTCTTTCTATTTTCTTCATCTTCATATTTTTCTTGATCATGTGTACATACATATACAATCTCATATTCATCATTTTCTTGATCATATGTACATATATATACATATATACATATCAAACCCAGTTAACTGCCCAAACTTTTTCTTGATCATATACAAACCCAATTCACATATACAAATAGAGTGGATGCTTGTCTGCTAAACCATGGAGCAGATCGTGGAAGAAAAATGGAGTGTTTCAATGCTCAAAAGTCCAAAATAGCAGCTGAGCTAGCATATTTGTTCGTGGCCGCAAACCAGTGCACCGTGCCCGCGATTTGGCTGGTTTATTCGGCATCTCTTAAGAGAGAGATCATTTTGTTGTAGACAAATCCAAACCCAGTTCACATATACAAATCCAAACCCATTTTTTTAATCATATATAAACGCAGTTCACATATACAAATTCAAATCCATTTTTTTTTATTATGTGTACATACATACATATATATATACATATCAGACCCAATCCATATATACATATATACATACAGCTTGCAAGTGAAATTAAAAAATGTCTAAAGAGTATATGCACACACATTATATGTATTACATATATAAAAATATCATATGCATATGTCTGTATATAAATATATTTTTATATATACACTTGTATATACATATACTTGTACATACAATGAGTTTCAAACAAAATAGAGAGATAAAGATGGGAATCAACTTCACAAGGATTAACTAGTCTACAATGTGAAAATTGGACATTAAAAGAGAATCGAACAGTAGAGAGGAAGATCTATATTAAAAAATAAAAATAAAAAAATTAGAGAGAAAGATCTGTATCCAAAAAAAAAAAATTTGACAGAAAGAAATGGCATTCTTTTGTAAATTTGAAGCTATGAAACGGATATTTATGTCTTAAATAATGGCTTACTCACCAAATCAGCCCGTCAATGTCACTGCCAATTAACTTAGATGGAAAGGTTAATGGTGCATTTTGATTCATAAACCACATGGGAGTTATGTGATAATTTTTGAATGTCAATGAGTAAACTACACTTGACCCAAACCACAGGACGATAAAGTGAAACTTGCTCTTAAATATTTATCACTAATTTTCTCTAATATAATTTACACTTAATTAAATTTAACAAGTACACATC
This sequence comes from Camellia oleifera, assembly GCA_022316695.1. Classification (NCBI taxonomy): domain Eukaryota; kingdom Viridiplantae; phylum Streptophyta; class Magnoliopsida; order Ericales; family Theaceae; genus Camellia; species Camellia oleifera. The sequence goes on from CM039305.1 coordinate 33,724,279, forward strand.
AAACTTCACCAAAGTGGTGGCACTTTGGTTTTCAAGACTTGCGTTTTGACACAACTCTCAACTAAGAAATTAAACTCTTCTTAAATATGTGGAGTAGTTATCTCTTGTCCTACCTTGGAGTTATCTCTTCCAAATACGTGGATCCTACTAGCAATTTTTTCCATGATACAACCAAAGTTAGTGGATTATGAGTAATCATTTGACACAACTCTCAACTAACAAATTAAACTCCTCTTAAATATGTGTAGTTATCTGTAGTCATACCCTAAAGTTATCTCTTTTCAATACATGGATCCTACTAGGAATTTTTTCCGCAATACAATCAAAGTTAGCGGATTATGACTAATCATTTTTTTGATAAGATTTCACTTAAGATACAAGGGCATGTTTGGTGTAGATTGTATAAATTGAAAGTAGGCAATCAAAATCAGTTTCTTTCAATTTATTTAAGTTATTTTTGTCATAATTATTAGGAGTAAAAGTTGCACCAAACAATGTCACATATTTCAACAAAATATATATATATATATAAATAATTCTACAAGTGCACCAAACATGGCCAACAAGAGAAATATACTAGTCAAATTATTGTCAAACTCACATAACACAAAATTGACACACAGACTTGTTTAATGGAGATTTTATGTTATTTTTCTTAAAAAAATTGTCATGACACTAAACTGATCCAATTGAATTTTTAAAAAAAGAATTGTGATCATCTCTAGTTGGGAGAGTGTTATTGGGTCTTGATGGGGTTTCATTTTGGAGGATCCTCGAGCAAATCATTCATATAAAAAATTATATTGATTTGATAATTAAATTTACATAATTAGATTTTATTTGTTTTTATAAAAAAAAATATTAAATAGTTTATTCTAAAAAATTGAGCAGTCTGAATGGTTAATAAACAAATATAAAAGATATTCCCCCACCAAATCCATTTCTTGAATATGTATATCTCCTTGTAATGAAAACTCTTCCATATAGTAGAAGTACTACAAATATTTATGTAATTTTCACCAATATATTTATTGATACGTTTACTAGTATTTTTTTGTTAGATTTGATTTACTAGTATTCTTCGCATTAATATTTCGCCCTTTATGATCAAATGCAATGAAAATAATGTATACTTCTAAAAAAGAAAAATAAAAATATAAGTGGAGTCGTCACATGGAAATTATATTTTAGATTTTTTTTTTTTTTTTGTTTCTTTTATCTTTAATCATTAAAAACAATGAGTTAATTATCTAAAAGTTTTATTTACAAATGTTATGGTGGATCAAATCCTATCTAAGATTTTTTGAACCAATAAGTCCTATTTAATAAAACTGAAAATATTATCAAATTTTTTCAATTTTTAAAACTAAGAACATTATCAATTTTGTATAGTAATGTGTTCAGATAATTATTTCATTAACTAATGAAAAAAAAAAAGTATGGGATTAAACGTTTTTGTCTTTCTACTTATTGGTTTGATTCAACTATCCAATAAAACCGAGAATATTATTAGTTTTTTCCATTTTTAAAACTAAGAACATTATTTAGCTTGTTTGGTTCCTATTTTCAGGGTTTACTTTTTAGAAAATCGAAATTTTTTATTTTCCGTCTTTTTTTGTTTCACTAAATTTTTTAAATTTTTAGATACACCTAACATAAATATACTTAAAAAGTATAATATTTGTGAAGAAAAAAAAAATCTTTTGAAAATTCACCAAATACCAAAAATATAAAAATTCAATACATTTTTCGTATTCTTATGTATTTATTAATTTTTTACAAATATTTTACTTTTTAGATACATCTAAGTAAAATGAATCTAAAAAAGTAAAAAAATTGTTTAAAAATATTCACTAAAAAAAACGAAAAACAAAAAACTCAATTTCTAGAAAATTAAAACCAAACACACTAATTAGTTTTTTCATTTTCAATTTTTTTTATTTTTATTTTAGTTTTGCGCATCGATGTTCCATCATCATACTCCTTTATATACACAAAATTTTTAGTTTTGTACAAAAAAATAATTCAGTTTTTTCAATTTTTCAAAAAAATATATTTTTTTTTTTTTTTATTTTTGCACATAAATTTTTTGGAATATTTACCAATAAATCTCATCTCACAAACAGTTATACCAATCAGTCCCATGTTTGAACTTTTGATCCGATAAGTTCTATTGGTGAGGTGTTTTGATCCTATATGATTTTATTTTCCATATTTGGCATATGAGGTTGATAGTTATACCCTTTTTTTGTTGGTGTGTTTGATTCAGGACGATTTTTTTGGGATCTTGTGTTGTTTATGGTTACGTTGGATATCATATTAGACAGGTTCTACATGGATGGCACATATGTTATAGCCATTTTGGTTAGGGTTTTGGGGTGTTGTGTTTGGTGTGTTTGTGTGACAGCTGTGTGACGGAGTCGTAGAGATAGCAATTTTGGACATCGAAAGGACCGTGGTCTTGCAGGGATGTCATGTTTTTGTGGATTCATTGATTTTGTTTGTTTCGTAGTACCAGTATGGTGTTCAAGTGTAATCCAATCATGTATTTATGTCACATTGCATTTTACTATGTTCTATTTAACAATTTTGGGGGAGGGGGTTTGTCAATTGTGGTTTGTGTTTCTGATGTCAAATGTGTTAACAATGGCAAGTGATAGACACGCAAGTTATACTAATTTGTTGTTATGGCAAGATGAATGCCGCAGTCAATTTGGAAGTTCCATTCCGGTTTCATGATATGGTCAGTTGTGTGTGCGATAAGTTTGTTGGGTTGACACCAGTAGATGTCCATTTGTTCTTCAAATTGCCAAGTTATAATAACTTCACATTACAGAATGATGCCAATATGGAAAACATGGTATCTCTTACACGATCGTTTAGGATGCAATGTATCGATGTCATTATTCAGTTATGGGATGTACTTGATGCTGATAGAATTGGTATCCTTGTTCACAATGCACGAACCGTTCCATTCCACACGGAAGGTACAGACGACGAATCGGATATGGAGGATGATAAGGATTTATTGGGCAATTTTCGTCCCCATGTTGAAAAGGTTTTCCTGTCTACTCCATGGCCTAATGGGGTTCGCCATGTTGGTCAAAGTTTTAAGGGTGGAGCTAATGAATTCCGAATGGTTCTTCACAAGTTCGCGGTTAAGTGCGGAGTTCGATTCAAATATGTGAAGAACAACTCTGTTAGAGTTACAGCGGTATGCATGATGAGGGAGGCGAAAGGATGCGTGTGGTATGCTCACGCACGTGTGTTACATGTTAATGGATTTTTTTACATTCGCAAGTTGTGTAACGAGCACACTTGTGGTGTTTCTTTACGGACACCCAAACACTCGAATGTGGGTTTTGACCTAGTGTCTGATGCTATTTCCGAATGAGTACGTAACAAGCCGCTTACACGACCTATGGATGTTGTGTATGACCTCAAAAAAGATTATGGACTGGAGGTTAGCTATCGGGTTGCATGGTTAGGTGTTGAAAAAGCTTGTGGTGAAATGTTCGGAGCACACTTTATTTTGTTTGACCAGTTATGGTGGTACAGCACTGCTGTTATAGAGAACAACCTTGGTAGTTATATTTACATTGATTATGATTAGCAAAACAACCGTTTCTTGCGGTATTTCATTTCATTCAAAGCATGTATCGATGGGTTCAACCATTGCCGACCGTTGCTTTTTTTGGATGGGACTTTTTTGAAGGGAAAATTTAAGGAAAACTTGTTAGCCGAAACCGCAAAGGATGGCAACTAAGGTACGTTGTGTTATTATGTTCACACACATCTGTTTATAGGTGCAATATTAATTTCATTGTTGCACTCAAGTTCATTACATTTTTTCCAATAGACTGGTTTATTTGTTTTCAATGCCATATGTGTGTTTCTAATTTCACAAACACATTTTGCCACAATCACAATGCTTTTTCTCATTGCGAAGAGAAAATTAATGCAGGTTTATTCCCATTAGCCATAGCAATCATAGATTCAGAAAACACGATGAACTGGTATTCATTTTTGGGACAGCTCGTGCACGTTGTGGATGACCACAGAACGCTTATTTTTGTAACGGACCGCCATACAGAACTATTGGAATCCGTACCCATCATATTTCCCACAACTTATCATGCATTCTGTTTGCAACATTTGCAACGTAACTTGCAAGACAAATTGCGTTACGTGAACAATTCATATCATGCAGGAATGTTGACTAAATTTCGTGCGTGTGTATATGCACCAACTGTGGCTGCATTCAATTGAAGTATGGAGGAGTTCATCAAATATGGACGTAAGGTCGCACCGGTCTTCTTAAAAGATTTACCCCCTCAATATTGGGCCAATGTTTATTTCCAGTAAACACTTTTCTATTTTATTTTTTTTTAAAAACCCAATGCTCTTTCACTGTATTGTTATTATGTCCTCATTTTGTATTCTCCAATTTCATATAACATTCCTCATATTTCTCTATCACTAGTAGTACACGTTACGGCGAGATGAGTTCAAATGCCGTTGAGTCATTTAACTCATGGATATAGGAAGCACGACACCTTCTAATAACTCAAATGATTGACAGCATTCGGACGAATGTGTCAGATGGCGAAACGTCGTTGTAAGGCACAGGCATGGCCTGGGGTTGTTTGTCCGAAAATGGAAGATCGAGTTAAAGCATATAACAAAGGCAGATCGTGGCTTGTAAGCCAATCAAACGAACAGGTTTATGAGGTTCACTTCTTTCCGTCTGTCATGGTTAATGTGGGAAAACGTACATGTTCTTGTTTCCAGTGGCAAATCAAGGGTTTCCCATGCGCTCATGCAGTTGTCGCTATCCATACTAACGATCTTGACCTCTATGATTTAGTCACTCTGTATTACCACATGGCAAAGTAGTAGAATTCGTACACACACAACATAAACCCCATCCCAACGGTTGAGAAACCACCATTCTATGCTGAAGATTTTGTCATACAATCACCAACCATCAAAAGACCACCAGGACAACCTAAGAAGAAACGTATGCTATCCATGGGGGAACAAGTTCAACAAATTCAGTGCAGTCATTGCCAATGCATGGGGAACCTCAACAGGAAAACTTGCAAGGAACCAATATAACTTCCATTTTGGATTCATGAATTGCTGAAACTATATTTTAAGCTTTTTTTAATTTTTAATCGTAATAAGTGGCTGCGCCACGTACTACATTGAACGATGCACGGCCGGATACCGGTATCGTGTTGTGCGTAATTTTTAGTTTATTTCAAACGCATTCACATTTCAATTCGACCATAGTATTATTTTCTTGCAAGCCAAAACACTGCGACTTGTATATTTTGGACTGTTTTACATTACTCATCCATCACTGACATTTTGCATAACCACACAGTAACTGCCACATGTCACGACCCAAACCCGCCCCTATGGGTTTAGCACCGTAACCGGCCAGTAATCCGAGACTACCAAAGGCCTGCTGGACAGTAATACAGTAATACAGAGTACAGGGGCATGGCGGAAGCCAATACAGTAAATAAACAATGTCCAATGAGCTGACAGTCTGTATGCAAAAAGATTTTTCATACCTTTATACTTTTAGTACAGAATAGTATGCACAAAATATACAATCAGTCAAAACTGGGACTTAATCCCTATTAAACAGTACAGTACGGTGCTATCAGTCTATACAGTAAACAAAACAGTTACAGAGACAGACGGGGAAATAAAACACCCCTAAGCCCTTAAGCCATAGCTTGATAGGCTCGGAACCTCGCAGTGAGGCACAGTGGTTGGCTTGACAAAATTAAAGCTTGCCTGACGCTCCTAGCTGCGGTCTGGTGCCTGTACACCTACATATATATATGAGCAGTGAGCTAAAGCCTAGTGAATAACACAATGCGTAAAGGGGTTAAAGATAAATGTCCTTTCAGTATTGAAAATAGTCATTTCAGTCAGCTTATCAGTCATTCAGTTTGTGGTTCATATTTCAGGTCATAACAGTCGTTCGATTAAAGCAGTGATATGTGGTACATCCATTGGCATAACAGTACAGTAAACAGTAGGTCTTAACAGACCAAACAGTAAATGATGGCCATCAATAGCAGTACAGTAACAGTAACAGTAACAGTAACAGTAACAATACTATTTCAGAGAACAGTACAGTACTTGTGGATTCAAGAGGTGTCTCTCACAGATTCTAGAGGTGGCTCACACTGTAGCACTTAGTTCCGTAGATTCTAGAGGTGGCTCACAGTGTGGCACTTAGTTCCGTACAGCACTTTGTTCCATATCAGAAATACAGAATGGCCATCATAACAGTAAACAATAGTGGTTCCAAACTTGGGAACCAACAGAGATCTCTCTGTCACAGTAACAGTAAACAGTAGGTGCCAAGGATACCACAGTACAGTTCAGAATATAAGACATACGTTCATTTAGTACACAGTATCAGTTCAGTGAACAGTTCAATTCTGTAAACAGTATCAGTTCAGTAAACAGTATCAATTCAGTAAACAGTTCAGTTCAGTAAACAGTTCCATTTAGTAAACATGTCAGTTCAGTGAACGGTTCAGCAAACAGTTCAATAGAGTAAACGGCTCAATAAGGTAAACAATTCAATAAAGTAAACAGTTCAGAAGATAATCATTTTTGAACATCTCTTTACACAGTTGTTACTCACAGAGTTCTGGGCTACAGTAAGCTAAAGCATCTCCTCGAAAGCCAACCCTACACAGTATACAAGATGAACACACACTAAGCTATACAGTTGGAAAAAATCAATAACGTAATCCCTAATTTGCCTTGGTGTGTTCTACATCTAAATCCTCATTAAGATGTCTTAAACTAGGCCTAAGAATGCCTAGAATGGGATGAGGATGCAAAGATGCACTTAGAAAACATTTTGCAAAGTTTGCTGAAAATAGGAACCGAGCTCGAGCGAGCAATCCTTCGCTCGAACGAGCTTCCAAAATCAAAGGCTTCGCTTGAGCGAGCAATCCTTCACTCGAGCGGTCTGTCGAAACAGTAAAAGTACTGGATGCTCGAATTTTACGCTCGAGCCACCAATCCTTCGCTCGAGCGTGGCTCAGAGTAAACGTTGGTCGCTCGAGCGAGGAATCCTTCGCTCGAGCGAAGAAGCCAAATCTGGAATTTCCAGATTTGCCTTCCAAGCTCAAACCAAGCATTTTACCACTCTTTACTCGACCTCTTGGGCCCAAATTCTGGAAAACACATTTAAACTCAATATACAACAAGGTTCGAAGCTCAATTTGAGAACTCAAAGCCCAAGGGTGAGTCAATTAAACTCCAAATCAAACCATTTTCAAGAAACATGTCATGCATGCACTTTGAACCAAATTAAAGCTTCAACTCTTGCCCCAAACAGCTCAATCTTTTCAAAACAAGATGAAAACATGGATTTAAACATGATTATGAACATGCATGTGACATATGACCATGAAATCAACTTCAAACTCACTAAAACCAACATGCATGCAACAATTAAGCTTCAATACAACACTTTAGGACCAAGACTAGGCTCAACTCTTCAATTTAGCTTGATCATGCAAGAATTATCTTAAATTCATAAACCAAAGGGTGAGTTCCTTACCTAGGTTCTTCAATTACAAGTTTAGGAGCTCAAATATGAAATCAATCTTCAATTCCTTCAAGTCTCTAAGCAAATTAAGAGAAATCAAGCTCTCTCTCCAATCTCCCTCTCTCTCTAGTCGGTTGAACACAAGAATGTGGCTGAGGGATATGTTTTGATTAAGTGTATAAGGCTCAAAGATAAATAAACAAAGGCCCTACTCACAATGGCAAGACAGTAATTACGTCAAACTTTTTAATTAGCTCCATTTAATCTAATTTAATCATACCTCGTCACATTTTAGATAAATATACCATTAAATCACAAAAATTCTACTGTTTACAAAACACTAGTCAATTTCCGGTTCGGCCGCCGATAAGGCCTTCAATTAACAGTTTAATGCATAAGACGAGAGCAGATAATTTAACAATCAAACAGATAGTTTATGCATTTAAACAGTTGCAGTCAATCAATCAGTCTCGGATTTCAGTCAGTCAATTCAGTATTTCAATCAATTCGATTATCAATCATATTCAATCTCAGTTTAGCAGTAATCAACGGTCAATCAGTAAACAGTGACGAGGGTTGTTACATCACACAATCAACAAACACATGCCACACAAAAATTTCACACCACCAACATTTGTATCCATGCCACACATTCCATCAAAACTCCACCCACATTTGGAATCAACATTACCATGATACACACAACATTCGTTCCCAACAGCACAGCACATAACTCCGCTCATACATTAACGGAAAACAAAACATAGCACTGACATCAACTTCAAATACACATCGCCTGTGTTCATTTAGACATTTTAGGATGCCAAAACAAGCTTTCATTTTGCATCTCCTAACTGTATTCTATCTACAATACCACCACACAAACACACAACATTACAATTGGAAACAAAACTTATTATTTTCACATCGTGCAGCAAACTTCCCACAACAACGTCCACACAAAACAATACATATGTTGGGAGCAACATTTCCATATCAAAATTTTTAAATTACCATTCTAAACAACTGGATATATGGTTTCAAAAATAAACATCAAACGGGTAAAACCATCTTCATAAACAAAAATTTTTAATTACGAGATTTGTCAGTCTATGTTCTAAACCAAAGCAGCCATGTGTCACAAACACATTGTAACCGGCCATGACTAAGTCTTCAACCCCTGCAACAGATCACTAATGAGAGACTTCACCATATTCGCACGCAACACGCTGCAGTTGGTGCCTTGCAGTGACCAAGCCACGTCACACCGGTGCACATACTAATGCATCAACGCACACACGATTATCCCACAATCCAACCTGCGTGGAAAAACATCACCTCATATTAACAAAAAGGTATACACGTATTTGACTCAAAAATAATACAAGGCCCATACGATATAAACCACATAGCCACTTACGAATCTGGTTTTTACGGTGGACACTTGCTTACAGACTCCAGGGAGTGGCTAAAATTTGCCTCGATGCTTTGCTCATCCAGCCCAAATGCACGAAGCAATTGTTTCATAACGTCCGACACTCATTCCTTTTGCAAGACACACACACAAACACCAATAACAAAACACATAAAACCCACACCACAAACATCCAACTACCAAAAACAAAACAAAGCACATTATTATACTAATTACCAACACCAGAGCTTCAGGGTAATGTACGTCTACCCTCTCTGAACGCTGCCGCATTGGATTGAAATGCTTCCGCGTACCGTCTTTCGTATCATAGACCACAAGTGTCCAGTGTGCAAGGTGACACATTGGGAAATACATGTACCGACACTCACTTCTTGCAGAAACGTTCACCCGGATATACTTCTCCATCGCACGGATGTCATGGTTTCTTATCATATCCTGCACATGCCACACATTAAAATGATGTCACATCAGGGTTCAACATAACCAAACAACAAACACTTACAACCACCACCCACCAGGCAGATACTGCTGAAGAAATATGATTTGTCCACTGAATCATCACCACCAAACATCCTCACTTGCTCGGTTTTCAACAACTCCATATACGCATCAATCACCTAATGTTTTCCAGAAACCAAATCCCAAAATAGGTTAACACCATAAACCAATGGCACATGTCCCCTACATAGTATAAACAAATAAACTCATACACGACAGTTAAACTTTAATTGGGTTACGTGTCTCAGATTTTCACAAATGGAACTCTGTCGAATAAGATTTTTGACATTAGTGAAATACACAGTCACACTGCTTGTCGTATCTCCCCACATAACTGCCTTGTCCAAAAAACCATTAACTACCATTGTAACCATCCACCAATTCACAAAGTGCAGGAGTTTAAAATAAAATAAAATAAACAAAAATAAAAATAAATTACAAGTCGTTATGTACCCATCGTCGTGCCGGTCATAAGCTTGTTTAATCCTAGCATTCTCATCCATTGACATCATCTTCCACACCCCCAATCGGTTGTTTATATCGAACCCCGACCACCTCTTATCAGGTAAAACAACCGAATCCACATCAATAACTGTATCATTTTTTACACAAAGCGCGCCCAACTCCACATTGGCAGCCTTTGTATCCACCCTCTCGCCACACTCTACCACCAGAGGGTACTCAAATTCTGGCAGTTTTCATTCATTTCTCACTTTGTTCTTAATGTTACACACAAATGAACTCTGCATGCCCAGCCCATGTGCATGTTCACCTACATACGGTACAACTTCTACTTTTGGATCAGACAGGCTTATGTCTCGCACCCCGTCAACCTAAATTGGTATGTACTCTGTGCCCGTTTGGCCAACACTTCCATTCTCAATGCATCCACGCTTTTCAACTGCCCACAACGATGGAACGTCACACAGCGCCACCCCACCAAACTCAGACTCACTCCTGCCATCATTGCCAATGTCCCCTCCCTCACAACTAGTTCAGTAAGCTTGCGTGACAACCTGGACATCTCGATCCGCAAGTTGGTCTTCAAGTACTGCAACTGTTCTCTTCAACTCCACGTTCTCCTTTTTTAACTTATTTAGCTTGTCGTCTTTCATTTTTAACACATAACCAAACCCCCAACTATGTTCACTGCTTGCATCTGTATTTTACTCTTCAACCTATCAGCTTCTTGTTCAAGTAATGCTATCATATCGTCTTTTGCTTTGTTCTGCACCTCTAGCGCTACCATGGCATTCAGTGCATCTTTTAATTTACTATCACCCAGATCGTCACGCCCGATCTCATGTACTGGACCACGCACTCCATCCTTGCCAATCCCACCATTACTTCCCAGCACTCGATGCACAAATCCCCCCGCATGCTCCTCACGTTCGCCGACAAAAGACCCTGCAATGTTCATCTCCCGACCAACACTGATTGTAGCTAAAATTCTTCCAACCCCCTCCTCAACAAAATGATTCTCCCCACCATCATCGTACATATGTATGCCGACAACGTTCGTCACATCTTGCTCCAACAATTCTACATCTTATCCTATTACATCCTGTTCATGCTCAAACAGTCGACCTTCACCTACGCAATTCAAACACATAACACGTTTTGTGACTACGGCAAACCATCGAACAAATGTTACGTGACTTGTCGTATTTACAAACACACAACAAACACTTCAAAACTAACAGGAACAGCAAAATCCACCCCTTGAGCTTTGTTTAGCAACATCCCAGTGTCCCATTTGAGGAATCTTGGAAACATGTTGTCAGTCTGAGGCTCAACTATGTTTGAATGTTCACATAGCTAGTAATGTGTTACAAAAAGAACACATTTAAACAATCCTATCATTTTATCAAAATAATTCAAACTACACAACATTTAATAATTAATAGTGAACATCCAGTAAAGCAACCACGGATCCAATCACCTTTCCTGGGGTGCGATGGAACTCTCTGATTGAAACCATCAGTGAGGCCAATATTGCACCCGTCTAGTCATACATCCCAACAGTATGCAAGTCATTAATGTACCTTACGAAGGCCCAACTTATTGTCTCCCCAAAATTTGAGAAAAAAAGTTTGCCACATATATACAAAGCGAACAACTTCATTGTGTCCTCTCTATCTTGTCACGTTCTCCTAGCCACAAACTTCATGAACAATGTCTTCACCAACTTTGACATTACGCAAGATGTGTCACGGCATCTGCGCTGAATAAAGTCCGATATTAGCCTTTGTCCTGGTGACAAATCAAGCCGTCTCTTCCCACACTATAAACAAAATATTAACCGTATGTCACTACTTCCCAGTTTGACGATGGACCCTCCGATGTTGAACGATTATCCCGTTCGTTGTATGCCCTAATAATTTTGCATACCAACTCATCACACTTTCTGAATTCCTTGTGGTCCAAATCGTTGATATGTATTGCCTCAATCATAATCCAGAACAGCGTCCTTTTCAAATGATTAAAGTGTTCCACCCTCAAACTTGAAGAACTGACAAGCTTAACTATACCTGTAATGTTTAAACGGAAATTTAGCCTCCTATGTGCCTATCATTGGGGAATGTTTGACGGTTTTTGGTACATTTCGGGCCAACACATTGTTTTCAACTTTAGCCTATTTGAACAAGACACATGTGGCTTGCTTTTCGTGCTCCTTTCGAATTCGACTTGCCCTATAGTTCGGACTCCCATGGCTCTAAATCTGATTTCACAAGTGCAATGTGAAATAGTGAAAACATAAAAAGAGTCCAAATCCGGCAATTCTTTTGGAAAATCATTTGAATCAAAAATGCCAAAAATGGACTGCATTACTAGATTGCATAGTCGCAACCTAAATATTTTTGAAAAATTTAGGAAATCCAAGACTCGTGCCAAAGGCCATTAGTCCGTCATCACCAAAGTGTCTCAGCTCGGGAACTTAGGTACAAGAGGGGAAGGTCGTGAATTGAACATCCCACTCGCCCGATCAAAGATCAGCCTCTACTAATCATGATGTGGTTTTCATTTACGTTATATGCTCTTGTTTTGGTTTTATTTAAATTAACATTACTATATGACTTACATAAGTATAAACTATTTTGTGAAGATTGGAACACTTTGATTTCATGTTTTATTTGAAAAATTGTTTTTTGATACGCGTCGCTTGAAAATGTGAGTTTGTACATTAATCAATTTGTCGCAATTTTAGCAATTAGCCTCCATCCACCGACATTCAAACAAGTATATCATTTAAGCAATTAGCCTCATGGAAATATGCTTGGCATGGCAACACAAACATTTAATGCAAGATGCTAAAACTCAAAATTGCTCACCTAGTACTCCGAGCCAAAACAAAGAAAAATAATTAGAAAATATGCATGCTCCAAACTAATGCAATATGACTAAATGCAACGCACATATTATGTAATTTTAGTAGGCTCGGCTATAAGCATGGCATATGATTCCATTCATGACATGCAATAAAGCACGTATTCAAGCAATGAATTCAAATTGACATTGGATTAGTATGATGAGTTGAACCTTGGAAGCATACAAGACAATGGATGCAAAGCATAAGAATGCTAATTTGAAAATTCTATACTAACCATCGTAAGAAAATAAGTATAAGAGAGAAAGACGTGGGGTTGGAAGACATACAACTTATTCCATATTGGCCCTCACATAAAAGGGTTTGAATGAATGTTCGAAAGTCCGAAATAAACTAACTATTACAAAATCGAATGAATAAATAAGCAAAGAATTAACTAGCTAGCTACTCTATTATAACAAGGATAATAATGAGAAATAAACTAGCTATCTAAGTTAACTAACTATAACAATTACAAATAAACAATAATAATAATAATTACAACAAGAATGCACAACATTGATGTAAGCAAGGATGCACAAGAGTTGCATGCACAGTGTCCAAGAACTGCTTTGTCTGCCAAGGTCTGTTCTGTTTCACCTTCAGCCACTACCCTCTGCTTTTTGCAATATATACTGCTGACCAAACATTGATGGCTGGCCGGCCCCAATGAAGCCCGGTCGGGCCTAAATAAGGCCAGTCATGCCTTAATTTTATGCAAAATCCTATTTTGTGCTTTGAAGTGAAAACAGTGCAGACAGAGTTATTCTGAACTCTGTTTGTCCCCCTTACACTTCTCTGTCATGGGAAAGCCTCAAGAGAAGGTTGGAATTGTTTCCAAAACCATCAACGAGCAATTTGTTTGCTTGATGATTTCGGCCACAATTTGAATAAAATTCAATAAATGCAATGAATAACAACCATCCCTCCCCTTTATCATGGAATGAACTCAAAAATGAGGAGTAAAGACGCTTCAAGAGTCGTCAAAACATCGTGAATTGACGCGTGACGACTCTTGACACAATGGACTCGACATCACGTCCGGCCGAGCCCAAGCAATATAACTCATTTTCTTTTTGTGGGTTGGTTCATTTTAAGCCAAATTCATTAGTCTTTGCCATTCTATAACCCATTTGTCCAAGATGATTGTTATGTCCACTAAGTAAGAAACGTGTCAAACGGGAAGTGACTCTCAACATGAAAATGAGACTATGTCGTTGACAATGAACCTCCTTAGAGATTAAGCCATTAAACATAGATTTGTAGTTCGTGTTTTGAATAACCGTCAACTGAGTGAAACAACTCTCAAATGAAAGAGATGAATGGTAAGTTTATTATTAAAATGAGGTTCTTAACATGGAAATTAAACAAAGAAAGGCAAGAACAATATGCAACAAGCTATATTTAAGGACTTGTGAGACAACAAGCAAACTAATGAAAGCATGAATTAATTAAATAGCCTAGGACAACCCTAAAACAGCCCCTAATATGTGAAAAAAAATAGTGGCTCAAAGTGTATGAAAAGAGCCCAAAAAGCTAAACAACAAGCAAAGACAATAAGGCTAGTAAGCAAGAACAAGGAGGGGTGGCTAACCCCTCCACTTTTGAAACCTCAAAGCATGATTTTAGCCTCTTTTAAAGTTTGAAAATCAATTTAGAAAGCAAAGGAAAAGGGTGTAAAATAAGGGTTTGAGCTATAAGTGAAGGTGTAAGAAAGAGTGTTAACTTTCTCTACCCTTTGGTAGCTTTCCAAACCCAAGCTTAGACACTTGAAGGAAGATCAAAACAATAAAAAAAATACAAGAACTTGATAGTAAATGATAGAAAAGAGAGCAAGAGAAAAGATAGTAAGCTTATACCTCTCAAGAAAGGTAAGCTCTTTGTTGTGAATCAAACTAAATCCAAATACACTCTCAAGCCTGAATTGTGATGCTCAAGGCTCAACTAAGGTCCTAAGGCTAAGGTGTGAATGCTTATATGGTGTATGGATATAGGTTCAGGTGGTAAGCTTGCTCAAAGGGTTGTTTGCACAAGAAGAAGGAGCTCTCAAGAAGGTGTATAGACTTTTTAGAAATTCTTCAACCCTCAAAACAGAGATACAACTTCGTTTTTATAGAATTTGAGCAAGAGAGGTCATAAATATCTTCAAAAATGGAAAGCTAGTGAGCTCCCACCCAGAACAGTGTTTCTCGCTACTAAGACACGGTCGACCCTCAATGAGGCACGGTCGGGCCTTAAAGGGATCCCTTGTTTTTCTACTTCAGACTCCGCACAGAGTGGTACAATGTGTAAAAATGGATTTCTGGGGTATAATCAGTAGGAATATGGAAGGTTTGGGATTGTTTCAGAGTTTAAACCTTGCCCCTTCGTTGAGACCTCGAACTACGCACAACATAACTTTCATCATCAACTGTACCGAGCAAAGTGCTCGAGCCTTGCGGGTGGTCAAAAATAGAGTGTCTACAACACGGCCCTACATTCTAACTCTGAGGTTGTCTAACTTTTTACCACTTGTCTCTTCGAGCTGTTTTCGTTCGCACGAATGTGTCCACGAACTAGTTGACCTCCCACAACCTGCAATCCAAAACAACAACACATCAAGGAAAAACCAAACCCAAATACTTCTAGACACCGACACACAGCTAACATGCACATGACAAATATACACAATCCCCTCCACGCGAAAATGCCAAGCAAACACAGTAACATTCTCATGACAATACACCACTCTGTCACACCCGCATCCACAACCCTACATCCAACCACCCAACCACGTCCTACATGTGCCGTTACCATGGCCCAACCCCGTAAACATACCACCCAACAACCTACTACACATCAAAATATCGTTGCCACATTACCTTGTCCCTTATGTCACATTTTAACAATTATTCAAACCACACCCCATACTATTCCATACCCATTTTCCAATCAAAATAACGCATCCACCCATACGGCAACACATACTACAACATAACCAACATAGATAATCATATTTCTTATACCTTGACAAAAACATCACTACCCCCACCACCACATCACCAAAAGGCCACTGTTGCAGTATCCCAAACTAACTTTTTCACGCCATCCACGGACATACATGACTTACCCACTTACATAACCAACCCCATACACCATCAACACAATATCCATCACCATAATCACACAGCACGAAATCAATATAACACCTACCAAACAACACATCCAATACTCAAACTACGTAACAAATGACATAGCTATGACTGCTATTATTGGGAAATGATACGCCTTAAATAGGGGAAATCAAACACACAAACAAACAACGAAAAACTTAAATTCACACACACAACGCATACACACAGACAAAGCCCATATAGACTCAACAAACATACCTTTTTCTACCATTCCGCAAGCCCACTAAAGAGACCGCCAATTGTTGATCAGTAGGGTTTCCGCCGTCGACCAAGCCTTTGAAATGCAACAGTGTTGGCAAAACGAATGGTGCAACGTCACACCATAAACACACAAACCAATCGATCATCAAAAACCCCTAATCTCGAACGGTATATACGCCTAATCTAATTTTCAAATTTTGGAAAGACGAAATTCTAGGGTTTTTAAAAATATGAAATGTCAACTACCAAAAAGTGATGCATATGTGGTTGTCATTTGTGGGTCCTGGGCAATGGGTATAGGTTTGGGTCTTTGGGTTGTGTATCACGTGGCACTCATCTCACTTACTATTACTTACCAAAACCCCTTAGTATGATTCAGCGTTGTATGGCACCCCATTGATGTGACACGCACCAATCCTCAAGTGTAAAACACAAAACGACCTTAGTGCGCTTTTTCGAAATGTGGCACCCAATTATGTGGCACGTGACTTCCCTCAAACTGGAAATGGCACAACCAAGCTGTGTGGCTCACGTGCATTAAAAACACCGCTCACCTCCACCTTTAACGCTAACACAAACAACCAAATTAAATGGCAAAAGCATCCTTTCACAAACAAAAGGACCAAACGGAACATTAGAAATCATTTGGGACCGAATGGATCATAAGTTCAACATTTAGGATTTATTGGTCACTCTCCCAAAAAAAAATTTAGTTTTTTCAATTTGAAAGTTAATGTTTTAAAGTTTTGAAAATCAAAATAAATGTCAAATCATGATGCTCCTTTATAGATAATCAAAAATGATGAATAATCATTGTTTGAAAGACAATTTCGACTATTAAAAAATTAATGGGACTTTAAGGTTCAAAAAATCTTAGTTAAGACGTAATGGAGTATAAGTTTATAAATTAAAATTTGTGTGTAAATATCCGTTAAATAATATAAGTGGGAAGTGGGTTGTTGCAACAAAGTAGCAAAATTAAAATCTAAGGTTGCGTTTGGTAGAGCTTTCTAACTATGATTTGAGAATAAGAGTTGTATTTTGAGTTTGTGAGTTTTGGAATTATGATTTGAGTGTAGAAAATTTGTTTAGTGAATGAGCTTTGAAAAGAATTTTAAATTTGGTGGGAAATTTTTGATGTGACATATGATATTTGATACAAAAATTTACAACTCATAACCAAACACACAACTCAAAATTCTATTAAAGCTCATAAAAAATTTTAAAAAATTCGGAAAATATTTTTTGTTGAATATATAAAAATTAACGTGTCAATTCAAAAAAAAAAAATTCACCGTTCCGGTCAACCGGCAAGACGACCGGTGGGACGTCTGGTTAATCCAAATTTTCCTGCCTTCGACTGAGTTTTTAAAAGTGAACGTGGAATTAATTTTTAAAAGCTACAAACAATCATCATAGGCAAATCAAAGAGTGGAACTAAACTTTCAAAACCCTTCTAAACACAGCCTAGATTTTTGTGTGGAACATATTTTGTGTCTATAAATTGAGGCACTTGCAAATTCAATCCCCAACCAAGTACAAATGAATGGCTCAGCCCAAGGACTCAAAGTTTCACATAGCCATGTTTCCATGGTTTGCCATTGGCCATATGACTCCATACCTTCATCTCTCCAACGAGCTTGCCCAAAGAGGCCACAAAATCTCATTTTTGTTGCCAAACAAGATTCGAATTCAATGGGAAGCTAGAAATCTCCATCCCAACCTCATCACTTTCCATCCCCTCGTTGTCCCACACATCGAAGGCCTTCCTCCAGGCACTGAGACAGATTCCAACATACCCATTTCCTTGGCCACTCACCTAGCGACCGCCATGGATCTCACTCGCGATCAAGTTGAAACATTGCTACGCAAATTAAAACCCGATTTTGTTTTCTTCGACAGCGCTCATTGGGTACCGGAACTAGCATCAAAGATTGGATTCTTGAAAACTGTGTGCTACACTGTTGTTTCTGCAACAACTTTGGCTATGCAGTTAGTCCCTGGGCGTAAAGTTTTCAAGGACATGACACTAATGAAGGCCGAAATGGAAAAGCCACCATCAGGCTACCCGTCCTCTACGGTGGTGTTACGCCAACACGAAGCTCTTGCACCATTGATCGTATCAACTGAATTTGGAAGTGGGATAACTTTATATGATCGTATGACAACTGCCATAAGAGAATGTGATGCACTCTCTATTAGAACATGCCAAGAAATAGAGGGACACTTTTGTGACTACATAAGAAGTCAGTATAGAAAGCCTGTGTTTCTAACAGGACATGTCTTGCTTGAACCGACAAAAACGGAATGGTTGCTTGAAGAGCGGTGGGAGAAGTGGCTGGAGGGGTTCAAGCCAGGTTCCGTTGTGTTTTGTGCATTTGGAAGCCAATTAATCCTTGAAAAAAACCAATTTCAAGAACTTATTCTAGGGTTCGAGTTAACAGGGCTACCATTTTTTATAGCCTTAAAATCGCCTACTGGGATGACAACGGTGGAAGAAGCGTTGCCTGAGGGGTTTGAAGAAAGGGTTAGAGGGAGAGGAGTGGTTTATGGGGGATGGGTACAACAGGTACAAATATTAGAACACCGATCTGTTGGGTGTTTTGTGAATCACTGTGGATTGGGATCAATGTGGGAGTCTCTAATGAGCAATACTCAGATAGTGCTTGTACCACATCTATTAGATCAAATTTTGAACACTAGGTTAATGGTTGAGGAATTAAAAGTTGCAGTAGAGGTAGCAAGAGACGAAAAGGGATGGTTTTCAAAGGAGAGCTTGTGCAAGGCTATTAACTCTGTAATGGATGAAGACAGTGAAGTAGGTGGATTGGTAAAGAAAAACCATGTTAAGTGGAAACAAACCCTAACAAGCCCAGGCTTCATGACTAGCTATGTAGATAGGTTCGTCCAACAATTACACGAGCTTCATGTCTGATATATAATAATCTTTATTTTTGTAATTTCAATATTGATTGATGTACTTTGATGAGAATTGCTACCAAGTTTGAAAATTTGTTTAGTGTACTAACCAGATTTATTCTGAGTGCCACTCGTTTCATTATTTAATAACTTTTTAAGCTCTTTAAATTTTAATTATTTTAGTAACGATATAAATTTACCAATTTCTTATTGTAGGCACAATTAGTGTGAATCATATTAATAACTACATGAGAAACCTATTGTTTTATCTTTAATGATAAAAAATAAAGAAAGAAAAAAAGTAGGAGTGCAACTTGGGCAGGCTCAACCCGAGCAACCCGAGCCCAGCCCAAATTTTTTTAAGACTTGGACAAAATATTTTCAAATTCGGTACGAGCTTGGGCAAAAATTCAGAAACTCGAATTAAATTTGGACGGGTTTAGGCAAAGATGTCAAACAACCCGAGCAACCCGAAATCCAAATTATACATATATAGATATATAAAAATATTAAATATAAATATAAATTATTAGTCATTACATGATATTAAAGTAATTTATATTATTAAATCATATTGAATATATATTATATATACAAATAATATAAAATCTTACTTTTTTTCTTTTTACTTTCACTCATAAATTGTAAGGACTATTATAGTGGCATCTCTCTTACATTATATAAATTATTTGTTTTGATGGTATTAATGATTTTCTTTTAAAAAAAAAATTGAAATTCATTTACAATTCAGGCAACTCGGGCAATTCGGGTTTAGCTCGAGTCGGGCTTGGGCGGGCTTGGGCAAGCCTCAACACAACTTAAGCTGGGCTTGGACAACCTCCTAACCCGACCGAACCCGCCCGTATTGCACTCCTAGAAAAAAGCATTTTCATTTTCTTTCACTAGTTTAAATTATGAAATAATCTACAAATACAGAAACCGATTATATGTAACCGATTATAAAATCAACAACACTGCTGCATACCCCCAGTGGGGGTCGCACCCCCACTGGCTGAAACCCAAAAAAAAAAAAAAAAACAATTTTTTTTTTGTCCAATTATGGAGTGCCACCGCACTGGGGGTCGACCCCTAGTGGGTGTATGAGGCATTTTTCTAAAATCAAATACAATTCTTACATGTGGTGAACTAATCACAATCTCATATGTAACATAATGTCCCAATCAAACAGGAAAGTTTTAGCACACGCCAGTTCCATCACTGCAAAGTTTGGAGAGGGCCAAATGTTCCAACCCAACGGTGATACTAATATGCAGAAACCAGGAACAAATAAAATTTGGTGAGCAAATATCAGTTGACCTCAGAGTTCACAAAATACAGAAACAGTTTTAGTTGTAAAAACTATAGGGCCACTTCATAATTATAAGCACCTAAAATGTTCACAAAAAATGAAACACACAAACAAAATTTAAAAATAAATAAATAAATAAATTTGATTAATTCCGACAAGACTAGGGTTCATAAATTTTGTGTCACAGAAGTATACTTTGTCATTAACAGGAATCAATAGTACAAATCATCATGTACATGTAAGAAAAATTGAATATAAAAAAAATATCCTATACAAGGTAAGCCTTTGAAAAAACAACAATGAACTTAAATGAGGGAGAAAAACAAATTACACCAGACCAAATCAAATCAAGCCTTAAATCCATCAAATGAGGTCATCAAATGAGGTCAGCTACATGAATCTTTCTTCTCCACGTGACTCTATCAAAAGCCAACATTCGACTAAAACAAAAAACAAAAAATAAATAAATTAAAATTAATGAAAGATAACAACATTCGACTACACAAATTTCATCTTCTCACCGGAAGAAATGAGAACAAGTGATCCATATGGATTCCCATTTCAAAGGAAGGATTAAGCAAAATCGATGATTTCAGTCCCGGAAAAAAGTGTATCTTGAATCAAACTGATCGAAGGAAAGAGTGTGAATATTGTTCCTGAAGAAAAAAAACATACATCAATTAATTAGAAACCAAAAATATACATTCCACATATCAGCAAAGACACACTGCGTTTGGAACTTAAGAGAGAAAAGAAAAAAAATAATTACACAAGTTAGGACAGAAAAGAAAATAAGAGAGAAAAAATTGTTTTATCTCCCTGAAGTATAACAATTTCTCCCCTTTCTTCTTCGGTTAAACTACATTAAAGAAAAGAAAAGAAAAGAAATTTGTTTAACGTTATATTACTAAAATAACCTTTTATAGGTGTCAAAAGGGCAGTTCTAGTATTATGACAAAAATAGTTATTTGTTGGTTAAAGATTCAAAAGAAGGGTTATACGATAAATGTATTTCTCTCCACGTCACCCCATTTCTCTCCTTTTACTAATACAACCAAGCGATACAAACCCAGAGAAATGATTTTTGTTTTTCCTTCCCAAATCACGCAATCCAAACGGGCTGTAAAGAGAAGCAGAACATGTACCATGAAACGGCATGGCGCTTTATTTTTTTCCCTCAAAGCCGAAGGTAACCTCCTCTTCCTTCACCTCCTACTGTTCTCTTAAGGAAGGACTTCCGGTTGAGAGACCAGCTTCTCTTCAAAGCTCTTTTTCTCCGCCAAGCAACTATACGAGCATGAACAGCTGGGACAATGAAGCACAAAAGCAGAAAAAATAGCATCACAACACAGAGCAATATGACATTGCGAAAACCGTCCTTTATCTTTGGGTCTCGTTGCCCTGTCCAAGGAACTCCTCCCACATTCATCCCGAACACTGTTTAGAGAAGCCAACAAAGTTATTACTCAAATGATGAATCTCTTTCTTTAGCAAAAACTAAAAAGCTAGCTTATTTCTTTTGACTTATTTTTATCTTTTCTGAACTTTTTCAACCGAGTCAAAATTTCATTTGTAGGTCCATCTCGACTAGAGACAATTCTAAACATTAAAAAGATAAGTCAATTTTGAAAAAATTACACAAAAGACAGAAATAAATCAAATTTTATCCCAAAAAAAAAGTTGTATTTTCTGGATTTTTTCAAAAAATAAAATTTAATATTTTTAATTCTTAGGATCATCTAGTTCAGACAGATCTAAAAAGTAAAGAAATTAGATCTAATTTTTAAAAAAATTCACCAAAGACAATAAAAAGCCAAACTAAAAAAGCCAAAAAAGCCTACTCCCAAAAGAAAAAGAAATGCTTAAAAAGGTAAGCATGTAGAAAGATTTTCACCTCCGGTGATTACAGATAGAGGGAGGAATATGATGGAAAGGAAGGAGAGATAATAGAGTTTCCTATTGATTTGCTCGGCTTGCCAGCTATCCAGACCAGCCTGGACTGCTGTGATACGATTGGCTATAAAACCAACGTTCTCCTTTAGCCTCCTGAGTCGTCCGATTAACTCTTCAAGGGAAATGATGTCTTCGTTGGCAAACCAATGTTTTGAAGCACACCTTTCCTTGACTCGTGGAAATACTTGCTCTCCGTGCGCAATAACCTGCATTCATGTCGGAATATCATCAACTTCACGTAGAAACCAAAACATTGTCTAGCCATGTGCTTTATTTCATATCATTTGATCTATTAAAGGATCACATCAATTAATTATGACAAGCTCTACTAATCACATTTCTTTGGATGATAAAGAATAAGAAACATGACCAAGATACAAATAATCCATTGAAAAGAGAGTGAACTCTGATTGGTCAAATTTTGTGAACCCCACAATCCTGCACCCTCTTTAGTTAAGAGTTTTCAAAAGTTGTGTTTTGATATTTAAAAAATAAATAAATAAATACCAACAAAAGAAAAAATCATATGAAAATGATGATTTTTTTTTCTTTTTTTTTCACGAAACTAGTTTTTAAAAAAATTTCAAAAAACCATGATTAATCCGTTACCATAACTAGTTTAGGCCACAGAGGAGATGAATGGGGCTAAAAAACTACCTGCAAGAGACGCTGTAAGTCAAGATGCATTTTTGGGAATCTTCTATCATCTAGCATTTGTTTTTTCAAAACAAAACCACCTGCAATCAAGTGGAAAGGAGAATTTGTTAAAACAATCCAAGAACAAATGTAAGATAAAGAGAATGTGTCGAAGTTGAACAATCAAAAGAGTTATATGGAAAAGCAACTTTACTTTTTTGCATTTTCAATTTAATCATGCCATTTCTTTCTAATTGTTTTACAGATTATGAAAGCCAAATCTGAACTTCTGCATTCATCTTAGGACATGGAATCTAACAGAGATTCTTTATCCCCTCCCTAAAGTAGGAATGTATCTTTCTGGATAATTTAAGCCTTTAAGGTGTAAAAACTAGAAATAAATAAATAAAATAATCTTAAAATAAATAAATAAAATAATCTTAAACCATGAAGTATCTGACAATTATACTCAACAATTACATTGGATCACCCAGGTTTTTGGTTGGGGAAGCACCGAATCCCTCAATTACATCAAATCACAATAAGGAGTAGCTAGAAAGCACACACTAATCTAATCAGAATGCTTCTGGTTGTTAAAGCTGCAAATTTTCACTTTGAACCTATTCTAAATTAATGCATATTCTGTAAGGCAAGACAGTCTACTCCTGCAACACAATAGGGGAAGCTAAAAACAAAAAAGATAAGAAACGATCAGTTTATTTGTACACAATTATTGAATGTCGATTTTATTTTCTTCAAACTAGGCAAAGTGTTTCATGTGTCTGAACAAATAACACGTTTGTCCCCAACTGTCAAAAATGCATTTGACTTTTTATAAAATAAAAGCAATAATAATAAGACACATTTGAATGCATGTTCGACTTATTAGACTAATGTCCAACAAGTGTCAGTGTCTGACACAACGCGACACCTTTTAAAAATATCCGTGCTTCTTAATTAATGGGCCGGTAAGGGATTGCTGAAAACACAGATATTTTTAGTGTTTGCTATTACTGTCACCATAGTCAATATGAAACAAAGGTTTTTGCTCAAATAGAACCTTTGTAGGTCAAGGGATTGGATTACTTTGATTCATTGAAACACCAGCATAAATCTCGAGTTTTCCCAAGACAACTAGGCTATGTTACCAAAAAACGCTAATACTCTAGTAAATTACATATTGGTAGACACATTCCGAAACACGGTACACTTCCACTTCAAAACAGTAAATTCCGTGTTCGAAAGCGATCTCAATTTTTTTTTTTTCAATATATGTCCTTAAATGTTGCCTTATGAGGAAAAAAATTCAAATATAATGAACTAAAATCTAAGGTGAGTTAAGTTTTGACAAGACAAAAAATCAAAAAATAGGTTATAAAGCTTAGAAAATATTACATTTTATTGGATATCTAATAGTTTAAAAAAAAAATTACCTAGAAGTACCTTAAGTTCTTAATATATACAAGTCTACACCTATCGTACCACATTTTAAAACATGTGGCGTACCACGTTCCCATTCCCGTTCCACATACCAGAATGATCTACGTTCCAGGTAACATAGCAACTAGGAGATGATGTCAATATTTTTTTAACCTTAATTCCAACTATTTTACCATGTTGCACACATGAACACACTAGAGAATAGAGACAGAACTGGCATTTTAAGTAATGATGGAGAAATACTTATAAAGACTTTATATGTTAATAGTGTACTAAATTTCATTTTAACAAGAGAAAGGTAAATAACTCGACTCGAACAACTTCCAACTTTAGACAATTCATGAAACTATTTGTTGTACAACATCCTAAGCATTAGATAGCTAGGCTCACTCTTCATCCTTCAAGCTTTGACAGCCCTATGGCTATGAAGTAACAGCTTTATAACTCCTCAAATATATATATATATATATTGGAATATGTGAGTTCCATAAATGAAAATCCTCTAATCCACAGGAGCTTATCGGAAACTTGACCACTCACCTAGTTCAAAGACAAAAGTTAAAAGGTGCTGACACCAATCAAACACAGCAATCCATCTAATGTGCATAAGGAATGGCCCCATGATTATTAAAAATTGATTAATTGTAATGAATTGCAAAGGGGTGTATAACTACAACAATTAAGATAGTAACTATAAAACTACGAGACAACATGAATGGCATATTAAGATTCCTTCTAGATAGCAAGGCAATAACAAAAGTAACTAATGAACCATGAAAGTCAGTATCTCGCCTCCTTAATAAATACTATGGAAATACTCACAGAATGTTTCAACATAAAGAGTTGATCATTTTTTTTTATTTTTGATAAATAACATAAAGAGTTGATCATTAATATATAAAACAAGTGAACCACTGATTTATAATATAATAAAAAATTAAAAAACTGAGAAGGCATAAAATATTTGTGCAGCACAAGTCAAATTTGGCATTAAAAATAAAAATTAAAATCAAAAAAGAAGAGAGACAGAGACAGAGACAGAGACAGAGAGAATTACCTCTATCCAGTTCAACCTCCACTGCATCCAGCTCAATCTCAAGTTTGGTCACAACATCTTGGAGATGATCTACATGTGTGTCAACAACATGAACAACAAGATTTGAAGCAGATTTTGGCACAGGATTATCAGCTTCCTCAGAATGATTCATTGTCAATAAAAATTCAAGAACATGCTCCCTAATCACAGTCCCACCCTTTTCCTTTTGATCGCCTCTTAAATTTTTTGGACTCTCCACACTAGGAATCTCCGAAAGAAGAGACTGACCGACAGGTGAGAAACCCAATCTTGGAACACGGCCCAAAGAGACTGTAATCACTGAATTCTCTGTAACTCTTGCAGCAATTCTGAATGTAAAGTTGCTAGAGGGAGGGCCTGGTGAGTTAACCCTAAACACAAGAGCACCATCTACATGCCCACAAAAGGGTCCATTGCTGACGAGTGATAAAATGTCTTGGAGTTTCAAAGGCGGACAAAGAGCATCAATGAGGTATTGTGCAGATTGGGACAGTTTTTGATTCCCTTTGGGAAGTTCCACATGGTACCAACAAAACTCTTTGCCCCTACCCTCCATTAAATCCCATTCCTTGTTATAATAATTCCCTTCTCCATCAAAAATATAGGCTCTTTGTCTCACAACACCAGGATAATTAGTCCTATAAAGTCGGTTCTCCTTCAGAGGAGCACGTTCTCTGTCTAATATTTCTCCCTCTCCTTCTATATCAATGTTTAGTTCATCCCGAGATCCAACCCGAGACAGCGCCATAATTCTCCTCACTGTCTTCGGGTTTCCAATTTGAACAACCAAATTAAGGAGAAGAAGATCTAATACAACAGAACTGAATCCAATTTCAATTTCAATATTTCAGCATCAAAACAGTCTGTTTTCAACCCTTTTCCAATCAAATTCGGTATCACAAACAGCAATGGTGACACCGAATCAAACCAAACAAATTCAAAACAACACAAAACAGGCTATGCAGATCTCAACAAAAACCCGAATACATATGAATCAACAAAACAACACCAAACCCACAAAACCCACCTGGAAATCATCAAGATTTCAAATCCAACATAAATTAACCTGAAAACCCAACAAAACCCATCACAGAATTACTAACAAAAATCAAATAAAACAGTTATCAACCAAAAATAAAACGGTTCAAAAGCTTTACCTCAATGAGAAACCTAGAAAACCAGCTAGTCAAATCCCAAAACAGAGAAGACCCAAATCAGAACAACCAATAAAAAAGCATGGTAATACCTCAAAAAACGATATTTCTGATTCAATGCAAGGTCGTTGAACAATCAGATAACAATTCACACTTCAAATTTTTTAATTTTTTTAAAAAACTCGTGAAATTTGTTCCGGGTAGAACAATGAAAGATTACAAATAAAGAAAGCGAAAGGGCTCGTTCAACATGCTAAGCAGTTTCCTGGAAACTTCAGACTAGATCATTGTTAACAAATTTGAATTTTTTTTATATTAGATGCAAATCCAATAAAATAGTCAAATAAAAATATGATTATTTGTAGATTTGAAAAAAGAAAAAAATAATAATAAAGAGAGTTTCAACCTGGCAGATATGTTTTCTATATGGGAATGAGGGGTTATAAAACAACAGTAATGTATTGATGCTTTAGTCAAAGGTCTTATTTGAGGCAATCCCTTCGTTCTAATTTATTTCTCAGAAAATTCAATTTATTAAAAATATATATAATTATTATATTTTTATTTTTATTTTAAAATATTTTTTTACTATTGATCTTTTATTTGAATTTTGAAATGAATTAATAATGATTTATAAAAAATAATTTTAAAAATCTAATAAAATTTAGTATTCCAAAATAAGGTAAACAAACATTTTAAGACAAGCAAAAAACATAAAAATGAGACGTAGGGAAAGCTATTTGAGCTTGGGCTCAAAAGTTTAGTTTGGGAAGGATTTTTTAGTTTTTTTGACTTTTTTTAATTTTTTCTTGTGAGAGAAGAATATAATGATTATAGGTTAGATGTGATGTTTTATCTGTTGTGCTTCAAATAGCCTATTCTGTCTTTTGTGACTCAAAAAATTAAAAGAGCTCAAATAAATTCTTTCCAAACGACACCTAAATTTACACCCCTTGAAACTAATGACAGTAAAGATTGTAAATATATATTATTTATTTATTTGAGGACGAGTAATTCCAACCAATTCACTCTGTCAATTGGTATAAAACGGGAAAAAAAAAATGGAATTCTTTTAGAAGAGCGTTACCATTTGCTTCTATTTTTTCTTTGGCCCCACACTCCTTTGAACCTCTCACCTAGTTAAATAGGTCTCTTTTATTTTATTTTTAAACTCCCACTTTAATTTCAATAATATCCTTTTTCCTCGCCCATTCTTCCAACCCAACCCACTGCCATTTCCTTCCTCTGCAAGTCCGGCAGTTGTCATCATCGCTAGCCAGTTTTCCTGTGACATCCCAAATACTTAATTACTATGAGAAAAATAATAATAAAATGAAATATAAATATATATATATATGTAAATTAAACAATAATAATATATCTAATTTAATAGTTATGTGTGTTAAAATATAATTTAATTTAATTAGAAATCATGATATGTTATCAAGAGAGGATGGTGTAATTTTTATACTACTTAAGGCCTCGTTTGGGAACAGGCTAATTTAGTAACTTTTTGACTAATTGGCTAAAAAGATAGTTAAAAAAAACTTGTATGTTTAGGATGACTTTTTGGCTAATTACGAAAAGTTGTGCAAAAAATAAAGAGAAAAGAGAATTTTTGACTTTTTGATATGAATTATTAGTTTTTTGACTAAAAATGTAATTTTTTGACTAATTAGTTAATTTAGTCACTCCCCAAACGGGACCTAAGGCCCAAATATAATTACTTAACAAGAGTTGGGAGAGGTGACACTAATAGAATGAGTGTAATCTGTTGATAAGCATAGGAGGCTTACGAGAACGTTGCTGGAGACAGCCAGCTTGTGCCACCTGTCTACGTAATGACCAAGGGAAAAATTGGGCATGAGGCGTCAACATATAAAGGTTGTGGTAATGAGCGGAGGCATCACAAAATAGAAGTAGAAGCAAGTGGCGAGGTTCGAAAAAATGGAGGAAATAAAAAATAATAGGAATTGATAGTAATGTAAGGTCAAGTTTGGCATCTCAATATAAATGCACTTATTTCATCTTTTTATCTTTTTTGGGTCACATCAATCAACATCTTCTCTCTACTTTTTCTACACATAATACAAGAAAAGTCAAAAAGTGCATTTATTCTAAACTTCCCAAACTTGGCCTAAGTTATATTATGTGTTGAGTAGTCATAAATTGTTTTATTATTTTTATAAATTATTTTACGTAAATCATGTTTGTATTAATTTTATAAGCTCTGTTTGTTCAAAATTAAACCTATGAATATGTTTTTTTAAATTTTGAAATTTATTCGACAATGCGTATAAAAACATTTATTTTTATAAATATCACCATGGAGATCTCATATAGTAGGGGACTTAAATAATCATTGGTCCTCTGAATTGTTACCTTAGTGACCTTTTGACGGTCTCATGCCTTGGAGGACTTAAATAAATCATTGGTCCTCGAATTAGTAACGTTGTGACCCTCTGCCTGTTATGGATCCATTGACCCTTTGTTATGTTCTTTTATGTTCTGTATCGTGGTTATGATTATTTTGTACATACGATTTTTGTATTACATGTCTATTATTTAAAATAATTTATTCAAACCAAACTATTCTCTATTTAACCTAAATAAATATTAATGGTAATTGTATATCTTTGTACTCTTAGTATAATATTTATCACTCTATCATGTACTTATAGCTGTTAAAAACCCCTTTCAGGTGGAGAAACTTAAAGAATAATGATTTTACCCCACTAATCAAGACCTAAATTTGAGATGAACACCATGTTTCTTTTTTTTTCTTTTTTTTTTGTATTTACTTGTAATTATTATCTGACTTATGTTATAATAATTCTCATTTACACTTCAGATATTTATCTATATCTTTTATTTTATTCTGCTACATTATTTAATTTAATTTAACTACGTAAAAGTAATCTTGGAAATTTTAGAAATTAACTCATTGTGAATCCAGCCCTAGGTACTGAGATGGGTCGTGACACGCCCTCATCTTCTCTCTTCCTGTCCGTCAGCCCTTTACCCATCATTTCTTCATAAAAGCCTTTCCCTACCTTCTCTCACCACTATAGCCTATCCCCTACCCATCTGCCTCCCTCCTCATCTACTATACCGAACCACTAGTGATGAAGAGAAAAATCGTAGAAAGAGTGATGGCATTGCAAAAAGAGAAAGACTTGGTGGTGTTATGTTGGTCACGATTTGGTCGTGGTGATGGCAACGATTGTCCCCCCCTCCTCCTTTAGTAACTTCTTCTTCTTCTAGGAGGTTAAGTTTTTGAAAACCCTAGATCTAGGGTCACGCGACTGGAAAAGAAGCCTGGCTATGGTGTAAGGTAGGTGGGAGGTAGTGGCAACGGCAGCGAGCAATGAAGAAGGGGGTAGTCGGTGCTGGTTAGGCTTAGGGTTAGTTTGCAGGTGAAGAATAAGAGAAAGAGACGGAGATAGAAAAGGAAGTGGTCGAAGATGGAGAAATGAGAGTGGCCAGCACTAATTAGGTTAGGGTTTTTCGAGTGAAGAATGAGCTAGGGATGGGCGGTGATAATGGGGTGGAGAGAGGCCACCAGTCGAAGGGGAGGTGGAGATTGGGATCAAAGTTAGGGTTGAAAAGAAAGATATAGAAAAATAGAAACTGATGTTAAGGCAAAATTGTAATAATAGAAGCTCTAAGGTTCCAAAGAAATAACGTCGGTGTAAATAGCAGCCCTCCTTTTAGAATTATGTTAACTTGCCACCCAACAAAATTGCAAAACTACATTTTGTCCATTGAAATATTAGTAAAATTTTGTTTTGGCCCTTAATTTTTATTTATTTTTTAAAAATTCAATATGGTTCTTAAACTATTTGATTGTTTCCAATTCTCAAAGTTTATCCTAATTTTGATAGAAAATATCATGTTGGCAATCACATGACCACGGACTTACACCTTAATCATCGCGGCAGCACCATCATCAACCACTCTACTCTCAGTTTTTACTACCATTATCGCTATAACCACTACAACCACACCATTAATTTTCACTATTACTATGACCATCCTCACAAACACATTATCCACTACCGCAATTGCCATAAACCATTCTCACCATCAAGCTTGTCACTACCACCGCTACCATAATCATCACCACCACTACCAAACCCCTTCTCTTAAATTACTGTCATATCCACGTCATTTCTTTCTCTCTCTTTTACTTCTTTACCTCTCTCGCAATATAAAACATTTATCAAGTCAACACCACCAAATCAATATATACACTAACATCAACAATCAATACTAAGAAAAAAAAATGGATTCGATGAAAGAAAATGATAAAAAGTAATCAATAAAGATGAGATGGGAAGTTTGATTATGATTACTTAAAAGGGGAGTTATGAGATGATGTGATTGGAAGAAAGAGAAATGGAAGTGTAGTTTTAAGAGAGGAGATGTTAATATGACTTTGGATAAAACTGCAAATTTATTAATTATTTAAATTTGTCTACTCATATTTATATTACCTTGTTTCCTAAGACAAAGAGAAAAAAATAAAATAAAACTAAACAATATTAGCCCTTTGAAAAGAAAAAACAAAATCAATTTATAGTTCAATCACTGCGACATAACTCTTAGATTTTGGCATTTGTCTTTTCTTTTTTTTTTTAAATTATTACAAGCTCACATCAGTTTTTTTTTTTTTTCTTTTTAAATACTATATATATCAATATATCATTGTTGTCTTTTTTGGCTTCCGAAGGTTAATAATGTAATTTTAAGCGTGCCAGCAAGGATCAATTAGTCCTTACAGAATATTAATTGCCAACCAATTATCAGACGATTGTGTTATAATCTCCCAGCCTCAATGAAGAGGACTTTTACTAGTGGTTTGTTTAGGAGAATTTAGTAAATAACAACAAATGAAGAACAATTTTAGAATCTGAATTTTATTAAGTAAATGAAAACTTACAATGATCTGACCCTGAGGTTTACAGCAACATGCTATTTGAAACTACTTCTAGGAAATGAAGTGCAATACAGGAATTGAAGTACAGAAATATAAAGAATTGTAAAAACTGGAAAGAAAAACGAAGTAAATAAATTGGTTTTTTTATCTGAGTCTGGGGGCTTCATTTTGGGGCCTTCTCTGCTATTTATACTCTTCAATGATAACCGTCGAAGTGGGCTTCCCACTGTCGAAATGTCCTTCCATGATCGTTGAACATACTCTCTCACAGTCAGTCTCACTATGCCACTCTTGCAGTTAGGTTCCACCTGATTTTAAATTTAAACTTTGTAAATAACCGTTAGGCTACATTATCTAGTATCCCTCGATTGTTCCAGTGCTACGCAGATCTATTATTACCAATACGAACTGCCACGTGTCTGACTTTGGTTGACAACTTGTATTAACTTCCCAAATTGCCCTCTTTGTGCCACACGTTAAATTGGGATTGGCTTTTACAAATTATACAGCCAAGATTGCCCCCCGCACTAATATATCCAATACTTGGTGATATTAGTGAGCTAGTGCAATCCATCTATGTTCTAGGACATGCATGGACTCTATGTATTCTGGTAGTATAACCGCTTTTTGAATAATGAAGCAGTGAACTTCATTAAATCCTTGCATTTTGCACTTCCATTCTTTAAGTAGACGAAAAGACTAGTACATCCCCAATGGCCACTTACACATTCTCTTACATTGATCGAGCATATGAGGAGTCTTTGGAAGATGATTGCTGGCCTCAAAAGAACCTTAATGCATTTATTGGTTACACCTATCCACCTCAATTTATACAAGTCATGGAAGCTTTTGCCAATTACCAATCTTTAGACCAAAAATCTGTCAACTACAAACCCTTGGACAAAGCATTTGCAAAAATGGATCTTAGAAGCTCCTCTTCTGCCCTACCACTCTCTGCATGGGACACAACTGCTTCTTCTTCCTCCAAGTCTACTGGCTGGGGAAGTTGGCCAAAAGCTGATGAACCCGAATTAAGAGAGCGAATTCACCATCGATTTGTTGTATTTGATGATCCTCTGTCTATCCCTCTTTCTGCTCAGAGCTTAGTGGTTTACCTTTATGTACTCATTGATCACCGACGCAATCTAGAGGACAACTTACTTGTGATGTGGTACACGTCTTCCATGCCAACGAAGATAGTGCGCGCAACTCCTCATCCAGATAAAGCACAGAGATATAATTCGTCATTCTTAGCTAAAAAGGCAAAACTTTGCTCTTCTGACTGGCTCGAATGCGTAAATGACCCCCAGTTCTCCTCTTCCTTCGGGATAAATCCCTCTGCACCTCCTCTTCCTCAGAATCCTCATTGGATGGAAGAACTAAAACTTACTCTTTTCGAGAGTCAGTGTCTTCCTTTCTATCAACCTCTAGCTCGTCCAACTACATTTGAGCGATACCAAGTTCAACTTCTGCTTGCTGCCTTCTCTCACTTGCCCTTCAATGTTCTTGGAGATAAGACTCCTCTCAAGAACTTCCAATGGGCCTATGATATTATGACTCGGGGTCATGTCCTCAACCCCATTGCCCAGGCAGAGCTTCAAGCTTATTCGGATCAACTCCCACTCCTTTTCATTGGTACCAAATTTCTTTGGCTATTAGTAACTCTTTAGACAAAATCTCAGCTAATCGAATTCAGACCCAGTACGAAGCAAAGAATCTCATTGAAGAATATAATGACTTCAAGAATAAGGATTCAGCGTACTGGGATGATTTAGATGTGGATAAGATGGAACAAGGCTTGAAGGAGATAGAGTTCGAGATAAAAGCAGAACAGCTTTTTCACTAAATAATAGCATATCAACTGCAGCAACCTAGCTTTGATAGGACAGAAGACAGAATAAAGAAAGAACATAAATTCATTGAACACTGCTAGGTCAAATTTAATGAACTTGTTACTTTTTCCATTCCTTACTATTATGAAATCAAATTTGTAGCCAAGAAGGCTTTCTAGTGTAATTACTTACATATCAATAAAATTAGGTTTTCTTTCTCTATTTGGCATGATCTAGTTTTATGTTCCAATTGCATGCTTATGACCATTTATTCGTCCAATTCAAATAAAATTAGAGCTTCGAATTTACCAATTTTTTCCTTCAAAGCCTGAATTTGAACATTTCCAATGGAATTCTTGAAACCTGATTTAAATATGTCCAAAATGTGAAGTACAATTGACAATCTTTGTTTTACGTCTTCTCATTCCAATCACAAGGTCAATATAATTTTAACAGCTTTAAATTGACCAACTTTTGTATCAAAATTACTTTTAAGTACTTCGAAATACTTAGTAACAATGCTGCTTTCCAAAAAGGTTTACTTTTGACAAAGAATCCCAAAAGGAATTTTTCATGTTTAGGTTAGTCTTTTTTGGATCTTGATCTTTTACTTGACTTGGTATTGGCTCTGCAACTTGAAGTCTAAAACATCAAAGAAGAATCAAATTTCAGCTACAGAATACTTTAAAGTTCACTTCGAAGGATTTTATCTTTCACAAGAAATCTAAGAGCAAGTCCCCAGTCCCTTTGAAGCAAACCAAACCTAAACATTCCTGCATTCTCAGAAATAAAAATGTGTTTCGAAGTCAACTTCCTACTCTCGAAGCCTTAGTTGGTTGTTTGACATCTAGCTCTGGAGCCAAATCTTGACCTTGAAGCCAAATATTAGTTTTCGTAGCCAATCTGAGTGTTTGAGATACGTTTCCTTCCCAAACAATCACCCTTGAGAGAAACTTTTCATGTTATACTTTTAGGACTCCTATGAATTTGAAGGCAAAGGCTTAAACTCATATGGGTTCCAAAATCAGTCAACCAATTATCTCAGGTCTTTTTACCCATTTCAATTGATTGCTCATCCTTCGAGCAGAAAAGTTTAAAAAACCCTTTCCTTCACGCTTTTAACTTACTTGCTCGCCAAAACACAAACCCTTCATTTCTATTGCTCTCTCCTCCTCTTTACTCTTTTCTAAGCTTTGTCCTCCGAAAACTCTTGTTAAAAGTACCAGTTATGGAACGCGTGAGCCCATCCGTGGCTTTAAAGAGGTGTATCGACGAAGAGATATCCAAGCTCAGAGCTGGTGAACCGAGTACCATAGATGGTCGCCTTTTTATTCCTCGGCATAATGAACAATAAGAATACATCTTAGGACCTATCTTCAAAGAAGCCCCAGCTCAACTTCCTGCTTTGTGTCCTCGTCTAGAGGATCACTGTCTCCTCTATGAATGAGGTTTTCATTCGGAAAGTTGGAGGATAAACCAGCCCCACCACTGCTAGCCCACATTGAGGGTTGAATGGGAGGAGTGGTATGACAAAGTTATGCCTACCAGAGAATGGAATCTACAAGAGCTCTGTATCCTTGATGCCCTTCGCCTTTCCAGGTTCATTATCCTTGAGGATCCTTTCTCGATACTTACAGCCCTTTGTTTCTAGAATTCGACTTTTAATTTTTTCCAGTTTCAGTGTGGTATGATGGCCCCCACCATTCTTGATATTTTCCATCTCTTAGGGCTCTCACCACTTGGTGCTCCCCTTACGCTTGGTTACCTAGACCTTCCAGTCAACTTCACCATTCCACCCTTAAACTCTTCTTTCAGTGATTTTGTAAAATTTGAGAACAAGAAGGTAGGCTCTGTAGGTGACTGAGAGTTCTTTTCCTTCATTCTGTATTGGTTATGCAAATTTCTCTTTTGTACTTCATCTCAACGGATTATGCTTGAGTTTGCCCTACTTGCTAAGGCACTTGCCTTGAAGAAGATGATAGCCTTGGCTCCTTATGTTTTAGGCCATGTTTATAAGGCATGTTCCCAATTTTGCAGGAAACCTCTGGATATTAACCAAGGAGGCCCCCCTTGGGTATTATAACTGTAACGCCCCGACTTCCGGGTTGTTAATAAATCAAATCAACCTCAAATCAATCTTTAGATGCTTCAACTCCAATCGCCACTAAATTTGCTCCATGCCTAAAAAATAAATTAATTCGGGAAGTATACAATACAACAGGAATAGCAAGGTTCAGACAGAAAATAAATTAACAAAGATCCAGCAATTACACAACCGATTAGATTCGATAAATAAGCAATTTACCAAATTGCACAAACAAGTCAACTCGACATATGATAATTTATCCAGAACCAAATACCCGGTCCTACTCGGTACATGACCAATGACCGGCCTCACCCCCTTTACCCAAGCACAACCGCTTATCCGAGGTATTGGTACAGAGTATATTGGCAAAGTCCACTCGATCCATGTACGGAGCATTTCCACGTCATTTAGTCAGACAAATCAACATTTCCAACATAGATTAACTACACATAGTTCATCAAATGACTAAAGTAATCAAATGAATCAACAACGAATAATTCCATAGAATAATCAAGAGTTTATGGGAATTAAAAATAAACTCTTGCAAAGAGAATTTAGGAAGCATATTGTATACCACCGAATTACCTCAAATCAATCTCCTCCTTCTCCAACACTTGAATCTCGAACTTTCTCCATAAATCTCTAAATTCTAAGCCATAAGGTATGTAAGGTTTCACAAAATCTACAACTCTCCTCCTTTATGAAAATGCTTACTCTCATTCTAACCACTCTTAATCTAAACTCAAAATCTGTATAACAAATGGAGAGAGATATGGGAAAAACCATAGAAAGAAGTTGAGAGGTGGTTCAATTTATAGGCAACTTGGTGTAACATACTAGTTGAAATTTGAAAGGACAAGTTTGAATATGAATGGACCACTAATAAGGATAGTAAATGAACTACTATTAAATGAACACTAACTAGAATTAAATGAACACTAGTTAGACTATGAATGGACACTAGTTGGAATATGAAAAGACACTAAAAATACGGGGTGTCACAATCTATCCCCCTTAAAACAATTTTGTCCCCGAAATTCAACTACATACTGCCTTTGAAAAGCTCGGGGTTTCACAATAACTCTAGCTCCTCGCATATTTCACTAGTCTACACTCCAAGTGCTTGAGATTTTTAGTGCAAGAACCCACTACTTACGAAGAGAAATTTGCCAGGATTTCTTTATACCCTCCCAACTTTGCCTATTATTTTACTTTCTTTCATCAACTCCCAATTTCTCCACTTCCTTCCTTCTTTTGTCCCTTTGAAACCAATATAGGACCAGCTTGGCTCAAGGCATTTTTGGCTGATAAGGAATGCTCCAATTCGTTACACAAGGATATGTGGGCCTCTATCTTGTTGCCAAGGGAGCTCTTTATCAGTACTTTGAATCTTCGAGCCTACAAATGCATATTTGAATGTCCTTCCCAATTTGCTAGACAATTTGGGCTTACTCAAGGAATTCGTGTTCTTCTCTATAGCCTCTCCAATACCAATCTCACAGCTAGAGACCTGAAGGTACCCAAAACTAAATTAGAGGAAGCAACATTTAAATTGCTACAAGAGTTGAGTGAGTTTCAATTTATCCCCTTTATCCCATATGACACAGCTTTGAGAAGATTTCAAAATTGGTGGACAGCCAATATGGAGGTGCTCCTAGCAATACCTCTCAAAGATCTACTAGTGGGACTAGGTGTAACCTCTTAAGCCAAACCCAAAAAGACTGGGACCACTATTACTATCTCTATTGCCCTTGCTATCCCAGCTCCTACTCTTGCTGCCACAGAGACTGCTCCCAATGCCTCTCTGCCTCCTCCTAGAATCATCAGGGCTACTGCGAAGAGAGGCATGCATTTCTTCTTTTTTTTTTCCTTCTCTTCTCTTTATGATGCTTATAATGCCTTGCTTATCTACTTATGGCTTTCTTTTGATGCAGGTGCTTCACAAGTAGACTCTCCTCAAAGGGTTCAAGCCCTAAGCATTCTTAAAGACAAGCAACAACAACAAAAGAAGAGAAAACGTGTGCTTGATCCTGAAGATGAGGAAGTACCTGAAGAAACACCACTTAAGAGAAAGAAAAAAATAATAGTCTCCCCTTCTGATTTCAATGATGACCCTACTTATTAGACGGCCGCCAAGGTAGTAGAGAGCAAGCAATCCAAGGAATTGGTGGTTTTCCAGAGATATAAGACAAAGAGGCAGCAGTAGATATTAAGGAATGAAGCTGCTGCTGCTGATACATTTCAAAAGGAAACTGCAAGGAGGCAACAAACTGCCGATCATTATGCCCTTCACAGTTCTCCAACCATTACCACCACCACTTTCAAGGCTAGTAATTTCCTTTAGTTTCTGTAATAATTTCCTTTCCCAAGTTTTCAACAATAAAACTTAATATTGCTTCTTATTTCTTATCTTGTAGCAACAGTTACCCCACCTCCTCCTTCGATAATGGTTTCTTCAGTCTTATCTGAAATTGAAAGACCATTAGAGGCAGCCTCGAAAAGGAAGAAGAAAATCAACACCAAAGTGCCCTTAAGTGTAAAGCTCATTCAAACAATACTTCTACTTCATGGCTCTATACTTTCCATACTTTTTTTGAGGCAAGGCATTTCTATTTCTTTATCCCTGGGCTTAACTCTCAGCCCAATTTACTTTCCCTGCAATCCTGGCTGCTCCTTCATCACCTGAGAAGGCCCAGTTGTCACCTCATCAATGATAGCTGGTGCTTTTAGAGAAAATACTAGTAACTTACCAATTTCTTCTTCGCCACCACCATCTAGCTCCAGTCCATCATCCTTTGATTTACTGGCAGCCAGGACTATGGACACTATCAAGGACACTTCAACCTCCTCTCATATCCCTATGCAACCACCTCTTCTAAACCTCTCTATACCTCCAATGTCAGTGGAAGAGATAGACATTTTTTAAGCCCGGCTGGCTAGCTTTTTTAACACACCTTCAACCACTCCAGCATCCAGCAGCCAGTAGTGAAACTGAGCCATTGGCCCTTGCTGACTCCTTCTTGCAAATTTTTGAGAGCTCTCCAACCATCAGCAGGGTCTCCTTGCCTCCATTAGACTTAGGCACTTGTTTGGAATTGCTGACATCATTTTCAAGGATCCCATTCGAAGCCTTACAAAGACCTATACTTAAAAATGGTTTCCTTCAATGCTGTAAAGTCATTGAGCAATCCAACATGGCTATTTCGAGCCACTTATCCCAAGCAACAGCTACCATAGATTTCTATGTCAACATTTGCCACATTGCTAAAGCTACAGAGGAGAAGCTATTGAAAGACAAGGAATTTGTTTCCCATATACATACTGAAGTATCTAAATTGAAGGAACAACATTTCTCTACTTCTTAGTTGCACATTCAACTCTTGGAGAAAAAGGCTCAATTAGAAGAGGAGTTAGCAACAGTTAACCTAACCTTGGATCGAACTACTACAAAGCTGCAACTTACCAATCAAGGGCTAGCTGACCGTAGGCAAGACATAGCTACAGCCATTCAGTTGTTCCCATCCCTTAGGAGTAGAGAATCAATTATATGAAACAACTAAAGCATTGTACTGGTTTTTAGGCCAATCTATGGCTGCATGTATTTAACTCTTTATGAAATGAAATTCTTATTTATTACTTGAGTGTTTTCATGCTTCTTTGTTTAGCATTTCTCACACTTCTTGTGTTTCCCACACAGTTGGTTAATAAGGCTTCAAATACCTGTTATTGATTTTCTTGGGATGTACATAACCATTTAGATTTTTCAGATAGTATGCTCCCCCAAGTAAAACTCTATGGACTTAATATGGTCCTTCCCAATTAGGTGACCACTTACCAAATTTATGACTTTTAATTCCTATTGGGAGTATTGTTTTTCACACCAAATCACCTTCATTAAAGCTAATATGCTTAACCTTCTTATTATAGCTTTTGGTTGTCTTTGTCTTTTGGAACAGAATATTGTTTAATGCTAGAATTCTAGTTTCATCTATATTCTCTAACTCCAAGAACATGCTCTGATGATATTGCTCAGAAGTTAACTGGTCTTGGCATTTCACCCTTAAGGACCTAATGTCAATCTCCATAGGCAACACTACATCATGCCCATATATCAAAGCATAAAGAGTGACTCCAGTACTTGATCTTGGAGAAGTCCTGTAACCCATAATACATCCAACAACAAGTTATGCCAATCCTTAGGATTATTTTTCACAACTCTTTGTATTCCTTTCTTCAAGGACTTGTTAGATGATTCTGCCTGACCATTTGCTTGTGCATAATAAGGGGTGGAATTAATAAGACTAATTTCAAATTCTACTATGAAAGACTTTACTATCTTGCCATCAAATACAGTCCCATTATCTATAGTTATGGTCTGTGGGATGCCAAATCTGTGAATCAGATCTTTAATAAATCCAATAACTTCAATTTGATCTATGGCCTTATATGGTTTAGCTTCGACCCACTTAGTGAAGTAATCTGTGGCCACTAGGATGAACCAATGATACTTCAAAGAGGGTGGATGTATTTTCCCTATCATATCCATGGCCCAACCTCTAAATGGCTAAGGCTTCACAACTGCATGCAGATTAGTTATTGGTATATGTCTTATCATGCCATGCTTTTGGCATGCCTAGCAACCTCTAGCATACTCTATACAATCTTTAAGGATGGTTGGCCAATAATAGGAATGTCTTCGAAGCAACCACCTCATCTTCACCCCAGGCTGATGGGGATCACAAATGCCTTTATGGACTTCAGTCATGGTTGTCAATGCCTCCTTCGGCCTTAGACATTCTAATAACAACCCATCTGCTCACCTTTTATAAAGAGCATTACCGTACACTAT
The DNA here is from genome assembly GCA_022316695.1 of Camellia oleifera. Classification (NCBI taxonomy): domain Eukaryota; kingdom Viridiplantae; phylum Streptophyta; class Magnoliopsida; order Ericales; family Theaceae; genus Camellia; species Camellia oleifera. The sequence continues at coordinate 33,764,739 of CM039305.1, forward strand.
GTATTGCATAGACTGCAATCTAATCTTTCTGCTGGCCTTCGAAGATGGGCCAGTTAAGTACTGTATGATCGGATGCCTCCGATCTTGATCTTGTAAATCATTATGATTGACTTCTAACACCACATTTCTATTAGCTAAAAGGTGGTATTAATTTTTGATATGTTACTTGACTTATGTTCAATTAAGTGCCATCACTCCTTCTAAAATTCAAAGCCTTCTGAGCTACATCATTGGCTTTGTTATTCATGAACCTTGGGATATAAGTTACATTTGTTATCTGAAACTGAGAAAGCAAATGTAATGCAACAACATAATATGGTAACATGCTTGCACTATGACATTTGAAAATTTCTTTCACTTTGTTGACTACCAATTAAAAATCTCCAAATATATCAACTGTATGAGCTTGTAATCCAATAAGCATTTCCAGCCCCATTATTAAAGCTTCATATTTAGTTTGATTATTGGAACAAGTAATTCTACCAACCCTGAAACCGTGCGTGGTTACTACCCCCTGTGGTGACTTAATTACAACACCAATCCCAATCAAATCATTGGCCTTTGATCCATCGAACCACATCTGTCATGGCTCAACATGGACCATACCAAGATCTATTATCTCCTGGCTTTTCTGTTTGACATAGATGATCTGCCAAGAAGTTAGCCAAACTTGTCCTTTTACTACCTTTAGGGAACATATTCTAGATGAAATTCTGACAAAACTAATATCCATTTGCCAATTTTTTCCTCTTAACATTGGTCTAGAAAACATATACTTAACTAGGTTTGTGGTTGCAATTACCAAGACAACAGTAGGCAAAAGATAATATCTCAATTTCATTGCGGTAAAGTACAATGCAAGGCACAGCTTTTCTACAACTGAGTATTTACATTCACAAGAATTTAAAAACCTACTAAGGTAATAAACTGCTTGCTCCTTGCCTTCTTCATTGTCTTGGGCTAGAAAAACTCGCAATGAATCTTCTGCTACAGCAATGTATAACTTCAAAGGTTTGTCGCTCTTTGGTGACATCAGCACTGAAGGCTTAGCCAAGTAGGCTTTATTCCTTTGAAAACAGTTTAATGTTCTACTGTCCACACAAACTCCTCTTCATCTTTCAACTTTAACAAAGAAAAAAATACTTTAATTTTTCCTGCAGTGTTAGAAATAAATTTTCAAAGAAAATTAACCTTACCAAGGAACTTTTGCACTTCTTTCTTACTTGATGGAAGCTTGGTCTCAATTATAGCTTTGGCTTTATTCTGATCAATTTGTATTCCCTTCTTGTGCACTACATATCCCAAGAAATTTCTAGCTGATACACCAAAAGCACATTTGAGAGGATTAAGCTTTAACTCGAACTTTCTCATTCTTTCGAAAGCTACTGCCAAGTTAACCAAGTGTTCCTCCATGGACTGGGACTTTACAATAATATCATCAATGCAACACTCTAGGTACCCTCCAATAAGATCATGAAAGATAGTATTCATTGCCCTTTGATATGTTGCCTCATCATTCTTTAGACCAAATGGCATTTTTACCCATTCAAATGTACCAATATTCCTAGGACACATGAATGCTGTCTTGTGGACATCCTCCTCTGTAATACAGATCTGGTTGTAACCAGAATGCCCATCCATTATAAACAAAATCTTGTGCCCTATTAAACTGTCTATTAATAGATCCACTATAGGCATAAGGTATTCATCTTTTGGAGTTACCAAATTCAGATTTCTAAAATCAATGCACACCCTTATCTTGGCATTCTGTTTAACCACAGACACAATGTTTGACAACCATTCAACATACCTGGCTGTTCTAATGAAGCCTGCTTTAAGGAGTCTGGTTTCCTCCTTCACTTTCTGAACCACTTCAGGGCTCATCTGTCTTGGTTTCTATTTGTGTGGTTTGAAGTTAGGTTTCATAAGGAACCTATGTTCCACTAATGACCTATCCAATCCTGGTAGTTCATTATATGACCACGTAAAACAATCCCTATATTTCTTTAGGACTACCAACAACTGGTTCCTGTCAAGAGAACTTAACCAAGCACTGATATAAGTGGGTTGCTGTGCAGAACCTTCCCCTAAATTGACTTCTTCCAATGGGTCCTGTACTTGAGCACTTACTAATGCTTCTTCTTTGACTTCTTCTGCCTTTAAAGCCACTTTTTTGCTTTGTTCTACTCCCACTTTTTTTGGTTTAACATCTTTGCTCTCTTCCTTATGGACAAAATCTGTCCATAAGGCTTCTTCTTCCTATATTTCCTGGACTTTTTTTTCGATGTCCAATGCACAGTGCTTATCAAGGGTCAAAGGCCTGACTTGTTGTTGCTCCTACTTACAACCAACCACCATAGCTTCCCTCTCTTGTTCCTAAACCTTTTGGACTATTGATTTTAAGTCTAATACTGAAAACTTGACTAAAGCCAAGGATCTGGCTTCTTGGGTCTCATCTTCTTGCCTACAACCAGGTATCATGGTCATCATTGGCGACGAACTCTTCATCAGCACTTTCCTGCACTAAGTGCTTCAGGTGTGCTACTTCCTCATCAGCCATCACTTCGGCTATTCCATTAGGTTTCCTCAATATACTGAGTGGTGTCACTCCTTTAGTATATAACTTGGCCTCTGCAAAGTTAGCACAAGCAATAAAAGGTTAAGAGTCTGCGTTAATCTCCTCCATCTCTCTATTACATAGGGCCATCATTATTTTCTAATGTAGAGAGGAAGGCACACATTTGTTAGTGTGGATCCAATCCCTACCAAGTAAAGCATTATATTTGGCATTACTATCTATAACAAAGAATGCCGTCATACAATCTCTGGTTCCCATACTCAAGTTGATGGGCAAGATGTCCTGAGCCATCTGTTTATCTCCAGCGAAGCCAGCAATGGTTGTGCTGGTTGGGATTAATCTGGGGTTTCTTTTCCCCAATTTCTTCAAAGAGAACTTCAGAAGCAGGTTCACTGCTGCCCCATTATCCACTAACACCCTGTTTAATTGTATTCCATCAAAGTAAGCCTTGATATAAAAGGGATTAACATGCTGTATCATAGATATTGTAGGATACTTGAAGGGATACGAGAGATTAATACTCACCTGCTCACTTTTATCTTCAATTTCAATTGGTATAGCCACTTTAGACTCATCTTGAATCATGATAGCTTATGATTCTTCACTAGAAATTGGAATAAGGCCATCTTCCTAACCTTCTTGGTCTCTATCTTCAGCCTGGAACTCCTGTGACAATATATATACCATATTTACTGACACTAGAGGAAATGAGCCAAACTGAACTGCTGGCTGCACTTGTTTCTTTTCCAAACTAACTTGTTCAGTTATTTCAGAAGCATCATCCATGCTGTACTCTGGTACTTTAGTACTAGTGACGTCTTTCAAACCAACTCGTTTGTGGTCTGCTCCTGTTGACTTTTCGGCCAAAAAGGTCTGTTCAGCCATGAAGGCCTCAAACATCTCATCTTCAGCCATTTCTTTCCTTTGGCCTAGTTCAACTTCTTCTTTTGTTTCACTGTCACTTTCCATCAAGGCCTTTTCAAGACCTACTAAGCTGGACTTTTCCTTGGCTTTCAGTTCAGTGTGAACCTTAGCCAACTGTTCTCTGCCGATACTTTTTTTGTTTTGAGGAGCCAATTTTGGAGTTTCTTTTCCCTCTGTCTGGCCTTTTGACTGGGCCAATGAAAAACTTTCTCCACTTTCCTTCAGATCCTTTTGGTACTGGGTATACCTTCGCTGGATCTTTCTCTTTTGAGACCTAGAGATTATTGGAACCATATTTGGTTCCTTTGTTTTTGGGTGCTTGAGTAATACCTAATTATTTAGAGCCACCAAGGGAGGTTTAATCGTTCTACCCTGGTCTTTAAAGACACTTCTTTGTATAGTATTTCCTTGGGCTTGTTCTACATGACAAACCAGTCTAACACCCCAGGTATCCATGAACTCACTAGTTCAGGTGCTGAATTTCCTTTTCCAGTCTTTGAAGCCACCTTCGAAGCTAACCTTTGAGGCCAATCACTGACCCTAGCACCCTGACTTGAGCCTAATTCAAACCTTTTTTCAGGGTAATTGTCTTGCATCTTGTTCGAAGTTGACTTTGGAGGCCAATTACTAGCTCTGATTCCTTGACTTGAGCCCAAATCAAGCCTTCTCTCAGGATAATTGTCTTCCATCATGTAGTAATTAGGTGATCTGAACTTATGCAGAGGTCTCTTACCCTTGGAATGTATTCTAATGGCTGGTGGTCCAGCCAAGAATGGCTATTGTTTGGGACTAGTTGGGTATGGCCTCTTGTTGTAAGTATTGGTTGGCTTAGGACATCTCTGTATATCCTTGTAATACTGTTTTCCATCAATTGGGAATCCTTTCAACCATTTGTAACTTAACCTGCATTTGGAACACATCCTTTGCATAACAGTTGCCTCAAGAGAGTTATCATCCAGTGCCTTCTCACTAGAGTCATCCTTTTGGTCTGTAAAACTCTGTCCATTTGCTTGTGAACTTCTGGTATCCTTCTTGAAAGTAGTCTGGCTGGCAACATACATCTGCACATTAACCTCCTCCAATTCCTTTAATGATAGGTTTTGAAATCTAGCACGCCAAGATTAGCTGTAACTTCCCCAATCTCTGGGAATGAGTTAGCGTCAATCCCCATAGCTTTCTCTGCTTTGGCTGGGAACTTTAAACTCCCTTTTCGAATCTGTTCTTGGATCCTGTTCTAAAAAACAATACAGTTTTTAGTTGAATAATACCAAGAATTGTGTCATTTACAGTATATTTTCCCTTTAAGTTCTTCTGGGGTAGGGATCTTAACTCCCTTCGGTAACTTTAGGAAATTTGCTGCAAACAAATGATCAAAAATGTCATCTGCTTTTGTTAAATTAAAAAAATACTTCCTATGAAGGCTGAAAAACCTAGAAATCTACTAGATATTGATTTGTGATTATGTATCAATTTTAAGCAATAAAACAATCCCAATCAAACAATCAAGACAAATTGACACAACGATTTTAACGTGAAAAAACCATAATTAGAGCACCCTAATTGTGATAAAAAAAAAAAAAAAAAAAAAAACACGGGCAACAGCCACAAAACAATCAACTAAGAAGATATAAAGGAATTACACAAGTATACTCTCAATTACCTAGCGAATCCACGCCCGAATTGAACCAACCCCTATGTGCCTCTTCCAACCCCGTCTTCACCTCGGAATTGTCTTAACGATGAGTCACTCCAGAATCCACCAAAGTTTCAGGCTCGAATTCTTCAGAATCCACCGAAAAATAACTCTCTGTTTTGTGTAGAACAAACAAATAATCCTTTGATGTATATTCTTTAAACCATGAGTTGAATACTCAATCAAAACATCAAAGAAAACTAGCAAAATATCCCCAGATATAAACCTTAATATCCAAGAAGATCTGGAGGAGTAACCCTAGATTTGGAGCAACTTACGAATTTATAGAATCTGAAATCGCGAGGTCCGCTCGAACGTGGGAATTGACGCTCGAGCGGGGACTTTATATGACGTGTTCAAAACCTGGATGTACGCTTGAGCGTGAAAACACGGATCACAGTATATTTGTAGACTCACCAAACTTCTGGAACTCAGTATTCTCTACTCGAGCGGGGGAATGTTCGCTCTAGCAGACAGGAAACTTTGAATGCATTTTTGCATTTTCCTTCAGGAGCGCTGCCCCTCAACCCCGCCTAGGCGCTGCCCCAGACCTGCCAAAGGGCGCTGCCCCCTGGACCCCCGCAAGCTGACCGGGTAGCTCGATCCCCGTCATAGTCAGCGAAGTGGCAATCTTGAAAGAATTAAACACCACAAACTTCTTTGCAAAGCACAATTCGAGTTGGATTCGCATCTAATAAACTCATAGCCTCACTAAAATAAAAGTGCAAAAACAAGTACAACTAAAAGGAGTTTTGTCAAATGGGATTGCTAAGAATAAAAACCTAACAATGGCCTTTCTTTTTAAATTGCTGGTCTATTTAGTGTCCTTATGAATTAACGCCTCACAGGTCATAGGCTCTTTCTCTATGATCTTTGCTGTATCAATTTCATAATTAGGGTCCCTATAATAAGTCTTGTATAATGCATTACTTCGATCATGTTCTTCCTCAAGTAAAGATTCATATCTAGACACTTTATAGGTTAATTCCACTAAGTCTCGAAACTCAGTTGAATCAAACTTCTTTCAAAGCCTAAACTCTAAACCATTTTGAGCTAATCTTACAAATTTAGGCTTTGGTAGAATAACCCTACACTTGTTTCGTGCCCTTTTGAATCTGGCAATAAATTGAGCAACCTTCTCATCAGGCCTTTGGCTTAACCTTGCCAAATCTACCATAGAAACTTTAGGCTCTGTTTGGAAGAATTGGGCATGAAACGCCTTCTCCATTTACTGCCAAGTTTGGATAGAATCAGGTCTGAGGTTAATATACCATACAAAGGCTGCCCCAGTTAAAGAATTTGGAAAGAGTCTTAACTTCATATAATCATTATTGGAAAATTCACTACATTGGCCTGCGAACCTGGCAATGTGTTCTACTGTTGACTGGTTTCCATTTCCACAAAAGAGAGCAAAATCTGGTATTTTAAACCCCCTTGGGTATTCATGCACTCTATCCACCCATTCTAGGTATGGCTTCCTATACACAAGAGTCTGAACCCCCCGAGCCATAGGTCCACACATTTCTATGACGATATCAGCAATTTGGTCCCTAAGAACCATATTCTGTGCTTATTGGACTACTACTGGAGGAACAAACAGAGGATTTAGTGGAAACCCATGTGCTTGAGGTCCTCTTGGTCCATAGGGAGGTATATTTGAGACTGGATGTCCTTGTGGTACTGGTTGTTGTTGAGGGTATGGTTGACCTCTCTGAGCTCGTCCTATGAAAGGACCTGCGAAAGGTGCTGCAATAGGAGGAACAGGTGTTATTTCTCTCTAAGTCGCAGGAAACCCTTCCAACTCTTCGGGTGTGAATTCGAACAGAGGGTTAGTGAAACCCCTTATGCCAGGCATGGTTTCGAACATGGGATTTGGAAACATTCTCATGCCATTTTCTTGTGTTGGCCCAGATCCACCAATTTGTATGGCTTCGCTGTTAGGTACTGAGATATTTTGATTTACCACAGGCCTCAAAAGAGGCTCATACCATGACTGAGGTATAGATGATAGTCTTTCATAATTTTGATTACTAGTCTGACCATTAGTATGTCCATTACTTTGCATAGGTTGTTTATCTCTAGCTAATCTTTGTTGAAGAACATTTAAAATTTCCCTCATATGCCTTGTGATAGTTGATTGATGTGAATTCATTCGATCCATGAAGGATATTGCCCATTTTTCCATTGTATACATTAACTAATATCCCATGGCATCTACCAAGCTTTCTCACAGATTCATTGGCTGGGTAGAAGGAACAGTGGATGGTCCAATTCCATGGCCTCGTCCAATATTTGGAACATGTGGTGCATATTTCGAGTTACTGGTCTATTCAACCATAGATTTTGATGAGATAGGCGCTTCCCTAGGATGTGTTATCACGTTATCCTCTAGATCAGGTACTTGGATCAGGTACTTCTATCTCTCATTCCATACATTTTTCTAGGTGTTCACTTTTTTCTTGTCTCCTACGTCTAGCCATTTTAGAGTCCCACTGCGTGTGTCAAAAATATATATTGGCTTTTTTGGCTCTCGAAGGTTAATAATGTAATTTTAAACGTGACGATAAGGATCAATTAGTCCTTACAAAATATTAATTGCCAACCAATTATCAGACGATTGTGTTATAGTTCTCTCAGCCTCAATAAAGAAGACTTTTACTAATGGCTCGTTTAAGAGAATTTAGTAAATAACAACAAATGAAGAACAATTTCAGAATCTGAATTTCATTAAGTAAATGAAAACTTACAATGATCTGACCCAGCCTCGTATAGATTTACAACAACATGCTAGTTGAAACTACTCCTAGGAAATGAAGTGCAGTATATGAATTGAAGTACAGAAATATAAAGAACTGTAAAAACTGGAAGGAAAAATGAAGTAAATAAACTGGTTTTTTTATATGAGTCTGGGGGTTTCATTCTGGGGCCTTCTCTGCTATTTATACTCTTCAATGATAACCGTTGAAGTGGGCTTCCCACTGTTGAAATGTCCTTCCATGATCGCTGAACATGCTCTCTCACAGTCGGTCCCACTACGCCACTCTTGTAGTTAGGCTTCCATCCTTATTTTAAATTTAAAATTTGTGAATAACCATTAGGCCACATTATCTTGTATCCCTCGATTGTTCCAATGCTACGCAGATGTATTATTACCAATGTGAATTGCCATGTGTCTGACTTTGGTTGGCAACTTGTATTAACTCCCTAAATTACCCTCTTCGTGCCACGTGCTAAATTGGGATTGGCTTTTACAAATTATACAGCCAACAATCATACAACTAGTAATTGACCCGTGCAATGCATATGTAACGCCCTCGAAATATGACTTAAAACAATCATTCATAAGATCCACAAACAATAATGGAAACATTATATTTACATTCATCAGAGTGTTCTTTACAATAGGTGTTACATGTCAACAAATAAAATAAGTGCCCTACGGGCTTACATCTTTCCAAGTATAACTTGGTTACAGCAAAAGAAAAGTCCTAACTCTTTTACATAAAAAGCCCTTGGCTTGAATGTACATGTAACAACAAAACAAAATGACCAAAAGGAAGTCTTCAACTCCAAAACCTCCCAAGCTAAGTCCTTGGAGGCGGCATATCCCCAGTACCTGAAAATGATATCCCAAGTAGAGTAAGCCAAAGCCCAGTAGAGATATGCTAAACAGAATATGAGAATTAACTAAAACATTAGCATTTGATAAATGTTTAACACAAGTAAACCAACTTACCATTTCCATAACCAATCGACATTTTCATCATATTTACCCCACTTTCCATTACTTAGCCACATTAAATCATTGACATAGTCCAATATTATCCAAGCAGTTCAAAATGAGACTACAACTCATATAACAACACTTCAATGACAAACATCATTCAACATTTCCATTCACATGCCATTTTACGGAACTACGTTCGAGGGAACCGGCACCCATAAATAAGATTTCAGAACTTGCACCCTAGACACGGCCAACTTAATTATCCATGGAGTCCATCCCCTATCTCCTCCCAAACAAATGGAGTACATCTCCTATCTCCTCCCACATAATATACATATACAATGTATTTAAATATATAGTCATATATAATGACCCAACAATTCACATATTCAATGTGTTAATTCCACCATCACAATTATTAACATAATCCAAATGATTAGTTTCAATTTCCCTAATCATCATGCAGTGTCTACAACAATCAAGACTATCCTCCACCGATAGCCTAAAATAGTTATTTCTAAACAGATAAATAAACTTATCAAACAGATAAGTTATTACACTTTCCATCGGTGAGTGATTCATCAATCCAACTACACCAATTAATCTCAATTCCATTCAATTTCGTGATTTTCAAATCAATTTCATATTCCCACAAATTAATTATTTAAATTCAATTAAGGCATTTTCTCCATTTTCTCAAACTTCAACCCTAAGGCTCAATTTCATCAATTTGCCACCAATAACCCCATTTTTTCCACGGTCTCACATACACATGAAGCTCAACAATTGAAAACCTCTCTTTTATACATTTCAAATTTAAAACCCTAACTTTCCAAAATTTCCATTGTTTCAGCATTTAATCAAAATGACTAAAATTTATGTCAAAGCTCATAAGATGAGTAGTTTATCCCTACCTCAAATGAAGGAACTCAAAGAAGAATGAGAGAAACTTGAAAGTGCTCCAAATGCAAACTTTTTCCGATCAAGGTGAAGCCTACGCAATGCTTCAACTTTCTTACAACGAGACTAGGATAGAGAGACCCAAGAACAAGGTGTATTTGTAGAGAGAGAGAGTGTGTTTAGAGAGAGAGACAGCCGGATCTAGGGTTTGGGATGAAAAGGTGATAAAAAAGTGATATATAAACTCGCTGCTGTGAACTGATATATATAGGGTTTGCTCAAGCGAAGGATTGGTCGCTCGAGCGACCAGACACAAAAGAACCTCACTCGAGCGCAAGAAGCGTCGCTCGAGCGAACAATGCCAAGCTTCTGGTCTGCAATGCAGAAACACGCTCGAGCGCAAGAGTTCTTGCTCGAGCGAAGAAACACAAAACATAGGGCTCGCTCGCTCGAGCGCAAGAAAGCTCGCTCGAGCGAAGAATACCAACCTTCAGGTCTAAAAGAGACGCAGACGCACGCTCGAGCGCAAGACTGCTCGCTCGAGCGAAGAGACACAAGACACAAAGCTCGCTCGAGCGCAAGAAAGCTCGCTCGAGCGGAAGCTGCATCTGAAAAAGAAACCTGAAGACCCACCATACTCGCTTGAGTGAAGAAGCAAATACCTAGACCTCGCTCGAGCGCAAAAAGCCTCGCTCGAACGCAAAAAGCCTCGCTCGAACGAAGAAGCCAAATTCTGGGCAACAACCATTTGTTCTGATTCACAACCAACCTGTTTCAAACTCACCCAACACATCCCAAAACTCAAATATGAAAAATCGCAGGATGGAAATGAGACACAGACAACAACATACCATCACTAGACCCAAGTCCAGAATACGATAAATGATGGGGAAAACCGGGATCGTTATAGCACATGTTTTTTAAAAAATACATTTGATGATACAATGAGTGTTATAAAATAAAAATTTTAATTTTAAAAATTTAAGTATTATTTTAATTATTTATTTTGATAATATTGGCGTTATCGTTCTATAAAATTGTTACTTGAATACTTATATATATATATATATATATATTAATTTTAGTTAAATTGTTTGTGTATTTTGATAATTTTAGTTCTATCATATTATAAAAATGTAATTATCATATAATAATTTTGCATGATATGCATTAAATTATAAAATAGTAAAATAAATACTCATTTTGATATTAAAAATAATAGTGAAATTAGAAGAAGAATTAGTAACATAAATAATTCTAACTATTTAAATTTCTTTTATATTCATTTGGAAAATAAAAATATGTAGAAATATAAATTATATGAAATTTATTAAAATAATTAAATATAAATATGTAGCAGTTGGATTATCATATAATAATTTTATATGATATATATATATATATATATATTAAATTATAAGATTGTAAAATAAACACTCTTAATTAAATTAAAATATTAACTATATAAAAGAAATTCAACAATGACTAACCAATAAAAAATCACATAACAACATCTAAATCCAAAAAGAAAAAATAATGAAAACATCCAAATAATAGAACAGTGTGTGAAGTGATTAATTATTTATAACATAATGTCAAAACATAAATAAACTTACTGTTTAACAATTAAAAAGGTAACTCAAATGGTAAATTCAAACTTTAGAGGTTCTTTGAGAGTATCATTGTTGTGCAAGTTTTTCTTCTTGTGAGTTGTGATTATATAAAATAATGTAAAAAATGAAATATAATTCCATATATAGAATCATTATAAAATTTAAACGACAAATCCATAATATAGAATTGGTATTGGGTATAGAATAATGCACGGGAAAATAAGAAGAAAAAAAAAAGAAGAAGCAATTTAGCATTAAAAAAAAATCCTAATATCCTTGAAAGAATTAAGAAAAAATAAATAAAACACAAAAGTGGCATTGTGTTTGTGGATTATCTCAATTTACCATAAAAAAATATATAAAAAATAAATATTTGTCGAATAGAGTTTATATAAAATAGGTAAAATTAATATAATTTAAATCATGTTTGGATTTGTATATAACCTTATAGGTAATTAAGAAATTCATGCTGACGTAACTCTTTTAAAAAAAAAAAAAAGTTCTTATAATATGTCATCTAAGTATGAAAAAAAATATAAAAATGCCTCAGACCGTGGGGGGTCATGTGTGTGGCCCTCCCATTGGCTAAAAAAAAAAAACTGTTTTTTTTTTTTTTTTTTTTATTTTCAGCGAATCATGGCCCGCTACCTCACTGGGAATCGACCCCCAGTGGGAGTCTCCAGCATTTCCAAAAAAAATATTACTTCTAATAATATATATACATATATACATGTATAATTAATTGAATGTAAAGTAACTGGTCCCATTGGATTAAAATATGTAGTGTGACACATGATCGAACCTTCTTTTAAAAAAAAAGATGAAATGGCAAACATATCTTGTGCGGGTACACCTAGTTCATACTTCAACCAATTTAGTTATGGCTAGACTTTTATTACTCCATTTACGTTACTTTAATGTGATGTAATCCATTACGCTTGCTTGTGGATTTGTGCAACGAGCCAACTTGGTGACGAAATATGTTCTGTCATTCAAATTATAAAATAAAATTAAAAAATAAATAAATAAAGTACAAGAAGCTCTAGTGTGTAGTGCGGACACGTTAGTTGGCTCAAATATCTTGTGAGAAATCAAAAAAAAGTGTGTACGTGTTTACTTATGGTGTGTTTGGTAACATTTACGTTTTCAGTTTATATTTACAAAAATTTTATAAATTGGTTTTTGTTTATTTTTTGTTTATTTTTAGAAAAACATAAACTACAAACGCGTTTGGTAATTGACAAAATGTTTAAAAAATTTTAAAAATATAAAAAAAATTGAGAAATGGCAAGTGGTGGCAAGTGACGGCGGAAAACGGTGGTGGAAAGTGGTGACGGTGGGTGGTGGGTAGCTGGTGGTGGCGGGTGGTGGGTGGGCGACGGTGGCGGGTGGTGGGTGGGCAGTGGTGGCGGTGGCAGTGGCGGGTGGTAGGTGGTTGTGGTGGTGGTGGTGGTGGTGGGTGGGTGGGTGGGTGACGATGGCCGGTGGTGGGTGGCAACGAGTGGGTGGCAGGTGGCTAGTGGTGAGTGGGTGGGTGACGGTAGCGGGTGATAGGTGGTGGTGGCAGGTGGATGACGGATGACGGGTGGTGGTGGGTGGATGGGTGACGGTGGCGGGTGGTAGCGAGTGGGTGGTGGTGGCGGGTGGCGGGTGGTGGCGAGTGGATAGTGATGGCGGGTAGGTGGCGGACGGTGGTGGTGGGTGGGTGACGGTGGCGAGTGGTAGGTGGTAACGAGTGGGTGGTGGGGGTGGTGGTGGCAGGTGGTGGTGCGTGGTGGCGGGCGGGTGATAATAGTGAGTGGGTGACGATGGCGGGTGGTGGGTGGCAGCGAGTGGGTGATGGTGGTGGTGGTGGTGGCGGGTGGGTCGCGGGTGGCTGGTGGGTGGTGATGGTAGGTGGGTGACGGTGGCGGGTGGTGGGTGGTAGCGAGTGGGTGGTGTTGGTGGTGGTGGTGGCGGGTGGTAGGTGGTGGTGACAGGTGGGTGGCGGATGGCTGGTGGTGGTGATGGGTGGTGGCGGCGTTAGGTGGGTGGGTGGTGGTGGTAGGTGGGTGGTGGGTGGGTGGTGGGTGGGTGATGGGTAATGGTTGTGGTGGTGGTGGTGGTAAGTGATGGGTGGTGGTGGCGGGTGAGTGACAGGTGGCTGGTGGTGGTGAGTGGCAGGTGGTGGATAGTGGTGGCAGGTGGGTGGTGAGTAGTGGTGGCAAGTAGGTGGCGGGTGGTGGTAACGGGCGGTGGATAGTAGTGGCGGGTGGTGGGTGGTGGTGGTGGTGGTGATGGCGAGGAGTGGGTGGTGATGGCAGGTGGGTGGTGAGTGGTGGTGGCAAGTGGTGGTGGGAGGTGGGTAGTGGTGGCGAAAGACGGTGGTGGAAAATGGTGGTAGGTGGTGGTTAGTGTGGGGTGATAAAAAAAAAAAAACTAAAAACTCAAAATGGAAATACATTTTTTGTGTTTTCATTTTTTGACCAAATTTATAAACTGAGACCACTGATTTATAAATTAAAAATTTTACCAAAAAAGTTTTTATTTGAGTTTTTAAAATTTTTGTAAATATAAACAGAAAACTGAAAACGTAAGTGTTACCAAACGGCACCTTAATAATCAATAAATTACCTTTTAAATACTAAAAAAAAAAAGGAGATCATTAGATGAATTTTATCGAGTTCTTTTACCGATGATTAGTTTGAAATTATAAATTTCATATTAAAAAAAATGTATTAATCTAATCTAAAATTATAATCCTTCATTGTTCTGAACTAATGAAAATTTATATTTAATTTACACCCTTTAGTAGAATGTGAACACTATTTCATTTACATAAGGTGATATTAATTGAGACTATTTGACGAATGATGGTTGTTTTGGGAAGTTGGTAAAAAGTTAGCTTTTGGCTTTTTACCAAGTTTTTTGGCTTTTTTGGAAGTGATTTGGGAAGTTGGTAAAAAGTTGACTTTTTACTTTTTAGTTTAATATTTGTTTATGGTGTCAAATCAACTTAAAATGACCAAAATACCCTTACCCAACATAAAAGATTTATTTTTTTATTTTTTTTTCAGAGGCCCTAATTTGTAATTTTACACCTGCGTTTTTAGCACTTGTCAAATCAATTTTTTGGCGTTTTTGGTAGCCACGTTTTTAGACATTTTGTCTGAAAACGTGGCTTTTTACTATCTTCCAAAAATGGCACTATGTGCTCTTTTGGGAACGCAAGTTAAAAGTTGCGTTTTTAACTTAGGCATAAAAAAGTTAGCTTGGCTTTTTTAGCAATAAGTGATTTGGAAAGTTTAAAAAAGTAAGTTGTGGAATTACAATTATACCTTTTATATTGATTAGGATTATACATGGATAAAAATATAAATTTCCTAAATTGGGGGGGGGGAATATTTTGATCATTTGATTGTTATGTGACATCATAAATAAATATTAATAAAAAAAGTCAAAAATAACTTTTTATCAGCTTTCCAAATCACTTTCTAAAAAAGTAAAAAAACTTGCTTAAAAGTCAAAAATTAACTTTTAAACATTTTTCCAAAATACCCTATATTCATGTGTTTTGTTAGTTTCCAACAAGTCTAATTCTAAAGGTAAGGTTATATAAAAATAAATTTTATGTAAAATATTGTGACATTTTTCAAATCAAAAAGTTCAGTACAACACATGTAATACAATAATCAACAAAATTTTTAAACATACTTATAAAAATGAAGCAGTCTCATCAACACATGCTTGGAAAGTTTATATGTGAGTTTGTTTGGAATGTGAATTGATTTTTTGTTTTTTTATTTTTTAGTTATTTTAGTTTGGGATTAAAAAGTCTCGTTTAGAATAAATTTTTTGACTTTTATAAGAGAAAAAATAAAATAATTATGAATTGAATGTGACATATTATTCTATTTGACTAAAATATCATATTTTATCTTATATGATTATTTTAATCCTAATAGGGCACCCAAACGAACATGAACTGTTTTTTTTTTTTTTTTCCTTTTTTTTCTCTTTATACGCTTTATATACTTGAAAATAAGTCATTCCCATGAGAAAAAAACTTAAAAATTGGTCATTCCCATTAGAAATAATCAAGGACCTAACATCTTTTTAGGTATGCGGAGAGCCGAGTTGACCTAACATCTTTTTATCAAAAATATTTTTAAATATTTTTGTCAAAATATCTTACGTTGTGTTTTAATTATAAATTTAAAAATAAAAAAATAGATTAATAATTTAATTTTTATTTAATTTAGATTTTTGGTACATTTTTTTTTTCTTTTTCTTTCTATATCCTTAGTCGGCACCATTGAATTAAGAATTCTTATTCAACTTATTTATTAGTATGTTGTGTTTTAATTTTTAATTATAAATTTATGAAAAAATTAGTGAAATATCTTTCTTCAATTTTATGTGGTAGGAAAGGTCTATTATGTTTTTTTAATTAGCAAAGGTCCCTTGATGAAATTTTTCTGTGATTATATCAGAGAAATTTTGGTAGGGTTTTGGTAGAGTTTTCTAAATATAATTTGATAATAGAGTGGGTGTTTGGGAAGTTGCTATTTTAGTATACTATTTTAATTTTTGACTATTTTAGGAGGCTAAAATTTTTGTATTTGGAAAGATAATTAGATTTTTTTTGTAGTAAGCAATCTCTGTAACAACCAAGATTTTTAATTATTCTGTAAAATTTATACTAATATTATTTAATCTCAGTTCGGAAAATATATAAATTATTATATATTATTATGTGTGATTTTGTAAAATAATATAATTATTAAAAGTTTAGGGGTCCAAATATAAATAATAATAATATAGATAATATAAATAATAATAATGGACATAATAATAAAATAAATAATTAATTTTCTGTTAGTATATGATAATGTGTAATTTAATTAAGAATTAATTAATTTATATAATTATATTAAAATATTTAGTTAAAAGGTAATTATCTTAAATACCTATTAAGAATAAGAATAAATTTATATAATTATGAATTAAATCTGAACGAAAGTGATGCCTGTCATGTGTTGAGCGCCTGTGGCGTCCTTCTCCCTATTTAAGGGAGGAGTTGATCAACTGCGTAAAGAAAAGAAAAGGAAGAAAGAAAAGAGAGAAAGAAGAAAAAGAAAAGAAAGAAGAAAGAAGGAAAGGAAAGAAAGAGAGAGAAGAAGAAAGAAGAAAATGGTAGAAGCTAAAATGGTCTGTGATAGTGGAAAGAAAGAGTAAGGTATTAAAGTTAAAGTGAATTATATTATACCTTGAGTTACCAAAATATATTTTACGTATATTTTGACTTACCAAAATCTATTTTATACAAGTATGTTTTATCACTATATTAATAAAAGTTATGTTTTATAGAGGTTTCAGTTACGTGGTTTAATTTATGAACCCTCTTTGCTTAAAAGGAAACCCATGGATATGTTTTTTTATATTTTAAAGAATATTTGATTATGACCTTATAGATAATTATGTTTTGTAAGTACCACCACGGGAGTCCCATATCTTGGGGGACTTAAATAACCATTGGCCTCTGTTTGACCACTTTGTGGTCCTCTGTTTGTCATGGATCCATTGACCTCTGTTTTATGCGGATCAAAGTGCTGTGCAGAGCTAAGTGCTACACTATTGTAGGAGCCACCTTTTGAATCCGTACCTCTGTTCTGACTATCACTTTTGTGACCTATGTTCTGTTTTATTCTGTATTTCAGTTTCTGATACTTAAATGGTTTGTTTATGTAAATGTTTTGGCCTAATTAACTATCCATGGTTATTTCGTATCCCTTATACTCTTGATATAATATTTCTCACTCCGCTATGTGCTTATAGTTGTTTACTAATTTTCAGGAAATAGCTTTTGGAAAGTCTTAGATGCAGGGCTGCGGAATAGACACACACATCATTTTTATGATATTTCTCTATGTAAATAACGACCTTTTTGGTCAATATATTTTGTAATAAAAATAGAAACTCCAATGATTATTTTGATACCCTCATTTAAATATTACTTCCACTTGCGTTTATTAATTTGTTTATGAATTAGTCGGAGGTAACTTCAGTTACTGGCCATCACGATACTTAACCCTTACGTACGGGAAGCGGGTCGTGACAGTCTCATCAACACATACTTGGAAAGTTTATATGTGAGCTTGTTAGGAATATGAATTGGCTTTTTTGTTTTTTTGTTTTTTTATTTTTTAGTTATTTTAGTTTAGGACTAAAAAGTTTTATTTGGGATAGATTTTTTGACTTTTTTAACTTTTATAAGAGAAAAAATAAAATAATTATGAATTGAATGTGGTATATTATCCTATTTAGCTAAAATGCTATATTTTATCTTATATGACTATTTTAATCCTAATAGGGCACCCAAACGAGCATGTATTATTTTATTTTCTCTTTATTTTCTCTTTATACGCTTTATATGCTTGAAAATAGGTCATTTCCATTAGAAATAGGAAAATATTTCGTAACTCAAATTTTGTGACTCAAAAGTGATTTAAATGGCCAAAATGACGTCGTTTTGACTATTTTTATATTGTTCTGTACTCAAAACGACGTCGTTTTGGTCATTTGAGCCACTTTTAAGCCACAAAATTTGATCTACGTAGCATTGTCGTTAGAAATAATCAAGGACCTAACATCTTTTTAGGTATGCAGGGAGTCCAGTGGACCTAACATCTTTTTATTAAAAATATTTTTTAATATTTTTGTCAAAATATCTTACGTTGTGTTTTAATTATAAATTTAAAAATACAAAAAAAAAAAAATTTCATTTAATTTACATTTTTTTTTGCTTTTTCATTCTAATTCCTTAGTTGATACCATTGAATTAAGAATTTTTATGCAACTTATTTATTAGTGAGTTGTGTTTTAATTTTTAATTATAAATTTATGAAAAAATTAGTGAAACATCTCTCTTCAATTTTATGTCGTAGGAAAGGTCTAATCTGTTTTTTTAATTAGCAAAGGTCCCTTGATGAAATTTTTCTGTGATTATACCAGAGAAATTTTGGTAGCGTTTGGTAGAGTTTTCTAAATATGATTTGATAATAGAGTGGGTGTTTAGGAAGTTGCTATTTTAGTAGACTATTTTAATTTTTGGCTATTTTAGGAGGCTAAAATTTTTGTGTTTGCGAAGATAATTAGATTTTTTTGTAGTAAGCAGTCTCATCAACACATACTTGGAAAGTTTATATGTGAGCTCGTTTGGAATGTGAATTGGCTTTTTTGTTTTTTTTTTTATTTTTTAGTTATTTTAGTTTGCGATTAAAAAGTCTCATTTGTGAAAGACTTTTTGGATTTTTTGACTTCTATAAGAAAAAAAATGAAATGATTATGGATTGAATGTGACATATTATCCTATTTAGCTAAAATGATATATTTTATCTTATATAACTATATTAATCCAAATAGGGCACCCAAACAAGCATATACTATTTTTTTTTTTTTTTTTTTCTCTTTATACGCTTCATATGCTTGAAAATAGGTCATTCCCATTAGAAATAATCAAGGACCTAACATCTTTTTATTAAAAAATATTTTTAAATATTTTTGTCAAAATATCTTACGTTGTGTTTTAATCATAATTTAAAAATAAAAAAATAGATTAATAATTTCATTTTTATTTAATTTAGATTTTTGTGAATTTTTTTTTTCTTTTTCTTTCTAAATCTTTAGTCGGTGCCATTGAATTAAGAATTCTTATTCAACTTATTTATTAGTGAGTTGTGTTTTAATTTTTAATTATAAATTTATGAAAAAATTAGTAAAACATCTCTCTTCAATTTTATGTCGTAAGAAATGTCTAATATGTTTTCTTAATTAGTTAAGGTCTCTTGATGAAATTTTTCTGTGATTATACCAGAGAAATTTTGATAGCGTTTAGTAGAGCTTTCTAAATATGATTTGATAATAGAGTGAGTGTTTGGGAAGTTGTTATTTTAATAGGATATTTTAATTTTTGGCTATTTTAAGAGACTAAAATTTTTGTGTTTGCGAAGATAATTAGATTTTTTTGTAGTAAGCAGTCTCATCAACACATGCTTGGAAAATTTATATGTGAGCTCGTTTGGAACGTGAATTTTCTTTTTTATTTATTTTTTGTTTTTTAGTTATTTTAGTTTGGAATTAAAAAGTCTCGTTTGTGATAAATTTTTTGATTTTTTTGATTTTTATAAGAGAAAAAATAAAATGATTATGGATTAATTATGACATATTATCCTATTTAGCTAAAATACTATATTTTATCTTATATAACTATTTTAATCCTAATAGGGCACCCAAACGAGTATGTATTATTTTTTTTTTCTCTCTTTCTTTTCTCTTTATACACTTTATATGCTTGAAAATGGGTCATTCCCATTAGAAATAAAGCTTGAAAATAGGTCATTCCCATAAGAAATAATCAAGGGCTAACATCTTTTTAGGTACACAGAGAGCCGAGTGGACCTAACATCTTTTTATTAAAAAATATTTTTTAAATATTTTTGCCAAAATATCTTAAGTTGTGTTTTAATTATAATTTTTTTTAAAAATAGATTAATAATTTAATTTTTATTTAATTTACATTTTTGGTACATTTTTTTTTCTTTTCTTTCTAAATCCTTAGTCGGTACCATTGAATTAAGAATTCTTATTCAACTTATTTATTAGTAAGTTGTGTTTTAATTTTTAATTATAAATTTATGAAAAAATTAATGAAATATCTCTCTTCAATTTTATGTCGTTGGAAAGGTCTAATATGTTTTTTTAATTAGCTAAAGTCCTTTGATAAAATTTTTCTATGATTATACCAGAGAAATTTTGATAGCATTTGGTAGAATTTTCTAAATATGATTTGATAATAGAGTTGTATTTTGATTTTGATATGGTTTGGGAAGTGGATTGGCTTTTTTACTTTTTGGCTTTTTTTGCTATTTTATCCTGCGGCTAAAAAACCTGGTTTGGGAAGGATTTTTGGCTTTTTTGTGAGAGAAATAATGTAATGATTATAGGTTGGATGTATTGTTTTGTTTTATTATATTAAAAAGTCTATTTTGTTTTTTGTGGCTATTTTAGCCAAAAAAGCCCCTAAACCCTCTTCCTAAACCATGCTTTTGTGAGTTTTGGAAATTATGATTTGAGTGTAAAAAATTTGTTCGATTATGAGTTCTGAAAAGAGTTTTGCATTAAGTTTTAGAGGAAGTTTTGAATTTTTGATTCAAAAAATTACAACTCATAATCAAATACACAATCCAAAACTCCATTCAAAACTCATAGGGGACGTCCGGGAGGACGGCTGGGTTAGACATATTTTTCCGCCTGGAAATGAATTTTCAAAAGTGAGTGTGGAATTATAATTTGAAAACTCAAAATAAACACCATGCTCAAATTAGTGGGTGAAAATGTGTTTGGAACAAATAACCAAATACAACCTTTGAAATTTCTTCAAAATTTCTCTATGATCATATCAGAGAAATTTCAAAATTTTTCTATATCGGGGTGAAATTTCTCTATGTCAGGTTGAAATTTCTCTAAGTCAGTCCAAAATTTTTCTAAGTTGACTTTTTTTGGTGAAAATGTTGAGGGGCCCTAACTACTATGAAAATATTGAATGCCTTTTATCTTATAAAATCTTAATATCAGGAGCCTTAAAAAAAATTACCTTAAATTTATCACTATAAAAAATACAATTCAACTGTTTATATTTTTCACATCATCTTTCAATAGAAACTAATAACAATGAATTAAAAATAAATCAAAACCCATAAACGAAAGTTAGAATATCTCAATCATTTATCGCTTTAATAAATTTCTCAGTATCATTACCAATACCAAATCATCATTATGCAAAATATAAAACATGTATCTACAAACTTTTAAAATTTTCTTCTTATCAAACTAAAGAACAAATTCATAAAATAAAATAAAAATACACAAGGCTAGACTTGTGAGAAAATAATCTAACAAAACCATCTGATCCACATAGCATTATTATCATGGATACTAATTAAATTATGGCCACAGCTTCTCTCCGGTCCAAATCTGAATTGGACGGTGCTGTCCGGCCTGTTGGGGCCCACTACGGGTCGTGTTTCGATAATCTAAACCGTTCAATATGTAGAACTCGTCGAGTACTATATGCCTGTAAAAAATTACGTTGATCGGATATTGATAGCTAAATGATCAAATCAGTTTTTTATGAAAAAAAATGGACGGCAAAAAATAAACGACTTACAAAAAACTAATTTGATCATATAGCTATTAATATCCGATCAACGTGATTTTTTACAGGCATATAGTACTCGACGAGTTCTACACATTGAACAGTTTAGATTATCGAAACACGACTCGTAGTGGGCCCCAAAGGGCCGGACAGCACCGTCCAGTTCAGATTTGAACTGGAGAAAAGCTGGGTCCTTAAATTATACCAAGGTCATCGTATTAATTATTAAGGCTATTTACATATTGCTTGTATCAGGGGACGATTTGTTGCAAAAGAGTAATGATAAAAAAGAAGAGTTTAGGAAGTAATGAGTGATCTTTGAACTTCTTTGCAAGGGAAGTGATGGTGAGCCTTCTTATTCTCTCAAGTGATTCTACCAACTCAATTGATTTAATTTTTTTTTTTTCATTAGTATTAGAATATCAAATTTTACAAATATCAAAGCAATTATGTGAAATTCAATTCAACAATCAACTATTTTTAAAAAGTTATACAATACATATTCATGAGTTTAACATTAACAACCACTATATAATATACGAGAGACTGCATGATAAGAAGTAAACAAACAACTAAATAAACTTTGCCTATGATTATTATTGACCTTTTGACCTCCTAGTTTAGAATGTATAAAAATGACTAATTGAGCTAGCCCAATTGGCTACCTACTCAAATGAATTAATGTGATGAATATTTCAAAGTTTTTTCAAAACTCTAAATTGGCAGTGGTCGAAGAAAAAACTGGTGGAACCAAACTAACCTATTAAGACGGATATAAATTTTGATTTTCAGTTAATTATTATTTTATTATTTTGATAATGTATAGTTTATAATACTATGAAAATAATTTTCATACTGATATAAATGTTGTAATATTATATTTAAATATTTTTATATTTTGAATATTTGCATTATAATATAAATGACCAATGATATACATTTTTCTAATAAAAATTTAGGAAACGGGATATTTATAGAGCGACTTTTATCATTTTTCTTAAAATTTTCAATTCCACAATCAACAAACCCAAAATGTTCAATGTGGTGCTAATTTTCCTCACGATACTTCTCTCTTAAGAAATAATCATAAAAGTAACACTACTCAATATATAAATAATAAAAAATATATATATATTTTATGATGTGAAGTTAAAAGTTCACGATCAAGTTTGGCCTCTTTTGAAAAGTAGGTTAAAAGTCACTTTTCAATTTTTAACTTATTTTTTATCACATCATCTCATATATTTTTTACATATTTAAAAAATAAAAATAAAAAAACAAAAAATTCAGGTTTTAACCATTTTCTCAAAACATCCCTTTATTTGGGATTGAGCTTATGCACATGGATTGATTGATAATGCCATTTTCATACAAGTGAGAGTAGATCATAGAAGATGGAATAAATAGATTTCAAAGATAAAAAAGTTTCACAAAACTGTGTATTTTCTTTGTCCAACTCAAAATCAATGGACTTTTGTATATTGACGAGGAAGAAAAAATTCATTCTAACACTTTTTTCATTCAGTTATTATCTAATAGTTGATTCAAATGTATTCGAGACAATTCAAATCCGTCTCAGAAATCATGCATGTGTTGATACCTCTTTTTTTTTTTTTTTTGGCATTAAATTTTATTTGTCATCTAATTTTAAAAAAATAAAAAGTATATCTCATTATTTGGATTGTTTTGTTTTTACCAAATTTAAAAAATAAAAAACAACATTGCAAGCTCGAGCCTAGCAACTGAACAATATGGACCGCCGTATCATGGCTGATGAGCCCATTTGTTGCGAGTGGGCTAACAAATGGGCCATAAAATTTAAAGTGGCCTGGTTTATTTGATTTTTGGGCCTACATATTCTTGTTTCAACAATCCGTATCAATTTTTCTTAAAAAATAAGGCTATGGTGTGTATTTCTTTTGTATGACCAAAAGAACACACGAAAAATTATTTGAGCCCCTTGGGTATATGAGCCTCTATAATTGTTTTTTTTTTTTTTTTTTTTTAAGAGATAACAATTAATATGTTAATAATTATATTATAAAGTATGTCAATGCCTCAATATTATGAGTTGGATGTAACATTTTGTCTTATTATGTCAAAAAGTCTATTTTGTATTTTTGTAACTAAAATAACTCCAAATCCAACCTAACCCAACCCAAATTGCCAAATGAAGGCACAACCATTCTTGATTTTATTTTATTTTTTTGGGGACAAAAAAATAGGACTGTACATATTTAAAAAAAAAAAAAAAAAACGAGTTTTGAGTCTATTTTTTAAATAACATATAAATTAACTATATCAAAATAATAGGGTAAATTACATTTACATCCCTTGAGATTTGGGTTTAATACATATCACCCTTGACGTTTAGGAAATTACACTAACCCCCCTGCCTGTAATTATTTAGACGAAATGAAGACATTAAACTCATACACTCTCTTTTTTTGCTTTACTTTACTTTCTCTTTTTTTTCTCATTTCCTTTACTTTCTTTTTTTTAATGTAATTTCTTTTTTTTTTTTACTAGGAGTTGTTACTTTTGTGAAATGAGACTATTAACCACATGGGTGAGAATGTAATTTCTAAAACGTTAGGAGGTGGGTAATAATTGGATCAAACCTTAAGGGGTGTCAATGTAATTTATCCAAAATAATATCAAACATAAAAAAAAAAATCTATTTTATTTTTATTATTTCTTGCTATTTTTTCTTTATGTTTTTATAGTAGAGACGCGTTAGGAACTACCGAGTGGTGAACAAAATGAGAAAGAAGGCCATTAATAGGTGGTTAATGGTTGGCGTAGAAAGGTGGTGGTGGATGTTTAATTTTTATTTTTTCAACAATTGAAATAAAATTTAGCTTTAAATATAATTTTGTTAAAAATAAATTTTTAATAAAAAATATAAAAATTTAGGGAGATTTACCAATAAATCCCAAAATTTGAACTTATGAACCAATTGGTCCCATTTTTATTCTATTAAACCGTTTAGTCCCATTTAATTGTGAGGGACGTAATTACCCTTATATAATGCAGCTGTCAGGCAGAAATTAGGTGAGGCACGTGTGGCACTCACGTGCTTGATTAGTGAATGGATGTATGGTGTGTTGCATCTGATACACTGATAGGGTGTCACACAATGGCAAAGTTCTGTAAGGGGTTTTTTATTGGGCTGGGTTGGTGTGTGTGGCACGACACACACTGATACGCGGGACACACACACAGCATCTCTTCGATCTGAGTTAAGACACACACAGTGGGTGGCATGGGCTCTCTCTTTCTCCTATCACACACAGATTGACACATACATTGTGAGGACAGACACACACACACATATATATACACACACAGATACACACACACAGCCAAAAGATACACACACAGAGACAAAGATACACACACATATATATACACACACAGATACACACACACAGCCAAAAGATACACACACACAGAGACAAAGATACACACACAGATACACACACATTGTGAGGGGCAGACACACACAGACAGATCAGATCAGAACTTCCTGAGTCGCCGGTTGCTGATCGATCAGATCTTCCTGAGCCGCCGGTTCATGCGCCGCCCGTCGAGCCTCCGCGGCGTGGCTCGGTTCCTCGATTTCAAGCTCGCCGACGATCGGCAGATCAATTTGCAGAGATACACACACATTGTGAGGGGCAGACACACACACACAGATCAGATCAGATCTTCCTGAGTCGCCGGTTGCTGATCGATCAGATCTTCCTGAGCCGCCGGTTCGTGCGCCGCCCGTCGAGCCTCCGCGGCGTGGCTCGGTTCCTCGATTTCAAGCTCGCCGGGTCATGATTTGATTCTCTCGGCTGATGTCAATGCTTCTGATTTGATCCGGAACATTGCCGCCGAGTGTGGAGTTGATTTTGATGAACATCAATACAAACACAGAGGAAGCCACACATTCAAGTTCGAGTTCGAAAACCCTAACACACATCTGAGGGTGTGCCACACAGCCGTCGGCAAGGAAGCCTTTATTCAAGTTCGAAACCCTAACACACAAATGGTGAAACATATTTGAATGCATCACATTAAACCATGGGCCCTTTCGTCCAAACAGTTAAATAAAAATGGAAAAAAAAATCAAAAGGGACCAAATCAACCCACTAATAGGACTATTTGGTATAATAGAATAAAGGTGGGACTATTTGGTATAACAGTTTGTAAAGTAGGATTTATTAGTAAATAATCCAAAAATTTAAGGAGTAATTATCCTGTGACAATGTACCAAAACCAATTCCTATATGAGTCTAAAAAAAAGAATAATTAATATATAAGTTAAAAAGAATAATTAATATATAAGTTTATTTTTTAAATTCAGTAATTTATAAATAAAAAATAAATGTGATAGAAAATTAAATTAAATATTTTAATAGTGTCACATGATTGAGGACTGGTTTGGCATTCTTAAAAAAATAAAAAAAATTTAAAAGTTACTAAAAAAATTAAAAAATTATAACTATTCACCAAAAAAAAAAAATAATAATTTTATACGAAAAAAGTTATAACTCACTTCTCACGTGAGTTGTACTTTAGCTAATTTTGATTAGACAAAAGGAACAGGCGGGTGTACAAACAAGACAGTGTTGTTCGACCTGTGGGAGCCCATTACGGATCCCGTTTTGATAATCTGAACCGTTAATGTGTAGAACTCGTCGAATACTATATAATTTAAAAAAATCACATTGATCGGATATCGCTAACTATATGATCAAATTAGTTTTACATAAAAAATGGATAGTTTTATAGTTAACGTTTGACGAAAAAACTAATCTGATCAGATAGCTATCGATATCCGATCAATTTGATTTTGTGCATATAAACAGTACTCAACGAGTTCTACATATTGAACGGTTCTGATTAGCAAAACGGGACCCATGGTGGGCCCCCACGGGCCGAACAGTACCTTCAAATTCAATGCTCACAAAGGAGGCAAGCATCTCTTATACACTACTCTGCACAATGCTGCCACTGTACTGCCGCTTACTCGCCAAAAAACTTTTCTTATATATTAATTTATATAATTTTTTAATATATATTTTTTTCGTAAAAAGTTAAAAAGTTATCTCAAATAATCATATTTTTTTTCTCAACTTTTTAATTTTAAAAATTAAAAAATACACTTATTTAGGACATTACAAACAATCCTTTAATCTCAAAGTGAATCAAAATTGTAAATTTGAATAATAATACTCATAAAAAAAGAAAAAAGAAAAAGAAAAAAATATCATTAGAAATGCACACGATGAGTAATTTTATCTTAAAAAAAAAACGCGATCATGACATCGCAACCTGGACGGGTTAACCGACAGGTGTCCAGTAGTAGCAACACACAAAATACCCTACCGCAGCAGATCTACGTCTCCTCTTTTCCTCCAACGCGTAAGTTCTCTGCAGATATTTTCTTCTCTCTCCTCCACCCCATCCTCTCTTTCTCTCTCTAAAACCAACAATCAACACATTCGTACAGATCTACTTTCTTCCCCAAGCTCCTTTAATTTGTTCTTCATTCATCGTCTCGATCTCTCCTCTGGTTTCTCGTTCCTTTCATGGTGATTCTCATCAGTTACAGTTAGTTTTTTTTCCATTCCGTAACGGTCACGCTTTATATGCACTTGTCTTTATGTTTATGTTCATTAAGCAAATGCCTTGTTCGCTTCTTTGAATCAATCAATGTTAATCTTTGGAAGAAGAAACAGCTTCATGAAATGGATTATATTTGATTATCTTCCAGTAAGTTGAACATTTAATTGTGTTTTTTGTCTGTTTATTTTATTTCAGTTCTTCTTATTTGAGATTGATTCACATTTTGGCAACTTGTTATTGATTCACTTACTTGTTACTGCTCTCTGGTTGGTTTGATTTTCAGAATCTGTTTTCAGAATTTTAATTTTTTTTCTTGTTCGAAAATGTAGAAACTAGTTTGACAGAAATAAACATTAAAAAAAATTATTTTTCATTTTCAAAAATTAATTTCACACTCGAAAAAGATGACACCACTTGATGATGAGTGTTTTTGATTTTTTTTTTTTTTTAACGCCAAATTAGTTTTTTGGAATTTTGATTTTTTTTTTTTCTTCAGAAAACTGATTCTGAAAACCAAATAAAACAAAGTTTATTTATTTACTATTTAAAATAGGGCAAATTATGCAAATGGTCCAATAGTTTACACGATGTCTCAATTTGGTCATGTTGTTTCAATTTGCTCGATTTTGTCCCCTAATTTAACAGATTGGGTCATTTTAGTCCAATAAATAATAAGTTTGGTGAACAAAAAGTTTACACAATGTGTTAATTTGGTCCGTGTAGTTTACACGATGTGTCAATTTTATCATGTTTCGATTTATTCGATTTTAACAGGACCAAATTGACACATTGTGTAAATTACAGGGACCAAATATACACATAGTTTGACTTTCCGTCTATCAAACTTAACGACCGTTATTTATTGTATTGAAATGACACAATCCGTTAAATTAATGGACAAAATCGAGCAACTTAAAATAATAGGGACCAAATAGACACACCGTGTAAACTACAGGACTATTTATATAATTTACCCTTTAAAATATTGAACTGTTTGTTCCTGGTTTATCTTTTGAAAATCTATGTTTGTTTTGTTGGATATGGTTGTTTATTAGTTCAATTTTTTTAAAATTTTTTATTTTATTTATTCTAATTTCATGAATACTGTGCCCGTGCTGTGTGATTAGAATTTCATTCTGCAGTTCTTTGTTGTAGTTTTGCATTTTGTTCTTTCTAAAGATGGTATTCTTAGGGGTTCGACATGGATATGTTTGTCTGTGTAGTAGTATGTTGATTATCAATTAAGTTGTACAATGGTGCAGAACAATAGAAATTATTAGGGAAAAATCACAATAATAATCCTTGTAGTTTACCTGGTGTTAATTTGGGTCTCTCCAGTTCTAATTGTAACAACTTTGCCTTTTAATTTTGCATTTTGTTTCCAATTGGTCCAATTGATAACATTCGTCAGGATTTTAGAGAGAGAAATAGTCACGTATTCACGTGCCCATACAATGCAAAATGGGAAAATAAACAAAAATTAGTGCTGTTTCTTGTAGCTTGTCCCTTGTATCAATTTGATCCACGTAATTTCATTTTGTAACAAGTTTGCCCCTTAATTTTGCAATTTGTATTTAACTGGTCCAAATTGAAAATAGCTTTGAGGATTTTTGACAAAAAATTAGCCCATGCAACTCATGTAGCTACTCTAGAGGAGCAGAGCAGAGCTAATGGGGATAAAGAGACAAACTGAAAGAACATGATAGTGAGAGAGAGAGAGAGAGAGAGAGAGGAGCTTATTATACATTCTTATGCATGCGTTGTACATCCTAGATCTACTTTATTTCCCAACCTCCTTCATTTGTTTCGCTCTATACAACACTCGTTGTCTATATCCCTCTTTTGGTTTCTAGTGCTTCAAGAACCTCCTTTCCTGGCAGTTGTTATAAGTCACAGATACGTTATTGCATTTCATAACACTAATGCTTTATATACATTTGTTTATGTGCATTAAGCATATACTTGAACCATATACATGAACAAATGCCTTGTTTCTGTGTAGGCAAACGTTGATTCTTTCGCTTCATTGAATTACTCACTGTTATTACTTGGAAGAAGAAGCTTCAAGAAATGGGTTAACTTTGATCTTTCTCCAATAAGGTAAACATAGAGAATTTTTTTTTGGTCCTTTCGTTGTATTGGAATCCTTCTTCGTGCTTGATAGCTGATTCCCAGTTTTTCACATTTTGGCAACTTCTTATTGATTCATTTACTTGTTATTGGCTCTAGAAGTTCCTCAGTTTTTATTTTTTATTTGTGAACTGTTTTCTTCTTGGTTTATCTTTTGAAAATTTATTTTTGTTTTGCTGGATATGCTTGTTTTTTATTTATTTCCCTTTTATCTCATATAATTTCATTTCACGAACATTGTACCCATGTGATTTGAATTTCATTCTGCAATTCTAATTGTGTAATAGTTTTGCATTTTGTTATTGCTAAAGATGGTATTCGTAGTGGTTCAACATGGATGGGTATGTGTCAGATATATAGATGAAGAAGAAGAGAGAGAAGATTTTATTGATATGTAGAATTGTGTCTTTTACAATGAGATGAAGTAGCCTATTTATAAGCCAAAGTAGATCAGGGCTTATGCCATGGATTACATCATAAAATATGGCTGATGTCTAAGAAGTACGGACACTTCTAAGAAGGTGACGTATCATGTCGTGTTCGTGTCGGACACTGACACTCTTTGAACACTTTCCTGACATGTGTTTGACACTCTTCAAAACGGGTCATATTTTTTAAAGATTCGGATACTCTCTAGACACTTGGAAGACACATATGTCCATCGCTTAAACACACGATTAGACATAAGTGAAACTTATTATAAGTTTGAGCAAAACAACTTAAGATATAATAATAAAACAAAAACTATATAAATTTATAGAAATTAGTGTCATATTGCATTTTTTATTAGCTTTAAATGATATATTTATATATGTAATATATAATAAATATATAAAATTATATATTTTATGCCCATTCCCTTCGTGTCGTGGCCTGCATTTTTTGAAAATTAGCTTGTTGGCATGTCCGTGTCGTTTCGTGTATCCGTATCCATGCTTTTTAGGTTGATGTCATGATGACACCAGGATAAGGATGATGTCATGGATGACATCATAAAATAGGACTAATGTCATGAATGACATCAGAATAGGGCTGATGTCATGGTGTGTCATGGATGACATAGACATTAACACTTAATACGCCCTCTCAAGGGGGTGCAAAGATATCTCTCATGCCCAACTTGTAACAAATTGGATGAAAGACTTTACTACTAAGACCTTTGGTAAACACATCAACCAATTGATTTTTCTACTTCACAAAAGGCATACACATCAAACCTTTATTCAATTTGTCCTTAATAAAATGTCAGTCAATCTCAATATGCTTGATTCTGTCATGTTGAACAGGATTGTGAGCAATACTGATGGTAGCTTTGTTGTCACAGTACAATCATAGGATCACCATAAACAATTCTTATTTCACTCAACAAAGACTGAAGCCACATGAGTTCACAAGTACCATGTGCCATAACTCGGTATTTTGCCTCTGCACTAGATCGGGACACCACTGTTTGCTTTTTACTACGCTAAGTGACCCCCTACAAAAGTGCAGTAACCAGATGTAGACCTCTTGTCATCTACAAAACCTGCCCAATCTGCATTAGTAAATACCTCCAACCTCAAATACCCATGATTAGAAAACAAAATTCCTTTTCCTGAGCAGATTTAAGATATCTCAAAATACGATACAGAGCCTCCAAATGTGTTGTACGAGGATCATGTATAAACTGACTTACTATCTCAACTGCATAGTCAATATTCGGCCGAGTGTGAGATAGGTATATAAGCCGTCCAATAAGTCTTTGGTACCTTTCCTTCTCCACCAAGTTATCAACACCACTGCAAAGATGATGGATAACCTCAATAGGTGAATCAATTGGTTTACAGCCTAACATGCTTGTTTCTTTAAGAACATCTAGAATGTACTTCTTTTGAGAAATAAAGATGCCTTTGTCAGATCTGGCAACTTCAATTCCAAGAAAGTATCTCAACGGGTTGAGATCTTTGATCTCAAACTGCTTGGCCAACTGCATCTTCAGATGTGTTACATTCTCTTCATCATTCCCTGTCACAACTATATCATCCACATATAACAAACAAGGTATGATCTGCATTGCTTTACCTATACCCAAACCTCAACATTGCTTTTAGAAATCTGTCAAACTAAGCCCAAGGAGACTGTTTCAAACCATATAACGCTTTCTTCAACCTGTAGACTTTCCCAACTATAGACTGAGTGGTGAATGCTGGTGGCACATCCATATAAACTTCCTCCTCTAAATTCCTATGAAGAAAGGCATTCTTCACATCTAGTTGCCAAGGCCACCCCAGCTTAGCTGCACATGAAAGGATGGCTCGAATGGAATTCATGTTTGCTACAGGAGCCAGTGTTTTTAAAGGCGAAAGCGCAAGGTGAGGCGTTTTACCCTTGTTGAGGCGAGGCGTAAGCCTCGAGGCGTTGAGGTATAAACCTTTTGAATTTTGATTTTTTTTAATTTTTATAAAATACAAAATTAATTAAATATAGCATAAAAAGAGTAAAAAAAAAAAAGAATTACTAAATAAAATTCTTAAAAGCCATCCTAAGCATAAAACCAAAATTAATTAATAATTTCAAGTATTATAAGAATTTTCTAAGTCATTCTCAATGAATACTATAATAAACAAATAACTTAAAGTGATGGTCATAATAACTTAAATTCCAATTGTTCAATAAACAAAATAACTTAAACTCTAATACTCTATAAACAAAGCAATAAATAAATAATAGGTCACTCTAAGTCATCCTCATTAATGTTGTCATCATCTTCATCCGCTATATCTATAATGGGATAGGTTCCATCATCTATTCCACCAACTTCTTCCAACTCTATATCTTCATCTACAAGGGTGCATCTTGCTGCCTTGCCTTTTCCTCTATCATTTCCTAAACAAAGAAATAGGATTTCAAATTAATTAAATACACACATATAATAATATATATGCAACTAGTCCATAATTGTTTAACAACTTACTTGAACCTTCACCAACTTTCTTTTCTTTGCATTCAAAGAGTCAACATTATCGTAGTCGTAGTTGATCGATTCTGCACACTTCTATCATAGGTAGTGATAGGCACAGTCCTAATTGCTTCAGCATCGAACAATTCTTCTTCATCAAGCCAAGAAGCATCAAGGGGGAGGATAGGATCTTCTTTTTCAGCAATCCATTCATCATCTGAATCAATTTCATCAATTAGAATTGGATCGTTGTTTTGTCTTCTTCTGATACTCCTCTCTCTTTGTTTAGTGTTGTACTTCACATATACCAAAGCATTCAAACGTTTGTGCTCAAGCCTATTCCTCTTTTTTGTATGAATCTAATATAATAATATAAGAAACGACATATAACAAGTTAGAAACATGAATATTTTATTTTATACATAAGAAAATTTAGGAAAGAAAGATATACTACCGACTCAAAGGTGTTCCAATTCTTCTCACATCCCGAAGCACAACAAGTTAGACTAAGTATTCAAATAGCAAATTTTGTTAACTCTGGTGTTTTGCTCCCAAAACGAATCCACCAATTAGCTACATAATTTGAAAAATGCACAAATGATTTCAATCTCGTATTTTAATTTTAAAGAATGTAATTGGAAAATTATTTTCATATTAGTTTCTTATCGGGAGAGCGTATCGCTTTGGAATCAATTGCAACACGATTTCCAAATTCCCCTTTTGCTTGATCATAATAGTCCAGTTGGATATTAGCCTTGAGACGCTCATCATAACTCAACATTCTATCCATGCACTGATACAATCCTTGCCTCACCTCCTTAACATTGGAGAAGGTATCTCGATAGCGCAATTGAGGGTTTAGATAATAACCAGCAGCATGTAAAGGTCTATGAAGTTGTGGTGTCCACCTTGCATCTATCTTATTCCAAATTGGTCCGTACTTTCTAACATTTCCTCCATAATTAAAAACAATCTTTTCTTGAGAATCCATCAACTCATAAATGTAACCCATAGCAGGCCTCTCCTCTGAATCAACTGCTTGCAAAACACTAACCAAAGGTATTGTACTTTTGATACAAAAAGCAACATTAGGCCAAAATTTTGGATCAAACAACACAGTTGCACGAGCCTTTACCCCTTCAACCTTTCTTGCCCAACTACTAGAAGCCCACTTTTCTGAAGAAAATATAGCTTGGAGTGGTTGCTTTTGCTTGTAAAGACTTTGGAGAGTAAGATAAGTAGTGGCAAGCCGTGTTACTGTTGGACGGAGAAGTTCATTGTTCTTTGTAAATGATCTCATCATTGAAAGAACCCAACAATGGCCATATATGAACTTGACCACTTGCCTAGCTAACGAGAGAGTTTGGTCATAGACTTTCAATTTTCCAATGTCCTCCAACATTAAATCAATACAATGCACAGCACATGGAGTCTAATACAACTTCTTTGTCTTCTCCATAAGTCTCGACCCAGCATTGACATGGTTTGAAGCATTATTAGTAATAACCTGAACAACATTATCTTCCCCAATTTCATCTACAACACCATCAAGATAGTAAAACATCAACTCCCCATTTTTATAGTATCAGATGCATCAATTGATTTTAAAAACCAAGTTCTAGCAGGGCTATTTACAAGAAAATTAATAAGAACTCTACTTTTCCCATCTGTCCAACCATCAGACATAATTGAGCATCCATATTGTTTCCATGCTTTCTTATGTTCCTCCATCATGACATTTATATCTTTTACTTCTGCTTTAAGAATCCAAGTCCTCAATTCATGCATAGAAGGGGGTTTGAAACCAGGTTCATAATTTGCAATTCCATCAACTGCAGCTACCCAATACAGATCATTCACTAAATTAAATGGAAGAGCTTAAAACACCCAATCTTTCGGCACACATCTTTTTTTCTTCTTGTTTCCATTTGGAGTTCAGTATAGATTGTCGTGCTTGAGAACTAGCAAATTTATCCATTGGACCCCTCGTTTTGGAGGTTGTGTCATACCCACCAGTATCGCCTTCAATAGATTGAGAGGCACCACTCTCGCCCTTTTGCTCCAGCACCCATCCCAGTTTCATATAGCATCTTATTGCGGGCATTTTTTTGTTCAAAGAAATTTTTAATGCATGTTGGCATTCCAACTTTACATCCTCAGGAACTTTTGAACACGGTTTAATACCTTTATGCGTGCTGCTAGATGATTTTTAAATCGACTTATAATACCACTACAAGTTTGATCACAAAATTTACATCGAAAATACTTTTTTCCATCTTCTTTTACATACTTCCAGACAAAATCTTTTCTTGGCCTTTGGGTTCAATCATTTTTTTGTTGTTGTCCCCACAAACTCATCAACAGTAGCATTGTATAAAAAAAAACAAATAAAAAAAAAACAAAAAGATACTGGTTAAGTGGGATGGGATAGCAAAAAGAAGAATAGAATATTAACAATAATATAAAAAATTAAAGTTTATAAAAAAAAAAAAAAATTAAAGAAATAATAATAATAATAATAAATTAAAGAAGTAGAAGCTAAGTTATAATAATAATAATATATTAGACAAGTACAACAGAGATATTTGTGTGCACAAAAATAGAGAGATAGATATATACATCAGTCCTTGTTCAAAAACAAAAAGTTATATACATCACAGTCGGAGTGGAGTAACAGAGAAAGAACCAACGAGACACAAAGAGAGAGACGGATGCAACAGAGAGAGAGAGACTAGAGAGAGAGAGAGGAGAGAGAGAGAGAGACGAGATAAACGAGAGAGAGAGAGAGAGAGAGACTCAA